>CM052541.1:183216452-183343593 GCA_028533065.1 Trachops cirrhosus | reverse complement strand
ACTTGGGATTATTGGTTCCGAGTACTGCTCACATACTCTAAACTTCTACCTCCTGATTTTAAATGAAAGTGAAAGTGTGGCATCTCTGATGGGGAAAAGGAGGTGAGGGGGAGGGTGGGCTTGCAGGAGGAGTGATGAGCAGGTTCAGTCCCGGAAGAAGGAGGAGGAGGTAAGGGAAATAGAGAAAGGCTACTCTCCCCACCCACCTCTGTTAGGCTGATGGTCACCCAAGTCTGGAGCACTAGCTGGACCATGGGGGGAGGTGAGGGAGGGAGATGCAGAGCTGCCTGGCCTCCCGACGCATTCTCCAAGAAGAAAGACGGCAGAAGCCTGTCCCAAGAGGTAGCTGCTCCCATGACCCTGGAAGAACGGGCTTGGAGAGCTGTTTCAGACGCTCCCTGCATGTGTTTCTTAATGTGCTGCCAGGGTGTATGGTGGGCACAGGTAAGCCTGAGTCTGCCTGCATCCTTTTTACAGAAGGAATCATCTTTGGGAAATAAACCTGAGGAGAAATCCTCGCCCCAGAATGCTTTGTGTTGAAAAGAAAGTGTGCACTTCTTCCCTCCCTATTCTCCAGAAGAAGGTGTGTTTTTTTATTTATTCTTTAAAGTCTATGATGCTTAAATTGCTCCAAACAAGGCTGTGCAGAGCTTTTCAAAGGGGTTTCACAGCTGCCCTTGGGAGAGAGTGCCAAAAAAACATTAAATTGTGAACTCTAATTTGAAAAAATGTGTCTCATTCAGATCCTACAGTTTCCTTTAGTAAATTTCATGCTATAATTTCTTATTGTACTTCCTCATGGCATTATATATAACCCTACCCTTCTTTTTATCTTTCAGATCGAAGTCAAGAGTTACTGCACCTCTTCATCACTTAACTAAGACATATAAAGCATATTGAGTTATTTTAGCCACCTTTTTTAAGGCTTAAGTCCCAAATATGATCTCTTTATCACCCCCAGTACACTTCTGGCAATGGATCTCAAAGTTGGGAGAACTTTTAAAGATCACCTTGGTCTAACCACCCGATGAATATCTAAATCTCATTACCAAGCAAACCAATGATCAGAAACCTAAATGACTACTCAGCCCTCAGGCAACTCACTATCTTGTGAATCAAGCCTTTATTTGGACAGTGGAGGTGTGTTGTGTGTGTGTTTTGTTCTGGTGGGGGAAAAAGTCTGTGGCTCATGCTCTCAAAGCCAAGCTGAAGTCAACCTTTCATACACGTGGCCAGTCAAATATTGAAAAAGCTTTTAAGCCCATTGAAATCCCGAATGTAATGCAGTGCAGAGTATATCCCCCACAATCCTTGATTGGGGGAAGAGGGCTGTGGATGACCCAGCAATGAAGATTCATTGCATAACAACGGCAAGTTGGTAGCCACGGCTTCCTGAAGGGAAGAAGGCTGCAGCCCACTGTGAATTGTGTACTGACTGAGAATCTTCAGGGACTCCTGACCCAGCCAGGATTGAGAACCTGAGCCAGAGACAGGGGGTGGATGCCCACCCCGGATGTCCATGCTTCCCTGGGAATTTTTGCTCTAAAGATGGCAGCCAAAAGAAGGTATAAGATTCCAGGGAACTGGCAAAAATGTCAGACACTAACACATCGCAGTAGGGGCCAGATATGAAGTTATACAGGAAGTTCCAGGCTGAGCATTTAAATGAGGGCAGGCTGAAAGAGAAAGGGGAGAAGCTACTGTGGTCTGGAGTAAGAGAGGGGAGAAGCCATGCTTCTGTGAAGGACGTACAGAGAAGCCACTCTCTTGGGCCTGTGCCTCCCTGGACTCCACCATGATCCAGTGTAACAGGGCACATGTGTCCCTGAACCACTACATGGTGGCCGAGAACAGCGCACCCCAGACCCTGAAGGACAGAGCAGCTGGGAGAGGATGGTGACTCAGACCCACAAGTGCATATTCCAGAGAGGATGGAGATCTGTTAGGATGTGGGGAACTTCTGGGCGTGGTTTTGACTTGTGGCCTTTTGGAAAGCAAGGGAGTCTCATGGGAAAGGAGGGTTCTGAGCAGGAGTCCTCTCCGCCCCCCAGGCTGGAGGTTGGAACCCTGTTAATAAAAACCTGTTTCTTTTTACCACTAATGATTGGGTCGTACGTCAAGGCGCCAGGTGGCAGAGCCCCGGTTTGCTCAGTATCACCAAAACTTCAGTTAAGATCATACATTAGGTTCAACTATGAAGTAAGCAATTTGTTTACCTACCTGCTCATGGCCTTGACCAGAAATCACAAAAAAAAGCATCAAAATTCCCTGAGTCCCATTGTCCCCTTGCCTTCTTTCGGTCACTGTCTGGCGTGTTCTCCTAGGAGAGCTCTTGCTTGGCATTTCCCCCATCATTTACCAATAATTTTTCCCTTCGGTCCCTACTAAGTGATTGGTAAAAATCTAACATGTGAATTTGGACTAATAAGTAAATATGACAGAATGACTTAGTCCTTTCTTGATAACATCATTTCATTTTATCCAAGACCATCATCATTTAACATGAATAATTACATGATGTTGCAAACACCAGATGACCTGGCAGTTTGAAAGGAGCGATGCCTTGAGATCTGAGAAGTGCTTTTGACCCTTTTAAAAGTAAACTTGATTCGTCTAGTGTAGGGCCCAGTGCTGGAGAACAACAGTAATAAGTCTCAGATTCAAGAATGAACTACATTTCAATGTTGACATAATTGCTTGTGTTATTTGTTTTGGGAGATGACTGAACACTTCTGGCAAAAGCTGCAAATCAGCTCAGCTGAATGCATTTGCATCCGGGAAGCAAGAAGCTTACCATAAGCATTCTCCTGTGCTTACTCATGTGTTCAAGGGAGAAAGCTCTTTACCCTCATTTCTAGAAATCTCTTCATTCTCTGGATGGAAAAACCCTTTAGCTCATCTGTCTATCAGGGAGAACTCCTGAACCTCCCCTGACTGATGGGAAGATAAAGGTCTCCCAGGAAGGAAAATGTCACCGTGTCCTGGGGTTACTTTTTCCAAAGTGGCATTTAAATAATGACTGTGTCACCCTGCCCTTCTCACTAATTCCTGAACTTCTGAGTCTCCCTGCCCTTTCCTATTCTTCCCATAAATGGCATTTTCACTCTCCTGGCCCCGAGGTTAATCTTTGCTCCGAGTGGCTCAGAGAAGCCCAGCAATTCCATTTGCTTCCAGAATGAAAGCCAGACCCTAAGGTGGCCGTCCAGATTCTCCATGAGTCAGCCCACTCCCACCTTTCGGGGCAGACTTCCCACAACCCCTTCCTGAGGCCTCCGACCGAGGAGGAGCCAACGACTCCATCGAACCCCACAGACATTGCCACCCCGGCTGGGCACCTCCTCTCTGCCCGGAGTGCCCTTCGCTGCTTGTGTCCAAGTGAGTGTGTTCTAGCTGCCCTTCTACCACGAACACATCCGTGGAGAGCTCTTGAACACTTCTCATTTCCCCTGCTAAGCTCGCCGGGAGCTGCTCTCATTCCTTTCTGCTGAGAAAGGAATAATCTAACTATTTTATCGTCTTTCTGCCTGACTACAATAATCATTGGCAACTGGGCGTAGCGCAGTGCTTCGAATCCATACTGCTCCATGAGTGCTTATCAAATGATAAGAAACCTACGCGAGTACCATGATTTTATTTACAAGCTCAAATGCCAAGGAAAAGAAAATCGAGAAAGGATAGATATATAAATGGCATATATACATGTTCACTTTAGGCCCAAGGCCAGCTTTTCAGAATATCGACCTTGGGCACTTGCTCCAAGGTATTTTCGTGGTTATATCGTTGAGCCCTTTGTTTGAGGCATATTTTGCTAGTAGAAGAAAATGAACTAGCCCTTGCTTTTCATAACTTGCTTTCATCAAGTGTCAGTACTGATAAACCATCCTGGAAACCCTTTTGCATTTCATTCATTGCCAGCTCCCTCACAGCTTTTGATGCCCTCGGCGCTCTTGCGTCCCTTTGAACATTTCCGTGCTGTTGTCCTACCGCCTTTGGAGCTGTTGAAGAATACTGTTATGTCTTATAATTACGGAGGGCAGTGGAACACTTCCATTTCCTACCAACAGGTAGGAAACCCTCCTTTGCTGCCGATTCTGAAAAGGACCAGAAAACACAAAGAAAGCATCAAAGTACTATTTCCTGAAATAATTCCAGTCTCCCTGACGCCTTCTCAGAAGTGACAGCAGAAGCCGAGGACAGAAGGTGCAGCTTCCAGAAGCTAATGATCGTGCCGCCATCCAGCTCTGATATCACTGAGCTCTAATGTCCTGAGCTGCTGCTTGTCATAAATCCTCCGCGTGTAAAACCCGAGCCTTGGCTGGGCGAGATTAATGGTTAGCAGTGTATACAATATTTATTAAACCTCTTTTTATGTTGCTTGGCAATCTGTGCTACCATCAAACAAGTTGAAATAATTGACATTTAGCACATCAACCTGCTTTTGACTGAGAAGCATGACATTCATGCAGATAGTAAACATTTGGCAATTGCGGTAAATGTCTCCAAATTCAACGTCATGACCTTTTCTCAGGTAAATGTTTTTGGATAAAATGTAAATAATGATTCACTGTATGTCAAATACCACAGTATGTCAAATACTGTGCAATGTCAAGTTTACTGTCTTGTTACCCTCCAGAGGTTCATAGATTGGTTGACCTGTTGCATCCTTCAGTGAGAACTCATGATGATTTGTTGTAACTCATTGGCTGTCCAAACTTCTTCCCCCAGAATATTCCTGGTGAAGAAGAAATGTGGTTTGGTTTCACTGTTTAATTAAATGAAACTTGGCATTTAAAAAATCCATACTCAGCATGAAAAATTAATTCTATTTTAAGCACCTCCAAGCTCAGGATCTATCCATGCCTCAGAACCTCTCAAACTTGTGACTTCAAATCATCAAAGAAAGTAAGACTATACAAATCCTTTCACCTTCCAACTTTTCTGGGCTCTTCTCCAATCACATAACAAATGTTACTGTTATCAAGGCATAATGTAACTGCATCCAATATTGCTGCTCTATAAAAATTCATTCTCATTCATCAGTGTGAAAAGTATCACTCTAATTAATAGTCCACTAGGTCCTCCCAACTGTACTACTGTATTCAAATACTTTCCCTAAGAGGAGCAAGACTTTCCAAATGATGTTCACTTTGTACACATTAAGTGAAAATTGAATTTTTTTCATGAACCTTCCATTTAGAAACATGCCAGACATATTTCTAAGCCCTTTACCAATACTAACACATTTAATCCAGACAACAGCACTACGAGTGTATGTGAGTCAGGTACTGTTAATATCCCCACCTTACAAATGAAAATATTGAGGCACAGAGAAATAAAGAAACTTGCTCTTGAATAAAAATGCTCATCAAGTTAATGAGTCAGTGAATCCAGGAAAAAGAATGAGCTTACAATGTCACAATGTGCATTGATGCTATAAGATTTCCACAGTATGTTATTAAGTGAAATATATCCATTTGTATTTGTATATGTATGTGTATATATGTTTTTCTGGACAGACTTGGAAAATATGTGTATATGTATATATTTCAAATCTGTCCATAAAAAGCCCAGCCATTATTAATATCATGAAAGCAGTTTGCATGACATCTGTGTAACCTGGCAGCCAAGGAGAGTGGACTGGAATGCATAGGCATGAACAATGATGATTTCCCTGTAGTAGTCAGTGTGGGCAGTAAGCATTGTTGAGTGAGTGTGTGTACTGTGTGGCCATCCCATTCAAAATGACTGAACGAGCAGAGCAACGAATCTGCATCACATTTTGCGTTAAGCATGAACATTCCTCTGCAGAAAATATTCAGACTATTCAGAAGGCCTCAGCTCTGGGAAACTGGTGTTTGGCAGCTTTATCATGACAACACGCCTGCTCATGCATTACGTCTCGTCCTTTTTGGCAAAACATCGAATCACCCAGGTGACTCAGCACTGCTATGGCCCAGATTTGGTGCCCTGTGACTTCTGATTTTTCCCAAAACTAAAATCACCTTTGAAAGGGAAGAGATTTCAACCATCAATGAGATTCAGGAAAATACAATGGGGCAGCTGATAGCAATTGGGAGAACTGTGTGAGGTCCCAAGGTACCTACTTGGAAGGGGATTGAGGTGTCATTGTCCTGTGTACAGTGTTTCTTGTATCTTGTATGTTCTTCAATAAATGTCTCTATTTTTCATAGGACATGGCTGGATACCTTCTGGACAGACCATTTTATACACACACACCCATATCTACATATGTGTGTATTGCTATTGTTTGTTTTAATCACCAGGGAAATTTGTCAAAATAAACTGTCCAGGCTTCTAACCCTAAACAATCAAACCCCAGTATCTCTGGAGGGGGTCTGTACCACGGATTCATAAATAGGGGGCTCATATGAACCTCCCCTGGCACACGCGAACTCAGCAAGGAAGCAGTGTTCTAGTTAACAGACTGGAGTAAGTTATATCAAGTTACGAATCCAATAACCTTAACATTCTTAAGTTACATTTATGCCTTATAAAGGAACAAATATATCCCACATCACGTGTTAGGAAGTTCACATAAGGAGGAGGAAGAGCTGTCTTGGCTAATACTGAGCGGCCATGAAATTGCTCCTGTCACCCGTATGCCCGAAAAACAGGGCTCGGGATTTTAATGGTTAATCTCTGATTTAGACCATTGAACTGCAATGCCCTTTAAGGCTAAACTAAATTTTAAATTCAATTCACTGGAAGGAGTTCATTGGTGACCTTTGAGAAATCAATTGTGTAGTATCCCAGGAAGAATGGACAATCTAACTTCCCTATCAACTGATGACCTTAAAAGACGTGCGCCATCCCTACCGAGTAGCCTAGGAGAGCACTTTCGGCAGTGAAGTTGGACAACAACCTGTTAACGTCCTAACGCGAAACTTTGTCTTCACAAAGCGGGGTGGCGGCGTAGACCCCGAGGGCCAGCCCTGCACCTGGCACTCTGCAGACACATGTAGTGATTTCTACAAATATTGGCCTTCCTCCCTCATTGTTTTGACTACATAAAAAATTAAGGTCACTTGTTGATTAAAATCTTTATTTTAAAAGCAATAAAAGTATTTGTTTTTTGAAAAAAATGGTAAAAGTAGTTTGTATATAAACAAACTTTAGAGGTAGTCATGGAAACAAAATTTTCAGAATGTAGATACAGAAAATAGTAGCTACCACCATGAACTGTTCTAACTACCCAATCAGTGCACTCCCATGAGTAGCCCCAGCCAGGCACGTGCCCTCCGTCAGAGCCCCAGGATCCTGGAACGTCCAGATTCCAGAGTTTCTTTCCTGCCGCCGAAGCCTATTTCCGTTGCATTTCTTATTGATACCCACGGAGCTCCCTGAATGCCATACGACCTACTGCTGAGGACCTCCCTCTCTACATTCCCCTGGCATCCCAGGCAGCCCTACTTCCACAGAAGCCCCAGTCCTGGCTCCCGTACCAGAGACAGAGGCAACCCTTTCAAAGACTCCATGATTGACTGCACCCACCAGTTCCTAATTGTCATGGCATTTATTAGTTTAATACATCCACCAGGGAGGTAAACAGCTGAGTACCAAGTTGAGTCAAAACACTGAGTTGTCCCTTGATTTGTGAGATCAGCAGAAGCATAGAGGGAAAATGAGGACGGGTCCAGAAGATAATGACAGAGATGTTAAGATGTCCCACGTTTCATCGGTTTTCAAAGAGTGTCTGTCAGTTACCCTCTGACTCCCCATAAACCACAACTCAGGTCCCATCTCCTGTTTGCCTAGCCTGCAGAGGTAAGCATTGCTTCTCGGGACAGCCCTATATAAATAAGTTATGGACAATATATTGCCAGCTTCCACCAGCTAATAACATCATGTATTTTTTATGCATTGCTGGGATTTGTAAGTTGGAGGCATATCCATTGAGATGGATAATGGTTGTGTTCTTTATTTTATGCACTTAGCCTTCTTTTTGAGAACTGAATTAATCTTGTATTTTATAATGGTGAATGCTGAAAAGGTGTCTCTCCTTCTCTGTTAAAGAAAAGAAGTCTTGTTTTGGCTTCTAATGTGCTTGCTACTTCTGTTTATCCCCTGCTTAGACATTTTGATTAGTATAATTGTTTTTGGATGCATAAACCAAAAGCTGGAATCTAAGGAGACTGAATTCCTATGGAACAGATTTATGCTCCAATATGCAAAATTCTTGTACTTTGAAATGCAGTCCCCAAAGTCAAGAAGGATTGGATGTCAGAACGTTTTTGAATCATTTCCTAGAGGGCATCTAAAATAAGTGCTGGAGACTCAATGTCTCCAACAAATGGAGTTAAATTTTGGATTAATTTCCATTATATATCAAGGAGTATTAGGTGATTTAACCATCATTAGTTTCCCATTGTTATACAGATTAAAGAGCTGTTTTATCTTAAATGCAAACAAAAGGGCAAAACCCAGACTATTACTGAATTGTTTGAAATAGACAGCGCTTTCGAATATCTGCAGTGCGACAGGTGTTCTCAACCCCTCTGAAACGAGCATTGCTGCACACGTGAGAACAAGCCTCACGCCCTAGAAAAGAAGGCTGTGGCGGATACTGGTTTCCTGCCTCTGCGAGTCTGGGTTGACATTCCAATAAATTTCCTAGTTTACAGAAGGTCAGAGATAGAAGGGACCTTAAACGATAATGTAGTCTACCACCCTTATTTTACACTGGACACATCTGAGTGGGTAAGTGGATTATCCCACAACTGTTTAGAGGAAGCGATGACGTTAAAATGCAGCTCTACCTTCTACTAAATGTTCTGTTCGTCAGACTATATCATGTCGGTCTGACCATAAAAAAACAAAGTGGTAGTGTGTCCTGGAAATCATTTGTCATTCCTGAATGACAATGGGAAGGACCCCATTATCACAAGAGGAGATTCTGATGTAAATGTTGTAAAAATGAAATTGTTTTTGTGTATAACAATACTAACCTTTTTTCTCCTATTTTTGTTGTTTCATTTTATTGACGGTTCATGGAACTTATTTTTACTGTTTCTCTAATCTTGAAACTGTCTTCAGGAAAGTGTTATTTCCTGATCCTTGTTGTTTTCACTCAGGGTGCAGTATTTATGAAGACTTGGTTAAAATTTGGAAAGGATTATCTGCATCGTTTTGGTAAAGCCATGAAGAGCCGTTAGTTACATCTCTGTCATCAGTTACTCTGTTAGACGCACACATTTTCATAGTAAGCCCTACAATGTGATTAAGATCATCAGAGTAAGAATCTGAAAGGACAAATCTAACTAACATGCTTATATCAATGTTAAAAGTTAAAATGCTGCACTACTGGGAATGTGCGTTTGTTCTGCCACTATGGAAAACAGTACAGAGGTTGAAATCACTGTCTCACGAGGATATCTGCACCTCTGTGTTTACTGCAGCATTATTTACAACAGCACAGACATGGAAAAAACCTAAGTGTCCACCGCTCAGGATTAAATGGATAAAGAAAAATGTGGTGTATATATACAATGAAATATTATTCAGCCATAAAAAAGGAAAATTGGCCATTTATAATGAAATTAATAGATCTTGAGGGCATTATACTAAGTAAAATAAGTCAAAAAAGAAAAACAAATACTGTGTGATCTCACTTATGCGTGAAATCTAAACAAAAGAAAATTCTCATACATACAAAGAACAGATTGGGGGTTGCCAGGGGCAGGGGGTTGGGCAGGAAAAATGGGTGGAAATGGTCAAAAGGCAGAAACTTCTGGTTATCAGATAACCAGGTCCTGGCGATGCAACACACAGCATGGTGCCTAGAGTTTACAAAGCTATATTGCAAACTGTCAAAGGTGCTTGACAGTTGCTCAGAGAGTAGATTTTAAAAGTTCTCATTATAAGAAAACATATCAGTATGTGTGGTAATGGATGCTACCTAAACTGGAGGTGGTCACTTCACAGTGTCAAATCATTCAGCTGTATACCTAAACCTAATATCATGTCTATCACTTATACCTCAAAAAATTGGTATGTAGATGTCTTGCAATAGCTAAAATTTATTGAGCACTTACTGTGTGGCAAGCTCTTGCCAAGTGACTTATAAATGTGGGGTTTTTTCCCATTTACTTCTCAACATGAAACTATAAAGCAGATGGCATTATTGCTCCAGTGTGCAGTTAAAGAAAAAGGAGTTCAAAAAAACTTGGTTAAGACCATATTGCTAGCCAAAGATAGATCCAAGCTCTGATTCTCACGATCTGATTCCAGAGCCTTAGCCATTTATTGGCCACTCAGTTCTAACTACTGTGGCACATTGCCTCTCCTAGATTTTACAGCCCATAATTGGCAATCCAGACTTGATTAAAATGGTAACGTGAGCAAGTATGACTCAGAAAATACTGTAATCATAAAAAAAAAAATGGTTTCCCTGAAGGGATCCAAGGGAAACTCAGTAAGAGTTTCACCTGGAGTAGATTTAAGACCATTCCATCTTCAACTGTGCAGGTAACAACTTCATGAGATTTGAAAGTTCTTTTTCCAATAGCCTCAATCAATGGCTTTTGATTTCTTATGCAAATGAATTTACAGATATGTAAATGCAAAGTGAAGAAGAAATGCAAACCTGATAAATCTGTAACGATGCCACCCTTAGGAACAGTCTATGGTTCCAATGAGAATTTACAGTAGGGGCATAATTATTCTATTTCCTGTAAGTAGCTTCTGTAGTGGCACCAACTTTGTAGTTTGTCACACAGGTGACAGCACAAGTACACAAACAGCCGGTCACTGTTAAAAAGTCAGATACATCGATGGGCATTCTCTAGCAATAACATTATGGGATGTACTCAAGAATGTGCAGGGGCATTTACTTAATGGCACAAATGAACACATTAGATAAGAAGTAAACATGGCAGACAATGAAACGCAGCGTGCAGGTAAACAAACGTTCTTTTCCATTTTGTCATCTTTGCCTTGGTACTTCCGTATATATATGTCCATGTGTGCCATGTTTCTAGTTAATGTCAGAGTGACAAATGTCACCACAATCACACCTCATGAGAAGAGAACCTCTTGTGTCATAAAGGGAAGAATGATAAACCTAAAATCAATCAGCATGCATAAGCACATCTGGAAATACTTTGGAATCCTATTTCTGAAGTCTTGGTAATTTTTTGATGTCATTGCTTTAAGGAAACTTCTCAGTATCTTGCTTCAAAGGATAAAATATTGCTAATGGTCCCTGGCTGGTGTAGCTCAGTGGATTTTGCACTGGCCTGTGAACCAAAGCATTGCCAGTTTGGTTCCCAGTCAGGGCGCATGTCTGGGTTGCGGGCCAGGTCCCCGGTGGCAAGGGCGTATGAGAGGCAACCACACATTGATGTTTCTCTCCCTCTATTTCTCCCTCCCTCCCCTCTGTCTAAAAATAAATAAATAATATCTTTTTAAAAATAAAATAAAATAAAATATTGATAATGGGGTGATTCATAGAGAGTGATGACAGGAACATTTTACCTTTATGGACTTTATAGGCCATAAGGCCTTGTTCACATAATTGTACACTATATATACAGCGAAATCAGATGTATAACGTCAGAAGAGAAAAAAGATGCTCCAGCCTAATTTTATCCTGCATCTTCTAGATTGAAACTCACAATGATACGATTTCACATTAACTTCGTATGCTCAAAGAATTCCATCTTGGATACCTCCTGCATGACGGAAAGTGCGGCAGTAACTCCTAAAGACCTTCCCATTTGCCCCATAACACCACGTGTTTTCTTCTATTTCATTGCTTTGTAATTGTCGATTAACTGGTCTCTCCCCTGCCCTAAATTATAAGCTCCTTGAGATGATGACTGTGTCTTCTTCTTCATTGAATCTTCATGTTCCTCTTTGGATCCTCGGTGCTACAGCAGTGCCTTGTGCGCAATAGGCTTCTGGTCCTCATTTCTGGGGTGGAGAAAGGAAGGAGAGGAGGGGAGAGGAAAGGAGGTATGGGAAGAAGAAAGGGAAGAAAGAAAGAGATAAGAGGGGGAAGAGGAAGGAAGGGAAATGGAGGGAGGAAAAGAGGAAGGGGAAGGGAAGAGAGGAAGGGAAGGAATGGGAGGAAGAAAGGGAAGGAGAAAGGAAGGAGAGAGGAAGCAATTCCGCTGCATCCTCCACATAAAGTAGGAGACTCCGCCCTTGTGGTCTGAGCAATGGTGTACATATGAGGGGTACAGAAGCGTTCCAGATAAAGACATTCATGCAGTGAGGATACCAAGAAAATGCATCAGTGCTATGTTCTGCTGCTACGAAATGCAGAGAAAACTCCTCTGGTTACAATGGACTCGCAGTTCCATTCAATTGGGTGAATCAAGCATGAGATCATACTGATCATTGCTTTTTAATAATAATTTTAAAACACTCAAATAGTGCTTATTAAGTGTCTAGTACAGGCCCAATGTATTGCTAGTTGCTGAAATAAAAGCAAAAGAAGTTGCACGATCATCCATTCATTCAGCCTTTATGGAGTATTTAGTAATTTGCCAGATGTGCTGAACATTTTCCCTGTCCTTGAGATAATCACATTGTTCCTGGGAAGCCAAAGCAAATAAGTGTAAAATAGAACGTTATGACAACACTGAGATAAATATAAGCATTTAATAATAAAGCTAGTATTAGCCAAAATTTGGTAAGTGCTACTACATGTCGGTCAAGGTGCTAAGCATTGCGCATGCATTACATTATGTAACATTCAATGTACTTTATACTCATTGTCATTGAAATCCCCATTTTATAGCTGAGAAAGCTCAGCTCAAAGCAGTTAAATAATTTGCTGAAGTCATCAGTTAATAGCATGAGCCCGTGGTCGTTCTGGCTCCAAAATTCATGCACCTTAACATTATGCTCTGCAACCTCTGGTCACTTCCCTAAATATTTGGATGTAGTTAATATATTCCAAGGAATAGAAATTCTGTTCTTCCTAAAATTATTTTTTAAGTTTCATGGAAAAGATAAAACTTGAGATACAGCTCTCGAAGTGTTGACATGATTTATACTACTGGAATAAAAGAATAGAAGAAAAATTGATAATATCAAGATGAAGGCAGGAACAGGAAGTTCAAAAATGTCAACGCAATTTTATGCAAAGTGGTGAGATCTGTCAAGGAGCAGACGATTTAATGGGATGGAACCTTTGGACCCATAAGCCTATCGAGACCCATGAATATGCCCAGAATGGTAACCTAGACCTTGTGAACCTCCACCCTCCCCTTCCCATCACCATTTAATGATATCAAGTTCTGTTTCCTTAACTTCTGAACTGCTGTTCTCCTTTCCACCTCCACCAAAAGAACCTCAGTGCAGGGCACCCCACTGTCTTCCTGGGACTAGTGATTCAACACTAGCTTGCTCTGGATTGCAATGCAAACACTAAGTCTCTCTCTATTCCTCCGTTGTTGTTGTTATTGCTGCTGTTGTTGTTGTTGTAGTTTTAATCAGAGGAGCGGACAGGAAAATAAACCCGTTCCACAGGCTAGTGTGTGTGTTAAAGAAGATGATAGATGCAAAGTGCATAGCTTAGTACTTTTCCTAGCAAAGAGTATGAACTCAGTAAACATTAGCTTTGCCATGTTCTTACTTCATCTTTTTATAAAGTCTTCCCTATTACCTATCTCCTAACCTATGGCTAGATATAATCTATCCAAAAATGCACACCTAGTCATTTTAGCGCTTTAAATTTTTCCAAGGATTTCTCATTGCTGCAGGATGAAATCCCAACTGTTTAATCTGGTCTTGGCCTGACAGACCATGCGTTCATTGGTAAGTTACTTTAGTTTAAAAAATTAGTGAGTCCCTTCTATGTGCCAGGAATGACTCTAGGTCTGCAACGATAACAACAAACTTGGTCATTCACAGCCCAGAGCCCAAGAGGAAGCTCTGGTCTGGAAAGAGAGATTTGGGTTCTTCATCATTAGGGTGAAACCGTGAGCATGGTTGAGATTCCCGCTGCAGAACATGAGGTGTGAGAAGGAGAAAACACGGCAAGAATAAAACCTTTGAGACCACCAACTTTTAAAGGCTAGACAAAGGAAGAAGAGAGCGTGGAGGAAATGAAGAAAGAACAGTTGGGAGAAATAGAATGGGAACGAGATGTGGCAGCCATTAAAGTCAAGCGGGGAGGAAGCCAAGAAGAAGGGAGTGGCCAACCACGTAGGAAGTAGATCCTGCGTGAGAAAGCCAAGGGCAATGTGTGCCCTGGCGAGGGGGAGGAGCTGACTGCAGCAGCTTGAGGAGACAATGGCAGGCACGAACATGAAAGCAGGACGACAAGCTGGGCCTTGAGGTGCTTGTCCATGAAGTGGAAGAGAGATCCCTGCACTCCCACCCCCGAATCTCCATGCAGCCAAGAGCAGAACCTTCTTTAAAGGGAAGACTTCACTGGCCAGTAGCTTTCAACCCTGGCTGCTTATTAGAATCCCTTCAAGATACTTTAAGAAATAATGACACCCAGGCCTATTGCCAAAATTCATACCCAATTGATTTTGAAACAGATCTGACATATATATTGTTTTAAAGCTTCATAAGTGCTTCGAAATTGCAACCAGGTTTGAAGACCATTATCATGGGTGACAGGGAAGAAACCGAGCCCAAGCCTCCAGGTCTCACAGAAGAAACGTGCAGACCCCTGTCACTCAAGAAGGGCTTTTAGAAATAATATCTAACGCAGTTTATGCAATTAAGCTGCCCCGTGCCCAGGAATTGACTTATACCATCCTAATGTATCCTTAAAATCATGCTATAAGTTTTATAATCATCTCCATTACATGGCTATGGAAACTGAGGTTCAGGAAGGTTAGTTAGTACTTCAGCCAAGTTCAGCTAGCTCCTTAAGAGCAGAGGCAGGATTCATAGGAACTCGATTGTGCGCCTACCTCGGCTGCCTCCCACGTTTAAATCATCAATCCCACCTCCAAAGCACCATGACAGATGATACAAAATAAACAAATTATTAACTCCTGGGGCTACACAGATAAAGAGGAAAAACCAGGTGTGAAAATCTAAGACTAACGATGAAAAACGTACTATATTATATACAGTGAACCTGTAGTACAGGGGAGTACCCTGCTGTCAGTTTCCAGACTTATCCCTACATCATTTACTGAGCTAACTGCAGAATTTAATTAGCAGATCCAGCACGATCCAGATACACCATGAGACAGACAATTAATTTTGCTTAAACCTACCTTGAACCTGAATGGCACTTCTGTTCTACCTTCCTAAGTGACCCAAAACTGAAGGCGTACCAATGACATAAACCTAAATAATGATTTAGTAGAGCCATTACCAAAAGTTTAAAATTTTCTCCTAAATGATCTGTGTGAGAGAGAGTCCTCAATGTGCACGTAAGTGAAAGTTTGTGAACTACTCCAGAACACTAAGCGGAAGAGTATCACCAACCGCCCAAACTATAACTCACTGTAATTGAAATGCGCTTCCTTGCACGCACACACACACATCACGCCTGTCCTCACGAGCGGACATAGATATGTTCGCATAGGCATGCATGAGTGCAGCACCCACATGCTCCTTAACATGTTCGAGCTGAGACCCACCACAGCATCTACCGTTGCCCCGACAGCCACAGCATTGCAGCGGCCAAATAAACAATGGATACTTTTTAATTTGTAAGTGACAGGATGAAGAATATTGTGGATTTTCCCACCAGACTGTAACAATATTAAGGTAAATCAAATTTTGCACCTCATTTACTTAACAATGTCGTTTTTCAGTTGCTATGGGTTTTTTTTTCTTTTTTTGTCTCTCAAAATACAAGGCTGCACAAATTTCCCAGAACTTATTTTTAAAAAGAAAAAAAGTTAGCTCTTGAACATTTAATTATAATTGGCTACGCTTCTTTTCTTTTATTAAGTGATAATTTATGAAAGACTACTTCAAGATCGTCTAAAATGCTGCCTTTGGAAAGACCGAAGCAAGGGAATATGTAATCACTCTGTAATGTAATCAGAATATTTAATTAACATGTAATCATAAAAGAAGAAAGCAGTCTCATAGTCTTTGTGCCCAAAAGTTAGTAACAGGGATCTGTTGGAAAGGTTATATGTGCTTTTTAAAATATCTTAATGGAAAATAACATAATTTTTATGAAGTATTTGCTCAATCATTGTTTTATTTCAAACAGAAAAAAAAAACCAAAACCTTGACCTAGAATTTGATATGGAAAGGGCACTGCCTCTGGTTTCTAAACAGTGCACAGGCCCTCTCCCTTCCCCAGACATCACATAGCTCCCCATCACTCTCCTTCCCAAATGCTTCCTTAGCCACAGCCTCCTCCATCCATCTCACAAATTGCATCTTTCTCTTGAGCCTTGGGTTACTACTTAAGGGTATTCCTCCAACATCAATCTCTGGTCATTTTTTTTTCCTATTTAGGGATCCATAAGAACATGCAGAAACAGAGTTTTAGAAAATCACTGAGGAAGGACACATAATTTTGTGCACCAAACTAATAGCAAACACAGGTCAAAACATGAATTTGATTGAGAATCAGTAAAGGTAATACTCAGAATTATAATAGCAAACATAGCTCAAAATCAAGAGTCTTTTATGCATTCCCTCATTCATGGACATGAGGTGGTTAAAACATTATTTTTTTTAAAGCTGCAGTAAACTTTTGTGCATGTCCCCTTGGGTACATGAGTGAGAGTTTCTTTAAGGCGAGTATCTAGAAGCATTGCTAGGTGGTGGAGTGTACAGATATTCAAGACAGCTACACTATTAACAGCTTTCCAACGTTGTTACAACAATTAACACTTCCACCCACAGGCTGGAAGAGTTCCATTTCCCTCTTCTTGCCAACTCAATGAATCTGTCCTTTTAATTTTTGCCAATCAAATGAGTAAGAAAGAATACTTTGTTTCTTCAGTTTGTATTTCTCTGATTGTTAATAAAGCTAAATTTCCTTGTTTATGTGTGTTAACCGATTTAATTTCCTCTTCTCAGAGTTGTCCAGTTCCATTTGTCTAATTTTCTAGTCTTTGTCTTTCTTCCTTATGATTTCTAGAATTGTCTTAAATTTTTCCTTATATTAAAGATATTAATCTTACACGTTATATATGTTAAAACTTTTTCTCAGCTTTTACATTAGTTTAACTACATATTGCATTTGTTATCACATAAATTAGTACTTTAATTTCAATGTGTCAGATTTATACATGCTCTCTTTTCGAGTTGTGCTTCTTGCACCTTGAGTAAGACATCGTTTTCTGTTCCCAGGTGATAATTCTATATCATGTATTTCCTTCTAATAGTTTCACTTTTTTTTACGCCTGTAGGTATTCAATCCACGCAGAGCTGACTTGTAGGTGATGGGGAAGAAAGTGCTGGGTTGCATTGTTGCCATATCAAAAGCCGTTTACCTCCTTATCATGTATTCAACATCCCATCTTCTCCCCACTAATTGTGGTATCTCCGCTCACAGAGCAAGTTCTCACATAAGACAAATATGCTTGTAGACATTGTATGCTGTACCATTCAGCAATTGGTTCTCACTCAAAAACCACATTTCACATTTTTATACTATATGTTTTATATATTCTTAAATTAAAAATCCCATTAACCCTTAGTATCTGGTAGGACCATTATCCTTCTTTGTTTATTATTTCTTTTGTTTGGTTTTTAGACTTGCCTTAGATATTTTTGATTTATTGATATAATTTTTAAGCTTTTTCTCAGAGTGTAAAAACTTAGTAGTGGGATTTTGATAGTAATTGCACTGAGTTTAAAGACTGATTTGCAGGGGCAAGAAGTGGCCTCTTCCTCACTGTGAGTCTTCACATCTATGAACATGGTATACATTTGCTTAAACCTGCTTCAGTATTTCTCAGCAAAGTTTTGCCAACTGTTATGTTGTTGTTATTTGAAGAAACTGACCAGGTTGCCTTACAAAGCACCTTAGTCTGGAATTTGCTAAATGCATCCAGGTATTATTTTACATTTTCTGCTATACCTAGTATTTTTTTAAAAAAATAGTGGTTAGATCTAGAGGAAGGCTGACTAAATACAGTTTTCAATATTTTATTTGGAAAAGATATTTCATAATGTTTTATATCATAAAGAAATTTATAATGTCTGATTGAATTTCTTTTTTTGATGTTAACAGCTAGAGATGAACTCAATGTGAGTTAGTGTTAGAGTCAGGGCTGCTAGGAGGTATAAAACAGTAACTTGAAAATATTATCATTCCTTTTGCAGATATAAGCTTGAAAGCAGTCCTCTTAAAAAGAGAATTTTTTAATTCAATTATTTGATTACCCTGGGTACAGTTCAAACAGGAAGACAGCATAAAAATGTAAAAATATTTTATTCTTTCCCTAAATATGTTGTCAGATACTGAGCTTCCAAAGGTAAGGAATGAGGTGCTTCTGTTTAAGTATCTTTATGAAATCATGCATTTAAACATATTCAATATGTTATCATTATTGGTTCTCGAATTGTCCCATCCTTGGCCAGTGGGGACTTCCTCAGTGTGACCAGTTTGGCTCCTAAGTCTCCTTAGTGACACGTCACTAAGTCTTTGATAGCTTCCTTGCTTTCTGTCTGACCAGATGTTCCAGGTTCTCGTAAGTCTCCTGCCCCCGACCTGGGCTCAGCCACCTCCCAGGGACTGTGGTTTGTTTCACTGGTAAATGGTGTTCAGACACCACACGCTGAGCCAAGAGGATTCTGCTCACTGCCCACTGCCATTGACTGTGTCTGTGCCCCGCCCTGCGGCCAGACCCCTGTTCATACATATGAACATAGCTGGAAAATAATCTGTTAGATAAATATATGTATCATGACTGTATACTGATGCTTCCAGCTCAAATCTGCAGTTAATAGAATTTCTTCTCAGCCTGACTGCCCTCACATTGGTATGACTTCCTCACACAGAAAACCTTGGTTCTCAGTGACACCAACGGGAATATTCATTGTCTTTATCCTTCAGTACACACAACAGTCTTGGAAGAATAGTACCGACTAAAAGTCTATTGTAGTTCTTTTTGGCCTTATAGTATAGAATTTAAAATGTAGTCATATAAGTTTTTGGAAATAACCTGGAATAATTTCTCTCTGTGTAGTTATTGCTTTTTTTAGTCCTCATCATTTAGATGGTAATATCTAATTTATTGTCTATGGACCATCGGCTTTGTCCTGAACCTTGGGTGTACTGGAGGGGGAAGAGGGCATAAGGGGGATAAATGGTAACGGGAAAAATACAAGGAAAATAATAATAATTTAAAAATGTCTACAGGTAAGGGCATCCTCAGTCTTAAGGGAAACCCAATAGCTGGGTCTTACCTCTCATGGGGCATTTTCCGGTGCCTCTACCAAGACACTAAACTTCACTGGGTATGAGTTATCAATTGTTTTACATTAGTTTATGGTTCCACGTTTCCTCACCTTTCAGTACGAATTCAAGGTCTCAACTCTCAAGGCGATTCTAGTACAAACCCTTGTCTTCCAGGCTTACAGGCAACGATGCTCCTACTGAGAGGTGACAGCAATGATCTTGCAGCTTCTCCCACTGGGCAGGGAGCCTGCCATCACCTCGTGGGTACACCTGGAGCATCTTCTCGAACCTGTAGATCCTAAGGTGAGTTTCTACCTTGGAACCCGCCTCTCACCACAACTGCTTTGCATACTCTCTTCATTTGGCTAACTGTAGTTTTATTTTTATTATAACGCTTGTTATAGATTTCTTAATATTTAAAAATAGGCAGACATGTCTATGGATTTTAAGTAGTAGCGGTGTTCTTGCAACTAAGGCCACACCCTTGACCAGACAGATGTCAGGGACATAGACTGAACTTGTACAGGTACATTCACACAGTCCAGAAAGTCTGGGAGGAATTTGATAGTATTTGTAAATACCAGGAAAATGGACTGAAATGTTCATGTGGACACTTGTGTTCATGTAGCTCTACATCCAATTTAATATCTGGTACTCATTTCAAAAAAACGTTTAAACATTTAATCTCATGCCCTACAGTATTTTGACCTTGAGCATGATACAGAGGCTCAGTGACTCCAAGCATCCCAGACCATGTGATTTTAACGGACACGTGAACGCAGTGAAACCCAATAGATCCTGCAGGCTGGAATGCTCGTTCTCCGGGTGTGTGTCAAGCACTGTGGGGGGCGCTGTCTCTTCTGGTTCCATATCCAGTCAGTTGTTGTTGAGGGAGACTCCAGAGCTCTGCCAGTGCCTCATTTGCATTTTAGTTACTAGGCTCCTCAAACGCAGCCCTTTTAAAAGTTTAATTTTTTTTTAAAGAGAATGAATTGTATATTTTCAACACTTTCTTCTTTAATGTCTTAAATGTATCTCAACATGATTTTTAAAACATATTTAAAAATTAAATTTATCCCTTGGCAATCTGATTTGTAGGCTAAAGAGAGCAAACTTTTACAAATGGAACACTTTTAAATAAATCATAATTAATTAACTATGCAAATATATCAAATAAATTTGGATACATAGTTAGATGACTAATTGCAGTTAAGAAAGGTTAGAAATTGTACTACTATTTTTTTTAATTCACTTAATAGAATATTATAATTGGGGTTGCTTTGATCATGGGGCATGTCGGAGGCAATAATTTTTCAAGCTTGGTTGATTTTAAAATCATATGGTTATGAGTATTAGCAGCTTAACAGAGAATGTGGTGCTATCCACAAAGTTAAAAGAAATTATTTTTGTCATAATAAGTGATATTAATTGAATTAGTTGTGTATAGTTTTTATTTGAAAATGAAAGCAGAATGGCAGTTGATAGATCTAGTTCCTAAAAACAAGAAAAAAGGATTCTTTGATATTTTAATTCCATGGAAAAAATTTCGCCTCTTCAGGTTTTATTATTTCGCATGTCCTAGAATTTTTCAATGCTCAGTAACTGCTGTATTCCTTCTGTCGGTGTTCACGGGGGCTCGGTGATGGGTCAGGGGCCGCCATCCCCGGAGTTAACTCTCCTGTGCTCTCTCCTGGTCATCGCAGTGGCGCCCCCACTCGGCCTGCTGGCTCTGGGCTCCCTCCCGCCAGGCCATCTTCCACCCTGACACCAAGACCATCGTGGGATGCAACCATCTGGGGCCCGCGCTTCCTGCTCTCAAGGGCTCATCTTCCCACGTGGCGCGACAGTTCCAAACACGGGCCGTTTCCAGCCCACAGATGTGCTTGCTCGGGCTCATGCTCTGACATTGTTCTTGTTTTTGTTTTAACTTAAATTTGACTCCAAATGTAAAACTAAGGAAATTTCCTATAAAATGCTTACAATCTGACTTTTCTTCAAAGATTAAAAAGCCAATAATGTTGATCAACGTTCCTTCTAGAGGTGAGTGGAGGCTGCCCCCTCCAGATGAGGTTGGTCCCTGCAGACACCTCAGGCCCCCTCCCCATCGACATTAACCACCTAAAACCTCAGTCTGTCCCTGAATGTGGGCTAAGAGCCACTCTATTATTTTTCTTACAAGGCTGTATGTAGTACGGTTGAATTGTGACCCACAAAGGAGATGTTCAACTGGAACATCTGGATGTAACTTTATTTCGTATAAGGGCCTTTGTAGATATAATAAAGGTAAATATCTTGAGATAAGCTCATCCTGGATTAGAATGGGGCTTAAATATGATGACAGGTATCTCGTAAGGAACAGAAAAGGAGAAGACATGGAGACAGTGCGAAGAAAGCCACAGGAGGACAGAGGCAGAGATGGGAAGTATGCAGCCCCAAGCCAAGGAGCATCAAGGGTGTGGCAGCCACCAAGAAGGGACAAGAGTAGCATGGAAGGGATTCCCTCTCAGAGTTTCCAGAATGAATCAACCCTGCAGATATTTTGATTTTGGACTTCTGACTCCAGGACTGTGAGAAAATACATGTCTGTTGTCTTAAGCCGCCAATTTTGTAGTAGTTTTTTAGAGCAGCCCTAGGAAATTAATGAACACCTCTAGTGACCTGGCCCATGCCTGCCATCCAGTCCCCTCTCTTGTCTGTCCTGCCTTCACCTTCACCTCTGTGTACACGCTGGCAGCTCCCCCACATCCATGTGGTTTTGTGACTCTGTGTTCACACCTGCTGCGCCCTCTGCCTGGAAAACTCTTCTTGACTGGAGGCAAACTCCTAAGAAAATCCCTTATCTCCCAAACTGAGCAGATTGCTGCCCCCTAGTGGCAAACTGTACTTTCAACTACAACACCTCTTTTAAGTGCTTAACTATACCAGACAGAAATTATTTCAAGGTAGGAAATCTTCTAAAGGCGATCATATTTGAACTAATGCTTGAAGGAGGTTCAGTTTATAAGACACGTAATGGTTAACTTAATATGCCAAATGAACTACGCTAGGATGCCCAATGGCTTGGTCAAACACCCGTCTAGATGTTGCTGTGAAGGTATTTGTGAGTAACATTTAAGTCACTGGACTTCAAGTAAAAGTCTGCAGTGTGGGTGGGCTCCCTTCAATCTGTTGAAAGCATTAACAGCAAAGACTGAGGTTTCCCAAAGTAGAAAGAGTTCTTCTCAAGACTGAAACAAGGTGGTCAGTACATGGCTCTCCCACCACCTGTGATGATGGCTAGCCGGGGGAGGGGGCGCCCCTGGCCAGTGGGAATGTGTATTGTTTGGGGAATGGATTATAACTCCCTCCTTATCTCCTTTTGAGAGTGGCTTCTTGTCCTGTGACTTCTTAGTGATCTTTTCTTCCTGCACGAACACACTGAGGTAATGTAGTTGAGTCCCGTGTAGGATCCGTGCCTCCTTCATCTGGGACCCCTTATAATGAGCCTCAGACTGGAGGAGGGACTGTCTGTCTTGCACCAACCTTCCACCATTGGTGCATTCCCTGTGATCTCAGTAATAAATGGCACGTGCATATCTGCTCATCCTCCAGGTGGTCTTTTCGGAATATCACGACCATTTAAGCCGGTCCCCGGTTTGGATCTCCTGCGCCACACGAGGAAACCCTGCCTGAGTTTCTAGCCTGCCAGCCTGACAAATCACAAGCTTGCCAGCTCCCACAGTCCCGTGACACAATTCCTTAAAATAAATGAATCAGTTTGCATGTGAGTGTGTGTGTGAGTCGTATTGGTTCTATTTCTTGGGAGAACCCCAACTAATACAAGGCAGGAAAGAGAAGAAAGAACATTCCAGAAAGCAGAAACAAAATGCACGCAGGTGTGGTTGGCCCACGGTGTGAAACCTGGGAAGAGACAAAGCTTAACTGGAAGCTCAGGGCCAGCCTCTCCTGAGAGCCATTTCAGACAGATGAGCAGAGTGAACCCATGATTTGCTCTGTGCTTTAGAAAGAAAGGCAGCCACTCTGGGTGCAGACTTGGAGAGACTTTGAACTAAAAAATGGATCAGTTACAGTCGGGGACTATGGCTATGGTGGCAGCACAGATTCAACTGACACCTCAATTGGCTGAAAGTGTTGAGTCACGTGGAGAGGGATGTGGGAATTGAACGAGGCATCGAAAGCAACAGTAGACCAATGCACTCATTTTCAACATGGCTCTAGATGCTGATTGCGCTTGCTGAAGATCCTTCTTTTGAAAAGCTCTCTGACATGGACTCGGAGCAATTGTTTTGTTTTCTCCTCTTGGCCAAAAGAAATGTTAAAAATATGTCAATGGGAAAAATAAATTTTGGTTTTAAATTATGTGCCAGTAACAAGGCATTTCTTCAGGACAATTACCCTATGCAATTGTATTCTTCCACTGGGAAAATGTATGCTTTAAGTATAAACTTCTAAACTTTGGCGTGAAATCTACACTCTCTCAAGAGCTACGTTGTCAGGGAGGTAGGACAGAGTAGGACTAGCTGACTGATCCCATCTTTGCATCTGACAGATCTCGGCCTAAGGGCTCCAGTCATTTGGAATCATATTTTTTCTTTATTGGCTCAAGTTAATTAGCCAGGCCATCATAAAATGCATTTAGCTCTGGACGCCAATCAAAACAGAAGCATCCGTGCACATAGGGAAGTTGTCATCAGAGGTTTGGGAAATGCATTTTTGCATCTCTCTTAAATGTAACATGGTCAGACAGGCAGACCACAGGCCAGGGGGTCAGGCACCACGGGCTTGCAGCTCAGCCATGACATTTGCTAACTAGGAGATCTTAGGAGACTTACTGAGGCTCTCTGTCTCTCCACACCCTCTTTACTTATAAAACAGGTCTTCTACCATCCTCTTAGGTCTGCAGGATTAAGTGTCATAATGCACAAAATGCCTGGCATCTGGTAGCCCTCAGGAAACACATTTTCCAGAGGGCTGGAGAGTGACTACACCCTCCCTATTAGCGCATCGGGCTCCTGGAGTAGGCTCTTTGGAGATGCTTTTTGCTAATTCTCTCGTCTGTCTCCACCATAGAGCAAAAATATGGAAACAGAAGTGAGTGATGTAATGGGGTAGCCCGTGGACTTAAACACCTAGGCCCTAGTCCTGTTTCTCCACTAAACAGCAGTAGGACTTCAGACTAATCCTTAAAATGAGAACACCGCTCTACATCATGCCTAAGATTTCCTTCCATTCCTGAGTACTACAATTCCAGGCAATTTTGATTCAAAGTATGAGGCTCTGCAAACCACCTCTAAAAAAGTATCACTGAGTATTTTTGAGTGTGCACGTCCTATGTTGTGGGACAATGGCGATGATGATGACCACGAACAGGGTTGTCCCATTTTGCCAGCTTCTTGTTTCCTGTTTATTGAATAGTTGTAGAGATCTAGTCATCATACCAAGCAAACATATCTTTTTTTCTGTGCTTTGAATTCTTTGTTGCAATTTTTAAAAAAAATTTGTATCATTTTGGTTCAGCTTCCTAATGGCCCTTTGTCGACAAAATAAATCTTCAAAGTTGTCACGGTGCAAATGTGAATAGTGGAGTGGAATAATAACAAACCGCGCATGGGAAGACAAGTGAAGAGCGAGTCATTTCATCCCAGAGGGGAGATACTGCTGAACCTGTCGAGTGACATTGGCACCCTTCAGTGCAAATGTGCGAGGCTTTCTACAGCTCACCTTTTCATATCTGGTGGTTTTACTGCAAAAACAAA
Source organism: Trachops cirrhosus (assembly GCA_028533065.1). Taxonomy (NCBI): domain Eukaryota; kingdom Metazoa; phylum Chordata; class Mammalia; order Chiroptera; family Phyllostomidae; genus Trachops; species Trachops cirrhosus. The sequence continues at coordinate 183,318,522 of CM052541.1, read as the reverse complement.
ATGAGAAACCTTTGTTTGAGCTTTCTGTTCCTCTGAACTCTGACCAAATTGTCCCACCGCTTGGCAAACTATCTTGTAAGTTGCTAGCGGGCTTAAAAGTAAACCTTCCGGCTTGTCTAAGTGGATCATGACAACAGAATATTTCAATAGATGCTCATTTGCTTTCTTACTTGTTACCAGAAAATTCATGGCTGTTACAAGAAATATTTATTTATAGGAAGCTTGATTTATTTTATTTCACCCCTCCTGTCTCTATTAAATCAAATGGGTGTTATTCATTGCTTGATTCCAGAACCTTCCCCTGCGGCACATGGAGGATTAGCAAGCGTACATGGAGAAAGAGCAGCGGGAAACGATGGTTTGGAAGTGCTCTCCTCATCACAAATATGTGTCTTCAATATTTAGTTGTTGTGGCAGGAAAATGGCAACAAATACATGAACTGTAAACCATCTGGCTTGAAATATGTTCAAATATAAATGTTCATCCTGAAAAATGAAATCTATGGAATGCTGGCATCCACTTTGACTTTTGAGATATGAACAGCTTGGGTATGCAAAGAAGGGATTTCTAGACTAGCCTTCTTCAACTTCAAATTCTCCTGAATTCAGAAGTTAAATGATTCTCTGCCTAGCTAGGAAAACTTCCCTCTCACTTTTCAACTTCAAGGAAAAACATGGACTGTTCGAAAATCCCACAACAGCGTCTGTGTAGAGATTTGTACAGAACGGTCTTAACATTTCAAAGAAGCAGAGAAACGAATGCAGTTCCGGGCTGGTTATTTAACACTGACGAAATTCCAAAGCATGCCGACACGGTGCAGAACCTAAAAGGCATGACAATTCCAGCTTCCACCAGATTCCTAGACCAAAAAGTTAAACCTGGCCAATTGGGAGACTTGAGCTGTGCCACTCAGTCTGGAGGAGAAAATGGTGAATTGGTCCCTCTGTCCTCCGGGGACTGTGTTTGTCAGGTGACAAGTGTGCGTGCCCTGCAGAAACAGCTCTCCAGATGACTGGGAGAAGGGTTTCAGTGACTTGTTAAATAGAGTGTGTTGCAAACATACACAAACACGAGGAGGGTGAAGGTGAGAGACCGGGAACAGAACAAAGCCCCGAAGCCCTCCGGGCTGAGCAGACCCGTCCAGAAGTTAGCACAGGAAGAGAGCTGGAGGCAGGAGTAGGTTGTGTGTGCTGTTTGATATTCTGGGAGCTTATTCAAGGGACCGTTTGAGAGACACAGACCCTTGAACTTATTCTCCTCCTCTTCTCCACACTACATAATTTTTGACCAAGCTCGATCCACTTCTGGAGAGAATTCTCCCGAGAGGCAATCCCTCACCTAGATGCCTTTGTGTTTCCGGCACGCCCGGGAGTACAACCTCTGCCACGCCAGGACGCACTCACCTTTAAAAGATTCATCCCTAGTTGCACTGGCCCCTGTCGCCTCCCTAGTACATTCTAAGCAACTGAGTGATGGAACGCAGAGTTCTGACCCACGTGGTGCCTGAGCCTCACGGGAGGCCTGCAGTGGTCTCAGTGAGAATTCATTTCGAAATATAAAAGTGGGACACATAAAAGAATGGTGCCACAGGTGGGGGGAAAGCGTGACCTGGATCACATAAACTAGATTTATAATGCAAGCAATTTTTAAAAAGCCATTTAAAAATGATATTAAGAGAGCACAATGTTTCCTGAAATAAAAAGACTTAATTCAGCAAAAGGTAGAAGAATATTGGTGACTTGCTTAATTGAATTTTATTTGAAAACTAAATATATTTTAATGTGTGAACTTTCTTACCTTTTATGTTTTATTCTGACTTTCTTTTTAAAAATGAAATTATCAAACATATGATTTATCTAATATAAATACACAATTATCACAACAAGTGCTCCTCAAAATAGCCAAATTAAGAGTTTGAGATTACATGTGCTTGTGTTTTTTCTCTATTTTATCCACCTCTTTTTGATTTAATAAGTAAATGTATATAATGCTTTCAGAAAAAGGAATATCCAGTGTTCAATGCTTAGCAGAGGAGAATTTGGCAATGTTCTTTTTATACTCTACGAACTCTGCTCTGTCCACAGGGAACTTGATTTTAGTATGCAGCAGCCAGCCGTGCTGGATGATCAATCTTGCCCTTGAGGATCAAACTGTTTCTTTGTTGGGTCAACTGCTTAACTAAGAAACTAAAAAGAATGAAAAATATAATAGAGCAAATCCAGCCCAGGCCCATAGTGTGGGCAACGCCGAGTTTGTGCTCATAGGTACAAGCAATCAGCTTGTCTTTATCAACAACTTTGTTCTGTTTCGCTCCTGTTTCATGACAGAAAACTGGTTATGGGCGATCTTTACAAGGGAAAAAGCCCACGTGTCTTCTGTGTGCTCGCTGGAAAAGCCAATGTGTGTATCCATTTCATTAGAGAGACTCCCCAGCTTGGAAACGCCCAACAATTCACTTCATTTGTTCTGAGAAATAAAAGGGGCACTACTCATTAGCAACGAAAACAATCGGGTGAGAGGACATCAAATTCTGAGCATTTACGTCACTTTAGTAGATCTGGTAGCATTTCCTCTCTCTTTGGGTGCAATCCCATTAACTCAGCCCAATTCAAATAGTCTTAATTTAAAACTCTGATCTGTACAGATCCTTTCACTGCAGTGAAAACCGAGGCACACATTTGGGGCATGCTAGGCTTTCCCAAACTTTCACCAGGTAAACTAAAAGTAATGAGAGTAATCACATTGCCTTATATATCAAAACTGAGAGCTTTGGGGAAGGAGCTCAGAGGCTGAACTGAGTTGAACTTGGGTGTGTGGTATGATATAATATCTTGAGTCTTAGGAAGTCTGATTCCAATATTGTAAACCAACCAGTGATGTTATTGAATTATTCCTATATGTGAAAATTAAAAAATTGAAAAGTAAAGGTATGTCCATCAATTGCACAGAAGTGTTGAGCTCTGGATGAATTTAGATATAATTTGAAGTTCACATATTTTTTATATGAGAGAACTAAATGTCACAGCAAGTTCCGCAAAAATAAAACCTATGAAGAAAAATGCTGAAATTAAGTCATGGCTTAAGCTTTCAAAATACAACAATGAACCATTACCATACATTATAAGTGAATAATAGCTACATTTAACACAATGTACCTTTCCATATTCAAAAGAAGAATAAACACATTTTAGAAATAAGAAAGCAGCATGCAAAGATATGTTTTTAAACCTAAACCTTTACATTCTGTTTTTAATATTCTCAGCAATTAACCAAAAAAATGTGACCACATATTATATTCAGCCATCTATGCCTCTCATTTGTAACATTGTGTGAAGTGTACAGCAGGCTAGAAAATTTCAGCTCCTCCTCACACTCATTGAATCTAAAATAGACGAGATAGTAAAAAATTCTAGGTGTATTCTCTCTGAATTAATTTTTATACCCCAACTGAATAAGGTCTCTAAGATATGTAAATCCTAAGCACTTCAGAAATAACAAATCATTTCAGAAGATTATTGGCTTACAGAAATGACTACGAAGGCTTATATTACTCACTGTTAAAGAAGCCACTGAAGAAATTTCACTAGTTGCACTCTAACTTCAGGTTAATCCTGCCAAATACCTCTGTTTTTATCTACTTCTGGAGGGGGGAATTTCTCTTTAAAAGATTTATTTTTCTAAAGAGAAGAAAACCTGCTAAATTTTTATTGGCAAATCTAAGATTTCTCCTAAAGGGGCACCATCTCGTGTGTGAGTATGTGTGGGTGTGTTTATGAGCGTCAGGGTGACTGAGTATGTGTTAAGGGGACCGGAGGTGAAGGAGAAACGGGATTGGCTTTATGAGGTAGATAGAATTAGCCCCATCATCCAAATGTGAAAATTAAGGTGCAGAAGAAGTGAGACAGGCCCGGATGACAAGCGGACAGCTTCCCTATTTATCACAGTGTTTAACCTGCGACACCGAAGTTCAGGATGGTTAGACATATAAGTGTGTTAAAATGGAATTTGTTCTCACCGAGTATGGTAAGATGGTAGACGTGGAGACATCTGCCTGGAATGCAGAGTATGTTACCTATAGCTCCCAAGAGCAAGGGCACACCACACCAGCAGGGTCACAGGGGACGCAGCGGGGTCAGTCAGGAGGCTGAAGGACCAAGGGGAGCGCATGGGCCAGAGCCTTCATTGTGGTTTTTGCACAAAAGAATGAGCGAGACAGGGTGGGCAAACTGATCAAATTTGGGATGGAGTAGCGTGAAGAATTTCAATAGACTCTGGGCTGGAGGGTGGCCCCGAGTGGCCCAGTACCCGGCCCTGGGATGAGGTGGGCCAGAGAGGATGTGGACTGGCGAGAACTCGATCACGGAAGCGACTGAGGCTGTGAGCTCTGGATGGGTTCGCTGGCCCATCAACACCATGGGCTCGTGCGAGCTGTTCGCCCCTACTAGGGATTAGCCCATCCTGAGAGGGGCCGCCCCACCCCACGTCAGCAAGGCCCCCACTGCAGTAAAGACATCTTTTTATATAAGAAGTAGAAAGCATGATTTGTATAATGGAATACATTTATGTTTCTATAATTCATTGGCACCATATAGAAATTAATAGCATATTCAATCACATATAACAACATTAATAAATTAAACTAAATTTCTATGGTTTAAATATGTCCAATGTACAGGAATGAAACTAATATCTGTATATTATCTATGTTTGATGCACAAATCCATATATTAATACTTCACAAAATGTGCAATATAAGGTCATGTTTAAAAATAAAGATGCACAGGTCAGAGAGAACTGAGTTCAAGTCCCGACCACTCCTACTACCAATTACTCCACCGGGCCCGTTTCCACACGTGTGTAATGGAACCCTGCCCCCCAGAGTTAATGTGTGATTTAATTGAACAATACTCGAAAGTGCTAAACCTAGTACCTGGATTATTTATTTAAGGTTTAGGATGATGATGATGATGATTCAGGTCAATAAATAATTATTATTTTTACCAGGGTTTTTAAATGGTTCAGTTCTTTTAGGACAACTAAATAGATTCACCATAGGATGACAAAGAAAGCTTAGGTAATCACTCAAATCTCCTTCCATTTTCATCTTAACTGTCTAGAAATGTTCAATGAAATACTTGGGCCAGGCCTAGCCAGAAAAAGTTCTCCAACTGCCAGCGCCGTTGGAGTCACTGCAGTTGACGACAACGGCACACGAATCGGAGAACAGCCAGGTTCACGGCCAGGTTCACGCACAGCCCCTCCTGGGATCACTAGCAGGAAACGATATTCTCATTCACCTCATGGGTGCGCCAAGGGGGATTAGAAAAAATTGGATCTCTTTCATTAAGCCCACAAATATAATCTACTTCATTTTTTATAGTCACACTTTTAGATGTATCAGAGTTTTCCTACATGTGATTATTTAAAGATCTTTTTCCTTGTTCTTTACCATGTTCCAAAAGGTTGTCCTATTCATATTTATTTACATACCATTCTATATCTTTTAGAAGAGGTTTTTTTTAAGGCGGGGAGAAGGAAAGAAGAGAAGATAAACAAAGTAGAGAAAGCTCTTGTGAAGTGGTTTGCTGTATCCAGCCTTCGGCAGTTAGGTTATTTCTCCACTTTACATAAAGACTTATTATCATCTTGACTGCAATCATGTAGAAAATGAATGGGGTATAAAGTACATGAGGATAATTTAATAAAAATGAGCTTTCTTTTCTTATGAGATCTTTGAAGAAAGGAATCATTGGACAGAGACTTGCCTTGTATTCAACCAGGTCATGAGGCATGTCAGCTCGGTGATGTGCATTTGGCAAGAAGTCCTTAATTAGAAATTCCTCGAGAGCTGCTCCCAGTAGGTGCTTCCTAAGACGAAAAGACAAAACAATTTAGCAGAGGAGCCCTTACTAAGCATATAACTCAGGTGATTGAAAGAAGTAATTTGCCAAAAGCAAAAGAGCAAAGCTGTCGTGATGAGGTGCTGGATTTTGAATGAGAGTCTCTCTGGCATATTAGTAGTAAGTTTTATTTCTGTTATTCCACTTTAAATATATGCATTGAATAGTCTTTGATTTTTAGGATAGCTTGTATAGGGATGCAAAATAGCTTCATGTATTACTCTGGTTAAAAGACCGAAACTTGTTGGGAAACGTTCAGTAGATATATGTTTAATTTACCCTTGCATAATCATGTAAAGTTGTTTTCCGACTGAGTTTATTTTTAATTATTTTTAAAGTCAAGTAGTTTGTTTTTGCATAATGTATGAATGTTTCTCTAAATCAAATGAAGTCTTTGAATTAGACTATGAAATTGGAATTTTTCTAGAGCATTTTCTGAGTTGTTCTTAAAGAGTTCCTCTTTCTTCTTGGCATCGTTGATGTAAAACATTATAGTAATAATGTTTCATACTTTCCATTAAATTCCTTAAAGAATACCCATATGTGCTTAAAATCTTTTTAATAAAGGTAACAATTTCATAACAATATAACTACTGTTAAAAATTAGTCTATAAAATAATTATATGGATTAATTCTGATTAATATTGAGAAGCTCATCTTACTTGAACTGAACCCCAAAAAGAAACTCAAATGATTTTGGAAAGAAAAGAAAAGCTTGAAGATAGTACTGATTGGTTCTCTTTTCATTCTGCTCTAGCTCTTATGGTTGGGAGTTAATTTATATCTGTTTTCTGACACATACCGTTGGTATGAAGAGGAAGAGTCTTTCTTTTACACACGAGTCATTCTGGGTGTAAGTAGAATTGTGACTATATGTTATCATTTCTGCAAACCAAGTGCATTCTGTTTTCCCAGTTCCCTTGTTTTCACTGTATCTCGTTCTCATATCTTTCATATGAACAGTCGACACTGGCTTGGGCAAGAGCCTCTGCTGTCTGCCTGAATTTTAACTGCATGCTAATTCTATTACCCATCAGCAGAAACTTTCTTTCATTCATAAGAGGAGCAAGTATTGTGAGTATTAATTTATTTGACATCATTTCAGTTGTTCTAACTAATATAAGTGCCATTGACAACAGAGATGTACTTTACTCTGAAATTCCCAATAATCTTGTTTAGATTTTGTTTCTTTGTGAGAGAGCACAATGGCTAACACTGAAAATCAGGAATCGGTACATCTGGCTTGACTTTTGTTTTTGCCACTGACTCACTGCATGACATTGGACCATGGCTCACATTCTCCCTGATGTATTTGCTCCATCTGAAAAAGTAGGGCTAATAAAATTGACCTGACTCACACACGTGGCAGTGCTATAACAGCTTGAACTACTACCATTTCTGATTGAAAGGAGGTGAATACGCAGGTGAGCCAAAGACCACAATGGAAACATCTGCGTTCTCAACACCAGAAAGCACAACCACAATACACAGATTTTACTCTGAATACTCTAATTCCTACCAGACATAATGGAACCTCTCCTAATTATGTTGATTTCACGGTGTTGGGTATTCAGTGATGGCTCATGTGAAACAGTAACACACTGCACAGAAAAACGAGACCTTCAATAACCTTCAGTAGACAAAATAATTTATTATATGCTCATCATCATAATTGTGTGGATATTTAGGTGTGAATGACTGTAGTGCCTTTCTTTGTGTCCTAAGGAACAATTACAGACTACTAAACCACATCGATGACAAAGAGGGCTATCATCTCCATTTCCCAAATAAGCTGAACATGAATATTAGCAGGTTTATTCTAGAGTTTCAATGTATAGCCTGGGTATTACTAACTCTGTCATTTTTATTGAGTGGAAATTTTAGGAAAGCCAATAAATAACCATTTGGTTTTGCCTGTTTGATGAAGCCAAATTAATGGCCACTAATTGTTATGTCACGTTGTCCCACTCTGATGACACTAGCGTCACTCTGAGGTTTCCCAAAGCAAGATTTTTATTTTTGTCACTCTAGTGCTGCAGAGGACCATGGAGAAGGCAATTAGACAAAAACCTCAAATTCCACAAGCTGGTCGCCTATGGAATAGCCGTTAATGCAAGTAAGTGCTTATAATTAACTGACTGATGGATTTTACAATGTCCCATGCTTAACTCTATAACTTTGTTTACTTCCTGTCACCAAAGGCTCACCCTTAGGTAATAATAATAATAATAATAATAATAAGTAAATTTTTGCCTTCCACCTGACCACATAAACCTTATACAAATGGATTCTTAAATTTCTAACTTATACTCATGCATTTTTCCCTACCAAGCCTTCTGTTTCTCAAGAAAAAGTTTATGAAACTTCACTTTCATAGGTGACTAGTTGAGCTCATTGATAATACAATGATAAATGACAACTTGAAAACTGAATACTTTGTTATTCAATATAATTCACATCAGAAATAAAACTGACCTATATTCAGAATTGTATTCACCTTCGGAGAAAGAAGCTATCAACTGGTTTCACGGGCAGTAAAAGAAAAAAGAAAAGCAGGATCACGTGAGCAGGCCCTGCATAGTGCTGTGCTGGTGGATACAAAGAGATCTTGAAAAGATATGAAGCTTTATAGGTACATAAAATGTTATTGTTATTTCTTGAATTAGGAAACAAGAGAATGCAAGAGAAGGGCACTAGAAATTAACATCCAAGGCCAAGGTTAAACTCTAGTGAGAAAGGCGAGTAGACAGGCATTAACCAACAAGTTTGTGGTTTTGTTGGACAAAAAATTACATTAAAATAAAAGGCTATCAGAAATGATAAAGACATGATTCAGGACTGTTTCCCTCCAACTAATTTAACTATAAAATGTTTTCCTCATTTGTTTTCATCTTCTCATGCATAAAAAATAGCTGAGTAAAAAGAACACTCAAAACAAATGTGGGTCTAATTAAGCAGCAAACCCATGACAGACGGTGTCCGAGTGCCAATTAACAGAACTTCGGGTGTGTGGTGACACGTGGGCAGATTTCCCCATCGACTGTCTCCGACACCAGATTAAAGCAGCCCAATAAATGTTTGCAAAAGGTCTTTGTACTTTGTTAAGAAATAAGGTAAAAGACAACATGTTCTAGAGAAAACCGGCTAAAGGACGACGAGCAAAGAACAAGACTGATTCATTGCTGTGTTCCAAGGCTTACAGTCATGCTAAGTGCTATGCATAGGTGCCAATAACCTTCGATGAGGGAATGCGTGAAAGAATAAAGGCTCAGGGCAGATTTCAGCTCAGAAATGCAAGTCTTTTCCAGACCTTGAAAATTATCTAAAATGAGAACGAGGGTCCCCTGAGAGTACTGAGTTCCCTGTCCTGGGTGATATTCAAGTGGAGCCAAGATTATTCCTTGGAAGACTCTTCACAGAAAGAATTCAAGAGATCTCTAGGCTTCCTTAAAAGCTTAGGAATCCTTAACTCCCACTTTAAAATAGGATATAGAACACAGTAAAATGGCAGGAAGGATAAAACCACCATGTGGTCACCTAAAGACAGAACTGGACTCTAAGAGAAAGTTATAAAGATACTATAAACAGAACGACAACAACAACAAAAACCCGCAGCGTCAAACACATCAGAAAAGAAAGCAAAGAGCAAGGGAAAATATGTTATGAAATCATTTTCTCCTTAAACCTTTGGGCATGTAAATTTCTCCATACGTAATTATATATCATAGTATAAATGCCTAAGGGAGGTGTATCAGATGACTTGCAAGTGCAAGATATTCTGGTCGGGGCCAACCACTTCTCAAACTTGAGTAGTAGGTACTGTTTTCAGAATGGAGTATAATTTAGTAGGGGCAGCAGTTGACTAGATCAAGTTCTTTTATGCCCCTATAGCAGGAGGTTGGTTGTGTGATCTCAGATAAATTCCTTAAACCCTTCCCTCCATGGAATTAAAAGAACACTAATACAATGTATCCATCTCTATGAGATGTGCAGACTAATCGTCCAGAGTGGGCCTCTTGGAAACCTACGGACTAGAAGGTCACTCACTTAACTGCTAGTTGCACAAACAATCAAATCCAAGTTTAGCAAGGCGGCAGGGCTCCACGCACCAAGTCCTGTCCTCTGCTCCAGCCTCATCTCTCCCCACACCCTTTTGCTTTTTCCCCTGGGCGTACCCAGCTACTGGCAGCCCCGGAGTAGCCTGTGCCTTCTCTCTTGCTATTCCCTGTGTCTGAACTGCTTTTCTCCTCCTTCACTGGGTAGGATGTCCCCTTATCCAGGACTCCTTGCCTGCTCTGCCTACCCGCCCCCCCCACCAACCCCCAACCCAACAGGTCTCAGATCTCCGTCTCCCTCACCTGGGGGCCACGGTCACACCTCCTACCACAGAGAGAAATTTCTCAGACTCTGGTTACCCCAAGGACTGAGACTCTGCCTGTGCGTCTTGCGTCGTAATAGTCCTCAACAAATTTGTTCAAGCCTGCGGATGAGTAGGCATCGATCAGCAGGCAAAAGAGGTTGAAGGAATTATTGAGAAAGGTACAAGACAGGACAATGCAGGAACCCTTCAGGGCACCTGGAGCTGTTCAAGGCGCAGAAAACAGGGTGTGGGCAGGGAAGAGATTCAAAATGACACCAATTGCCCAAGATAATAAAGTCACATTCTGGTGCAACAAGAGAAAGCAGGGTGCCACTTCTCCCTCTTTCCCTCGCAAACCCCTTGAGAGCCCCCCTCCGCCTGAACCCCGTCTCCTCTGCTCTGCCTGCTCCTCTTCTCCCACCGCCATGGCAACCAGCGGGCTGCCGGGGTTTCCATTCCTGGCAAAGGCAGGAGCACAGAGAGAAATCGCTCCGCTTCTCCCAAGCCCTGACAAAGCAATTATTACATTTCACATTAACTCAGAGATGCGGCTGGCAACTGCACTTTTAAAGGGGGGAAAATGCCGAGCCCTGATTTCATAGATGTACCTTTGCTTTTCACATTTTGTCCTTCTGCTGTATTCGCCTGGGAGCCGCTGAAAATGTCCCCATGCTTATTTTATTAGCATCGCCCATTACACTGCTTTTCAAATAGCCGACTGACTTAATAGAGGTGTGTAACCTTGGAAAAGGCGCATCCACACCGAAGTTTGCGTGCCAGCCTCTAATTTCTCATCATTCCCCTCTAAGTTGAACTGCAGGCTTTAATTGGTCAAATCATTAAAGGATGTAATTAGAGCCTGGTGGAAGCGGGCTGGGAGGAGGAGGGAAGAGGCAAACAATAGTATCTATAATCAAGGGCATCACCGAAAACGCAGCGACAGGCACACTTCTCCTTTTGGCTTCCTGCCTTCCTGCTTGCCTGCCTCTGATAAGAGCTGCCTGAGCATTCTCCAGCCACCAATAAATCATTTCCAGGGACCTATAACCCCCCTGGTATAAAATCTTAGTTTCACAGCCTCTTCGTTCTGATTAATGCAGATCTTTCTGGACTCTCTGGTCCACAGTAGACCTTGGAGACCCTTCCAATTGAATAGCAGTACTTGGAGCCTGAACTTCCCTCAAAGGGGGCTGCAAACAGTGACCCAGAGAGCCCTCTCCAGCAAATTCCGCAGCTTGCACCTGCTGGTTAACAGGGACGTGCAATTACCCATGTGCAGCTCCTGACGAGTTGCTAAAATTAGTTTACAAACCGCAATAAACATATCAGGGACAGGTTAAGAGGAGAAAGCTCAGAATGAGGGTGCTGAGAGAAAAAAAGATTTGAGGCCCCAAGGTAGATAGATAGACCTTAAGTCTCAGGACTGGATTCGGAAAGAACTGCTACTAACCTCGTTCTGCTTCTGGAACTGGGTGCTCCAAGGAGTCTCCCTCCCCAATCCTGCCAAACGTGATTAAATGTGATTTATAGAAATGAGTGGCCTATACAGAACGTCATTGTCACTACATGGTCCTGCAGAAGTCAGGCCACAAATGTGAAAGTTTGGGGCCAGGTTCTGGCTGTCGGAGTGCAGCCAGGATCTGTCCCTGGGTCCTTATTTCTAATGGCTGCTTAATTAAGAGGTGACTAACTCCACAGTGACTGTTATCACTGACAGGCAGGCAGAAAGAGAGCAGAAACTGACCACCCTTCCAAGAGTCTCCCTCAATTATGTGTCCTTTGATCTCCTGAAGAGTAAAAAGAAGGAAAGAAAGAAGCAAAAGGAACTTTCTCAGGGCAACTGGCTCTAATTGTAGCCTTTATGGGTTTTTTTGTTCACTCTTCAATACAATTCCTTATTTGAACTCAGAAGCTCACACACCAATTAAATGCGCGTTTGTAGGATGTCCAAGATTGCTGCTCTCTTTTAACTGTAAAAGTACTTTGGCAAGAAAATAAAATTGTGGAAAGGCCCAATTATAGCATCTTTTAGCGCAGCATTTGGGTGGGTTCTGGAAATGTTCATCGTGGGCTCTTCCAAGGGCTCAGCAAGAAGTCCTCAGAGGCACCAGGACCAGTACCCCTGCGTAGTCGATGGCACTGGATTTGCCACAAGACCTAAAACGCCCCTTTCAGCCAGTGCTGATTTTGAACACATAACAAAGCATGAGTTTCATGTTTGGGTTACTTTCATATAGGGCTATAGATCCCTTTTGATGATGAATGTTGCTAGTTAACTTCAGATCAAGACACAGGAGACAGGCAGCCGGAAGGGAGCTTAAATATCGTGAGCTTCAGTCCAATTTACCCATTCCACAGAGGCCGAAAAGTGTCAAGTAACTGAGAGTTGTCTTCTTCACTATGCTTTCTCCTGCTTAATAGCAAATCTAATAACAGGACATGATTCTGATGACTTAAGAGAGAGAAAAGTAAAGCCACCTCATTGCTTGATCACATACTTAAACCGCTGTCACTGTGAGTCCTGCTCTATGGGGTCAGCCCCTGTGCAGCAGCTCTCCTGCTGTAGCTACAGTTAGTCCCCCCAGTTGATCAGTCTGGGGGCCATTCCCTCCCAGTGACTTGCCAACAGCAATCAAGGCTCAACTACAACAGGGGGGTGCACCCAGCTCACACATGGGGCTCACCTGGAGCACCCAGCTCAGTTGACCGAGGAGGCTGTGCCACTGGGCCCTACAGGACACCTACTAGATAAGGCCACTCCACCAAGATTTGGAGATGGAGAAGCTCTGACTAATACACAGAAACAAACACGGGCAAGCAGCCAAAATGAGGCCACAAAGAAATGGGTCCCAAATGAAGGAACAGGTGAAATCTCTAGGGAACAAAAAATGAAATGAAATGGAGGCAAGCAAACTGCCAGACACAGAGTTCAAGATGCTCAAGGAACTTAGTGAAAACTGGAACAGCATAAAAAATGGGCATGGAGATCATAAAAAAAGGAAGAACCAGTCAGTAATGGGGAATACACTAACTGAAATGAAGAATATATTATAGGGAATCAACAGTACAGTACATGAAACAGAGAATCAAATAAGCAGTTTGGAAGATAAGGAAGCAGAAAGTGCCCAAACAGAACAGCAAAAAGAAAAAGAATGCAAACTATTGAGGATAGTGTAAGGGTCCTCTAGGATAACTTCAAGCATACCAACATGGCATCATGGAGGTGCCAGAAGAAGAGAGAGAACAAGAAATTGAAAACCTATTTGCAAAATAATGACAAAAAACTTCCCTAACCTGCTGTAGAAAACACACATACAAATCCAGGAAGCACAGAGAGTCCCCCAAAAAGATGAACCCAAAGAGGCCCACTCCAAGACACATCATAATTAAAATGCCAAAGATTAAAGATAATGAGAGAATCTTAAAAGCCACAAGAGAAAAGCAGTTAGTTATCTACTAGGGAATGTCCATAACTTCCAGATGATTTAATAACAGAAACTTTGCAGGCCAAAAGGGATTGGCACAAAATATTCAAAGTGATGAAAAGCAAGGACATGCAACCAAGATTACCCAGCAAAGCTCTCATTTAAAATTGGAGTACAAATAAAGACCTACCCAAACAAGAAAAAGCTAAAGGAGTTCATCACCACCAGACCAGTATTACAAGAAATGTTAAAGGGTCTTCTTTAAGAAGAAGAAAAAATAAATAAAATATATAAATAATAAAATGGCAATAACTACCATGTATTAAAAGCTTTCTTCATTTAAAGAAACAAATCAAAGGTGACTTAAACTGGTTTTGTAATGCAATTATGACATCTATTTTTAAAAATGTTTTCCTTTTAAAAAGTGTTCCCTTTGCATCAACTTCAACCTTTTGGTCAACATCTCCTATAGCATAGCCCTTTGTCCCACCGGTGTCACCTACATAATGTTGACATGCTCTGTGCGCAAGTCTATTTGTTTCTGACCACTTCTCCAAATTATGGCGGGGGGGTTGTTTTGTTTGTTTTGTTGTTGTTTGGAGGGGAGGTACATGTGTATTAATATCCTGGGGCTGCCCTAACAAAACCACAGACTGATTGGCTTAAACAATAGAAATTTAATGTCTTACAATAGATTCTGGAAGCTAGAAGTCCAAGGTCATAACACAAACAACAAATAAAAAGAATATACAGAGATGTTTAGTTCCATAAATACTGGCTTATTTTAATCCACTAGGAATAGCACATGCAATTATCTGTGTGTTTATGTATGTGTAGGGATATACATGTACAAAAATACATAAAGTAAAAAGATACAATATTTCAACTGAAAGAGAATAAAAACAATATCCCCCCGATATCTATCATGTATATCATACACACAGATGAGGTCTCTCCAGAAAGTTTTGAGCCATGTACTATGAAAAATAGAAATCTATTGAAGAAGATACAAGATACAAGAAACACTGTATGTAGGACAATGACGTCTCAGTCCCCTTCAAAGTAGGTGCCTTGGCACCTCACACAGTTCTCCCATTCGCCATCAGCTGCCCCATTGTATTTTCCTGAATCTCATCGATGATCTGAAATCTCTTCCCTTTCAAGGGTGATTTTAATTTTGGGAAAAGCAAGAAGTCTCAGGGCACCAAATCTAGGCTGTAGGAGGGCTGAGTCACTTGGGTAATTTAATGTTTAACCAAAAGACTGCACAGGACATATGTATGAGCAAGCATGTTGTTGTTATGAAGCTGCCAATCACTAGTTGCCCATAGCTGTGGCCTTCTGAATCATCCAAATAGTTCCTGTGGAGGAATATTCAAGCTTAATGCACAATTTGATGCAGATTCGTTGCTCTACTTGCTCAGTCATTTTGAATGTGATGGTCACACAGTACACACGCTCACTCATTAACATCTGTTGCCCCACTGACTAGTACAGTGAAGTCATCATTGTTCACGCATGCGCATTCCAGTCCACTCTCCTTGGCTGCCAGGTCACACTGATGTTGTGCAGACCATTCTCATTATATTGACAATGGCTGGACTTTTACCAGACAGACCTCATATATCAATGTGTTATGAGGTACAGTATTCTAGAATAATATTTTCTGATTTCTTGGGAAAGAAGTTTTAACCATAACTATGTTGTGATGACAATACCTATTCCACTTCCAGATTGATCACGTGCTTATAATTAAATTATGGTGAACTGAGGTTTACTTTATTTCTTAATATCATTAGTATGAATGTGGAAAAGCATACAATATCTCAGGAGGCATTCAGTTCACTCCATCTAAGACACTGTGAAAGATGTGTATCTAATTCACTCTGCCTTGGAGGCCACAACACCGTGACGGAAAGGCTTCACCATAGAGCCCTTGGGTTCCTGAGGAACCACAAAGGAAGAAACCCATGTGGTGCGTGTCCCGTGTTGTCTGCTCATTCACAGCCATCCACGTCGTGGCGCACGTGTGCAACCTGGAGCGCTACCACTGGAGCCAGTCCGCGGACGCAGCGGGCCTGGTGGCCGCACTAGCCAGCCTTGGCGACGCCTCCAATGAGAGCTACCTCAACCCCATCCGGGCCTTTCACACCGTGAGTTCTCGCATGCGACCTCCTTTTGCATCTGAGAAACGCTTCCTTTTCTGATCAAGAAAAGAACACTTGCAAAGCTTTTAATAGAAAGAGCTCCAGAGAAGAAGTTTCTGTCAAATGTTAACATTAATTTCGCTTTTTTTAAATGTTATTTTTTTCTGCCATCAATGCAAAGAGGTTACGAGCACAGAGAAAAACCAATTCCACTTAATTTGTTTATAGCAAAAAATAATAAATATGCCAAAACGGGAAATGCAGTAACCGGTTAAATTCCTAATATTTTAAATTTTAAAAGCAGCTTGTGATTACGTGTGTGTGTGTATACATACATATATATACTCACACATGCATGCTGGTGTTGGAATCATAAAGAATGCAAAGTGCCACACAAATCCAGGGAATACAAATCCGGTGTCTTCATTTTCGGTTTGCTAATTATTTGCTAGATATATTCTCCTGTGCAATACTTGGGCATGCATGTGACTAGCTGGTTCTCCAAATCAGATGCTGGTACATTTCACAGAGAGACCTGCATAGCTAGTGACACCATTAATGCTAATTATCTATGTGCACAGAGTGGCAACACGTGTGGGAAACAAAGAAAACCAAACATGTAGCCACAGAAATCCATCTGCAGAGATTAAGACATTTCTCTCACTTAATCTACCCCCTACCTGTCCTCTTAGTTGATCTGAACCTTGGCCCTGCACTACCATATGCTTCCAGAACATGAATCGAGCTGTTTAAAAAATCTCTATTGCCCAAGAAGAGCCCTAAGATAATACACTCCAGAAATGGAGGGCTCTCCATTGCCCTCTGGACCCTTTTGCCCATGCAGCCTTTTTTGAAGAACCAACATTCGAAGTCTCTTTTGGGGGAAATTCTTCTATGTCATGTCCCCTAATTATCCTAAGATGATTTCCAATATCAGGCCATTGATCAAATGGACTTATCTTTTCCTAGCTGACAGCAGTTAAAAGCGCAAGTTCCAGAGTTATAAATCAAAACTACAGATGCCCTCAGCCTGTGGGATGCGTTGGTGTACTCATCTGAGCCACAGCATTTATCTGGGCACCTGCTGGGGCTAACGGTTTTCTCCGTTAAGGCTCTGGAAAGTTCATTGCTACACGTGAACAGTCTATGTAGTAAATAACATTCATTCTAAATACCTTTAAAGCAATTTAACAACATGATTAAGTTACTTCCAATATAGTTACTTTGAAGTTTTAGAAGTAATTTACCATGTAAGCACCAATTAAGTCCAGGACACTCTCTAATTTTGGGTATTTGGAGAATGATGAGTATCAGTAACACAGAGTGTACTTTATGGAGTATTTCTAAATAGATGCAGTGGGATTATTTTAGAGGATACATTGTAACTCAAACCAGTCTATTAGTAGACTGCAGAAAAAGGGAAATAGGGGTTTGCTTTAATAAGCAAAGAGGAATGGTTTACATTAGCACATCATATGATGGAAATGGATTTCTAAAATGTGTGCGTACACTTGAAAAAACCTTTTAAATGTTTTAGACATACCCTTTCCATTTTACTTCCACTGTTTTCTCTATGAAGAGAAAATAAACATCAGACAAGTCCCTACCCAAATTACCTGGGGATCTCAAAGCAACCCAAATTAATGAGATTTTACTGACAAAAGATACAGCGTGAGTTTATTAAGCTCACAGTCTTCTCAACAATAGTAACACAATGTATGAATACTAATGACTCAACAAGAGAATGGGAAATTCACAATAAAAACAAAATGTTTTGTGATTTATATTCTAAAAGGCTATTTAACCATCCCCTGAACTCACAGGTCAGAATTCCAGCCTTTTGGCAGTGTATACCAGATAAGAATAGCTGTATCTTTATTGATCACCTAGGATTTACAAAGTCTTATGCCAAGTCTCCTGAGGTGGCATGAAAGAAATGCAAGTCATGGTCCTTCCAATTAAAAAGCAAAAGCAAAAGCCAGGAGTAACTAACTACCAGAGGAACAGAGTCTGCAGCTGCTTTGTTTGGAATTTTTCTTTCTTTCTTTTTTTTTTTTTTATTGTTGTTAAAGTACAGTTGTCTCCATTTTCCGGCCCCACTTTCCCCCACTGCCCTTATCTCCCAGGGACCCTTCAAAAAAAGGGTTTCTTCTTTTTCTTCTTTTTATAAAATATATTTTATTGATTATGCTATTACAGTTGCCCTAGTGGTTCCTCCTTTATGCTCCTCTGCCTGGTACCCAGCTTCCCTCCAGTAATCCCCCGTTTAGTTCATTTCCATGGGTAGTACATATAAGTTTTTTGCTTCTCCATTTCCTATACTGTTCATAACATCCCCCTGTCTATTTTGTACTTACCAAGTATGCTTCTTAATCCCTGCAGCTTTTCCCTCATTCTCCCCCTCCCCACTCCCAGCTGATAACCCTCTGAATGATGTCCATACTGATGATTCTATTCCTGTTCTGGTTGTTTGCTTAGTTTTTGTGGGGGGAGTTTGTTTGTTTGTTTTTTAGATTCAGTTGTTGATAGTTGTGAATCTGTTGCCATTTTAATGTTCATAATTTTGATTGTCTTCTTTTTCTTAAATAAGTCTCTTTAATACTTCATGTAATAATGGTTTGGTGATGATGAACTCCTTTAGGATTACCTTGTCTGGGAAGCACCTTATCTGTGCATTCATTCTAAACGATAGCTTTGCTGGATAGAGTAATCTAGGTTGTAGGTCCTTGCTTTTTTCATCACTTTGAATACTTCTTGCCTGCAAAATTTCTTTTGAGAAATCAGCTGATAGTCTTATGGGAACTCCTTTGTAGGTAACTCTCTGCTTTTCTCTTTCTGCTCTTAAGATTCTCTCTTTATCTTTGACCTTTAGGATATTAATTATGATGTATCTTAGTGTGGTCCTCTTTGGGTCCAACTTGTTTGGGGCTCTCTGTGTTTCCTGGATTTATATGTCTGTTTTCTTCAGCAAATTAAGGAAGTTCTTTCATTTTTTTTTTCAAATAGGTTTTCAATTTCTTGCTCTTCCTCTTCTCCTTCTGGCTCCCCTATGATTCAGACATTGGTATATTTGGACATGTCCCAGGGGCTTCTTCTACTGTCCTTACTTTTTTGAATTCTTGTTTCTTCTTGCTGTTCTGGTTGAATGCTTATTTCTTCCTTGTGTTCCAAATCATTGCTTTGAATCCCACTTCCTCCCCTTCACTGTTGGTTCCTTGTAGATTTTTCCTTATTTCACTTAGTATAAACTTCATTTCTTCCTTTATTCTGTCGTCATACTCAAGAGTTCTTTGAGCATCCCGATTACCAGTGTTTTGAACTCTGTATCTGATAGGTTGGTCATCTCCATTTCATTTAGTTCTTTTTCTGGGGTTTTGTTCTGTTCTTTCATTTGGGCCATATTTCTCTGTCTCATCGATTTGGCAGCCTCCCTGTGTTTCTTTCTGTGTATTAGGTGGAGATGCTTTGACTTCCTGTTGTAGTAGCGTGGCCTATTGTAGAAAAGGCACCTGCAAATTGTGTGGGGCGGAGCCTCAGGTAATCACCAGGGTGGGGCAGCCTGCTTCAAGCTTTGTGGCTCTGTGTTAGGGGAGGTCTCGGAAAGGGACTGTGCTGCTGCCTGGTTTCTAGAGTGTGCCTGGCACTCGCCCATTTCCAGTCACTTCACCCGCTCTCAGTGTGCAGCTCCCAGCTGTTGCCCTAGTGCTGAATCCCTGAGTGGGTGGGTTTGCGTACGCTCTAAGACTGTGGGGGCCCTTTAAGCAAAGTCTCCTGAAAACCTGGCAGTTTTTTACACTGCCCCAAACCCCACTGGTTCTTACAGCTGGAAGTTATGGGGATTTATCTTCCCAGACCTGGAACCCTGGATTGTGTGGTCTGATCTGGGGCTGGAATCACTTGCTCCCAAAGTATCCCTCCTGATTTTTATCCACCACGTGTGAATGTGGGAACACCCATTCCACCTCCACCACCTCCTCATGCCATACCTGGTCTCCTCGCCTCTCTGCCTATCTCCATGTCTCCGGCCCTCCTACCTGTCTGGATGAATGTAGCTTCTTTACATCCTTTGTTGTCAGCCTTCCACACAGTTCGATTTTCTGACAGTTCTGGGTGTGATTTGTTTTGAGGTTTAGTTGTAGTTCTCTCTATGGTTGTGCGAGGAGGCAAAGCATGTCTACTTACACCTCCATTGCGACCGGAAGTCCAAAAAAAAGGGTTTCTTAATTAAAATGCAATTAAGCAAGGTGATCCACATTTTTATTTTAAAATTTAAAAACTTGAAACTCAGATTTATTTTACAGTATTTTACCTTAAAATAGATTTTATATATTGCCCTAATTTTAGTTCAACATAGTAACTTTGACCAAAATGATTTATTCAGATAAAAAAGTGAAATTAATGAGATGCATTTAATGAAATTTTCACAATGTGACTGTCCACCATCATATGGGAGAGAGGAAAGGGCAATGAGCCTCCATTCTTGAGTTGTGTGGGGACCATTCTGAGACTAATACACAGTGGGGGAAAAGTAGGTTTACAGTGTGAGTACATGGAACAGTTTATTCTTGTATTATCATTTCTTATTTATCTTATTATTTTCCATATGAACAACTAAACCTACTTTTGCCCCATCCTGTTTTGGGGTCTGATTAAAACCTTTTGAATGGCTCCTTGCTTGGACTCTCAAGTATTGGTCCTGAAATGGAAAATTAGAACTACGATATTGGTGGCCTGTGTCTGTTTTCTTTCAGAACACAACCACTGAGTTGCTAACAACAATCGCGGGCATTACTGGCCTGATGATTTCCCTGGCTTTAATCTTGATCATGACCTCTTCCACTGAGTTCATTAGACAGATCTCCTATGAGCTGTTCTGGTACACACACCACGTTTTCATCATCTTCTTTATCAGTTTGGCTTTCCACGGGGCAGGGTAAGTCCACACTGTGCTCAGTGTATAAGATTTTATCTCTGTGAACCTCAAATTAATCTTAGAAAGTCTTTCGGATGGAGGGGCATGACGTGCAGAGGTCCAAAGGACACATAGATCACATGAAAAAGCACATTCAGTGTGGCAAATTCACCATATGTACCTTTTTTAGTAAGACAGAAAATAAGCAACATAGTCATTGAAGTACCGTATTTATTTTTTTCTCGCTAACTCTGTTGGGCAGTCTTGAAGTGTTTATAAAGTGTAGGAAGTATAAGGTAGGTAGATGACAATATATGAATGTTTCATTCAGGACCTATTTCCATAATCCAATTTATGTGGCATAAGTCAGGATATATATTTTTGACACCCTGCTCGACCAAAACCATCCACCAGGAAACCGTACAGGAGAGGATAGTATATGAGATGTCCCATCGGACTGGCCCTTTAAATTCTCTGGACACCAGTTTCCCATCTGATCTCACACATCCTTGTTGCTCAACCATCCCATAAATGCTGTTCTGGCATTCAGTACCTATGTGATACTGTTATCCTCTTCATCAAGAAGCTAGAATAGTACCTGAAGTACAACACTCCCCAATATAATGTGTTCAGTGGTTTAGATATTAACAACACAGTTTTGGACCAATTAACAAATTGGTGTCTATCAAGTAATTTGTCTCATATTAATTATTTCACAAATCGGTGCCTTTTTTCCCATTTCACAATTTGCAAAGCACATCCATACGCATGATCAATTTGCCCCCGAGAACAGTCCTGCCCAACAGAGACAGCACTTTCTCTTTCCCTCCTTTCATCAGGAGGAAGGAATAAGATGCTCAGTGAGTTCACTGATTTGCTTAAGGCCCCATGACAAATAAATGGCAGAGTCAGGCCTAGGATGCCTGTGCTCACACAACTAAACCTTTACTGGTAACAAGTCCTGAAAAATGGGTCTTCACTTTTGAGAGCGAAACGTTCCTCCTCAACACCTGCCAGAACGTGGTTGTGATGCTGCAGATGCCATGCGTGGCTTGAAGCAGCTCTGCATCCTGCACCAGGAGAAACCCTCTCCTGTACCTCGATCTCCCATCACTGCAGCTGCTGGGTGCTGAGGGGCCTGGTACCCCACGTGGGCCCCGCACTTCCCGGATCTGGAAGAAGTAGCACACAGCTGCAGGGATGGCACGGCACAGTGACTGCGGACCTTTGGGACCCAAGGCCAGCCCTTCTGGACCTGCCCATCAGCAAGTCCCTGCCTCCTCCCGCCGCCCTCACACTAGATGTTCCTTCCGTCTCAGCCCAACTCCTAGGAGGGGGCCGCACCTCTACTGTTGTCCCTTCTATGACTAAGACATCCCCCACTATCCACTACCCATGGCCTGTCCGACACACAAACACTGAGGAAGGAAGACTTGCCCCTGGGGGCGCATTGTACCCTACCAACTGCCCAGCCCTTTGCTGACCCTTAGGAATCCTGACTGCCAAGTTCGCATTGCTACTGCTGCCTGGCTAAGGCTTTCCAGTCCCTTTTAGCTTCATAATATTTGCAACTGACTCCTCTCAGTGTGTGACCAACCCTTACCCTGACGACTCATATCTTCAAGGGGAGGTCATCCCAAAGGGTTTCACACCAGATACTTTCAGTCCCTCCTTTCCCCTCGGATTTGTCTCCCAATACTAGGGGTCAACCCCTGCAGTACCTCTGAGAGGCTCTTCCTAAGCCACCTGAATCTAGAAGCCTCTTCACCAGAATTATGCAGGCACCGCCACCCCCACCCCACTGCCCCTGCGTTCGCACCTGGCACATTGTCCAAGAACAAGAAGATTTCAATGGGCAGTGCTTCACTGGAGATATTTTTTAATACCCAAACACCACATTTCATAAGATGAAATTTTTAGTCACTTTAACTTAGTTGAAAGGCTTATTTTAGGATAAGGGCCTCATTTAATCTTCTCAGCTTGAAGTATTTTACAGCTACTGTTTACAGCAAAAAGTAATTTGCAAATTCCAAGTAAAGTAGGATTATTGGAATGTGTTAAAGCCCACTAATCTTCCTATTAGGGGGTGGCATAGATGAAGACATTAAAAATTTAAAGTTTTTAAAAAGATACTGCATTCAAGGAAAGTCCTGAGGCTTCTTTAGACAATACAGGGAATGTTGCTTAAAGCCTGAGCGTGAAGGTGTTAAAATTTACAGATTCTTCTCCTCCAGCTCCCATTTATCATTCACCCTTCCTGTATCTGGGCATCAGATGGGAGATTCAGAGATAGTTTTGCTCATCTAACTCAAAGGGATGTTATCAAGCTTGGACGGCTTCCATAAACAGACTGGGACAAAGGCCAAGAGGCCAGCTCTCCAGGCTGTTGCCAAAGGCATGGCTGCTGCCTCCCACATGCCCTGCAATGCAGCGGGGCACCTGGTACCCCACAGGCTACCCAGCACAGGAGCCTATGTGATGCTCAAGTTTCTCAGTCCGTGAGTATCATGTTTCCCACAAACAAAGCAAGGTCTTTTATTCGTTAACACTGAGGAACGAAGCAACTCCCAGATTACACAGCCTCACTGTCACGCTCTGCAGCCTGGGCACCAATGAGCACACACTGAGGAACTCATACTAAAGCCACTGATCAAAGGTCGGTCAGTTCTGCATTTGTGACAAATACAACACAGAAGGATCACAGGACTCTTGATCCAGTGCTCCGTTCACAGAGCCCGGTTCCCTTTCTCGCTCTCAAATTCACCAGTGTAGTCCTGTAGAGACACCTCACACTGACATCTTCTGACCGTGTCAAACACTAAGCCTGCCGGTGGTCACTGGGGGGAAAAAAGTGTCATTATTCAAGGCACTACTCTCAACTTCTTCCCTTGAAAACTTCTAGGTGCTCGGAAACAAACCAAGAAGGGTAGAAGTTAAGTAAATCTGCAAAAGACCCAAATAGTACAAAGTTAGCCAATTAGCCCGAATCAGCAATCAGGACGAGATGTGACCTAATTAAATTCAACAGTCTACAAAAGGATGTGTTCAAACAATTTCCCCTCATTATAAATTCTCTAATGCAGACACTTTCAATTTAACACAGGATACCACAGAGAGGCACTTCTTTTCTGGGATCTTCAAAGTTACTCGAAGCTTCTTAAATTCCCATCTTTAAAGATGCTAAGGGAAATGAATGAGTGATAGCCCATTGCGAGACACTGGAAGAGTTATTCTAGAGCTCATTGTAGAATATATATCTGTGGTATCCCAAGACTGCAAAAACCAATTTTAAATTTTGGCGTTTTGTTTTGTTTTTCAATGGCAAGTCGGATCGTTCGAGGCCAAACTCCCGAGAGCCTCTTGGTACACAACGTCACCTTCTGTAGAGACCGCTATGCTGAATGGCGGGCAGCGGCCCAGTGCCCCGTGCCTCAATTTTCAGGCAAGGAGCCTTCGGTAAGGATGAACCCAGTTGCTTTGAAAAATGGCTGTCGCCATAGCTAAAATAACTAGAGTTTTATATGCTTGCGGAAAGAGCAGCCCATGTCACCACCAGACAACGCCAAGTCTTTATTAAGTGTGCTAATGGAGAAATCGAGTTATGGATAATTTTTAAAGAGGTTTACTGCCAAAAGCACTCTGTCTGTTTTGAAATGTGTTCTTCTGCTTACATTTAAATGCGAGTGTCTGATATTGTGGGAATTCATGCCACTGCAAGCACAATAATGTCTCTGGAGGAATTAGAAAGCCGTGTGGCTCTCCACCCCCTGTTTTCAGCAAGCTCAGCTCCCTGTCCGCCTTCTCCATTCTGAGAATTAATAGCATCACTTCTCAAGCGAACATTAAGCAACAACCAAATGAGAACATGCCCTCTTTCTAAGCTTGCCTTTCTTCTTTCTATAGCATTTGGGAAAGAAGAAAAAGGGGGGATGTTAAATGCATTTACTTCCTGTTCTAATTAAGTTCCCATAACTGAAATAATGACAATAGAAGCCGAAAAGAGACTTAATTAGAGTAGAGGATAGTGCCCACAAGATCTCAAATGTAAGATTTCCAGGGTGCGCCGTAATGATTTCCACTGATGGCATAAGTAAACAGATAATAAATAGAAATAGTTTTCTTGGTTTTCTTGGGTATCTTGGAACAATACAAACTTTGGGACAGCTGGATGATGTGGGCAGGGGGGCGGGGGAAGCCAAGAGATTAAAGCCAGAAGAGAACAAGTGCCAAAAAAGTATGTCATAAAAATGGGTGTATAGTATATAACAGAATATAAATTACAATATTTAGGAAATTAAGCCATCAACTTTTGAAGAATAAAATGATCGCCTTTTTCTAAAATCCTCAAATGTATTAAATTAAGCACTGGATTTTAAGGTGAAACTACTGGGAAGAATGTTTAAAACAGGGTGAACCTGAATGGATGTGCCCATAAGACTGTGGTTCCTTTAATGGCCAGTATAGATTGTCTCTGTCTTAAGCTCAACTATCAGTAGCCAGTACCTAGCCTGCATATTAATGGGGAACATGAATGCCTCTCTAAAATTTTCAGCTACAGCGTCTCCATAAAAAAATCAATACCCTCCTACACCTCATGAATACAGACCAGAGCCTGCTCCCAGCAGCAGCGGATGCCGACATTAATTATCATTAAAAGGGAGAACTTGCCCATCTCTCTAACTCTCGCCTGCTACACCTCCTTGCACACCCAAACTCATGTTGTCACTCTTTCCCATTATTTTTAATGGATCCTAATTCAAAGTGTGTGTGGGCTGTGCAATTACCGCTTGGCTGGATGTACAATATTCTCTCTGATGTCTTATAGACACTGAATCCAGGAGGCATCCCAAGGACAAGGAAGGGCTCCTGCACTTCTCTGCATCACCTGTACCCAGTCTTTGCGGGGCTTCATCCCTTCCTCTGGCCTCCCTTAACTCAGTGCATTTCCATGGTGCTTTTATCAACGGAATGTTTCAATTCCCCATCAGTGCTACACTACTCCCCCTGTTAGGACAGAGAATGCTTTGTACCTCATCTCTTAGAAACTGAACTGATCAAAGGAACCAATTATACATTGCAGTCCCTTCTCCCTGACTTGTCTCACTGCCCCTTTCATCCTGAAACTCACAGACGCATACAAGACTCCAGAATCTAGAATTGTTCACACAATCCATTCTCAAAAGATGCCTGGTCTTCCTTGGCCAAAGAAGCACCTTGTTGCACTGACCTATAGCATCAAAAAGTAATAATACATAATGATAATGATGAGGATGAGCATAATGATAAGGCTGACGCTTTTAAAATTATTAGGGAATGACATCAACGATACAGGGAAAGCTTTAACTGAGGGAGAGTCAATTCAGCAAATTCTCTCCAAGTGGCTATTATACATTTGGACTTGCACTAGAGGCAGGCTTCAGAGACGTGTTCCTGCCCCTGGAAATGTTATTGTCTAAAAAAAGAGGCCATTCACAAGCACGCACATAAAATAAAACCAAAGCCAGCATGTTCTTATTTTCTGGTAGGAATGAAAAACCAGGAGTGAAAGTGGAGGAAACAAGTTTCATTACTGCAGCTTTTAAATCAATATGATTTTATTTCTATCATAAAATACTCACTGTACAGTGACTTTCTGAGTATTTTCGGAGAAGAAAAAAAATCCACAGACTGTTTTAGCATTAAAGAAACGTAAATGCTAATAGTCAGTTCCCTTTATTTAACAGATAGAGAAAAAGATGCCCCCAAAGTTTTAATTTCTTACCTATGGTCACAAAGCACATTCTGTACAAAGCCACATCAAGAAACCAGAGCTTCTGACTCTGTGGCCATGAAATTTCATCTCTATTCTCCTCGACACTCATTCTGAATCGCTGGCCTTCCCCCAACCCTCACTTGGTCAGCTTTCCACTGATCTCTGTGCGCATAGGTCCCTGACATTAAATTTATCTCTGTGAATAAAGCTAAAACATTTAAGAGCTTGGAGTGAACCCAAAATAATCATTTCTTCCAACACATTTTACAAAACAGAAACTTTGAACATAAAAGGCTCAAGATGTTCCTGAAGACACAGGGTTATGGATGGCAACCCCAAGACCAAAAGCAGGTCTTCTGAGACCCGGCTCAGGTTCTACCTCCTACCTGCCCTTCTTGCTTTGATCCACGGCCTCCTTGTCTTCCCTCACCCTGTCTGCATTGGTCATTGCTGCTAGGATGATCTGAGATTCCCCTCTGGCCATACCTCTCCCTCACTCCCTAAGTTCCAGAGGCTCTGTGGCTATCACAGTGGAACTAAATCGGGCTTTCTCCTCCTGAAGCAATTTATATACTAGAGTAGAGATCGAGCTGAGGATTAATAGCTTACATTCTCCTTCCTGACGAGCCGTACAAAGAAAACGAATCCATTCCGTTTTATCAACATGGAAAAATCAGGGACCGTGACTGATTTCACACCACCCCAATCTAGTCTGTGATGTCTAAAACTTTCTAAAATGTGTGTGGAAGATTATTTGTAAAAAAAAAAAATATAGAGAGGCTATGTGAGTGTTTGTGCAAATATTTCTCTAAGTTTATGTAGAAAGAATTGTATTCTTGCTATCATTTCTGTAAATATCCAGACCAATTCTCAATACCATTTTTCATTCATTTGAGCATAAGCTACCTACAGAGTCATTCCCTTGGTGCAACCCCATCCTTCACGCCTACCCCTTCCTGTCTTTTCCCTTACTCTGCTCATCATCACGGCTGCACCGACAGCATAAGTGGACAAGGGTTTTATTCTCCCTGCCATTCTGAACATGTCACTGAACCCCACTGAGGCAGAAAAGAATAAATGGGTCAAATTGCTTTGTGTTGCCTGCATAAATCAAACCTTGTTCAGGTAAACAAGAGACTCTCAGGGAAAAAGCAGAGAAGGCTGATGCGGATGAGAAGAGGTGCCATACAAACACACCCAGAAATAAACAAAAAAGAACTAAAAACAACAAGAAAGATAACAGAAGTAAAAAAGTAATGCTGAAGGGCTGGGGACTTGTCAACAGAAAAGAGGGCCTAGGATATCAGGTCAGGGACTAAGGAGTAATGAGATAGTGAGTCAACCAGTGAGGGTTTCATGAACACCCTCCCTGTTCCTAAGATAGTAAGTATACTAGGATAAGGTTGTGCTGGATTTAGAACACCAGGGAGGGAATTTAGGGAAATTGTGAAATGCGTTGAGTTATAGTCCTGGCTGTCTGCGATCTGGATCTGTCTCCCTAGGCAACTCATACCCATTCCCAGAACGTCTGGTTTTTAATTCTATAAATGCACAATTAGACTAGATTTCCAAGAACCCTTAACATCCTGGAATTTAATGAATTAATGTCTCGGATGTTTTGTAAAACAAGTGTCAGTACCAATGTTGCTGTTGGACAGGAAGAGTTTGATTACCTGGAAATGCTCAAGGGAGGCACCGGGGTCCTAGAAAGAGCACCGTTCGGGGGGTCGGGCACACTGGGGCTCACGTCTTTACTGTGCATCTTGCAGTTGTGGCCCTGAACAATGTGATCTTGCTGAGCCTCAGTTTCCTTTTCTGTAAAATAAAGACAGTGTCATATGCCCTGTGGGCTTGTTTGGTATCAGACCTAGGAGAAACCTTCAAAAATTTTAGCTTTATTGCTTTGATTTCAGGGAAAGAAGACACCTGGTGTTGTAACCAACACCTGATACAGGAATAGCCTGCTAGTCAAACGACCATGCAGTTTAAACTTAGGGGAGGTTAACACAGGAGGGGCTTTAGTGAAAATGGAAGTTATCCAGACAATTGTTGAGGCATTTGTTCTGATTCTGTAAACATGGGTTTAAAATGCTGAGAAACTAACTTTATGTTTTATTACAGATAATAGTGGCTGTGCATGCATGTGCATATATGTGTGGGAAGGGGTGTTTCTTCAGGCAGACCCCCAAATTGTGATGCATTGCTCGCCCCCAAAATTACTCTTCAGAATGTTTTTATTTAATGTCCCATGTCCTGTGTTGGCTCAGTAACATAGCTTTGTAAGCCTTTGACTTTGGCTGAGTTTGGGAGCATTTATGACCCTATCATATGTAACATAAACATCAATCTGCTTCCTTATTTCTCTGCAAATTCAATTATTTCTAATTACATAAAGGTACCATTGATCAAGTAAGCATAAAAGCCAATACAGAAGAGTTTAATCTCTTAAATAAGCTTGTAGACTTCAAGGAATAATTGAATGTTCTAGTATTTAATACAAGGAGACATCTTTGTTGTTGACAACTGGCCCAAAGTTAAAGGAAAATGTCTAAACTACATCATATTATATATTGATTTGGTTCAAATTGAAAATATTTGGATTCTATTTTCATGTCCTTTTCCTCTCTCTCTCTGCAGGCTTGGAAGTGGGTGTTGGGCCCCGTGGTCTTGTATGCATGTGAAAGAATAATTAGGTACTGGCGATTTCAACAAGAAGTTGTCATTACGAAGGTATGCATGTAGCTTTATGTCGGAATAAAAGCCTGAGTGTAGATGAAAATTTTTTATTAGCCCAAGTTTTTAATTTGCCATTTTTATTGCAGAACTGTCTGTAATTTAAAGGCTCATCTTCTGTTCTAATAATTGCTTGCATCCTGTGCATCTTTTCGTGTGACTAATTTTACTGAAGGCAGGGATCAGGGCTCCAGCCCAGTGCACAGAATTCTGATAAAGGTTATGGGACAGCTCACGAATCAGCTGTATAATTTTTATTTCAGTTACTCTCCAGGGGGAAACAGGCAGGGGTCTGAGTATGCTTTACACTGGTCATAGCAACTTGACATATAATCACTTCCTTCACCACAAAGGCACAGATTCTGTAAACACACAAATGATATGCATGCAGTTGCAAGCCCATATACTCATACCTAGAATTACTGGACAGAAGAAGGGAGAACAGTCCCCCTGAGGTCCAGAGAGAGGAGGGCGCTGAGGGGTTCAACTCAGAAAGGAAGAACATCGGAGGAACTCTATCCTGTGGAATGAGTAGCATTTGCTCTAGGGTGGGGCTTTCTGGTCTTTCCAGCCCTACTCACAGCACACCAATATTTACCTAGTACTGGGGGAAGATGTGAGCAGGTAGAGCAAGGATACATAGTCTAGGAGACTGAAGAAGTACCACATACTTTGACCCCCCAGTTTTTTAAATGTCTAAGAAGAAATTCTCTGCTAACCAAACCTTGCTAGTACAATATTAACAGAATCCTATATCTCTTTAACTGTCTTCATGAGAGCAGAGGCCTGGAAATTGCTTCATATTTCTGTTTTAAGCTGTTTTTGTGTTGCTGTTTTCAAGTTTAGCACCAAAGGCTATGAGGCTGTATCAAAAGCTAGACAGTAAAACTTCTAGAAATCTACTAAAGCTGTTACTAGGGAGACAATTTAACAGCAGATTCAGAACCAATATCAGTAGGGAGAAGAGAAACAGACGTGATGATTAAAATGCAGTGAAATTCTCTTTTGTGTGGAAAAACAATGTCACAAAATCTAGACACAAGATTTTGTTCCCTTATACCCCTTGCCACAATAAAAGAGCTGGAGACCGGGAGTGATATTTCAGAAAACAAGATGAGAATCTAAAAAAGGGAAATTAATTCCTTTCCTCTGATAAACAGCAAGTTATAAAGTTCTTTTAAAAGGGATAAGAATTTTGTATGATGCTTTCTATATCTAAAACTCACAGCATAGGTAGGAGACTGGATGATACGACTAAAACAAAACATTTCAGAGTGAGTTTGAAGATTGTTTTCCACTTAAAGGGAAGAAACACAAGGGCTAATTCACAAAGGATTGAGAAACGATTTTGATCATTTAAAACAGAACCTACATTTTTAAAACACGGAGATAATTCTGTGACTGTTTTAATAACTTTAGCACAATTAAGTACAATGCGGGATAGTCGAGCTTGTATTTTCTTGGGTCTGGTTGACTGTGCTAAGGAAGGCTTGGCCATTTGAGACAGGAAGTCACATGCTGATGCAGCTACCCATATGCCAGACTTCGCTATGAAGGACATAAACTTCATTCTTGCTGGATTTGTCAACCCAGATGTGAAAGTGATGGAAAAGATCTTCAGAGTCTCATAAACAATGGTGTATGTAAATTAGACCTCAAAAGAGCTGATTTGAAAAAGGCAAGCTTTTGATGTAATAATGAAACGTACCATTTTCTTAGTACTTGACCTGAGTAAGAAGACCAGCAACTCCATTGTTCTCATTTAGGTGGTAAGCCATCCGTCTGGGGTGCTGGAACTTCACATGAAAAAGCAGCACTTTCAAATGGCGCCAGGACAGTACATCTTGCTCCAGTGCCCATCCATATCCCGGCTGGAGTGGCACCCGTTCACCCTCACCTCTGCCCCCCAGGAGGACTTCTTCAGTGTGCACGTCCGGGCGGCAGGGGACTGGACCAGAGCTCTGCGCCAGGCCTTCCACGCCGACGGACAGGCCCTCAGGGAGCCTCAGAGCCTGCCAAGGTTGGACCCCATTCCTTTCTTATGTATAGCTTGGAATATTTTTAAGAGTAAGGTATTTTAGTGCATCAACATGCTACCAAATTTAGCATCATCTTTTTTTCTAGATGGTAAGTTTGAGTCTATTTTTCTAAAATTTGAGAACATACACGAAAACCTGCAGTCATTAAGTTCTGGGGGAGTCAAAAGGGTGGGTTTCCTGCTGTGTGGGGCCAGTGCCTCTAGCCCCGTGTTGGTCAAGGGTCAACTGTAATTTAAAAAATTTCCAATAGAAGCAAGTACATTTCTTAAAAAAAAAATGTTCAACAAAGGCAGGCCATGATGCAGGGAAAGGAGACTCCTGCTTTCCCAGCTCCAAATGCTTCTTGGATGGTAACAGGCCACCTGAAATGGCTAAGAATGCCCTGCGAAATTTTTGTTGTTAGGCTGAGGTCTATAAGTTGTATTTGTGAAATTTGGTCTTCATAAGACGCATACTTCATGGTCAGAATTAATCTGACAGGCTCCTTACACTAGAGAAAGCGCTAACAATTACAGATGGAAGCTCATAAAATGACAAAAAGGATCTGAGAGTCAAGAATGGTAGTAGCATCGTCAGTCAGTCCTGCATGTGCGCACACAACGGGCATTGATTAATCTCCACTGCGCACCGGAAACACAGATGGCAAAACACTGCCCCTACCCTCTAGGACATCAGGAGGTCTGATGCAAGCAAATGATGTAATTCTGCTGCAAGGAAGATGTGCAAACGGTAGGTCCAAGGACATTGGAAAAACACTGATGCCATCTGGATTGGTTTCCTCGGCAATGAAGGACTACAGACTGGGTGGCTTAAAACAATGGAAATTTATTCTCCATTTTGGACTATAATCTCTCACAGTTCTGGAGACTGTGGTCCAAAATCTAGCTGTCAGCAGGGCCCCGCCCCCTCTGAAACCTGGAGGGGAGAATCCTTCCTTGCAGCTCCTGGCCACTGGTGGTTGACCAGCAACCTTGTTTCCTGGGCCTCCAGCTGCAGCATCCCAGTCTCTGCCTCTCTTGTCACGTGGTGTTCTCTCCTCTTGTGCCTGCATCTCTGTGTTTCTGTAACCTCTCCTTATAAAGTCGTCTTGGAGTAAGGGCCCACCCTACTGTCTGGCCTCATCTTCCCTTGATTAATTATATCCATGAGAAACCTGTATCCAAATGAGGTCGCATTCTAAGGTGCTAAGCAGTTACAATTTCTACATATCAGCCTGGGGGACACAACTCAATCCAAAACAGCATCCTGTTCAAAGACGCCTGGGCACACGACAGTGTAAGTTACCAGCCCCTGGCCTGACACTGGTTCCCACTCTCACTGCAGGAGTGCCTGGTAAGCACACAGAGCCTGTGCTTCGGGCCCCAGACAGACAGAGGCACATGCACACACACAGACACACGAAATGTTAAGAAAAACATTTTTGAAAGAACTGATCATTTCCAAAGAAGCATCAGTAGGTTATCCCTGCTGCCATCCTTGGAGGATATAGGAACTACCAAGCAGCGCCACTGCCGTAAGAAACTGGTTGGTGACCACGGGAGAGACACACCTGGAATGGAACTTCCTGGGTGCCTGTTCTCTTTTGTGGCCGGTACCTAGCACAGGGTCTGACACATAGTGGGTACAGAGTAAACATCTGACAAAGAAAGAACACCTGGACCCAATATGGATGCTTTAGCTCACTTGACAAGTATTTACAGGTGGCAAACTCAGCACTAGAATAAATTTGAGGCACAGAATCTAATCAGTGTATGGTCCCTTCTGCATCCCTTCCACTGGGACATTGACCTGTAACTATGTAGCCCTGGACTTGGTTGTGTTTCATGGGTAGGAAGAAGCACACGTTTTCATCCCAAGCATTTGCACTAAAAAGTGGTATGATATCAAACCAGACTAGTGCCCCCAGTCAGGTGATAACACCTGACAATTCCATTAAGAACTTTTTTTTATCCTGGAAAAGAAGCAATGTAACCGAACTCTAAGATTCAGAATGCAGTATAAATTCTGAAAATCAGGAATAAAAGTTGGCGCACACGCACACACACAGCCCACTGGTCCCCCTGCCAAGATGCATACCTACATCTGATTTGCGAGCCTGGTCTCTGCTTTGGGTATACATAGTTACAAGGCCTGAGTTAAAAGCCCAACTGCTTATGTGATCATGGAGAATGTCTGTACCACCGTGCCTCAGTTTCCCCATCTGTAAAATGAAGACGACAATAACAGTACCTAAGGCTTTGTTTAGGATTACATGTGACAGTCCATATAAAGTCCTCAGCATGATGCATAATGAAAAAAGAGTAGCTATTATTATTAGCAAAATAAGAAAGGTCACTTACCGCAGAGATGACAGTGAAAGTGATGATTAGGTACGGAAACCATATAGATGAATGAAAGTCACGGGTCAAAGAGACAAGAGTAGAAGAGGATGAGGCGGATGGGGGACGCTGCTGACCACAGCAACCAGGAACGGTAGGATGCAGATGCTGGAAAGGCAAATGGCTTTCTAGGCTGCACGGTTAGAAATTCTGTTTACAGATCAAAGAGGAAGTAGCTGAGTGAACTTGACAAATATGTACTGTAGAACTGTACACCTGAAACCTATATAATTTTATTAACCAATGCCACCCCAATAAATTTTTTAAAAAACAAATTCATTTAAAAAGGGATTAGCACCATAATGGGACCCCCTCCCCACCCCCCGCCAAAAAAAAAGAATTTAGGCAAAGGAAGCCAGTTCAAGCTTGTGAGAGGTCTTGAGAAATGAAGACATTTTGGCCCAGAAAGAGTAATTAGGGTGTCATGGTAGCTACAATCAACTATTTAAAGGCCTGAAATGCAGGGAAGAGAAAAGACCTAAAATGTGTTTCTCAAGATGACAAAAGCGGGAGCTGTCAGAAGACAGATTTCAGTGAGACATGAGAAAAAACTCTAGTTCTTAGAGTGGCCCCTGAATGGGGCAGATGCCCTCAGTACAGAACCTGCAAGTGCCAGCTCTGAGGGATGCGGGAGCAAGGGCCACTACATTAGCAGGAAAGTTGGACTGAATATTTCCTCCTGCCGCTTCCAGTCTCAATTCTAATTATGAAGAAATTTCTGTATTGTGTATTTCTGTGGATTATATAACACAATTCTTCTTTGCATTTAATTGTTATCTTTCAAATCAGTGTCAAATAAATTCCAAATATGACTAATTATAAAAACAATTACCAATAGGACATGTTAATCCACGGAGGTTCACCTTTTCTCTCCCGGTTCCCCGTATCTAATTATTTATGAAATAACCTTCAGTAGGCTGAAACACTAACCCTTTCTGGTTAATGACCTTTTATTTTTACTCTTCCATTTCCATATATCAATATGTAATAAAGCCTTATTAATTAAGATTAACTTGAGGAGGGTTCATTTGAATTACTAGGAGCTCTGGCATATGGGATATTTTTAAATAAACCCAATTGAACTTTCATGGCACATCATAAGCCCAAATGGGCCAACCTGGGGTGCCTTCAACAGACACCCCTCAGGGAATGGTTATGAATAACTTAGAACCCTTTTAATTAGCATATCTTTGTTCATATGTAAATGTGTGCTTTTGGAATAGTTGGCATTTTTAAATACAAATTGCTGACTGAAATCTTTTAAACATTCCCTCTACATGATTCAGTCAACAAACTGGTGTTGAACAACGACGTCTGGGGGGCGCAAGGTGCCGGGATGCAGCAGCGGGCAGAGGCGGACACAGAGCAGTCACGTGCACACTCCCCAGAGCTGTGATAGGGACTACAGAGGAGGGGCACGTGCGGCTGTCAGTTGTATGAGAAGTGATGTGACCAGTCTAAGGGCTCTGGGAATCTTCCCCAGGGGAGTGGGATACGACCTAATGAAAGGGCAACTGTTAACCAAGCAAGGGGGGAACCTGGGGCCGAGTGTTCCCCGTGATTGCTTGGATTGTGACGTGCAAAGGCCCCGTGGCAGAATGGGGTACTGGATATCGCAGGAAGAGAAAGAAAAACCAGTGTGGATAGGTGATCAGGAGACTTGGACTAGAAGCCGGTGCATTTAGGACCATGTTAAAGGCAGTCATATTTATTCAATGAACATGCCTTCTCCTCATAAAGAGAAATATGCTAAGCCAACGTACCTCAGTGCCACCCTGGCCTTATTGTTACAAATTTTGAGTTTGCATAATCAAAAATAACAAGTTTTAGGAATTGCACATAACTGACAAATTATCTCCAAGTGTTCTATTTCAAACAAATGGCTTCCATTAGGCTAAAATTATATAAATGTGTGGTAGTAAGGAGTGAGACCTAATCAATAAAAATAGGGGACAAACTGATCAACAGAAGGACAGATAAACCTGTTAACCCCCCTTGATGCTTCTGCTTTGTTTCTCTGGTGGCAGCTAGGAAAATAAAAGGGAAGCAAAGGCTTCTTCCAGCAGGCTTCGTGATGCGGAGAGCCAAAACAAGCGCTTCTACGAACCGTGAGAGGAGCGTGCCACCTGGAAGGGGCGTGAGCTCCGGCTGGAGCGGTCAGGCACTGTCACCTGGGCCTGGCCGTCTGGTCGCCCCCCCAGGAGACAAGCCCCCACATCTTCCTGCTGAGTCCCAGCTCTCCAGAGAGGGCGTTCCCCAGCGCAGAGCCAGCCTCCCCGCACACACTCCCCGCAAACCCACCCCATACAAAGCACTGGTTTCGGACGGCGTGGTTGTCGTGAGCACAGTGTCCTGAGCACCGCACCGGCTGGTCTTTGTGATTGCAGGCTGGCAGTGGACGGGCCGTTCGGGGCTGCACTCACGGACGTGTTTCACTACCCGGTGAGCGTGTGCATCGCGGCGGGAATCGGCGTCACTCCCTTCGCCGCGCTTCTGAAATCGCTGTGGTACCGGTGTTGTGAGTCACAACCCCAGCTGAAGCCGAGCAAGGTAAGGAGAGAAATCCTTAGTGCACCCTTCCACGGATTCAAAGGCTCAGCGTCCTGATATCTATCATCTGCCGATTCTTGGGGAGGATTTTAATTAACTATGAGGGATAAACGCAAGGATCCTTAACTGTACTTATGTTCTTAAAAATCTCCATTCAGTATTCCATTTATGAGAAGGGTTATGTCTAATCTTGTTAAAGATGACGAGACATAAATTTGATTGCTTCATTGCCATTACAGGACATGCAATTGCTCATGTCAGTAAAATATGGACAGGCTGCAAATGGCTATGTGACTGCGCTGCAGCCGGTAATATTAACAGGCTGCCTTTCCTTGGTCTCTTTAGCTTGAGACTCTGGTCGTAAGGGTACGACTCAGTATCTTCCTCTCATGGATTTGGGGCCTTAACGAGCAGCGAAAATGCTGTAACTGGGATTCACTGGCTTGTTCACTTGGTGTTGTCCTCCACCCCCAAATCTACCTTTCGTCCTTTCGTGTTTGTCCTCTGACCAGGTCCTCCATAGCTGCCTTCCTTTCTTGGCGCTCTCCAGCAACTCTGTCCCCTCCCTGAACCCTCCTAAGACCAGCAGCAGACCCTAGAGCAGCGAGGAAACAGACCTTTGCTGAGACCATGCGGTGTCAACTCAGGAGGACCCAGGATATCAGGCGACCCTGGTTCTGGTCCCGATTCTGGTTCTGCTACTTCTTGTCTGCTTGACACTCTGCCTGCAGTTTCCTCATCTGTCAGCCACAGACGCCTGGTCAGATGAGCACGTCTCAGTATGTGTTCTATGGAGCGTCAGTCGTAGGATGCGGCCCACCAGAGAGAATTCTGCAGGCAGACGAACTTAAGAAATGCTAGTACAAATCCCACAGGGGAAGCTTCACATCGTCCTGTAGCCTATTAAATAAGTTCTGTAGGGAAGAACCTCGTTCGGTTCGCTTCCCCCACCCTCCCCAGCTCATTTAACCACGGAAGCTTTCCTCACCTGACATTCACTCAGGAACAGCAGTAATTAACAGAGCACTGGGGCAATGCCAGAGCAGAGACCTCTGAAGTCGGGGCTTCCCAATTAAGAAGGGTAAAATTAGCTATCATTTCACGAGCTTCCAAGTGACAGCTTCTTGACATACATTTTCTTATTTGATCATTATAATCTTCTCAACAACCTTATAAAGTAGATAATAAAACACCTGTTTTTCAGATAAGGAACCTGAAGCTTAGCAAGACAAAAGCCACTTTCCTGAAAACACACGGGTAATGAAAGGCAGATCCAGGATTCAAACTCAGGCCCCTCTGGCTCTTTCACGACATAATAACACGTGATAGACGCGATTTCTCCCATGGCACTGTGGGAAGATGATGAGAGGCCTGGTCAGACCCTAGCTAAGCCTGGTTCCACTCTCACTAGAAGCATCGCTTTGAGGGAATCGGTTCATATCCCTCAGCTGGATTTCCTGATCCACACAACGGGAAAACAAGAGTCCATACCCAGGAGAAACCTGAAGCTCAGAGAGCTAGTAAATATGAGAGTGTGATTTTGAATCCACACTTCTTGTGCTAAAGACCGTCTTCTTTTCTCTATACCACAATAAATTTAATAAGCATCTTCATCTGGTTGCTATCCTCCCCACCCTACCCCAAAAAATAGCATCACTGGGTGGCTTAGAAACAACAGGCATGTATTTCTCCAGTTCTGGGTGCCGGGAAGTCCAGGATCAAAGCGCTGGCTCACCTGGTATCTGACAAGAGCCTGCTTCCTGGTCTGCAGATGGCCGTCTTCTAGCTAGAATCGCCATCATCCATGGCAGAAGGGGACAAGGTAGCTCTTTGGTGTCTTTTGGTCAATGGTAGTCAAGTTTATCAATTTGCAGTTTGCAACTCAATGAGGAAAAAAATAGATATAGAGGTCTAGAAGGTTTTTCTAAAAAGGGCACTAATCCCATCCAGGAGGGCTCCACCTGTCTCACCTTACCATCTCCCAGAGACACCCCCTCCAAACACCCTCGTTTTGGGGATCGGTTCCAACATGAATTCTGAAGGGAAACCATTCACTCTGTGGCACCAAGCACGTAAACCCACTACTGTTTCATGTACTCAGGCCCCACGGCAATGCTTCGTTATGGTTGATGATGATTCCCAGTCCCCCAAGCGTTTTCTTTCCTCCTGCTGTCTCCCAGGTGAAATCCACTTCGGGACATGTCTCCTTGCCTCATGGTTTCATCACACTAACCCTTACATTTCATGTGACCTGATGATGATGGCCTTTGTGTCTCATGTTCATTCACTTATTCACTCAATGAGTATTCACTCAGCACCTAGAATGCGCCCAGCCCTCTTATGCTGACTCTCCTCACACCAGGCTTACAATACCTCACCCTTCTCTTAACATCCACCTCCTTCTCTCGTGCATGTTCAGATAATATTTTATTTCTCCTAGCAGCTCCAAGCTCCTTTGAGCCTGGCTTCTTTAGATCTCTCTCTCTCTCTCCCCACTTCCTTAGAGTCTGCATGCATGAGAAATTTTGAATAAATCAATGAGTGAATAAATGCCTATGTGCCCCCCCCCAAAAAACAAATGGATTCTGTGCAATTCTCTATAAGATTCTAGGTTACTAAGGTTAATTCAGTTTTTAATTTAACCAGAAAGACTGTTTGTTCAGTAATTTTATAATTAAAATAATGTATCCAATTACTTTACTACAAATAGAGCAGAAAAATTCTTATAAGACCCCACAAAAATCTTACAGTCCATGTAGGGACCTACAAAATCTTAATATCCCCTCCTCCCACCCAGTGCCATTGTTACTCCTGGGCGCTGTTTGGGGGATTTTCAGGGCCGTTTCAGTGGGAGGGTTAACACGAAACGATAAAAGGGGGACATCGATCTTCATTCCAAACACAGAAATTGAACATAAAAATACAGTGCTTTTGTAATATAAAAATTTGGGGTAATATTGGGTCAATATTCAGCTGAAAGTAAAGGTAGGAATAATGGTAAGTGGGAGCTAAGAGCATGGAATCACAGAACAACTTGAGGGGTCTAACCTCCTCGCTTTGCAACGGCGACAAAAGTCAGCTCCCATGCTTGGAGTGGGAGGTCGTGCGTCCCAAGTCAGGACGGGAGCGTGTGTTTCTGATCCCCACCGCACAGCTCTTCTCTGAAAATGAGATTCCACGCTATTGCAAGTTTAGGCTGACAGTTACGCTAAAGGTCCACTTTCTTAGAGCCTGCATGCGTGAGAAAAAGTTTCAGAAGTTTCTCTGTTTTAAAGCAACTTTGTGTTTGTTTGAGTACAGTTATCACTAGGCTTATGCAACTAATATTTGTCAGGGCCGCCCACATGCCTTTGAGATATAAATGCTACTTCTTCCATTAAACTGTCAGCATCTATATAATTTTTAAAGTACAGCAGAGCAGAGCAGTATATATTTATCTAACAGCATCTTCACAATTATAGCACTGAGCTACAGTTCTCAGACTGTTTTCTTCCATAACAGGAAAGGGGGAAAACAGCGTCGGGGTTCAGAGCTGGATTTTAAGCCTAAATGGTTAACTACAGTGGCTTTTCTCCTCCTGAGTAAAACACCAGTTGGCACAAAAGCATACATTTTTTTTTTCGTAAAAAGCCTCATGTTACAAGTCTACAATTAGAAAAAAAATTGCACCAAAGTTTTGTGTGTTATTTTCACTGCAGACCATTTTTTTAACCCTTTTCCCGTGCCACATTGTTCTAGAACACTTCTAAGTAAAATGCAGACCGGCCAACGGGATGCCTGCCGCTTGTTTGGGATCATGTGTAGCACTTTCTATTTGAAGGCGCTGTTTAAAAATCTCTTCCTAACAATCTTTTATTTTTAAAGATAGTCAGGAGGAGGTGGGGAGGAAGGGAGAGAAGCGGTTAGGAGAAGACTTCCCGAGAAGGCAAAAGAACAGTAGGTATAATAATGATGGCTCCCTGTTAAGAAACTGCAGGAAAGTTGTAATACATGGAAGGGAGATTTTGAATGCTGGAGTAAGAGCCACACTTCACTTGGCAGAAGGCAGATTAGAACACGGGCTGCTTTGGGAGGAGGAAAGGGGGCATGACTGCTCGAGAAGTCTTAGTGATCCAACGTGGAGGAAGCTGGGTGCTGAGGGGTGTAAATGCCCCCTCTTGATGGACACCCTCCAACTCCTGCCTAAGGAGCACGATTGATTCTACATCACACTCCATTTGTGGACAGAGCTTGAACAAATTGAGGACAGTTTGCTTGTGCAAACTGTCAGAATGATGAATGCAATAGGTGTGTCCGCGTGGGGCGGGCGTGGGAAGATTGTTGGCATGAAATACATTGGCTCCCACACTGTAGTTCGCCCCGATGTCACAGCCAGCCATGCAGACAGAACTAACTGGGAGGAACTGCCAACCGGAAGAGCAGGCTCATATTCTCAACTGCATACGTAATCTTCAGACTCTCATAAAACAGATTAGAGAAAAACCGAGGTAATCCAATTTCTTCATAAATTGTCTTCCTTCATCAGCTCACAAATATACAACTGTGTTAATGGGTATTTATAGTGTGTCCCATGCAAAATGGCCTTTGGGTTCTTAACCTAATATAATAAACAGGTAATTCAAATAAAAAGACAGCCTGGGCCAGTGGGAACAAGACAAAGAGGCCAAGGAAGGCAAAAATCCATACTCTACTTAAATATACTAATGAAACAAAGGGAGGCCTGCTCTTTTTCTAATGAATGAAAAATACATTTAATTGAATCTGTTTAGTTTGAGAAATTGTTCACTTCCACTCTCCCTCACACTGGCGCTGTGGCCGCTCCCGGAATGGGTCACGTCTCCTGGCCACTGGCAGTGTTGCTCTAACTGAGCGGGGAGCAGGGGCCGCCTTCGCCTCTCCAGAGACACGGGTTCTTCTCTTCTTTCGCCAGGTCGTCTCCAAGGACTTCATCCTCCATCGGGCCTCACCACTGCCTCGTGGGGCGGTGACCGGTATTACCATTTTTAATATCTTGGCTTATTAATCACACATACCATGCAAGGCAAATGTGTCCCTGTAAAAGAATCAAATAAAATACTCAGTCAAGAATCACCCTTCCTTAGTCTTTCTCCCCAAGCTCACCACCACCACTTTACTCTCCAGGGGGCTCACCATTAAACAGTTGAGTGCATCGTATTCTGCTCCTTTCCATTCATTTGCATGAACATATTCACCTATGCCTGTATGCAGGGTGTTATTTCATTAGTACATGAATAGGATGGAGTGGGGCGTGTGTGTGTGTGTGTGTGTGTGTGTGTGTGTGTGTGAGAGACAGAGGCAGAGAGAGGCGCCTTTGTTATGTTTTTGTTCTAACATGGCTTAAAGCACACTCATTGTCAATACCTACTGACGGACTTTATTTTACTTTATGCCTTCGGGGTATTCTGTGGAATGAGTATCTCACAATTGATGTGACCATCCTATTATTAATGCCATTGTGGTTGTTCGGCAATTGCTATTCACTGTAATTAGAACAAACCGAGGCACAAACAAGGCCAGGGCTTGGCCACAGGGCAAACCAGCAATCTAGCCTTGCAAGAGTTAACGTGAAGGATAATGGCTTTAAGAAGCAGTCTTGAGAACTAAAAATGTTTGACGAAGTCTGGTCTCAGGCTTATAATGGCTAACCAGAAATATAATTGTATAATTATGTTTCTTTAAAACTGGACATGGAAGGCACATTAAGGAAGCATCTCAATAAGAAGAAATAGTTGTTTCAAAATTTGTTACTGTGTTCATCCAAGAGGACCTTGGCCACAACAACAACAACAACAAAATGAAAACCAGGACAATAATAGCTACTATTTGCTAAGGAGGTATTATGTTTTCTAAGTGTCAGTCACAGCCTTTATCTTTTAAGAGAGAAAAGGTTTCTTTTTGGAAAACGGTCACGATTCCCTCCGTGAAAAGTCTCCATCAGCCTGTTAGTTTGAAGCTTCTGGTCAGCTCTGTCATCTTGTGCAGTGTGATCGTCTCAGCTAACTCAGGCTGCTATACTAAAAACACCGATGGCCGGCTGACTTAAAACAACAAACATTTATTTCTCGCAGTGTTGGAGGTTGGAAGCCCAAGATCAGGGAACCGGCAGGGCTGAGTTCTAGTGAGAAATCTCTTCCTGGCCTGCAGGTGGCCACCTTCCCGTGCGCCCTCACGTGCCAGAGAAAGTGGCCTGACCCGTCCCTATTCTTAGAAAGGCACTGATCCTGTTATTGGAGGCTCTGCTCTCCTGACCTCATTTAAATGTAACCACTTCTCAAAGGCTCACTTCCAAATACCATCACACTGGATCTCAACATATGAATTTGAGAAGGACACAAACATTCAGTCCACAGCAATGGGGAACAAAGAGTGTGGCCCAGGAGGAGGCAAGGTCACATTGCAACTCCATCATTGGCGGAGGCGCTAACCAAGGTGAGGGTCAATCCTGGCACCCTATAAAACTCCATGTGGGTTCAGCACACATGGAGACTGGGTTGCATTTTGCTGGTGAAAGACGTTTTTCTCAGGACCATGTCCTTGTGACCAACATTGAGGTGTTCAGAGTGGTACTGGAGATAAAGTCTGGTGTCACTTCCTGTCAAAGACCACCATCTTTCCAATTCAGAAGTGACCAATGGGAACAGAGACCTCCAAGTAAGGTAATGACCCCCTTTGTGCTCCGAACTTGTGACATTTATTCTGTAACCTCTTTCAAATGACTCTGACAATAGCAACTGACCTCAAAATGCCTCTGTCATTGTACAAAATGCTTCCATGAGCCATAACCTTACCTCTTCACAATAGCCTCATGGGTTGGTATTCCGTGTTTGC
Source organism: Trachops cirrhosus (assembly GCA_028533065.1). Classification (NCBI taxonomy): domain Eukaryota; kingdom Metazoa; phylum Chordata; class Mammalia; order Chiroptera; family Phyllostomidae; genus Trachops; species Trachops cirrhosus. Next base: position 183,275,476 of record CM052541.1, on the reverse strand, counting down.
TGTCTGCTTTTTGCCATTTTATATATGTGGCCATCTAAGTTCAAGTTGAATGATCTGCCCCCAGTTACGAGTAGATGATGAAGCCAGGAGTCTAGGACAGGTCATAGGACTCAAAAACACACAATGTGTAATTATCGTGCCTCGTGCACAACTGCCCTCTTTGAGGTGGGGGGGCAGTCTGGGCCATAAATAAAGAAATAGATAAGTAACTTTTGTCTCCACACCATCCTCAGTAAATTGAGTTGAGGTCTAAAGAAATCCAGATTGTATTTGCGAAGGCGTCTACTGCCTGTGTCCATGGATGGCTGGCTGCCCAGGACACAGCAGAGGAAGCCCTTGGGGGTTGTCTGTGAACTCTGGTAGTAAAATAGATTAGTAGCTTTCCTTGCTTCATTTTCTGAAATGGTTTATCAAAACATAACACAGGTTCATTTTCTACCAGCCCCAGATGGCTGTGAGCTGGTCCTCACACGGAGTACAGCAGAGTCCTAGACAGAGCCCAGGCTGGGGGAGCGTGGGGTGGACGGAGCCCAGGGAGGGCGCAGCACGGGAGTGCTGATCCGACCCGGCCCTCTGAGACTGGGCTTGGCTGGGTTTGGTCTGGTGGTTCATGCCTGGGAATGCTGTGACAGTGACAGCTCATGACAGGCCATGTGCACACAGAACTCCTCACCCCCATGACACAGTCCCAGAGTGGTCCCCTAAAACATCTGGAGAGCCATTATTTAAACTGAATTTATTGGGGTGACTTTGGTTCATAGAATTATGCAGGCTATAGGTGTACAGTTCTAAAATTCATCATCTGTACACTGTACTGTGTGTTCACCACCCCAAGTCAAGTCTCCTTCCATCACCATTCATCCCCCTTTCCCCTCTTGTACCCCCTCCCACGCCCCTCTCCCTCTGGTCATCACCATTCTGTGTGTGTGTCTATGAGTCCTTTTTTTTCTTTGATCAATCCTCACGTTTTTCACCCAGCCCCTCAACCCCCCTCCTTCCTGACACCTGTCAGTCTGTTCTTTGTGTCTATGACTGTTTCTGTTTTGTTTGTTATTTTGTTCATTAGATTCCACATATGAGTGAAATCGTATGGTATTAGTCTTTCTCTGACTGGCATATTTCACTTAGCATAATGTTCTCCAGGTCCATCCATGCTGTTGCAAAAGGTTGGGTTGGTTTTTTTTTTTAAGTCTGAGTAATATTCCATTGTGTAAATATACCACAGCTTTTTTCATCTGCTCATCTACTGATGGGCACTGGGGCTGCTTCCAAATCTTGGCTCTTGCAAATAATTGTAAATAGCACTGCAATGAATGCAGAGGTACATGTACTCTTTCAAATCAGTGTTTCGGTTTTCTTCAGATATACTCCCAGAAGTGGAATTGCTGGGTCATAAGGCTGTTCCATGTTTAATTTTTTTGAGCTAACTCCATACCGCTTTCCGCAGAGAGAGCCATTTTGTATACACACGAGAAGAATGGGTGGAACGTGTCCTGTTAAAGACATAACTTCATTACTCCAAAAATTCAGAACTTCCATCATTTTACTGAGTGGGAGCTTCTGTTTTACAAAACTTTTTAAAGTAATCTCATGTATTTTGGGGCTTCTGATACCAGCTACAGAATCCTGACAGCCGTGTTTTACCCAAGTACCTGGTTTTAGCATCATTTTATTTTTGGTGGCTGAGGAGGGGTGAGTGTTGGGAAGCACAGATCACGGAGGTGCAGCCTATTGTTTGGGGTGTTGGCTGTGCCATTGAAGCAGGCCCTTCCCACTGGCTGAAATGCGGGCGGGAGGGGACCTCTTCTGTCCCTGCACAGCCAGTGTCCGTCACCATTAGAAAGATGGAAGAGGGTTGACATCAACACCCTTTTCCTCTGTCCAAAGCCTCTTTTCCTCTTCCCCTGCCCGGAGAACTTCTCTGGGCCTCCTCACTGTTCTACGTTGCCTTGTGCCCCACAGCTGCCTGGTGTCACCCGTGAGGCAATTACAAAGGGAAGGACACACACAGCCCTCACAAGGATGCACAGGGCATAAAAGGCTTGGCAAACCCAAAGAACACTGACCCACAGCTAGACCACAAGGAAGTAAGGATGGGGGTGACTTCTGTTTGAAGGGAAAGCTAAGAAGAAGGCATTTTTCAAGCAAGAATGATTAAGACTGGATTCAAAATGGACAGATTTCTTAAAAAACAAATGTTTTGGTTTATTATTTCTCTATGAATGTATTTTAAGCATGTTCCTTAAACAGTGGAAATAATAGAAGTCAGTGATGTCTGTTCTGTAGCAACTGTCACCATCAACGTTCTCAGATAAAACAACCTATGGAGAGTGGGAGGAAGGGCAGGTACACAGGTGAGAATGGCATTAAATTCGGTGGTTTTTCTACCTCCATCAGAAGCCAAGCAAGCTAAAGGGAGGGCTAAGGTTTGCAAAGAATGATTTAGATTAGGCATTGCACACAAAGTGCAGAGAGAAGATAGCAGTGTTCATCACCCACGCAGAGGACGAAGTCAGCCCCCTGGCCGCCCTTCTCTAATGCGTGCCCACACTCCCACACCACACACACAGCCCAGTCTGTTCTCAACACAGCAGGAGTGGCCCCTCCCTCCTGGACCTCCCTCAGATCACCTCACTGTCCTGCTGGGCACTGACACCCTGCCGTGACCCCCTGTCTTGCTCCAGCCATCCATCCCCTGGCTCTTCCCTGAGAGGTCCCACTCGGGGTTCCTTCCCTCCATGTACCCTCTATCTGCAGAGTTCCTCCACTAACTATTCCACTCCCTTGCCTCATCCACATCTCTGCCCAAATGTCCCCTTTCCTTGACCATTTGACTTAGTATTGCAACCTTCCCAGGGGTTGCAATATGTTTCTCCATAGCACTTCTCATTGGCTGACATATTCTATACTCTGTCTTAATTTATTGTCTTTCTTCTCCCTCTAAAAGGCAAACTCCATGAGGACAGTGAATTTCTGTTTCTTTTTTTTTTTTTTTTGCTCTTATAACTGCAGAGCCAAGACAGCATTGCCATGGAATAGACATTTAATACATATTTGTCGGGTCAACACGTGAGTGGATGCACGCAATCACCGTGCTTTCTTGTGGGAGTTCGTGGGGCATTCACCTAAAGGAACCGTTAGCTCAGTTTCACAGCTGAGAAGGGGCAGGCACTCCTTTTGGGGAAGCAGGGAAGCAGTTAACACACTTAGAGTTTACCTTTTGTCCTGTAATTAATATGCAAAATACCCTTCCAAGTAGCAGCTGTCCAACAATACTTGTAAGCTCTAATTCTTAAGAGAACAGTGTCTTATCATCACTAGCTTCTGCTCTTCCTGATGGTTAATATTTTAAATTCCTGAGCAAACCTGGAGAGAAAGAGCAAGATGGTTCATCTTGAAATACATTCCGTGATTTTTTTTCTTCGTGACTTTTATCTGTTAATTAATGTTCATCTGTAACTTTAATTATATGATGGTGAGCTTGCAGGCTGGCTGGTGGAGGGGGAAGGGAGAACACCGACTATTGGACAAGCTATTTCTTGGTGGAGCTCAAGACCAGCCCCCCTGGTAGATCTTGCTATGCAGTAGAGATGTGCCTCTTTGGGGAGGAGCTGCAGAAAACAGCAGTGGGCAGCAGGAGGTAGGAGTGTGAGAAAAATAGGGAGAATTAATAGCTCTATCTCCTGTGGTTTCTTCTGGAGACAATTATCTAAAGTTCAAAGCACAAAAACTAAGCCTTTATTTTTAACAAACCCAAACTACTTCTTGTCACTTGCCATTCGCTAAACACAGAGAGTTTTTTTTTTAATGTTTCTAGACATAATGTTGTTACAGCAGTTGACACACAACCATAGCCACTACCCACCAGCTTTTCTGGACAATGATATGTCTGACTGGGGGGAAACTTCTGGCCTCTGTGGCCTGGTTCTGCAATTTCCATAATCTCCACCCTCCGAGGGAGGGCCAAGCTGGCCAAGTGGATTAGCACTCAGCCTCTGGGGTGTCTGGAGACTGGGAGTTCCAATCCCCAGCTTAGGTCGTAAGTAAAGATGAAGGGGCTGGTCTAACAGTTTATCCCCCTCTGGGAGCAGTGAAAGGCACGGCTAGTAATGATTATTAACCTCGTTCAGAAGGAGCACGGCCAGGAATGTGGTGAATTGATCCTCATCCAGAGAAGCTGGCAACAGCCAACAGGCTCCGGAGTCCGAATTCACTCTGGGCTTTTTCAAACGCAATGTGAATTTTTTCAAAAGAAATCGCAGTGTGACTGTTCACTGGCAGAGAGAAGCATGTTATTTTACAGAAGTGCCCATTTGGGCTCAAATAATTTAATGGAGATAAAGTAGTCTGTGATCATCAGCACACTGTGAAAAGAGGGCAAATCCGTTCTCTCCTCTTCTCTCGACAGGTGTATTTCTATTGGATCTGCCGGGATTCCAGAGCTTTTGAGTGGTTTGCTGATCTCTTACTCTCACTGGAAACACGCATGAGTGAGCGAGGGAAAACTCACCTCCTGAGTTATCATATCTTTCTCACTGGCTGGGATGAAAACCAGGTATCGATGAGACTGAGAATGAGCAATGTTATCCAAATGATCTAATCATAGAACAAAGGGGAGAGAAACAATGTCAATAACGAGCTATAGAGTTTTCTGATAGCATGAAAGAATTATTTTTACTTTCTTAAAAAGGAAAGAATAAAATAAAACCAGATTAAATAGAGTGATTCAAATCATAGCAATGAAAGAACCTACAGTTAACGTGCTAAGGAATAAAAAAGAAGATTGGAAAGAGGGGTAGTCAGTGGAAGACAATCCTAAGTTTGGAAATCCAAGAAAAATTATAAAAAATTATGTCACTGAAAGGGGCATTTGTCATTTTAGTGACACCAAGCAAATATTATTGATTGGCTCTATTGTCATGCTGACCTCCTAATTGGTTCTAATTCTATGCTTTGAGCTGTTCAGAATTAAATAGAAAAAAATCCCTGGTGTTTATATTCAACATTTCATATTTCAAAGTATGTGAGCTTCTACTGAAAAATAATCATTATGAATCCATGATTTAGCTACAGATGCTTTATGTTCTTAAGGCGTTCTTAGAAATTGTGTGCATGTGTGTTTATTCACCAAAGATCAAGGTGGTCTTCTGTTGTGGCAGGTGTTCTGCATCATATTGTATTAGACATACTAAGGTTGAATTCAGCAAAAATAATGTATATCAAAATATTGCACTATGGTAGTATTTCAGTGTTGAGAATATTGAATGATAACAATTAAATTTTAAAACATTTTTAACTCGTCAAACAGGAGAACTAACAGTGACACTGTTACTCGGTTATGAAATGTATGTTCGAATCAGCACTTCTGTAGTAACTCCTATGGATATTCACCTTAAGGACAGTGTGTGGGAGCCAAGAAGATTTGCATTAATCACTAAAATTCACAAGTGAATGCATTTGTGTTGGCTAGTGAGTTTCTCTCTCTGCCCCTTCCAAAAGTGTTCTATAGCATATACTTTTTTTTTCTGAATACAAGGTAATTAAATTAATGTTCTTAAATTCTTGCCATGACATGTTGGAAATATTTTAGATGCTCAAATTCCAGGAATAAAATAATTGATGCGATCTGTTGGTAAGAAATCAAACGGCTGTTTTAGAAATAGCCAATTGTTAAACTGAATCCAACAACCTCAAAGTGGCAGAATGACAAGCACAGAAGGGACAGATGGAAAAGGTATTGCAAAGGGCAACTCAACAGGGTTTGGAGATTAATTGAGCCTTGGGCTGAGAAATATGGGAAATAGTTCCAAAAGCTCGAACATCAGTGATTGGCAGCTCAGTGGTACCACTATGATAAGTAGGAAAGGCCTTTTTTCACTATTAAACAATGCCCAGACTTCAAGCACTAGTAAGTGGTTTAAGTCCTTTTCTGGCCTGATGACAACCCGCCTTGTCCTATCCACTCTCATCGTTTTCCTCTGGCACTGAAGCCACCAAACAATGCATGTTCTCCTATCATATCACGCAACTTCACGCCTTCCCTTATATTGTCCCCTCTCCCTGACATGTCCCTCCCCCCTGCATACCGAATGAAAACATTCTTCAAAGCCCAGTCCCCTGGAAAGCCTTCCCCAATTTTCTCAGTCAGAATTGCTCTGGGCTTTGCCCCAGCAATTTGTTCGCTTCTGCAGAGCACGCGGGTTCTGTCTCCAGTACAGAGGATGTCGGTCTGACTCCTGGTGATGCGCATGCGCTGCCCTCCCCTCAACGAGCAGTTCCTCCCAAAACGGGGACCTTCTCTTTCCTCTTCGTACCTCCCACTCAGCATACGCTGCCTGCTTGTAGGAACCACTCAACAACTGAAGTCACTCACAGGTTATCTGGGAAGATTCACTTTTAGCTATGATGATCAATTTGAAGGAACAGAAAGAATTCGTCATCAAAATATCTTTGGGGGTTTGAGATGCAGCACTCTACTCAGGTAGGAGGATGGAGGAAGAAAGTCTGGATTCATCTTGGTGGGCCATACTAGTCAGGACTACGAAAGTGGGAGCTCTCTGGGGTGTAACGGGCCAAAAAAGGATCAGAGAGGATTTTATAATGCAAACAGAATCAAGAGGAAGCAGCGTTCAGCCACGTGGCGAGGAACCCAAGGAGAATACGGCCTGAGTTGGTCATTACATCTGGCACGTAGTCAACTGTAAAGTGACACTGTCTTCTTTGCCCACAGCTTATGATACGGCACCAATCGATCCTGCTGTTAAGCCAGAGGCCGGTGGGGTGGGTGCAAAACTGCCACTCTAAGCTGGGGGCCAATGCGACTCTGACTCCGACCAGTTCTGATAACAGGTCTTCTGCCTGTTTCCGAAGCTCAATCCTCACCCACCACCTCAGCTCTTACTCCTGGACTCTTGTCTTGAACTTCATGGTTTACTCTCTGTCCTGATACACCTGCCCTCTCCTCCCCATTTCTCTCTCTCCTCAAGTCCTGTCCCCAGACTCAATCCCAGTAGCTACCTGGGGTCAGGCCTGGCCTGATGGCAGCTTCCGGCAGCCTGGATTTCTGCGATTCCACTTCAGTCTGCCATCATCAGCTGGGCCCGTTAGGGCACTACCAATATTTTCTGCTCAACCACCCTATCCCTGGTTGCTGTCTAGACTGATAAGAAGCCCGGTTGGGGAAGTCAGATGCAGCAGGAGCCTGGGGTGGGACTTGGGCCTAGCAGGGTTGTTAGCCACACTGTCAGGAGCAGGAAAAGTTAAGAAGTGAGCCATCAGAGCCGCGAAGTGTGAAGCACGTGAATTCAAGAGCTGTCAAGGCATCTAAGGGAGGAGCACAGGAGACACAAATCCCAGGCATGAAAAGCAAGATAGCTCCCAGAATTCAACAACAACAAAAAGTTACCACAAGGCATTGCTAGGCCAAGGCTCTTGTTCACCGACAACTAGTTACCTGATGTCTGGATGCATTCATGGAATTTGGAGGCAAATGGTTGGGCACAGACCTCCGACCAGGCCCCTCGCTATGTTCGGCCTCCATGTCCTTCCCGCCAGACTCAGCATCCTCCCTGCACTTGAACCCAGCCAGTGCACTTCAGATCCTTTCAACCCAGTAGGCAGAGCGGATTGTAAGATCTTCTTCCTGGATGTTCCCTGTCATTTTAATCTGTCAGTGCCTTTCTCAGATCCCCAAAGTTTAGTATTAAGTGAATGGGGACAAAGATAGTGATTAATTTTTTAAAAGTTTGGCAGAAAAAAATGAAGTACTTTAATATGAGGTTTCCTTTAACCAAATTTACTCTATTGCTCTCATTTTTAAAGAAAAGTTTTCTTTCCAGGCTCGTGTTACTACTGCACATCTACTATGTGGAAGGTGCTTTGTATGAACCGTGACCGCAGTAGAATGCAAGATAAATGGCATATTATGCTTGTCCTAGAATGCAAAGTTGTTGCTATCTTAATGATAAGCATTTCCAGCCCCATAAAGAATTTTTGAGTATTAAATCTACAAATGAGCATAATTATCTTATATTCAGTAACAGATTCCTATTTTTTCCTAAATGTCACCTGATACCACAATTTTTATTTTAGGCTATGCACATAGCTTTACACTGGGATGAAAACACTGATGTGATTACCGGATTAAAGCAGAAAACCTTCTATGGACGACCAAACTGGAACAATGAGTTCAGGCAGATGGCCTACAACCACCCCAGGTAAGGCCCTCTGTCCCCCCACCCTGGGAGCCTCCCCGGAAACATACAAGTCATCGCTGAAATGGACAGCTCCTGGGCACCGCTGGTTCAGCTGCCGTAGTGAGCGTCTTGTTCAGGGACAAAATGTCATCCTGGGGAAAGCTGGTCATTGGCTATTTCAGGAACCACAATGTCCGCTTGACTGGCTTCCCACACCTGACAATCAGTGATTATGTTGAGCCCTCTCACACTTAAAGTCAAAGATGGTATTTCTTACACTCCCTACATCTTCGTGAAATCTTTGGTGTACATAGCTGATCTCTAATTACCCAACAGGACATAAGAACTCACTTATGTCCAGCTCTAAACTGTATCTGGCAAAGCAGACACAAACGTTATAGAACCAAGCAGGGATTTTGCGTGGTGCTTAAAGACCCAAGACGCGGAGCCCAAGTGCCTGGGTGTAAATCCTGATGCTGCCCTTGCCCCCGTTTACTCAAACATGTAATTTATTCTGCCGCTGTCTTAGTCTCCTTCTCTGTAGACTACAGATTATAATGGTGCTTATCTCCTAGGCTTCTGTGAGGATGAAATGCATGAATATGTATAAAGTGCCTACAACTGACTTTAAACTCAGTAAGTGCTAGCTGCTATCATTATTATTTCAATTATTGCTGTAAGTATTATATATAATAAACTTCTACGTAGAAGTGGAAGAGCTTTTGCTCTGGGACCATGAGACAGGATTGAAGGCTGTGCTTTCTGATTCGAGACAGTACTGACTATGGGACCTTAGCTTGTTCAAGCTTTTAGGCTCTGTATAAAACATGGATGATATTGTGCAGTCACAGTGTTGTTTTTATAACTTAAAAAATGGTATGTTGGAGAGTTTGGTAGAGTGCAAAGCACTAATGCCAACATTTCTCATTGTTACCCTGTATCTTCTAAACGAGTGTTTGTTTTGAACCCCCATCATCTACGGCTCTTGAAAGTCAGTATGTCCTAGCATTGTTTTTGTTTAAAGAGTACTTTCCATATCTGAGAAAGGACCTGAAGGAAGCGAGGGAGCGAGGCACATGCAAAGGCCCTGAGACAGGAGACACAGTTCCTAGCCAGTGAGGCTGGAACAGAGTGGGTGAGAGAGAGAGGTAACTGGGGGACCACTACCGGTCATTGTAAGACTTTGGATTTTATTCTGTGAGGGGAAGTCACTTCCAGGTTGAGCAGAAGAGTAGCATGATCGATCTTGTGGGATCCCTTCTGGCTGCTGTGAGAGGACAGATTGTGAGGCGCCTACAGCAGAAGTGGAGAGGCCTGTGGAGGTAGCTTGGAACAGGAACAGTGGGAGTGCTGAGAAGCACTTGGATTCTGGATATTATTTGAGGGCAGAGGTGGCCTGACTTGCCCATGGATTGCATGGGAGGTGGGCATGGCCCAAGCTAGAATGGACTTAGCACTTATGGACGTTTGGATGACTGTCAGAGGAGAAGGTTGGCGGGTATGCCATATCAGAGGTTCAGGTTTTTAATCTGTTTATCTTAAGATGCCCATTATACATCCAAGTGGAGATGTCGAGTAGGCAGATGAATAGGAGTCGGGGGTTTAGGGGGGACGTTCGGGCTGAAGATGCACACTTGGGAAGTGTCAACATATAAAATGTGTTGGAGCCATAAAACTGGACGAGATCACCAAAGAAGTAATACAGACTGACAGGACTTCGAACCACGTCAGTATTTGGAGGACAGAGCAATGTATTCCAGCTCACAGCTATGTTACTATCATGTCATTTAGGTATTTTATGCCCTGACCGTTTTTCTGTCCGCTCTATCAGTACTGAACCAAGAAGAGTAAAGTAAAACCTATTAGGGCATTTCTGAGTGATTCCCCATTTCCTGTGACTTCCCTATGGTCTTGTCATCTTCCCCCTCAGTTCTGCTATTCCTGCTTTGTGGTCTTCCTTTGTAGAGGTCATTGCTTCATTAAACCCTTTGTAATTCCCTAGCATTTTATTTTATCTTCATTTTTTGCTCTCTGGAATACTTTTCTGGTGAATATTATTTATCTTTTGGTCAGTTTGGCTGCTCTTTCTCGCATTTTTTCTTATATTTTCACTGTGTCAGAACTGGTCCGTTTTCTTGTATATTGTCATTGAATTTGTTAGACTTCCCTGGAACAGCTATTTGAAGGAGATTTGGTGAGGAGGGAGGGGTGGAAGGAGCGACCAGCTAACTGTCCAAAGTTCGTAACCCATGCAATTCCAGTGGTCTCTTTCTTGTGAACCCACTCCGACTTAAACTGCCCCATGCTCTCTGATGCCCCTGGCAGCCCTTTCTATGCCCTGTGCCCTGGCAGTCTTCCCAAGAAACCCTGGACACAAAGCAAGAGTGTTCACCTTGGAGGCTCTGCATCAGCCCAGGCAAGAGATAGTGCTTGTGGGGACTTACTCCTGACCTTGTCTAGTCCTGAGAGTAAAAGATTTCCAACAACAAAGGCCAAGAAAAGCTTAATCTTTGTCTTCAGGGCTAAGAGAGGGAGAGTGGATGACCTACACAATCACTTTGTCCCCCTCGAGGTCAGCCTCAGATGACCTTTAAGAAATGGCCGAGGCCCACAGCAAGTGGCCTTGGGACTTTCCAGTCACCCCCCCTAAAACCCACTTACTCCTTTCCCTCTTGACTTCACACTTGCTGACCCTTGGCCTAGAATCCACTTCTGGGACCCCATCTTCTCTCCGAGAGTGGTGCTTCTAACCCGCCTGGCTTCTGGAGCCTGCAAATCTGGTTCCTCTGTGCTTCGTACTCAACACCCAGTCCTGTCCTCCAGGCCCCCCGTGAGCCTCAGCTGAACGCTGCAGGTCACCACCTTCATGTCACACCCATCGGATAGCTGTCCAGAGACAGGGACTGACTCATTTCATCTGCTGTTTCTTAAAAAAGACTACATAGATAAAAAAGAAAAAAATTATGACTGGAAAACTGACACAATTTTACAAGTGCATATGTTGCAGCCACCACCAAGTTTTTTTTGTTGCTATTTTCTCCTTTTGGAAAAAAACAATATAAATTCATCTAATAAATGTTTCATATTCTGTTTTCAATTATCATGAAATGAATGTTCCCACTTTGCAGGCTTCCGACGCAGACACATCTTGGTTTTCCGTTCTTACAGAGAGGACTCCTCTTTATTATGATTGTTTCTTATTGATGTTTCACAATGCATTTTTTTTTTTTGGTCACACATGAAGTTTGCAGCCCAGTGGGGAACGCCTTTCAAGCCAAAATATTTAATTATCTCCCTTCCCTCAGAAAGGTGTGAAGCAGAAACAACAGCATCAAAAGACTGAGGGTGGGTCTTAGTTTGCGCACCAACTGCACCCCAAATTACATTGTGTGGTGCTGGGGAGTGTGCCTGCTACTGCAGGGAACCATTTAAAGGTGGAAAACGATGTAGCTGTCACTTCTCTTATTGTCCTTGTGAAGAGTGTATTCATCCCTTCTCAGAAGCCATAATCAAAGGTTGGTACGTAAGTGCATTTAAAGCCCAGTTGAATTCTTCAGCACATTAGCAGTGTAAACTCCTTTTCTGTTAGATGACTTCATCTCTCCCTGCGTAGAGAAGGTCCCCGAGGTTTGGATGTGACTGAATTGGGTCTCTACAACTGACTCTCTAGTTTGGATTTTAAAAATAACATATTTGTAACAGCCTTAGTCACTAGAACACCACAACTTGTTGTAGCGCTTCAACGATCAATGTCATTAATATTAGACACATACAGGAAAAGAACAATGGTCGTTCTAGCCCTGGAATGCCAACTCCCTAGGAAGGCGAGTCACCAATAAAGAGCAGAGCAGCACCCCTTCCGAAAGACTTCTAAAATGACCTCCTTAAACAATTTTGTTTTCTGCTGTGAGAAAGAAGATTTATGTTTAATGAAGCTTTTAATGAAGAAATCTCGGAAAGAGAATGCCAATAAAATCTAATTTTTAAACATGAAAATTTAATATGGAAAAGTATTTCAATATCCTGGCCTTTGTCCAGATATAAATGAAATACACAATCCAATTATGGTTCTACACAAAGGACAAAGTAACATTAATTTTCCCCGAGATGGTTATTAAAGAGATAAACAGCATGTTTTCCCCTGATCATGTCAAGGATATGTTTGTTCCCAAGACTACTTGGCTAGTCTTACAAGACAGGTCTGTCCTGTCGTTAGCTCATATCTTTTGGCAAAGATGGGTCAGAAAGAATTGGTGGGTTTGTGAGTGGCCTCAAAAGAGGTTCTTTGTTCTTGAGGGCCTTTGAAGTGGGCTCTCACCCATCTCTATTCATCAGCCTGAAGCGGAGGATTCTTCAGGCTTGCTCTTCTAAAAACATTTACCTGTTTGCTCAAAGCTGAAGTTTGTTCTTGTTCTTAAAAAAAAAGAGTTAAATCAAAAGAATAAGGGGAAGAGGGGCAAAAATATTTTTTATAGAACATGAAAAACAGCACCAAAAATAAAGCTTGAAGGGAAGCAGATCAAAGAGAGTAGTGCAAGCTATACAGGAACCAGAAAATTGCAAAAATAACAGTAATAGAACAACAAATTGATGAGCATCAAAATGAATACAAATAAGGAAAGGAGAAGAAAAAAAAAGAGATCAAAGTCTGAAAGTTGAAAATGGGAAAATATATTCTATTGTTTTTATTTGCAACTAATTTTCATAATTATGTCAGCTGTCACAGACACACAAGTATAGCTTTAAAAGAAGGTCAATCAATAGTAAGTGGATGTATAAAAGCTGAGTCATTGATTGACAGACCCAAAATCACATGCATGTGACAACTGTCATATACTGCTTACTGGACAAGCACAGAAGAGTACTCTAAACACAAAACAATGAAAACTGCTCCCAGTTAAAATATGGCAGGTTAACTAAATACATGCATTGATGTGCATGTCTTATACAAATATGGAAATTGTATTTCATTTTTATAGGCATTTTCAATATGTTCCCATGCCTTAGACAGATATTCAGAAGGTCAGGCAAGCATTTCCAAGAAGACAGAGAAAATGAAAATAAATATACTCTTTGTCACACCCAGCTACTGTTTTGATGAACACATATTGTGCATATAGTCAACCTTCTGGATATATAGATCAGTTGTTTTTAGTAACTGAATAAAATAATTTTCCATAGAACTTCAATCTTTGATCTTACACTTCACCTAATACTTATAGTTTGCCACTTTCGACTTATCTACTAATACCTTCACCGTGCTTTGTAGACATGAAACTTTGCATCATTAATTACCATGAAAACTTGGAAGAGTTGGCCATTTTTTCGTAACTCCAATAGAGGTGTTTCTTTCATCCAGAAGTAAAAAATAAAGGATACAAGAGTGCAAGCATTTGTTAGAGCAGGTCAGCCCAATCCAATTGGCTGGGAGCTGCGAATGCATGTCACATGGGTGTATTTTAGACTCCCCATTGTTTCCAGAAGTGTAAAAATACCTTTGTACTAAATTGAGTCAGCGTGTCCATCTGGGACCACACTGGCTGGTGTGCCACCCTCCACTTCTCATTTGTACGTGCATCTGTGCAACGTGTTTTTAAACGATATTTTTAAGAAATTCACATTCTCATTATAGCACACAAGGCCCTCTGTCTAACAGGAATACCAAACATTCATTACAGGGCTAAAATGTTCAGACTACTCAAAGAAATAGACTTAAAAGGAAATCCCACATATGACAAAGTATAGCCTCATGGGAAAACTAATACCATCATAAATTTATGGCTGGGATATTGTTAGCATATTTAAGTAGTATCTTTTCACAGGATACCGGCTCTTCACTTATAATCAAGAGAAGATTCAATGAAAATTACTGGCATTGCTCCATTTGTGGTAGGCGGAGTTAGGAAGGTGAGCGAGCACAAGGTAGATTTACCATTATTCTGCAAAGTTGCTATCAAACCATTAACTGTGGCAAAAACATTAGTATATTGCTCTGCGAAGTTGAACATATTTTAGTGTTCTTTCAAAGAGGGGAGGAGACAGGGTTGGCAGAAAAATGGGTCTACCATTTTCAGGAGTCCAATGCTACAAGTCAACTACCTCCATTTCCCGTCCTTATCTAACTATGACGTCCTCAGGGACAGCAGCTCTGTCTGCTCCTCAGCACCAAGCAAGTGACCAGCCTCAGTGAGTGAAGGGGCAGTAAGAGGGAGGAGGGAGCTGGGACGGGAGTCCTAACTCTTGCCAGAGAAGATCGAGTTGGTGGGAAGAAGGCAGAAGAGCCACCTGTAGGCCCTAACGGACACCTGAGTAATTAGGATGCAGAGAGAAGTAACAGGGCGGGCTGCTTCCGATCCACTGGGAGATGGATTAAAAAAAAGAAACTGGCCAACACAATTATCATCTGCGGTTATGAAAAAGAAGGTGTTGTACAAACTATAATTACGCGGTGAATCATTTGGAGGCATTTGTAATGAAAAACGTCCTCTAGGAAAGATTACCCAGAAGTTGTGTCCATTGTCTGATACCGAGTCTGTAGCTCTCCTTGTCTTCCTTTTAAGCCTTCATAAATCCATGGGAAGCTTCTGTGTATTGATTTTATTTGCAGAAAGCACTCAGGGTATAAAGTAATTTGATTTTTTTAAAAAGGGGTTTAGGGTCTGCCCCTACAGGGTTATAACTTACCAAGCATAAAAGCCAACACATAAAAACAAATACACAATTTAGGGAGAGAAGGGCTCAAGGCAGCAGCAGCTGAGAATCCAGCAAGATGGTGGGATGACTCCCGGGCGCACCTACTCTCCCATATATCTGCTGGACGGAAATCTCCTGGTGGGTGACATTTTAAATGCCTTTCATGCGTGGCATTGCTGAACTATTTTGAAAAATACACCAACCCCGCAGAGAAAAGATGATCGTTCCTTAGCAAATAAGAGAGGACAAAGAGGGTTTTCTGTATTGTTTATCAGAGTTAAATACAATGCCGTCCTGTTAGCTGTCTTTGCAGCCTGTGCAGAACGTGTCCTTTCCTTGTCAAAGTCGGCAGTTCAGACTGATCGGCGCTGCTAATGTCCCCAATCCAATTCCTGCGTGTGCAAGCTCGACAGGCTGTAAACTGAAGAACAATGCCGCGTGTTTGTATACTTCTTTTACAGAGAATCTGTTCTTTTTTTTTACGTTCTAAGCAATCGTGGGTAATTAAACTTTATAGAAGAATTTTTTTTTCTTTGCCAATGCCATTAGGGCTCTGTTTCACTTGTTCATTGCCTCATAAAGGAAAAAAAAAAAAAAATACAGCCACATCTGTGTCTTAACCACTTTGTGCGGATTCTCAGCTCTGTGAGTCACAGTTCGCATTGGTGACAAGAAATCTCCATATTTGAGATCACAAGTGCCAAGTAGGGTAAATAAGGCAAGCAAAAATATATGTGGGGACAGGGACGCACAGAGAGCTAGCAAGGGACTGCCCTTTCTGCCTTAGTGGAAGGAGACAATAATGGCCTTTGTAAGACTTAGCTGTGCAGTGGAATAGTCACAACTTCAAAAGAGGCAGGGTAGCTGTGAACTGCTGGGGACACCAGCGATCCACCTGGCAGCCAGCAATCAGAATCCTTTGAAATGGAGCCTTAACAGGCGGAGCATCAAAGGGTAGCCTGAGCTTCTGCAAGCAGTCATTGCCGCTGCAAACGAAGGACAGTCTTAGCCTGTTGGGAATGGGCCGGTGGCAATCTCTTTGGTGACACCCACACTAATAGAAAAATATCACCACCCATAACAGCATCTTTGAACCTAGATGCAAGGGTACCTCTGAGCATCAGACACAGCCAAGCAGTGACCCCTCACTGGGAAAGGTTTTGCCGGACCCATCTGTCATTCGGAATGTTTTCAGTCCAGAACTCAAAAAGCCTACTGATGGCGTGTTGATCTGGGAAGTCTGCAATCATCTCTGGGTTAACAGTCCACTTCATACCTTCCGTTCAGCTTCGCGGAGCAGGCAGGCATCGTGGGGGTAGTGAGAGAAGCTACCTGTTTCTGAGAGCTCATCGTGTACCCAGCCTGTGGCAGAAAGCTGTACCTGCAGTGTGTCTAACCTCACCGGGGATTAGCAAATGGCGTGCTGAGGAGGTCCTTAATGCACGCAGAGTCGATCAGCCACGAAGGTGTGGGGACAACAGCAGTCTTAACTACTGCCTCATATTCCCATAAACACATTTGCTATATTAAGTCATAAACACATATTTTTCAGTACGAAATGTTTTCTGAAAAAGTACTTTCTCAAATTTAGCTATAGGAATGATATCTTTAAAAATAGGACTCATCCATTTTAAACATATTATCGTTTACAAATGAATCTGCTTGATAAGTTTTTTTGAAGCTAGAGTTTGAAATGTAATTGAACCATCCGTTTCTACCATGGATATCATAGTTCTGGAAAACACAATTAAATGTGGATCCGATATATGGCAGAGAAACATGTTGTTGAATAAGCTAAGTAGGAAGAGGTTACAGAGGCACTTTCCAACAAAAACCAGGTATGAAGACTAGAGGTGGTATGGTGGGCGGGGCCTGGCATCTGAAGAATTCTTCTGAGACAGTGTTTCTCAAAGTGTGGCTCATACACCACATGCCTCGGTATCACCTGGGGCCTTGCTAAAAATGCATTCCTTGGACTCAAGCCTAGGACCCTAAGTTTTAACAATCTGCCAAGATGATTTTATGCACAGCAAAGTAGGAGAACTTTTTATCTTGGCTGGAGTAACTAATTAAACTATACCAGAGTAAAAATGGTATAAGGAATAGCACAATGCAAGCCAAGGGAAAACATGGTCTCTATGAGTCCACACAGAGAACAGCCCCTCCCAGCTTCCAGAGGTAACCTGCATCCTTTCCCTGATGGCGTGGTCGATAGGTCAGCAGAGTTGGCGGAAGTGCTCACGGGGGATTTGAGCATCCCTCTATGCAAAAGTACCTTTTTAACGCTGTTTTCTGGAATGCCATGGTTACTGATGACAACTTCTGAGTGACTACATTTTCTGCAACATCTTTTTCCTTTTCAGCTCTTCTCTTTGGTCTTCTTTGAAAACTGAAATAATTCCAACCAAAGAAATAAACTAGGTTGTTATGACTTTAGTATGAATGGTATTATTTATAAAAAGGCAGGGTTGAACAGAATATGAGTAACAGCTAACACTTTTTAAAGCTTTGTGAATGCATTACTGCATTCTACTTTCAATAAAGCATACAATGTAGTCATTATCATATTTGTTTTGCACATGTGGAGATGGGCCCAGTGTCTTGCCCAAGATCACACAGATAATAACCTGCAGAACCATTTACTCATCCATTCATCCAATAAGCATTTATTGACAGTCTACTGTATGCTGGGCACTATTCCGGGGGGTGGGATTACAATAAGAGTTGAGTTTGGGTCTGGGTTTCTGCTCTCAAGGAGTTTACATTCTACCATCCAAGAGGACGTTAATCAAAGTCACCAGACCAAAAATCCAGGCCATATCACCTTTATATTAAAGCTTCCCTGCACCCCCCAAGTCATCATGACCCTACAGTCCCAATCTTCTTGACCCCAACTACCCGTGTGATTTCAAGTCTAACAGGGCCCTGGGAACCTTCAGGAGACCATGGTGCTGAAACAGGAAATGAAAATCTGAGAAACGAGGAAGTGTGGGGAGAAAACTCAATAAGCCAAGTGACAACCATAGTCACCTTCCAGATTTTACAATTCTGTCTTGGCTTCAGCTAGCCTTGTCCTGCCTAACGCTCTCCTTCCTTGCCCTGCCTGCAGCTGCAGCGTTGGTGTGTTCTTCTGTGGGCCTAAAGCTCTCTCAAAGACGCTTCAAAGGATGTGCCGCTTGTATTCATCTGCTGACCCCAGGGGGGTCCACTTTTATTACCACAGAGAAAGCTTCTAGACTTTGGACATAAAACCCACGTATTGTGTAAGTGGTTACAATTATATGGGTCATGGGCTGGGAAACTTTTCCTGTGAAGGACAAATAGTAATGATTTTGGACTCTGTGGATCATGGCCTCAGTCACAACCGCTCAACTCTGCCAGTGTAAGGTACCAAAGCAGCCACAAACAAACAATATGCCATTGAATGGGTGTGGCGTGTGCCAATAAAACTTCATTTATGGACACCGAAATCCGATTTTATATAACTTTCTTGTATCATGAGATCCTCTTCTTTTGATCCATTTTCAATGATTGAAAATGTAAAAGACATCCGTAGTTTGTGGGCTATCCAAAAGCAGATAGTGGGTAGTTTGCTGACCACTCGTTTTCATTATTAACGGTGCATCCACCATGCAGACTAGCAGGACAGCTGGGGTCATAGTCTTCTGCGGAATCATTCCAAATTCCCGACACCCTGATAGCAAAGACATCTGCCTTGTGTCCACCCCAATCTTTTCCGCTGACACTTAAGCTCCTTCATTGCTTTCTTCTATAGACCTGAGAAGTCACTGGGGGGAGTTACCCTTCACAAACATCCTTTATATACTTGAAAATGACAATAAAATCATCCTGGCCCTATCCCTTTCCTGCTCCAAACAACACTGAATTCTTAACCTTTCAGCCTAGGATATATTTTGTAGCCCTTCAGTCATTTTTGTTTTTCTTCTTTAAATCCATTTCTGTTTCTTCACATGCTTCTAAATTGTGCTCACTAAAATGAGACATGATATTCTAATAGAAGCATGACTAGTGTTGAGTGGAGTGATTCTTTAGCTCTTGTATGCCATATCCTTTTCAAGACAACTAAATTCTGTTTGTCTCTCATTTTTTCTTTTTTTTCCTCCTTCCTTATTTCTTTCTCACTTTCTTCTAACAAGTACTTTTAGTCACCATAACATTTTGATCTATGATCATTGTGACAAGTGAGACTCCAGATCAGCTTCCACGGGGGTGTTATTTTAAGTTCTGTGCTCCCATTGAGCTGGTCTGTCCTTATCCTGCAGCTGTTTTACCCCCAGAAGTGCTCCCGAAGTGTTCTTCCTATCTTACAGTCTTCTCTAATAATTCTGCCTAATTTGGGGGGAATTTTTCCTTCTAATATTTCAAGATTGTTTTGAAGTTTAGCATCAGAGATGAATACAAGTATTTAGCTTAGTAATATCTACACATTTAATTAATAATATCTCAAAACTTTTCTTTAGATTTTTTAATCATGTAATTGAACCCAAAGAATTCGACTATGATTTCTGGCAACTGCTAATCACTATGGGCTTCCATTTGGAAACAAATTAGTAGTAACTAGCCCTTGAGAGCAGTATACCACCCCATATTTCTTAGCTTATAAATAGCATGCCATATATAATAGAGCAAAACATTTATTGAAATTAAAATAGATCATTCTGTCATAAAAGAGAATTAAACTGGCCTGACATGATTTATTTTTATAAAGTCAGGCAAGCCAGTTAAGCTCTTTTAGATATTTTTAAGTTATACATTAATAACCTCTTTTACATTATCCTCAGATATTGACTTTGATTCTACAATTTTTAAATATGCTTTAGGAGAAAAGTTGGGTACATTCCCTGATGTCTCAAAAATGATTGCTACTAACTCACTGCAATTTCTCAGTATTTTAAGTATTGCTTGGTGCATATCATTCAAACTCTACTAATTTTAACATACCCATTCTTTGTGCCTGTTTATTTCCTCATTTAAGTTTGATTCAGTCTTTACAACTAGAATTTTCTGCAAATATATATACTAAATCTTTACTTTAGCAGGAAAATTAAATATAGTGAAAGGTTTTCTCTTAGTTGTATTTAATTCTTAGTTTTCAATTATTACTTTTCTTTCCCTGTATTTAAAAATAAAATACACTCTATTGTTAACTTGTTTTGTTTAGAACAGTAGAATATACTTGTCCTTAAAGATTTCAAGCTCTGTCCATTTCTATCAATTTTGTTGTAAACCTAAGACTGTTCTAAAAAATAAAGTCTTTTTTTAAACAAAAAGACTTCGCTGCATTTTTTTCCACATCTCTGCTTCTTTGCATCCCCTTTTTGTTTTGACCGTTAGGCTAGTCCCCAGTGTAATATGAAGAGTCTGACTTATCCAGATAGAAAACAATCAGCATATTACTTTAATGCAGAAATAACCAAGCAGAAAGTGTAGTTTTTTAAAAAAGAAAATAATCTATTCAAAATAGAAATAAAATTGTAGCAGACCTGTATATATATATTTAACAAGAACTGTGAACAACTATTTGATAAATGAAAAACCATTTATAAAGAGACATTTTAAAATGGGTAATAATGTTTCTAAATAGGAATATTAAACGTACTGAAAACATCAATTTGTTCCAGATTAATTAATAGGTTAAATAAAATTCCAATTAGAATTTAAATTCTCTTAAATGTTTTGAAATGACAGATATTCTAAAGTTCATCTAGGGCACAGGTGGCAAACACAAGGCCTACGGGCCAGACCCGGC
This sequence comes from Trachops cirrhosus, assembly GCA_028533065.1. Lineage (NCBI taxonomy): Eukaryota > Metazoa > Chordata > Mammalia > Chiroptera > Phyllostomidae > Trachops > Trachops cirrhosus. The sequence goes on along the minus strand of CM052541.1, from coordinate 183,254,818 downwards.
CCTCCACCCTGTTTTATCCCACCCGGCACCTTGTTCCTACCCAGCGGCAGTGCCAAGCTCCTCGCCCCTAGTCAAGGAGCAGTTACATTTATACAGTCCTAAAATTACATTCGGCCCTTTGAAGGCCACCGCGAGGCTGATGTGGACCCCGGTGAAAATGAGTTTAACATTCCTGATCTAGGAGAACATATATGAGAAATATAGAAGCAAAAAATTGTGGAAAATGAAGGAAAGGAAGAAGAGAGGAAAGATAAGAAGGAAATGAAAGGAAGAAAAGAAAATGAAAATTCAACATTCAGAAGCATCATCACGAAAGGGAAGAGCCTTAAGTAACCAGAGAGAAAAAAGTTAAATCTCCTACAAATGAACCACAATAAATCTGCCAGCTGCCTCTTCAAAGAGATCCACAGAGATCTCTTTGATAACGGAATGATAACGGAACGTCTTCAAAGTGTTGAAGGAATGTCGATTGAGAAATTTGGGCCCAGTGAAATTATTATTAAAAAGTGAAGGCAAAATACAGATATTTTCAAACAAAAGAAAACTGAAATTCATGACCCTCCGTGAAACAACTACCAAAGGCTGTATTTAAGGAAGGAGGAAATTCAATTAATGAGATATAAGAGGCAGTGATAAGCAAAGAAATTTTAAAACATTCTGTCAAAATCTTTAAACATTGACTCTAAAAAAAAATGAATGATTATTCCAGAAGGAATGTTTTTAAAAAGGAAAACTAAAATACTGGACAACAACAAGACAGATGATAGGAGAAAGGCACTGGAGATAAGGCGTTCCTAGATCCGTATCTTGCTCAGCAGGATAAAAGAAATATTGGTTTAATGTAGCCTTTGCTAAGTTCTATAAATAACTTGAAAGAAATAACCTTAAATAGATTCTCTGATCATCACCATTCATTTTTTTGTTAATGTTTATTGTATTTTTTTCCATTACCATTAGCCCCCTTATGCACCCTCCCCCAAGTAATCACCACACTGCTATCTATGTCCATGAGCCCTTTTTCCTTTTTGCTCAATGCCTCCACCTCCTAACCTCCGCTGTTTTTAACCTAACTTCTCTATTCTGAAATTTTTATTAGCCTAAACTACTAATTCGTGGGATTCATTGTCAAACAATATACTTTAAGAGACTCACGGGTGTTGTGATCCCTGATATAATCTGTACTTGAGAAAGTCAGCCTGCTGCTCACTCATTTAACCGACAGTTGACTGGACATGGCGTTTTTGGGCAACATTCTCTTCTCTTGAGAACTTTTTAAGACACTATTCCAGTATTTTTTGTCATTAAATATTGCTGTGGGGAAGTAGGAGGCCAATTTCATTCTTTTCCTGTTGTAAATAAATAATTTTTTCTCTGCCTCACTGCCTAAATAATTCTTTATCTTTGAAGTTCATACCTTTTTGGTATTAAATATTTCATATAAATTTTCCCTCTATGATAGTATGTTATTTTAAACATTGTTTTCTTCATTTCAGAAAAATTTTCTTGTATTAGGTCTTTGAATAGTTATTTCCTTTATTTGTCTCCCTATTTTAGAGACATCAGTTATCCTTGTAGTGGATCTTTTTATACTTGTTTACATGTTTTCCTAATCACTTTAATTTTTTTGTCTCTTTAATTTACTTGTGGCTTCTCTTATTTTATTACTAGCCCACAGTCCCTTTCTAAAATCCTAGAGGCAGATATATTTTAGAATTCAAAATGATTTCACATTACAGAAAATAACAAATGTCTATTCTATATATTGCATAACACTCCCAGTAGTGTCTGGGGTAGTACCCAGTATTCAAAATTTTTACTATTTTTCTTTTTTTTTTTTTTTTTGATGAAAAGTATAAACATGAATACTCAAATAAATGGGATAAACAAAGATTATAGAGAACTTTACATCTGTTCAGGACAAATTATGTTGATGGTGATAGTCAGTACCAATTTTTCTTAGTGTTTTGGGTTTGAGTAGTTCATCTTGGGGAGACCGCGGGGACTAGGAACCCAGCTTTCGGTACTGCTGATTCTACTCCGTCCTGCTCACTATTCCTAACGAGTCCCGTGAAGGTGCTACGCGGAGCCCTGATTCGCTGCGTTAGGCCCGCCATATCCCGGCAGATCTCACTCTGTTCGTTTTATGATTTTGTTTTTTCTCTACCATAGTAATGTCCTCATTAAGTTCTCCATTACATGAAGCAATATTGAGGAATTATCTGAATTATAACTTCTTCTAGATTGGGTTTGTTTTTCTTTCTACCTGTAGTATCTGCACAGTCGCTTCGGTCCTCCTATTTTTTCACTTCGCTCATGTTAGTTGACTCTGTCGAGACATTTTATCATTTTACTGGTTCTCCATATGATAAATAATTTTCTGGGCTTCCCCCCCCCCCCCATCGACTCTAAGACCATGTTCCTCTCGCTCTCTCCCTCCCTCTCTCTCCAAAAAAGTAGCTTTATTGACATATAATTCACATACCATAAAATTGACCCATTTAAAGTATATTCTGCATTCATGGGCAGATTTTTGAGTGGATCATGTTTTCTCTTCTAAAACTTGGTTTTAGCCTAGATATTTCATGTTTTATTCTCTTTTCTGTCATCTAGAAGAGCAACTGGGAGAGAGTGGTGTGTAGGGAGGAGGGGAGCTTAGATTTGTTGGTGCGCAGACTCTGTTAGATTCCTGGGCTGTTTTACCTTCTGAGATTATACTGACTGCCCTGTGTCTTGGTTTCACTCCAACCAACTGGGGGCAGGAGGAGAGGTAATAATGCGTTTCCATGAAGCTACTTTTGGCCCTAAGACCCTTTCCCTCAATCAGTTGTAAATTTTGAATCCTACTCTTCCAACAGGGTAAGTCAGTTCTACAGATTTCTTACCCTACTCAACCATAACTTCCTGCAGAAGAGGAAAAAGATAAGAACATGACCCCTTCGCTTTTTTCCACAAGTGAGAGTACGTTTCAGAGCCTCACAAGTGAGACTTAGAGGAGAAGGACTATGCGGAAGCCACGTCACACTGCCGTCCCCATTCTGCTCCATGATCCTTTCCCTTTTCCTGTGCATGAGTTGTTAAATTTATCACATGAGATGTTTCCTTTATCCTGTCTATGGGAGAATGTGTGTGGGCTCATTGCAAAATCAGTCAACTCTCCATAGAGGCATGTCCACAACATTCTCTCTAAAACACTCCTATTGGATTGTCATCTCCACACCTGTACCTATTTCCAAGGTCCACCAGAACCTCCTACGGATGTGAAATTCAACTTCTTTTTATTGTTAGCAGCAACTGAAACAGCTGACCACTTCTCCATTCCTGAAACACATTCTTCTTTTGACCTTGGTGACTCTTTGTTTTCTTCTCAGGCTTCTCTGTCCAACCTTAAAATGGTGCAGTGTCCTAGGACTTTGTCACAGCGCTTCTCTTTTTCTGTCTGGCCCCCGCCCTTGAGTCATGTCACATATTCTCAGGGTTTCAAACACCATCTGCTTGCTGTTTGATGATTCCAAGATTTAAAACTCTAGCATAGGCTCGTTTCTGGATTCCAGTCTGGTACATTCAACTGCCTACTCCACCGTTAGAAATATAACAGCATCTCAAATTTTACATATGCAAAACCGAACTTTTTATTTTCCTCCTCATAATTCTGCTCTTTGTCCAATCTTTCTTATTTCAGTTGAGGACACTGTCATCTACCCAAATGCCCTGGCTGAAAACACTAAGTACCTTTGAATAGTCTTTAATCCCACTTTTTCCCCCACCATGCTCTCAAATTCCTACCCAAAACCACTGTTCAGTCATCATATCCATTTCTCCTTTTCATGTAAACATTGCAGGAAAGCATAACTTACGCTTTTGTGACTTTCGACATGTACAATAGAATGTCCAAGTTAACACCACTCCTTATGTATATTCCAACTTTGGGCAGCCAGTCCGAACTTGTGGGCAAAGCTGGGCCGCGTGATTGGCACAAACAAAACCCTGCTCATCAAGTTCATGACCGGTCTTTCCTTCTCGGAGAGGTGGGTGGCATCCATCTACATGGGTCACCTCAATACCAAATAACCTAAAGTGTCTTCTTAGACATCGCCCAGCCATTATCATGCTGGATCTTTTCCATTTTTTCTCTTTTCTTCAATTCTTAAATTGTTCTTCCTACCAATTTTCATTAGAATATCTGCAGTCCTCTGAGTTACTTTTTCCCAGTTCTGCCCCTTAGACTGAACAGAATAAAATCTATGTTAATAATTATCAATTCTATACACCTTGAAATTATTATCAAAATTCTTTATTGATCTTAAAGAAATAGCTCAATAATGATCCAGTCTCAATTTGCTGATTTAATGAAGTGATCCTCTAGCTAAGGGAAGGAACCTCTCCATACATTTTTATGTGGCATCCTTGGGGCACACTTTCCAAACCTCCAACCAACTTACCTCACACTTCAAATTTAGTTTTTAAAATGTTTAGAAGTGTAAGAGTAGCACCAACCAATATAAGATGCCAATAAATAATTCCAACAAAATATATGAAACTTTCCAGAGAAAATTATTAAAACTCTATCAACCGTATCTGCCCCACACTAACGTGATCAGAGTTGTTATTCCTTTACTTCCCCCCTACCCCACCCTGAGACTGGGGGATGGAGACCTACCAATCATTCTTGCCCAGCACCAAACAAATGTCTAGCAGAGATTAGAGAGAGTTTGGGGGTGAGGGTGATTACAGAAAGAAGGGAGCTGAAGAAAATGATTCTAAAATCTGCGTATGAAGTCCTGGGCAAATTCCCAAGAGGCTACAGTGTGAAACCAACCAGAATCAACACAGCAAATGATTAGAGAATTGAACCCTAATGAGAAACCCCTCCCAATTTTCAGATTGGCCTCTGGGTGCACACAAGTGGGGTATATCAGAATAGTATTGCAAGGGCTTTGAAAACTAAATTGGCATGGGAACCACAGACCACAAAAGTGGGCCAGGCTGTGTGTTCTGAACCTAACTAAACCTGTTAACTGCCAGCTAAAATAGAAGATCTAAATAGGAACCATAGTGTCATAACATTATACTCAGAATGTATAGGATACAGTCCAAATTTTTTGTTATATAAAGAACTAGGAAAATCTCAACTCAAATGAAAAAAGAAAATCAACAAATGCCAACACCAAGATGACACGAATGTTGGAATTCTCTAACAAGAATTTTAAAACAGCGATCATAAAAAATGTTCCAATAGACAACTGCAACCACTCATGAAGCAAGTGGAAAAATGGTCTCAGCAAAGAAAGAGAAGGTATAAAAAGAACTAAATAAAGTTTGAGGACTTGAAATTATAATAAATGAAAGAAAAACTCAATAGATGGGCTGGTGGTAGGTATAATAAGGGCCTAAAGATGTCCACATCGTAAACCCTGAAACTTGTGAATATGTGGAGCTATTTGGCAGAGAAATTAAGGTTCCAGATGAAATTACGGTTGTTTTGACATGATTTTTGTGAGGTGGAAAGATCACCCTAGGTTTTCTGGGTGGGCCCAATGTTATCACAAAGGATGTTATAAGTAGAAGATGAGGAGGGCATTATGCTAAGTGAAATAAGCCAGGCAGTGAAAGACAAATACCATGTGATCTCACTATAAGTGGGACCTAATTAGCAAAACAAATAAGCAAGCAAAATACATCAAGAGATATTGAAATTAAGAACAAACTGACAGTAACCAGAGCGGGGGTGGGGGGGGGAAATAACATGGGAAAGAAGGGAAAGTGTCATAAATGAATGTGTATAAAGGACCCATGGACAGAGTCAAAGGGGAGTAGGATTGAGGGTGGGAGGTGGGTGTGGGTGGGGCTGGGCAAAGCGGTGGTGGAAAAATGGAGACAACTGTATTTGAACATTAATAAAAAAAGTAACTAGGAGATGAAGGTAGAAGAGGAAATCACAGCCAGAGAAGACATGGTGACAACTGGGGTTGGAAGGATGTGATTAAGCTTCAAAGGTGGAAGAGGCCACAAGCCAAGGGATGTGGACGGCCTCTAAGAGAAGTGGGGAAGGCAGGGCAATGGATTCTGCCCTAAACTCTGAAGGAAAACCAGTCCCACCAACACCTGAATTTTAGTCCAGTGAGATACATGTCGGAGTTTGATCTAAAAATATATACGACAAAGTCTGTGTTGTTTCAAGCTGCTAAATAAATTCAGTAACATATCACAGCAGCAACAAATAACTAATACAGATGGAAAGGTACCATAGCATCAATAAATCAATTCTCTTCAAAATAATATATAAATTCAAAGTCATTTCCATCAGAATTCTGAAAAGGTTTTCAATGAAACTTGACAGGCAATAGCATATTGTAACAAGTATATTTAGAAGAATGTAGAGGTAAAATTAACCAAAGCAAAATAAAGAACACGAATTATATTTTTTCCATAAGAGCCAGGCAATAAATATTTTAGGTTTTTGTCAGCCACATATGGCCTCTGTCATGAATATGACTTTGATTTTGTTTTGTATTCAATTCTTTACAAACATAAAAACTATTCTTCACTCAGGGGATGTATAAAAACAGACTACCAGCTCGATGTGACCCATGGGCCATAGTTTGCCATTCCCAGGATTAGAACATGAATAAGACTCATAATCATACTGAGGAAAAGAAGTGATAGATGAATGCATGTAGTGAGGAACTACTCAAATAAGACTATAAACCATGCAAAACACTATTATTTGTTTGTTTACACATAAAACCACATGTATCTAAGCACACAGAAATGCACAGAAATTAAATTCAAAGCCTCCCATTGAGAACATTGGTCAACTCCTGATAAGAGGGAGGGCACAGATGGAAGGCTTCCGTCGTCTCAGGGATCTTTATTTCTTAAGCTGGATTTTTCAAATTTGAGACACTGCAATTTGTATGCACCTGATGTGGTTCATAATATTAAAACATCCTGGGTAAATGTTTGCTCGGCTAGGGGAGGGCTGATTCCTCACAGGAGCATGGGACCAAGAGACTGTCCTCAGTGGATGGTGTTTTCCAAGCTCCTCCTGGCTGAGGGCTCTCTCTACACCTACCCCAAAAATCAAAGGTGAGATTTCAGACACTCACTTTTCTGGAACCAGAGAGAACATGTCCAATTCATCATTGGGTCTGAGACAAGGGAGGCTCGCTTGTCTCCCAACAATAGATGTCTAGAGGATCCTCAAAAGTCTGTGGCAAGAGAGACCCAGGCCCTCTTGGCCTGTCCCACCACTGCCATCCCTCAACACGTGATCGCATCTCTCAATCATTCTGGGATTCAGACCTTGAGGTTATGCACGAGTATGTTGCAGCCCACCAAGACGTCCTTTTCTGGAGCTCAGTATCTTTGGCCGCAGTCACACTCTACTGAGTGCTAGGAACCTCTGTTCCCCTTCCGTTCCATCAAACTTCGCAGCATGGCAGGAACACAGTATAGACAGAACAAAGGAGAAGGGTGAGGAGGGTCTGGCACAAACGTGCCGGACTACAGCAGATTGGGGGCTGGGAAGCAGGCCCCGCCTGCCATCCAAGAGCAGCTGGGCGGGCAAGGCAAAGTCTAGTGCCCGAAGCAGATGTGCGGGTCAGGCGAGAGGGGACATTAGGAGGGGGCAGGCACGTCTCAGGAAGAAAAGTAAACCAGGGGAACAGAAATCCGGGGTAAAACAGCATATCGGACTGAGAACGGCCCATGTCATCAACAGGAAGCTTCCAACCCAGCATCAGGGTACAAACTGCAGGGCTGGGTGTCAGCGGCAGAGATCCCTGGACTCATTGGAGGACGGCAGGGTAGTGAGAACCAAAACAGAGTTCAGTTCCTAGAAGCAGAGCACTCAGGAGCCTGGGGGCCTCGCAGGACTCTGGGGTCTGGGAAGCTCGCCTATTAACTTCCATGGAATGAAGCTATAGAGCTATTTAAATACTGCCCCTTCTGTTGTCTGAATTGGTCCAGGAACCGGGGCAGAGCTAAGCCTTGTGCTAAATGGGGAGACGCGGCCCAGCCCTCGCAATCTGGGGAAGGCCACAGGAAGAGAAAGAAAAGGGCAGTGGCTGTTGGCTGCTCCCCCTCTGCCTACACTTTTCTATTTCCTCCTGTCTCTCTCCCCTGCCCCGGGCCCCTCACTCCCCCCGATCCCGGCATTAATTATTTGAACTAATATCTGCAGCATATTTTTTCAGATTCATTGCTGATACAAAGAAAACAACACAAAACAAAGTTGCGTTATTGTGTGTTTAAAGTGTGCATCTTTGTTGGAAAATTGCTTAAGCTTTGGAAAGGTCTCCCCATCCGCCGTGATAAATGTGATACAAGCATGGGATCGGCGGAGTGGGTGGAGAATGAGAGTCTGCGCCAGTTCACCTAGAGGCATTTATCTTTGCCTTTCTCCCCCGGTGCCTGCGCTGAGCCTGAGGGTAAGATGACGATTTTTTTTCTTTTTTAACAAATTAAGCTTCCTTTTCTTTTTCGCGTGTGTTAAGAATCCTGAAGGGACTGAACAGTGTCTGCAGCCTGCAATCCCAGCCGCCGAGGCAGGAAGGAAAGAGGTGGCAGTTTCCCGCAGGTTCAGGAAGATCGTTTTAATGGGGCTGCAGCGGAAGTCACTGAGGTAGCAGGTAACGAGCACAGAGATACTGCGCTGCCAGGAAAAGCACGCGCTCCCTTCCCCTAGCCTCGCGCTACATGATGTAACATTTAGCTTCTGGCTTCACGTGGCATCTCTTCCCTGCTTTGATTTATTCCCACTTTTGCAAATCACAGAGGTATGTTACGGGAGAGGCGTTTAGTGCTGTTGTTATGGTTCATTGAGGAGCAGGGCTGTTATCCCCACGGGAGGGGAATCTCCCGCCCATCAGGGCGAGTGACCCAGAATAAAAGGAAAGGAAGAAAGAGAGAGCGCAGGAGTGTAGATGGTATGCTGGGATGAAATTGTATTTACCTTGATTGAAAACTCTTTTATTATGAACATAATTTAGATCAGAATGGAAAACAGAACTATTGGGCTCCTTGCCTGGCCAGGAGTGCTGCTGAGCACACCGCCGCGGAGATAATGTAAGTGCGCACGTGATGACTGTGTTATTGTGTGTATATACAAAGGCATTATGCTCCATCAAAGGAAATGAAAGATATCTTCATTGGCTTGCTCAGTCAGCTTCTTTAGCAGAAAATGCTTGGAGGTATGGACTAGTAACAGTGGCCAAAATAGAGAGTATGGAGGAGCCACGCAGGTTTGTGTGGAAGTCAAATACCCATCTGCAGCCCTGAGATGCCAATCACTCCCTGGAACAGTGCATGCTGGGGCCTGAATTGTGCTTCTGGCACAGATACTCCTTGAGCACGAACCAGGCCCATAGATGCTGTGTTGGGTGAAATGGAGCCTAAGACAGGGGTGCTGTCTGCAAGGAGCTTACCGTTCAACTGGGCAGCTAAACAAGCACACAAGAGGATATTGAAAATGCAGGGCGGGAAATTCAAATGAGTTGCTGAAAATGATCTAACTCATATGGAAAATACTCTAAGAATTTAGCCACTCTCCAGAGTTTATATTTATATTTATATATTTTTACCTTTTTTTCCTAACAGAATTAGGAAGTCTCAGTTTCCTGAGACTTTCTCCATGTCCAAGCAACACTGGGGACCACAGAGCTGAAAGAGAGTGGAAGCACTTGTCTTTACACCCCACCCACCGCGTGGATGGGCCCCTAGACGTTGTCACTGTCCGTTCAAGCTGCATGGCATGGGCTAATTAGTCTCTCACACCTGATTCGTGGAAGTCCAACAAGAGCAGGGATCTGTTCTTATTGCCCACGCTGTATCCTCCTACCTAGAGCTGGGCGTGGCAGGTGGGATGTGCTCAGGACATGTGTGTTTAATGGGCAAGCGAATGACAGAATCAGCACAGCAAATCTGCGCAGTCTGTTACACCATCTTGCTGATGGGGACATGAGACTCCAAGACTGAACCATTTGCACATGATCACACAACAAATTCATAGTCATCTGTATTCTTAACTAATTAGGCCTGACTTCCAAGACCAGGTTCTTCCCACATTAATATTGCTTCTGAAAGGCAATAGGCCTGAGGCTGCCCTCAAAGGCCTTACCATCAAATAGGAAAATAGTGCTTAGCATGCAGAGACAACAAGAAACAGCCCAAGGTAGATTGTGATTATAAGCAATGAGCACAGTGAGTCCCGGTACGTGACTCTCCTGAGCCCTCCTTATGCTCACCATGCCCCAGCACCCTGTCTCTGGCTGCAGTCCTGAGCTGCTCACTCCCACATCCACATCACAAAGAGGAAGGAAAGTGACAACTAACACACTTGATTTTTGTCTAGCCATGTTTTTCTAGCCCTAAATAAGCTAAGAATAAGAATGGAAACAAATAAAAAAATGTAAATATATGATACCAGTTTATAAAAATAATTTTTTTCTGATTCCATTCTCAGAAATTTATCTGAGTCTGGGGTACCCAGTTCTCTGTCATTTTCTTCTTTGCTTGCACCAGCTCATGGTGCAGACACGTACCACTTAAGAAAGGTCAGCCACACCTCTGACATGGGTTAACGATGCTGCTAATGGGGGGCAGGATGAGGAAGCGCTTAAGTATATAGAATCTGGGTCACATATGGCTGTTCATATGCCAGTCAAATGTGTAAAACAACCCAAGTCGTGAGGCTTAGGTGATGTCATGCAAAAGGGGGAGTCAGGCTGTCACCACCCTCCCCAGTAATCACTTTTAGTGCCATTAATGGTGAGACAATCACAAAGGAGATACCTCCCAATGCAATGCAAGATGACATACACAGCAATGCCTAGGACAGGGGTGTCAAACTCATTTCCACCAGGGGCCACATCAGCCTCGCGGTTGCCTTCAAAGGGCTGAAATAATTTTAGAACTGTATAAATGTAACTCCTCCTTAACTGTCAAGGAGTTGAAATTACATTCGGCCCTTTGAAGACAACCGTGAGGCTGATGTGGACCCTGGTGAAAATGAGTTTGCCACCCCTGGCCTAGGACATATTCTGCCAAAATGGTTAACCTAAATCTAATTGGGCTTTAAAAGCAAGAGAAGAAGACAGAAGAAGAAGAGACAGAAGAATAAGTTAAACGACACCACAAGGAAACAATCAGACAGATACAGGAGGGACATGATAAAGAATAACAGTCCTGGTCTCTTCAGTGAGCCAATGCCATGATTTAGGGGGAAAAATACAATGTTGCACTGTTTTAAAAACGTGGAAGGGACAACTTTTCTAGATCCAGAGATATTTAAGAGATGTAATAAATATGACAATCTGATTCTAGTTTAAACAACTGAATGATTAAAGACCTTTGTGGGGAGAATTAGGGAAATTGGAATGTAGACTGAGTGGAAGATATTGAGAATTACTGTTAACTTTATCACAGATGATAATGATGTTATGGTTATGTACAAATGTCCTTATATTTCAGAGATGGATACTGAAATATTCAGGAGTATAATGTTATGATATCTGTAACTTCACATACTTTCACAAAACATGACACAAATACAGAAAAATGAATATTAAATTGAGATGATGGGTTTATGGGTAATGCTTATTCATACGCTATATTTTTTATATATAAATTTCATAAGGAAATTTTTAAAGGTGATATGATGCATGGGAGTTGTTTAATAGATTTTCTGACACACATAAATACTTGATAATACTGACTTTCATCACTGCTGCTTTCATCCTCTCCGGGCTGTCGCTGCGGTGAGCGCCTGCCAACATGCCCCCGAAGGCCCCCGCCACCCAAAGGCCAGGGCATTCGTGTCACTGTGGACTGCGGTCTCCAGTCCCAGCCTAAGCTGCTAAAGCCATTGTTGCTGGATAAATAAATCTCAAGAACCCAGATTTTTGTATTTTGGCTTTTTGTCACTCTTAATGCCTCCTCTTTCGTGGGAACTGGACCAGCAAAGAGCAGGCATGGCTGACCCTGAAGATGCTGATGAGCCAGCTGTGCTGTGGGGGGCTGAGGGTCTGAGGAGGGAGGCTCCTGACCCCCGGCTTCACCTTCCCGCAGGAAGGGATAGCAGCGAGAAGACACTCTTGCAAATGCCCCACCTCCTAACTCATTCTTCTGTAAAGAGGAGAGAACTGATCTATTTTATTGCCACATCTGAGAGCAAGCACTAGGCAGGGACAGACGGTTCACCCCTGCCCGTATGGAACACGGGGTCCAGTCCACATGTGGCCTGCGTGCCACAGCTTAACGGCGAAGGCTCTGAGCGTACAGGGATGCCTGGAGCTGCCTGGGACTGGACGGGTAAGTTCGTCCAGTTCTGAGATTCAAGACGGAAGCCTACGTAGGCACTGCTAAGCCACGTTGTGAAGCATCGTAAAACTGCCAGGTTCCCTCTCTATCCTTCTTCCACTTTCTTGTTTGGGTTTGAACTCAGACGGAAGACAAAGGGAGTGTAATGTGTTTATCTCCCCTACCCCTGACATCCTGGGCCAAACACATTCCCTTCTAATTCTTCTGCTGTGGTAAGTTTTTCTGCCGGTTCTTTGTATAACTAGATGTACATTCTGCCCTGTGGGCCATGCAGACATGCCCAGACGTGCCTGACTATTAAGAAAATACAACTGATGTGGGGTTTGTGTCTATGTGCTTTAAATAAGCTCAGTGTACTAAATATTACTAGATAGCAAACTTAAAGAACTGGGCACGTAAAGTTTCACGAGATTTTTATATTGAAGAAGTGGTCAAGGTAGAGAACGTTCTGAGTAAAGCTGAGTAAAATATGAAGTTGCCACCAGCTCTTGTGGATATTCTAAGTTTTTAAACTAAAAAAGAGGAAAAGTTCAAAGTTCCATATGCTACCAGTATAGACTTAGTAGGTTTTTAATAATTCATTTTTCTATGGCTGGAGAAATGCTGAAGTTGATCTTGGAGTTGAATGTCTATGGCATACCAGACCCCCTGCCCCAGTAACCACCTTGACCTCTTCCTTGCTTAATCATTTCAACCATCAAGAAACATATTTCCTCGGAGTATATGCCACCAAATTCATAAGGCAAGACAACTGATACAGTGAATTTTGATGAGAGCAGGGAACATGTACCCATAAGCCAAATAAAGTACTGACAATGAATGTTAATACATTTTTAATTGTGATAAAATATACATAAGGTTTATGACCTTAACTATTTTCAAGGTCCAATTTAGGGTTAAGTTCATTTACATTATTGTGCAGCCATCACGCCATCCACTTCCAGAACTCTTTCCTCTTGCAAAACTGAAACTCTGTCCCCATTAAAACAGCTCCGCCTTCACCCCTCCTCCCAGCCCCTGGCCAGCACCAGTCTACCTTCTGTCTCTGTTAATGTGACTACTCTAGGAACCCCATACAGGCGGATTCATTTGTCTTTCTGTAACTAAAGGCACTTATCTGTAAGTGGCTTCTTTCATATCCTCCGCCCATCCCTTATGTATTCCTTACCATGTATTTGTTTCTCCAATAACCCACCCAGCAATGGCAGCAACACAGAAGCGAGGCTGTTTTATATTCAGAAGACCACATCTTCCCACTTGACTCTGGAATCTAGCAGTCACCACGCCAAACACAGCCTCTGTGCCACAGCCTGTTTTCTCCGTTTGAAGTGAAACTCACAATACTTTCCAGCTCGCCTGGTGTGAAAAGCTCCCTGCACACCAGTCTCTGGAAGCCCTTCACATGTGCAGCAAACACCAAAAAGGGAGACCAAAGACAGTCTCAGGGAGCCAAAGTGAGCAGTCAGGTGTTTGTAGGCAGGGCCATAGAGAAAGGATCGCTGTCAACAGGCAACATCCCCGACAAGGAGGTCAAGACTGAAGAAAGGACCGCTGAGCCTCGTCCACAGAACCACAGGTGTCCAGCACCTTGCTGCATGAGGCAGATGCTGACCTGTACCTGCAGACTGTGTCTGATATATGAGATGTCTAGGAAAACACTCTATGTTCTCCATTTGTATTGTTTAATATTAAAATAAACTATTTAGTTCCAATTTCTTAGCTCTATCTCATTTCTGTCAACAGGGACACCAAATCCAAAATCTGAGTGAAATCTTATGAGAATTCTACATAAACACCTTGCTTGATTTTTCTAAAAAATAAAAAATAACAATTAAAAAAAAAACTTAGTCTTGGTATGAGGACCCAGAGGACAGTGGGATCTCTCTCCTTGGACAGTTGTTACTCTTACGAAAAGTGGTTTTGAAAATAAGTCAAAACCAGTTTGAACTTAGGACCTGAAACAGCATCCACTGAATATCATAAAACTATCACTGGAAATAGTGTTCAGCAGGAACCAGTGATTGTGTCTCAAACTGAAACTTCAATTCACGTAACTTCGTAATTAATTCTGGGACCTGGCAGTTTTTTCCCGTTTGGGAAGAGTCCGCCTTCGCGGGTCTCAGATTCTTCACATGCCTAGTCCAGGCCGTCATTCTCAGCTCTTTGACTGAGACATCGTCATTTTCATCATCACTGGGGGAAAAACACATTAAAGAATTAAGCAATTAAAACTTAAGACTGTACTTCACATGGAATGGTCCCGGAAATCACCTCTCTACATGCCAATTACGGTGCCACTTGGGTGCATCACTGTTCCTAATACACCATCCACGACAGAGTCTCGGAAAGTTGGAGATAGAGTCTTTGAGGCCAACTACATCCAATTCTTTGTGTTTCATTTGAAGAAACTTAGGTCCAGAATGATTTAACTCAGTTAAGATATGCCACTAGAATAAAAATTCATATCTCTTAAAGCTTACTTCAACGCTATTTTCATCACACCAAAAAAAAAAATCAAAACAGTGAGAAAATGAATTGATCTTTATTCAGAATCCAACTGCTAAGAGATTCCCAGAGTCACTTGCCCTAAACCCACTTCTCCAAAAAGAAGGGTGCTACAGAGTGCGGAGAAGCTAGGGCTTGTTAGTAGATTCAGTAACTCTTTCATAAATGGACTGCCTTGGCTGTGATCCACGTACTGAACGGCTATAAAAACACCTACGGTGATAGGTTCCTGGTGTTGAGGAGGATAAATGGTTAACAATCATAGGAACTCAGTTTGAATCATGTCTGGGTCACATTTAAGTTACAAGGCAAGCAACTTCAGTCTAATCTTCCAAAGCAAGGTAAGTTCTATGAAGAATTTTAAAGACAAGCAGATTTCCAGAGTCTCAATATATAGACAAGATAATGGTATAAGGAAGACATTTGCAGATTACCAAGAATCAAGATATTTTTCAGATAAGTAGAGTCTATATAGAAAAACATATACTGAAGTAAAATAGCACCAGACAGTTGAGGATATTTTTCAACTTTCAAAAAATCTTAAACTAAGAAATGAGGAGGAAGATGGATACAAGCAAAATATTTGAGGTATCCAAGGTTCAATGAAAGCAATCAGGGAGGGAGTGGAGTATTTGAGAAAAATGAAGATAATAAATTAAGGATGCTCTAATCTAAGAACTAATGGATGGGAGATGTAGTGAAGGACCAATCCACTATGCATAACTGCTTCAAACACACATTAAAGACTTACCAGACCAAATGGCCAGATGGGGACACTTGGCAACAAGTGAGGACTGGGATATAATTAGCACGTAAGGGACCAGATAGGCTCCCGCTGCCAAACAAAAATTCTGTGTGAGAAGGATATGGTGCAGGCACATGGGAGGGGATGTGGCTTTGTATTTTAGGACATCTTAAATGAAAACAAATTACAGAACTTTACGGAAAAAGGAAATATTTACAATAGAATCACTGGGGGTAGAAATGCCATACGGCAGTCCCCCCTTATCAGTGGGGGATATGTTGCAGAACCTCCGGTCGAAGCTTGAAACCAGGGATGTGCTGAACCCTATGCACACTATGCTTTTTCCTATATTCACATATACTATGTGTGTGTGTATACACATGTGCATCATACATATACTATGATACAGTTTATAAACTAGACATAGCAAGAGATTAACAACAATAACTAATAATGAAATAGAGCAACTATAACAATACACTGTAATAAAAGATACTTATACAATACACTGTAATAAAAGATACTTAAGTGAGGCCTCTCCCTCTCTCTGTCAACACATCTGAAAACGCTTTGGCTGTACTTGAGTATACGTGGGAAGCCACTGGGCAAAGGGACGGTTCACATCCTGGGCCCAACGGGGTGGGATGAGTGAGACTTCATAACCCTACTGCTTATGAAGTGTGTCCCTCTGAAATTTTTCATTTAATGCTTTTGCACCACAGTTGAGTATGGATAACTGAGACTGTGGACGGTGAAACCGTGGGCAAGGCGGGTTGCTGTACTTAATTGTCAAAATAAGAGGTTGGCAACTTACGGCCTGCAGGCCAAATCCAGCCCACAGCCTATTTCTGTATAACCTGCAGTCTAAGTGAACTTAAAAAAAAAAAAAAGGTATTGTTTGAAAAGACACCATATTAAAAATAAACGCCCCCAAGTAGAAAAATATAAGAAATGGCATGCATAGAATAGATGCCAATCTAAAATTTTCTTTAAGCAAGCTAAAACAAATTGGGGGACATTTCTGAGGGACTAATCCTGATATTAAAACCTTTGTTAGAATCACAGGAGGCAGAAAGACAGCAAGAGAATCAATGAGACCCACTGATTGATGATCACAATATAAAAAGTCCATGTGGGTCTGAAAAGGAGGTGGCAGAATGAGTCAGTGCATGAAGGAAGGCATTAGTGACATTCTCACTCCTCAATTAACTTTTGAAGCAGATCAGTCACAGGTATAAAATCAAAGAGCAATAAATAAACGAGATGTTCTTAGCCAGATCAATAATGCATTTTTGTCACAATTTTCTTTCCCAAACTTGAGTAATCACTAGAAATGAATGGACTTTACTCAAGAGGTTAGAAGAAATTCAACGGTGAAATGTTTGGTCCGTTGAAATTTGTGTAGATAGATCAATTTAAATACGCAGTGAGACTTGGGTAAGATTCCGTTTAAAAAAACTGTGTGTATTTAATAATATTTCTAACTACAAAAACATTATCTATTCCTTGTAGAAAATGTGGAAAACACAGAGAAGCAAAGTGAATAAAACTGAAATCATCCACAATCTAGCCAACAGAAATGTCCACTGTTAATATGTTGCTATATATTATTTGGGATCAAACACAGAATTTAATTAACTGTTTTATCTTGGAAAAGAACTGACACTGGCTCAAAAAAAAATAAAGTAGAGAAGGGCAAGGATAAATATTTTTAAAATGGTTCTGACTCACAAATGGATACTAAGATGTAACAAGAGACTGTTTGCAATAAAATCCTCAGTTTTGCACATGACGCTAAGTTCTTTTTAATAATGAAATATCACACCATTTACACAGAGGAAACTGTGAAAATTTCACAAGTCTGCATATGGGAGCAGAAAACTGGCAGATGAAATTCCTTCTAGACAAGTGTAAGAGAATACATTTAGGGGATTGTAAGACCAATTATTCTGGAAAAAATGATGATATCCAAGGTTTCTATCACCATCTAGAACATGGAGCATGCCATCATTATAGACTATATCTTAAAGACAATGTCCTGATTCAACAAAAAGATTAAAAAAAGATGCAGAAGGCAATATTTTATTCTCTAAAACAATCTTATACCCACAGCAAGTATGCTCTGTATATTTCCAATTCTGCCTTAATAGGACCCAAAATAATTCAAAGGAATGATTAAAGAGGTCAAAGATGTGAACACACGTGCTTATTAGAATCAGTATTAATAATCACATTCTCCAATATGTAAAATCTGATTATTATAGCTGACATCTAAATGAGATAAAATCTATAATAGTGAGATATTTCTGATTAAATGATGTTACTTAACCTGGGGTGCATGGACTTCAGAAGGTCTATCAACCCCTTAAAATGGCATGCATGTTTTTCCATATCTGCATATAACTTATGTATGTTTGTAATATATATATATATATATTACATATATTTCTCCTGTTGAGTGAATGTATAGTTGTCATTATATTCTTAACAGGATTCATAGCCCAAAATCTCAAGCACTACGGGTCTAGATGTTAATTGTGTGGATTTGATCACTAATTCCTAGGAGTAGACCTTGAAACTTGAAAGAGAAAGCTTTAGAACCAAGTAAGCTGCTTTCACCCCATGGAAAATGAATGTGTGGAACTCATTTTCCTGGGAAATCCTATAGAATAAGAAGACATTTTCATGTACTATTTGAGGATAATCTCTAAGATTATGATATTGGAGACTCGTGGGACAAAGACTGATGTCTGTTTTATTCATTGCTCTACCTGCTGTGCTCAGAACAGGACCTGGCACATAGTAGGCACTCAGTAAATATGTGTTGATTGCTCAAGAGCTAGATTGGCTTTGGTGGCACAGTCAGAGACAGTGGCTGCGTGAATGCTGGGTCTTTTCTGGTGGTGTTCCTGATATTCACAAGTGGACGGCTGTTGCCTCCCCCTCTTCCCACATCCTAATCCTATTTTCTTGCTTGACCATCTACCCCTTTGAAGGCATCCAGATTGTGGAGAATATGCTGCCTGCCATGTCAGCAAAGAACTATGCTAATTTGGCCTTGGCGGAACACAGAAAAAAACCCAAGAAATAAAATATCAAAGCAATAAAAAGTTTAGAAGAGTTTATGAACACAAAACGTGTACAACTGTTAAATGGAACACTGTCAAGCAGATTAATTAGTTAACATTTGGAAATTGCACTGAAGATGAATTTTGCCAAATAAGGGACTTTCAACCAATTTCTCATTTGTTATGGCAGGTAGCATGAGAGTCAGGTCCACAAATAGTTGAGACAAATATATGGCCAAGAGGGGCTGTAGTGGGTCTTTGGACCTCAGGAGGCTGAGTCCAGCATATCTCTTCACTAGGATTTGAGTAAAGCAGGTTCAGAGTGTCTGGGAGGTTACAGCTGCAGGCCGCCCCCTCACCCCCAAATCTTGCCGTTCTCTGCTTCTGTTTACCAGTTCCCTCGACCCTCTCAGGCCTGAAGTCAGCTACAGGACCCTTACAGGAGTCCTCTCGGGACCTAGCAAAGACTATAAATAGCCTTGTTAGATGCTTCCGGCCTTAATTTACGTTGTGTTTAAGTGAGATTTTAGCTCCATTCCCTGGGTAGATGATACTTTAACAATGTGAAAGTAGTGAGCTACCCAGATAGTCTTGGAACCCAGCATGACAACAGCCAGAGTCCAGTAACCAAGGGTACCTCTCTCTTGTGCAATCAGAGCAGATACACTCCCTGGAGGACGAGTCAGTGAAGGGGGAATCCTCAATCAGAAATCAGTAGCCAATAGCATCTGAAACCAAATTCTTTCAGTGAGATTTGTCTCTGACGGGGGGAAAAAGCCCAAATGGGTTCTACCTGTATAAACTTATACATAAGTTTAACCTACTTTTGTATCATTTTTATTTGAGCCAGTATTTGTTTTTATTTACTTAAATTTTAAGGTCCCTCTTACTTCCAAAAGGATAAAGGAAGCTTATAGATTAAAACAAACCACAAAAAAAAAAAAACCCTAAAGAGTTTAGGGATAAAATAGGACAGATAAAACATTTCTATGCTGGAATTCAAAAGACACAGTATAGTATCATAGAAAAAGTAGTTGGACTGAAGTTAAAAAATCCTGGGCTCTAGCCATAACTCTGTCCCTAAAGAACTGTGTGGTCTTGTGAAATCTTTACTCCATTAGCAAAACAAAGTCTTTGCAAATTTTCCAATATAATTTTTCAAGTATTTAACAAATAGTATTCTGGCATCAGTATGTCAGACAAAATCGAGTGAGTGAGGTTGTAAAGGGGGCCATAAAGGGTAAAGTATAACCCAATTCCAGGGGGATTAACAGTACAAATGAAAGAAAAAAGAAGAAAAGAAGCTTTTCAAGGAAGACTTGACAGAACTTGGAAATTGACTAGATACGAGAATGAGCAAGATGACTCAAAGGTGACCTTGAGCCTTTGTGGATGGGAAGGTCATGCTGCCTTGAATAGGAACAGAAAAAGGTTTCCAGGAGAGGGAGGAAGGCCAGGACCGGGGAGGACAAACTCAGCCAGGTCCAGTGGATTTCAAGATGACTGGAAGCCATCCAAGTGAAATATCTCAAAGTTGTGTCTGGCATGAGCTGGACCTGAGGCAGGAGATAAAAATCTCTGAAGTCAGATGAGGACACACAGGAGATGGAAGAGGCGGAGCCGGTCTGGGGGCAGAGCCAAAAATAGCCCCCGAGGCCCGGTGACTCAGTGCCAAGCATTTGTTTCTGTCATTAAATAGTTTTAATTTTTGTTTTTCTCAGTGGTCTCTAATCCCATTGAAGAGTTTCCAAGAGAATGGCCACTGGAGAGGACAAGCAGACAGAGAAGCTGCTGAGTTTATGATGGGTGTAGGTCTGGCCCGTTGGCTGTGGTGCATTTCTGCAGCATCTCACTTTCTATTGGGTGGACCCGCTTAGCGGGCCGCCCCTTCTGAGTGCACACTGACCCCAGAGAACCTAGGACGGAACTAACTGTTCAGGTACAGGCAGTGTGTCTCCTCCAGCCGCATTGCGTTCGCACTTCCTGCAACCTGGCCCTGTCCAGCCGTGCCTCCACGCTTCTGAGGCTCACTCCTTCGTGCTGTGCTCACTGTCAAGCCTCTCCAGAAGTTAAAGTGCCGATGCTTTGGTGTGTGTTCCAATGCTCTTCATGCGCGGCTTCATTGCTGAGAAAGGAGCGTGAGAATCTCACTGATCCAGGGCCAACTCCCACCCGCAGCCTGACTCCCTCTGCCCCACTGCGGGACTCCATCCCAGGGAATGACTGCTTGGACTTCCCGCCCAGATCCCGGGATGTAAATCCTACAGCCCCGGAATGTCTGTGCACGTGGTTCTCAGGCAACCACTCCAGGATCTTTAGACCAACAGGGTCTTACGTTTAGTTTCCTTCATTCTGCGGACTCGACACTCTCTCCTTTCTCTCTCTTTCTCTCTGGGCCTTTTCTCTCTTCCCCGTTTCTCCTCGATGTCACCTCTCTGCATTCCTTTGCAGTCCCCTCCTCCGCTCACCCTGGTACATCCTCCTCCTCCCTTCCCCTTTCAACAGTTATAGTGTTGGATCAAAACATTCCAATATCACTCACATAAAATAAATAAGGTGTTGGCTCTCTGTTCTTGGAGCATATAAACTAAAATAATTTACAAACCTTTCTCTCTCAAAAACAAAACAAAAAAATGAGGTTAAGTTGGCTTATTTAATCTAATAATAAGTTTTATTTTTTTCTATCCCAGAGGCCCTTGAGAGGAAGTTGAACTGAAGCAGTTTTAAGTGTCCACAGTCATTGCCACAATGAATTCCTGAAAAACTTCATCACAAAACATGTCATTGTAAAGAAGGTTGTATTTTCCCACAGAAACCACTATGTAATAAGAAGTTTTGTTCTTGACCAAAGACTCAAATCCAATAAATCACAGATATGACCAACAATATGTCATAAAGGGAAAAGTTACCATTATAAAATTTTATAAGCACTTGAAATAGTAAAATTAGGCCCCAGGTCTTGTAAAACGAGCAAAAATAGAGCATGCACAACAGTTATGAAAGGGCCCTAACCTATTATTAAGTACACTGTCTGCATAAAAATACAACTCTACCTTGTCACAAATGTGACTGAAAAATAATACATTATCTATAATGAATATTTAACATGTAATTAACAGTAACTTGAATTGCTTTCCTTGACTTTAGAAAAACTTTCTAGGGAGACATTGGGACAGTTGAGCTTTTGTACGAAGCCCATTGCTGAGCAGGGACCGTGGCTGAGAACAAGGCCAGCCCCAGACCAAGTTCTAGCCTACGAGTTTTTAAGTCGCTTAGATGAGGGAACTGAGAACGTGCTCACTAAAGTTAGAGGGGCTGCACCACACCTTTAAGACCTTGGTTAAAATTATTAAGGATCACAAGTTGAAAAAGCAGAAAATCCTAAACAGAATAAAATTCATTAGGGATCTGTGGAGATTATCACTAAAGTGGAAGAAAGGCAAATCTCGTGTCATTATTATCGAAGAAACATTTGCTGAATATTCGTCAGACTAGGGGAGCAATAACTGGCGTAAGAAGTTTGAAAGTAGAAGAAGGACTATTCATCATGGAAGAATGTGATAGCACAAGTTAAAAGCAAACAGGCTAGACAAAACTGATATAAAATGGGCACATTTTGTAAGTATTACATAGGTGTGAAATAAATAGTCAATAAAAGCAGAAACTGTAAGGTTTACAGGGTTCCCCTAAGCCTTTTGCCACAGCACCCATGGGTCCCTCAGCTGGGAGTCACTTCTGTCGAATGACATGGCTCTGACGTATGCTCCGGCGCCTTTCCATTTTCTACCTGTCTGACCCATAGTAGCACTCCGTGAATGTCTGTTGAATGAAAGAACAGATCAATGCTTTGTTCTGCAGAGACAAGCACTTGAGTGGGAGTCAAAAGTCCTGAGTTCTAATTCTACCTCAGCCAGTTGCTGAATTTGAGTCTGGAGTAAGTTCCAATGAGGAGTCCCTTACCCTTTGAACACGAAGGAGCACATTTATTTCTTCTCCCCATGTTGGGCCCATACTGGCAAAATGTGGGGCTGCCATATCCCTGTCATTAGGCAATTTACAAAATATTTTTCTTTGAAACATCCAGTATTGACACACTAAGTTGATATCATTATTGTCAAGAGATGAAAAATTAAATTTTCATAGTCTGTATAGCTTATCACTGGCCAAGTATTCCCCTTTTAAAACTGAAAATAGACCATTGCTACACTTACATTACTACATTCAGAATCTGTCCTCTGACTTGAATGCAAATTACAGTCCTATCTATGGGGTCTCCTCATTCTAACAACCTTGAAATCTGTATTATTTTGAGTTAGGACCTAGACAAGAAAAGACTGGTACTTGTTAACAATCAACATCCAAACATATGTGATTATGGGTAGTTACTTGTGAAAACAGGGACAGAAGCTATAAAAGGATTTATCTATTTAAATAGAAGCAAGAGGAAAGTATATTTATCTTTCAGAAATTCCCAACACAAGCACACACAATACAGAATTACAGAGGAGACACTGGCGAATCACATGGCCCTCCAGAAAGGACTTATAAAATGCATGCTCCCTGGAATCTAAAGAACAAACTAAATAAACAAACAAAATTGAAACAGACACATAGAGAGAGCGGACTGATGGTCACCAGAGGGGAGAGGGGCTGGGGAATGGGAAAAACGGTGAGAGGACTGAGAAATACAAGTAGTTACAAAATAGTCATGAGAATGTAAAGTAGAGCATAGGGAATACAGTCAATAATATTGTAATAACTCTGTATGGGGCCAGGTAGATACTAGAAATATCAGGGGGGACATTTTATAAAGTATGATTGTTTATCCATTATGCCGCACACCTGACACTAACACAAAATAACATTGAATGTAAACTATAATTGAAAAATCAAAATTTAAACATAAAAAAGAGAAGGTAAAACACATGGTCCTCCTTCAGCAGCCACAGAGTCAAGAACCGCTTCGCCAGAGTTTCTGAGCCAAGGGCCCAGCCTGGAATGAGTGAGATGAGGGAGGCCAAGTGCAATGCCGTCTGATCCAAACGGTGGACAGATGCAAAACTCTCTGAATTACTAACCACATTCTTGAGAGCGGAGAGGAAGGTGAAGAGCGGTGTAAGAAAGGGGAGCAGAGCAGGGCGACAGACACTCCCTCGCTGGGAGAGCCGTGGGGAAGTCCTGAAAACGCCCATCTGGAATCGGGAGGGGAAGGCCTGCAACCGTGACCCTCTGTGTGCTGCCCAGACCCAGCATGGCCACTGCAGGACCAAGAGACCCCAGGGAACACACCAGTCCTCACTCGGCCTCAGTCACCCAGGGAAGATGACCATCATGCCTCATTCAGCGTGCTGGGGATGAAATGAGGCATAGGTGCCTTGAGAATCTGAAAAGGTGATTAAACTATAGAGTCATCTGGAGTATTTTTGAGAAGAGGATGAACAGCTCTGGGCATCTGGGATGAAAGAGCACTATTGCATAAAGGCTAAGGTGGGGACTCGTGGCCCCTTCTTCAGCCCTAAAGATGCTCTGATGACAGGTCTGGGGGAAGCCAGGCAGGGTCTCTAACCCAGAACTTCCCATGTCGGCGTTGTCCTTGGGGAGTTGGGCCCAGAAAGTGTACTCTTTCCTGACAATAGCTAAAAAAATTAAAAGGTCCCAAATTAGTCTTCTCTTAAAGTACTACATAGGAATAAAACAAGTGAAAAAAGAAGGAAATCACACACACACACACACACACACACACACACGAGGGTATATTGGACAATTTGAAGAATAAGGAAGGAGAATAAGAAGTGGAGAGAGGAAAAGGTCAGAGAGAAAAAAGACAGACTTACTGAGAAGAGGAAAAACTGAGAGCAGGCTGAAAACAGTCTAACTTGAAAAGAAATGGTAGAATGTGTAAAAAAAAAAAAACCTGACTTCACTGAGCACAGGAATAAAAAGCAATGCCAAATAAAAGGCAGAAGAAAAAAGCACCAAAATGAAAGAGCTATCAGAAAGGGAAAAGTGTCATGTAGAGATAAAAGAGATTTTAAAAATTGGGGTAAAAACAGTCCTCCAAGCATTTCTATTTAGTTAGCCAAGGAAGAATATGAATTCAAGAGAATACAGGTGATAAGAAAAGGAATGACAAACAGTCATCTAAGAAATTAAATGATACTAAAGAAAAGAGCATGGAGAAAAAGAGACAAATGATTTTGGTGAAGGAAAAAGTCTTATATAAGAAATTTCCAGATACCAAATGAGGTTAAAAGCCTTGTTGTAAACATCATTGTCAATAACAAAGACTTATTAAACTTACTTTGAACCTAGCAGACACAGGCAGGGAGAACACAAAGCCTCTTTAAAGGGAAAGCAAGACAAACCAGAAAACAAAACTAGTTAACCTGGAGAGAGAAAAAAAACCACAGCCCCAAAATCAGCCTTTAATATCCTGCCACATGATACAGAGAAGGCATTCTAAAAATACTTGTGGAATGAATGAATGAATGATGAATGAATGAACAAATAAATCGATGGAGCTCCGGGAGCCTCCTATATTATCTATGGCCCCTAAAGACATAAAAACATTCTCTGTTGCCCAACACTAACCCCAGCTCATTGTAGAAGCTTCCCTTCCTCCTCTGGTTCTGCCAGAAAAAAAATAATAAAACCCCCGTGATTGTGCTATCGACACCAGGGGGTCACCCCGGCCCCGTTTCCCTTCAATAGTGAGGAAGGGAAATAGGGAGAGTTTCCCACCTTTCAAAGCTTATATAAAACACCTTGTTTTCAGCTTGGCCAGTTGAGTGAGGCAATAGAATTATCTTTCATTAAAATCAACTTTAAGAAGTCTGGAGGTCATCCTAATGACCTCAGAAAAAGAGAACAATTGAGGTCATGGGGTAAGGATGGCTGAGTAGTAGGGTCTGACACCTGATTAAGAAAGATTTCAGAACTACTGTGGATGGAGACACCTTAGCTTCATTCAAGATGTCTTTGAAGAAGTCAGATGTTAGCTGGGTTTTAAAACTGGAAGAAAACAGGATTTGAGGATCTCACACTAGGGAATGGAATATGTGTGTGCACAGATCCACACACAAACACACAATTACACTACACTTAGAGCAGTCAGAATCAACACTGAGGATTCCAAAGATATTTAAATGGCCTTGAACAAAGACCCAAAAACTCTCTCCAAGTCCTTCAATTGCTTTTATAATACAATCTACTTCCTACTTAACGAAGGCCATTAATAAATTTAAGGCATTTTTTTTCTTTAAAGGGTACCACTTTATAAGACACTAAGCAATAATTTAAAATAATTAAATGTATATCAATCTCAGGCTTGAAGATACATAACTACAAAGGATGGTTTCAGAATAGAGTTTGTACTGCAGAAAGTGGTCCTAAGAGCCGGGGAATTTTCCATCAGTTCCCTGAGAGGCAGAGAAGCGAGACCGAGAAGTACAGCCAAGCTTTTGGAGAGCAAATCGGAGCTAGACAAATATATTTCGATGTCAGCCCGGAGACTTTCAGGTTGCATATTAAGTATGGCACATTTAAATAAATGCATTTAAAATTGTCACAGTAAGTCATGTTTTATTTGAAATCGTCAAGAAACCCATTAGATAAATAGGATAGATTTATCCCTTTTAAAAATATAACATTTAACTGGGAAACATATTTTAAGTAGGAATTTAAGGAGTCACTCATGTTAGTGGAATTAATTATCAAAGGTTGCCATGAGTATTGTCAAATTTCTTCACTCTTTGACAATAACTGGATTTTATTTCATTTCTGCTTCCTTCAGATCTGAAGAAATCCAGGTGTTGAGAGAGCTTGTGGGATATTATTACTACCCTTAACTTTAAAATTTCAAACTACTAATATCAGTTTCTAAACTGAATATAATTATTTAATTTATGTAATGTGACTCATTTTCTTAGCCTGTGCTACCAGAAATAGATATTACTATTCCCTTCAACTGAGCAGAGTTTAAACACAGACTCACATATAAATCAAGGTCACAGAATCAGAAATTAAGATGGTTTATACAAGAAGAGAATAATTATATTTTCTTGGAATTAGAAGGAAACTTGAATCATCAGAGGCACTTAATAAATACATGTCAATTTGAAAATTTTACCAATAATGAAAAAAACTTGATTAAAAAAAAAACAGTGCCAGTTATGTGTGACTCCACCCTAATTGCTGGCTATTTTCAGCAATCTGTATTTCAATGGTCACAGTTGTGAGGTTTTTTGTTTGTTTCGCTTTGTTTTGTTTTGTTTTTGCAGTACAAGACAAAGAAGAACTTAGCAATAACATGATCATGAGTCAGAATAAGTTTTTACTGTTGAATTTGTTGCCCTAAGTCACTTTTGGGGAACCACAGGCCTCTGGGGGAGCCTCCTAATGGGGCCTAAGAGAACAGACCAGAAGATGACCATAAAAAGTGATACCACAAATCGAAAGCATTAGGCTGAAATGGACCAGAAACGAGGATCCACTGACCCACCTGGAAGGAAAAACACTCCCCGGAACAAAGTGGCCCTTTTCTCAGCAACTTTTTAATGCCTCCTTAGGGCACCACTTAATGTCATATAACAAGTATTTGCCAAAAGAGGTTTTGGTTGTATTAGATCCCCACGGGATCAAATGAAGCCTGCCGTAGGACCTCAGAGCTCTTTGCCTGCTTAACTCATTTGCTCATTCATTCAGCCGATGTAACACATAGCTACGGAGGCTCCAGTGAATTTGTTAGACAACAGTGATGGCTTCATGAGCACCCTGGTTTGTTTTTTTTTTTTTTCATTAAAACAGAAATAAGTACACTGGAACATTCATTCTTTAGTGGGCAGCCCAACTATTTTTATTTATTTTCTTTTACTTTGTGGCCTCACTGGGCATGTCTGATTTTTGTTTGGGTAGTGATCAGAACATACTGACAGATGTGGAAGTGTGATTCAACATTCAACTTGGGGCAACTTTTCCAAAACATAATTGAAGACTCTGTTGAAACCTTGCATATACATAGACACCTGGTATATTTGCATAGCCCAAACTTGCAGGAAGCTTTAATCAATCATTTTCTCTGTGTAGAATTATCCAACCTGAAACCCATTACTTATTTCACCTAAAGAAATTTCATTTTTCTTTGCTGCTATATTAGTTGCCTCCCCTCTCTCACTTACCGCCCTCCCCCAGCAAACAAATTTTATACCAAAATTTATGGGTCAAGGTCCCAGTTTATAAACAATCTTGGCTTGTTTTTAAATATCCCAAAAGGTTAATTTTGTCACTTCTTTTGCCAATATGCATAAAAATTCTATCTTCCATCACACACCTCTTCATTTATATTTATTGACTTTCCTCTCTGTGGCAGGTGCTCAGAAACTAGTAAACAAAAGAAGAAAGCAAATGTTGATTAAATAATCATAAAGAGTGTGTAATTAGGACTTCTGGACAAGATGGAGGCACAGGTAAACACACTGTGCCTCCTGGCACAACCGAAAGAAGGTCAACAACAAGTTTAAAAACAAAAAACAACCAGAACTGACAGAAAAGTGAACTGTATGAAATCCAACAACCAAGGAGTTAAAGAAGAAACATTCACCCAGGTCGGTAGGAGGGGCAGAGACAGGCAGCCAGGCGGAGAGGACTCACCACAAGGCAACAGCTGGAGGACCAGGGCAGGCAAGGCGGTGGCTGGTGGACTGGGCAGTCCCACATTCGAGTATGGATAAACCAGGAGGAACAACTGGGGAGCGAAACAGACCTTGAAACCCAGGGTTCCAGTACAGGGAAATAAAGCCTCAAAACCTCTGACTGCAAACACCTGTGGGGTTGAGAAAGCTGCAAGAGAAACTCCCAGCCTCAGAGGACAGTTCGATGGAGAACAGGACCACAGGGTCCTAGAACATACACAAACCCACCCACCTGGGAATCAGCACCAGAAGGGCCCAATTTGCTGTGGGTAGCTGGGGAAGTGATTGAAAGCCAGCAGAGAGCTGAACAAGTGGCACTGTTCCCTCTCAGATCCCTCCCCCATACACAGCATCACAATGCAGCCACGTGGGTTGCTCCACCCTGGCAAATACCTAAGGCTCCACCCCTTAATACATAACAGGTGTGGCAAGATAAAAAAAAAGGTCCAAATGAAAGAACAGATCAAAGCTCCAGAAAAAATACAACTAAGCAATGAAGAGATAGCCAACCTATCAGATGAAGAGTTCAAAACACTGGTAATCAGGATGCTCACAGAAATGGTTGAGTATGGTCACAAAACAGAGAAAAAAGTGAAAGCTATGACAAGTAATATAAAGGAAAATGTACAGGGAACCAACAGTGACAGGAAGGAACTGGGACTCATATGAATGGTTTGGACCAGAAGAACGAAATAAAAGGTCAACCAGAAGAGAATGAAGAAACAAGAATTCAAAAAAAGAGATACTTAGGAGCCTATAGGACAACTTTAAATGTTCCAACATCTGAATCATAGGGGTGCCAGAAAGAGAAGAGGAAGAGCAAGAAATTGAAAACTTATTTGAAAAATAATGAAGAACTTCCCTAATCTGGCAAAGGAAACAGACTTCCAGGAAGTCCAGGAAGCTCAGAGAGTCCCAAAGAAGTTAGACCCAAGGAAGTACCCACAAAGGTACATCATAATTACATTACCCAAGATGAAAGATTAAGGAGAGAATCTTAAAAGCAGCAAGAGAAAAGGAGACAGTTACCTACAAGGGAGTTCCCAATCAGCTGATTTCTCAAAAGAAACCTTACAGGCAAGAAGGGACTGGAAAAAAGTATTCCAAGTCATGAAAGGCAAGGACCTACATCCAAGATGACTATCCAGCAAAGCTATCCTTTAGAATGGAAGGGCAGATAAAGTGCTTCCCAGATAAGGTCAAGTTAAAGGAGTTCATCATCACCAAAACTTTATTATATGAAATGTTAAAGGGACTTATCTAAGAAAAAGAAGATCAAAACTATGAATGCTAAAAGACAACTATCAACTGAACCAAAAAGAAAAAACTAACTAAGCAAACAACTAGAACAGGAACAGAACCACAGAAATGGAGATCATATGGAGGGTTATCAGTCAGGGAGGAGGAGGAGGAGAGAGGTGGGAAAAGGTACAGGGAATAAGTAGCATAAATGGTAGGTAGAAAATAGTCAAGGGGAAGGTTAACAATAGTATGGGAAATGGAGAAACCAAAGAACTTATATGTATGACCCATGGACGTGAACTAAAGGCAGAGAGAGAATGCAGGTGGGGGGTGCAGGGCAATAGGCAATAAAGGGGGGGATGGGAAAACTGTAATAGCATAACCAATAAAATGTATTTTTAAAAAAGAGTGTGTAATTACAAATCATGATGGCTGTTGCTACATGAAAGGATAAAATAGGAAAACCTGACATAGTCGTAGAACCGTGGTGGTGGTGAGTCAAGAAAGAAGTACTATTTGAGCTGAGATTTGAATAACTAGACATTAACCTAGCAGAAGTCCCAAGGGAGGGAACAAGATGGAGAGGAGAAGGTTGCAGACAAGAACATAAACAGCATGTGCAAAGGCCCTGGGGCAGGAGAGAGACTTATCATTCAGGAACTGAAAGGCTTAAGAGAATGTAGCACAGAAGAAGAGTGGCAAGACCGAGTGAGATGAGGCTGCAGAGAGCTGGTCCCAAAGCAGGTGAGGCCTTGCAGACCTCATCCCGAGTCTGATCTTCAAGAGCTATTAGAAGCTATTCAAAGGTTTCCAGATTCACATTTTTAAAAGTTCATCCTAGTGCAGTGTAAGAAATGGATTAGATTGAGGAGGCCTTTTGCTCGCCCTGAGCTAGATGCCAGGAGTGCCTTCTCTAGGGAGACCTGTGAGGTAGAGAGGGGCGTGTGCATTCAGGAACATTTAGTGGGCAAAACCCACAGGACTTGGCTTTGTTTAATGACTAGATGAATGTATTCTTGAATCAGCCCTCAAAACAGCATTTATTTATTCTTCCCACTCACCTACCATACTGACTGAATTTTAGAAAAATTCTTTATACAAAAGAGAAAGCATAAAGCTCCACCCAATGTTAATGTTTCACACACACAAAAGGCACACGAACCTTTGCATCTTATGGATCTTATTTCAGATTATAGATGGATAGTCTTTCATTCAGCTATTTTTCCCCTTGGAATATGTGTGCAAGAAATTTTCCTAGGTTTGTAATTTATTCCCTACATGTATTAACATGTAAATGTTAATAGCCTTCAACTTAGATCCAAGTACAGGTTACTATTTTTTAAACTATATTCCTCCCCAGAACTAGGCCTTGTGAAGGTAATAGATGTCACTTTTAAAAATAATTTTTAGGCAAGAAAGGATGGTTAAGCAATGTTTAACAAGCTTCTTTAGTCAAGCATTTCAGAACTTTTAGTATGATAATATGCATTATAAATTTCCAAGAGAGAAACATGCAGCACATTCCAACCCATGTGCCCATGGAATGTTCTCCATGCAACATCTCGGAGACATTCCATAAGATCTTTGGGCAAAGGAGCCATGTACATATTGACTTAGCTTAGGGTCCAATAAACCCTACTGAATAGGGTTTTGCATATAACAGGCCTTTATAGTTTGTTAAATAAATAAAGATATAGATTAAGAGTTTTGAACTCTAACACCAAGTCTCTTCGATAAGAGGGGATTGGGAAATGCCCCATCCGGTCACTACTCAGCTTCCAGCCAACATGGTGACATGAAATATTTCATTTTTTTGGAGAAGCCAGAAATCTATATTTCTATATGAGATTTCATAATCTTTAATATTGTTAGTGCCGCAGGTCCAACGGAACATACAGCCACCAGTTTTCAACCTCAGAGGCCTTCTAGTACAGGTCACATGTCACCATGTTAACCATGATTACAATGAATGCAGGGGTGAGGAGCTCTCGTGAAGCACCCAAGAATCGTGCTGTGAAATCCACAAACGCCTTCCTCCCTTTCAGGAACCCACCCTGTCCATTCAAGGAGGATGAACGCCTTCGTTGCCCGGAGGCATCACCAGAGGCCCAGAAATGGATAACTTACCAAACAATAGGTCAGACAAGAAATGATTATTTCAGACAAGCACATTTTCTCCCTATTCAGGAAAAGATCAGGTCATTCAGGAATAAAGAGCATTAGAAAAGCAATCACGTTTCGAGTTTGAGAAAGCACAGTGTTACCACACAGGCAGCATCTCCTGAGTTTAAACAACCACAGTTTAGTTGCAGATGTGATAGTTTGCCGGCTTTGCTAACAAGGAGAAATGTCACTGCTTCAAAGACAGTCAACTCTCAGTTATTGAAGAGCTGATTCATCGTCTTATTGGTTACTCAGTTCCAATTTTTTTCCTTTCTTGCTTAGAATATTTATCCATTTCAGTATTAAAATACATAGGAAAATGTATAGTTATCAAGTTTATATTAAAACTACACACACACACACCGCACATACAGGGTTAGGTTTTTTGTGTTTTGTTTTGTTTGTGTATGCTATTGCTACCATGGGTGCTTTATTGTTTATTCTTTGCTTAAAATTCTATTTGTGCATCTTCTTCCTTTTTTATCACTTAGAAATCCAGCCTGAATTGGGGCAGAAACTATGGCGGTAGTGTTTCTATTTTGTAAAAATCAATTCTATTTTTAAATGAAGTGTTAACTTGAAAAAAATGAGATTTTTTTACTGCTAATGGAACCTATGTATACTAACACCTCCCTAATCTGGAGGTCACTCGTTTCATGACCTCAACAACACAAACCATATCCAAGACAATGGAATTGAACTAGTAAGTCCATGAGAACCAAACCAGATAATAACAACGAAAAATAATAACACCACCTCATCTGGCCAAGGCAGGTTTTCTGTAAGTCATCTTAAAACACTTTTATAATATGAACATAATCTCATTTGGTCCTCTTAACAACATTAGAAGAAAGAAAGGATTGGAATATTACGCTCATTTTTCAGATGAGAAATGTAAGGTTATCATAGCACATTTCCTCTACATCAAGACAATGATTGGGGCGCTATTAATAAGGATGTGCTGGCACAACAGAGGTAAAGTGGGGTGATCCCAGGCAAACCGGAACACACAGTCAGGTACGCTGGCTCCCAGCTATGCTATCCTTCTTCAGGGAAGCCCTCAGAGCTTCTCACAGAGCTTATTTGCTCCTTGAAATAGCTGATGTGCCTTCCTTGTGATGCTACCTATAAGAGGCTCAGACTCAGCCTAGGAGGGCAGTTGGAGCCTGGGAGTCTAACATAGGTGATTTAGGCCAGTGGTCCAAATCAGAACTACCGGACAATTAATGAACTTGTGGCTAACGTTCAGTTCAAATGTCAAATCATTCCTAAGGATAAATGCGGTACCCAGACGTTGAGTCAGGCCATGGAAGAGTCCTGGTCTCAGAGCTTTGCTCACAGTATTTTTCAGGGGTAGATGGGCTACAGGGATTGGTCAGGAGGGGTAAAAAATAAGCCAGTCTGCAACAAGAGTGCTCAAGTTCAAAGTAGCCCCCAGTCCCAACAGAGAGGAACATAGCTAAACAGGATACAGGAACAGTTAGGGACCCGGACCAGTTATGTGTGCTGGGACTTACGGGCAGGCAGCAGCTCCTGGGGCGTGCATGTGGCTAGGGACCTGAGGAGCAAATATCAGATTCAGGAAGATAATTCCAAACCCAGGACCGAGGCTTCCAATTTCTGCCGGGCTAGCGGCTAGGGAAAGGTCTCCAGTGCTTGCAGGTGGTCAGGAAGAAGAAGGTAAGAACAGAGAATCTCATGGGAAGCCTAGTTCTGACCAGCTCCATTACTGATCACCTTGGTTTTCGGCCGTGGGAGGGGAATGGGGTGCTGCGGGAGTCAGGGGCTCTCAGAGCCAGGGAACGGCTGACCAGCTGGTATCAGGCAAGGGACAGGTGCCCATGAAGGAGTGAACAGGGACCAGCCTGGGCTAAACAGGTTCGATGACATCTATGGCTTCTTAGCTCCAAAGTTAGTTTAAATAACAAAACTGAACCTTCTTTTTCACAAATGTGAAACCATATGCTGTTGTAAAAGACATGACCCATAAACCCCCCGAGCTACTCCAAGCTTCAATTACCCAGAATGAAGCATTTAAAACATACCTGAGAGCCCAAATTTCAGTGCAACTTAGTATTACTTTGCTTAAGAAGATCAGGATCCCTCCAAAATTAGGAGATACCTAAACACTCCTTATTTACCAACATGTACTGCCCACTACTGAGTTGTGATGCTTGGGGCAGCTCACTAACAGGTTCCAGATGTGCTACTCTCATCTGGAAACGAGGGGACTAAAGTCCCCACATCAAGGGTCAGCACACTGCAGCCACAAGCCAAATCCTGCCTGACACGTGTTTTGTAAATAAAGTGCTATTGATTGCCCTGGCTAGTGTGGCTCTGTGGCTGGAGCATCCTCCTGTAACCAAAAGATTGCAGGGTTCATCCCCTCATCTGGGCACAGGGGCTTGTGACCCCGACCTGGAGCAATCCCCGATTCCTAGTGTGGGTACATATGGAAGCAGCTGATTGATGCTTCTCTTGCATCGATGCTTCTCTCTCTCCCTCTCTCTACAAAAAAAAGAAAAGAAAAGAAAAGAAAAGAAAAGAAAAGAAAAGAAAAGAAAAGAAAAGAAAAGAAAAGAAAAGAAAAGAAAAGAAAAGAAAATGTCCTCAGGTGAAAACAAAAAAAAATAATAATAAAAATAACATACTGTTGGAACACAGACACCCTTGTGTTCACATACTGCCCACAGCTGCTTTCCATCCGCAGTGGCGGAGGCGTGGCCCACACAGCCTAAAACACTTACTAAGTAGCAGAATATTTACTACTTTGCAGGTACAGGAAAGTTTGTCATGACTGGACTGACTCATTCTCGCTTCTACAGGTGTAGAATGACAGCCGCACAAGTTTGGAAATTCATGTCTGTCATAGAAAAACTGTCCCAACTCTGGGTGATGTCTCTTCTTCGGAGCTTAGACTTGTCACTTCCTCGCTGTCACGCTGCTTCTCTCCCGCAGTTGTCTCATTCATCACAGCGGTCACCCTGTACCTCCCTTCGCTTTGTGTCTCCCAGACTCTCTCTTCCTCTTTTTAATGCCCACCTTCCTTAGGAACGTTTGTCCATGATTTACCCCATATCCCAACGATGCTTTGAATTGCTGTTTTTCTTTAAAAGGCAAAGAGAGAGCTTTGGTATTTTTCTGTTAAAAGGCAAAGAAAAGCCTTTGAAAATACTGGGGCATGGTATTTAAAACAAAATAGCTTTTTAAAAAAATAAACACAAACCAAATTGTGGAACTTGGTCTCTCCCCTCAACTAGTTGCTTGTCCTTTCAACGTCCTACAGAAAATGATCCCTGAGCACCGAGTCCGTACCCCACCCACGTCCACACCTGGCGTGCAGGAATGTCGTGCTTGGCTTTACCGACTTAGCTGTTTCTCTGCTTTCATCGCATTCCAATGCCTTC
This sequence comes from Trachops cirrhosus, assembly GCA_028533065.1. Taxonomy (NCBI): domain Eukaryota; kingdom Metazoa; phylum Chordata; class Mammalia; order Chiroptera; family Phyllostomidae; genus Trachops; species Trachops cirrhosus. The sequence continues at coordinate 183,219,681 of CM052541.1, read as the reverse complement.
AGCCTTAAATTTCAACTTGAACTCCTCACCTTTGTCTGCGGTACTACTGCCTGCCAAATCAGTGGCCCTGCTCCTGTCCCTGTCACTTCCTGGGGCCTTCTGTTTACACACTCACATCCTTCCGATCGTAATGGAAGCTTTTGGGCTGAATAGCATCCTGTCTACCTGAAAAAATAAAAGTCTCCCATATCTCTGACTCTTTTTTTCTCCTAAGTCATTTTAAATAATGTTGCCAAGTTCTATTGTTAGCAAATATATATATATATTTACCTCTAAGGATTAAGTGATTCCCACCTCTTTCCCTTGAATATCTCAATATAAATGCATATTTATATTGAATATCTGAATATCTGAATATCTCAACTGGGGCAACCAGTTGTGTCTGTCTGTGTTCACAGTCAGCGTTGGGGTTCCCTTCCCAGCCTGCTGCCATGAGGGGCTGGAGAAAAACAGTGAAACAAACCACAGTGTGGACTTCGCTCTGTAGTGAGTCCGAGAAGGAGCGATCGACGCCCACTGAGAGCAAAGCTCTGCACCTCCCAGAGTCGTAAGGACACCTGCTGTGGTCCTGCCAGCGAAGACAGGAGGTGGTGTGAACTGGGAAAGCTGTGGTGCTACTGAGTTGAGCATCGCCCGCTAAACTACAACACCCTCATGGATGACGCACAGCCACTTCCGATCAAAAAGGGAAGTGGGGCTTGGAAAAGCGCTTGGCAACCCTAAAGCACCTCCATTACTATGCAGGTTTAGTAACTTAATATGAAAAGCTAACATCATGGATGAGTCGGGGTGTGACAGTTCCCATGTATGCCGAGTACTTCATAGCATCATCTCCTGTAATCCTTCCCAGAGTCACCGTACCCGGTGGTTTAGGTTGTCACTGCACGAAAGCAGCCTGTCTGGGGAGAGGCTGTCACCGCACCACCATCTCGCAATTGTGAAATAGCTCTGCATTTACACCAGAACTTCGTTAACTTAGAAGATGAGTAAGTTATGTATTTATTAAGATGCTGTTGTGGCAGCTGACTATAAAAGGTCTTTTTTCAATAGAATTGTTATGTGTATCACTTCCAGCTTGGATTTACAAAAAAGAATATGTTTAATTAAAAGACCTTGATGATCTAACAACCTTCGAAATAACCTGTGTTCCTAAATAAGAGGTTGTTTTTCTCACTAAAGTAGTGGCTGATTAGTATCTGTAACTTTTTTAAAAAGTGTATCAGCATCAATATACTGTAGGTTATGTACTATGCCACTTGTATCCTGTACTGAGAGGGACTGCGGAGCTATTTTAAATACAGGCAACTTCATTATGATACAAATAACTGATAATAACTAATATTAATTTAACATTAATAATATACAAAGTAAGTATTAAATTGACATAAATTAGAGATTACTACCTAATGATCTGGTAATTACATTAGAGGGCTTGTTTATTTGTTGCTATGGAAATTTCATAATTAACTGTTATTAAAATTTTTGACTTGTTACATATCTATTATTTTAAAATTTGATTTTCTAATTATTGTGATTAAAATTCAAATTGTATATTATATTATGTTTGATGATTTTTATTACTTATTCAGGATGATTTTATGTTTGTATAATTGTAATTAATGAGAAATATGTAATGTACTAACTTCAAAAAGACTTTTTACTTGAGAACGGCAACCTTTGTCTAATCCGTGTGAAGGTGTCCTGTAAGCCAGCAGCAGCCTCCCTCTTCCCGCAGCCTCGGGATGGAGCAGGTATTATTATAATCTCCTCTTTACAGAGGGGAAAGGAGGCTTAGAGGTGTTAAAGAGCGCGCCCAGATTTACACAGATAGCAAGTCACGGGCCAAGTGTCTAAACCCTGACGCTCTGAACCACAGGCTCCCTGCCTAACTGCTGAACAGCAAAGTTTGGGGAATCGTAGACAGCCCTCCCCCAAAAAGATCTCCCTTCCATTCCTGCCCGAGGGACATTTCTACTGAGGTCACTAACTGATTAGACAACAAAGGTAAAGATAGCAGTGATGGCCATGGAAGCTGATCGTATCAGCCAGCTAGAAGTGCAGCTCGACCTTGGATTTCTATAAACACGGGATTGTTGTAGGGTGTGGGGAGGAAAAATAATTTTTTCTTCTGCCCTTATAGTTTCTTCTGGCTGGTCTAATGATGAAATTAATGTGAGACAGATTAACAGGGGAGAATAACCAAAAGTATTGTGTGTGTATATACAGGGACTCCCTATGGGATAGTTAAGGCTTATATGCCATCTTGAGCCAAGGTGATGGGCTCTGGGGGCTGTGTTCAAAGGCAGCAAGGCAATCCACATGGGCATGGAAAAGCAAATGTTTGGTGAACAAACGGGACAGAGAGGATTTTCATCAACAGGTCTTGCTGGGTTCCTCCCTATTATGTGAATTTATATCAAATTATAATTAATTATAATAATAGGTCCATTCCTGGAGCAGGTCCCTAAAATTCTTATAGACAGGGAGAAGGTTTGGGTTTCTCATTTCTTAGATATAATCAATATCTTAAAAAGACATATTTTGGGATGGCAAACTCTGCTTCCCCCCAGGGCACAGAGCATATTTTGATGAGGAGCAGATTTAGATGCCAATTCTGTCTCTTCAGCTACTCAAGGACTTACCCCAATCCCTTGGTTTCCTGCAGGACACATCTCCAATCCCTCTCTCCACTGAGACAGGAGCATTCACGCCTGCCTTTCCCTCCCCACCCTGCCTCTCCTGACCCGTCACCAAGAACTGTGCACTTGACTTTCCAAATATCTCACACACCAAGGTGTCTTCCCCGATTGTCTGCCACGATCACCCTGGACTCACCCCAGCCTCACACCACTTTGCTGTAGCCCCTGCCTAACCAGTTTCCCTTTCTGCACTCTGGCTCTCCTTTCATGGATTCTCCCCACCTCACCCAGACTCACTTTTCCTCCGATCAAGGCATGCGCTTACTTAAAACGCTTAACCACCTAATGTTCCTGCACACGAAATTCTACCCTGGCTTACAAGGTCCTTCAAGATCAGGCCCCGCCTCCTTCTCCAGGCATCTTCCCCCCTCAAGGCACCTCTGCCCTCTTCTGCCCAGTGGACCTGCTTTTGGATTCTCAGATACTCCCAGCTCCCTCCTACATTAAGGCCTACTTAACACCCATTAATCTTTTAAAATTCTGCCTCCAGGTAAGGTCAAGCTTCCTGACCTTGGCCTCCCGCCGCGCCC
>CM052541.1:183160379-183210597 GCA_028533065.1 Trachops cirrhosus | reverse complement strand
GAACCCTGAAATACCAATCCAAAAGAACCTATGCACCCCAATGTTCATAGCAGCACAATTTACAATAACTAAGTGCTGGAAACAACCTAGGTGCCCATCAGTAAATGAATGGATCAAAAAACTATGGAATTCTATGCAGCTGAAAGAAAGAAGGAACTCATACCCTTTGCAACAGCATGGATGGAGTTGGAAAGCATTATGCTAAGCGAAATGAGCAAACTGTTTTAAAAACAGTCTAAAACTACAGGATTTCAGTCACAACATCATGTGTATATACTTCACTGTACAATGTAACATCTTAAAATAACCATTTGATATTTTATGTTTTACACTGATGCTGAATTCTGTATAAATAGCTGTGGTCTGAACCTGCCTAATTAGAATCACTCACCCTTCCTTGCATTCCCTCCCCAAAAAGAACAAGAGAGGCATTGAACAGACTAAAAGGAACAGTTTTTAAACTGGGTAATACTTAGATCAAGTCACACATTTGTCTTAAGGTACACCATTTATAATTCTACTCTTAAGGTAATTCTCTGGTGTTAAAATTGTCAATGCCTCTAAATAATGAAGCAAAAGAATAGAGTTAATATGCAAAAGCCACGCTCAATAAAAATCTGCGGAAGGGAAAGTCATCTTTCATGAGCGCCGCGGAATAATAAATCGGCAGGCAATCCTCTGAGCCGACTTCGTCATATGTCACAACATTAAGGGAACTACATCCTAACAGTTATTTGATTGCAAGACCATAAGAGTATTAACAACTCATATGTTGATTATATACAGCTAGATTTCTATCTGCTAGATAAGTACGTTCAGAAAGGAAAAGAGAAGAGTAAGAGAATAAACGTTTACAAAATACTTTCAACGTCTTGGGCACTACTATGTTTGGTCCAGTATGTGCATTATCTTATGCAGTATAATGATACATGATGTTTTGTAATATGAACATTATAAAAATTTTTGTAGTGTTATAAGTTATCCATTACTATATTCTTGTTACAGTTTAAAAAAACATGTTGGCTCAAAACAATACAATACAGGTTTATCTTATGGTCGTAAGGTTAGAAAGTCTCACTGGGCTGAAGGCAAGACGTCAGCAGGCTGTGCCCCTTTCTGGAGGCTTTAGGGGAGAACCCCGTTTCCTTGCCCTTCCCATCTTCCAGGCTCTGCACACACTGGAGGTCTGACCCTCTCAGACCCTCGCCCTCTTTCCTCTATCTTCCAGGTGGGCAGTACTGGGCTACGACCCTCTCAGGCTGCCATCGCCCCGGGTCTCTCTCCCAGTTCCCTCTTCCACGTGTAAGGGCCCTTGTGATGACACTGGGCTCACCCAGCTAATCCAGGATAAATCTCCCTATCTTCAAAGCAGCTAACTGGCAAGCTAAATTCCATCTGCCACCTCAGGTTCCCTTTGCCATGTAACCTAATACATTCACGCTCACCAGCAGAAGAGTCGGAGGTGGTCCTTCTACACAGAGAAAACCTCCTGTCCAAGAAAATAGAGGAAGCGAGATGAACTCAGTACATTGGAGGAGCAAAGAAGGCCAGCGTGACTGTGGTTCACTGGGCAGGTGGGTCTCCATGAGGGTAGACATACAGGCAGGGGTCAGATTAGGCTTTTTAAGGCCATGGCAAGGAATTGGATTTTTATTTCACATGCAGTGGGAGGCCCCTGAAGGGTTGTATGCAGGTAAGAGATCCAATTGACATTTTTAAGATAATTTTTCAGCTGAATATAAATGGACTGTGGAGCAAGGAGATTGGAGGAGGCTGCTGTGGGAATGTATGTGAAAGACGCTAACAGTGCACGTGGAGACGGGAAGTCGAGTTGGGATTTCGGGAGTTGGCGATAGCAATGGGATAAGGGGTGTGTGTGGAGGGGAGGGAGAGACTGACTCTCAGGTTTCTGGGATCACTGTCTGGGAAAGTTTGTGGGGACACAAGGTTTCGTGGAGAAGAGTCAGCACCTTATTAGAACATACGACGTTTTAGATCTCTGGGAGGCATCCCCCTGGCACATAAAGCAGGCAGTTATACATGCAGGTTTGCAGCTGAAAATATGAATTTAAGAAGCACCCATATAAAGGTGGCGTTAAATCCATGAATATTAATGAGATCACCTAGGAAGAGGCGAGGGAAAGAGAGAAGAGGATCTTGAACTGAGCCTTGAGAGTTTGGGTAGAGGAAGAGGAAGAAAGACAGGGGTTGTGGTCAGAGTTGAAAGAACAGGACTTCAAAGAGAGGTTAACTGCCAGCCTGCAGTGTGAGTGAGTCACCGTGGCCCAGAGAGGAAGTGTGTAGGTGCTGCAGTCAGACTGTCCAAGTTCAAGCTCCGCTGTGAGTAGAGTGGTGCAAACTTGGACACTCAACTTCTCTGTGCTTGGTTTCTGCATTAGTAAAAGGAGACAATACGTTGTTCATGTTTAAAAATGAATATGGGCAAAGCACCTAGAATTCAGCATGTCACGTAGGAAGCATTGATAAATCTACCTATGCTAATCACTCACATGTTAGGTAAGGAGGGATTAGATGTGTCTTCTGAATTTGGGAACGTGGAGATCCTTGGGAACTTTGCCAACAGTGGTTTCAGAAGGAAGGAAGGAGGGAGCTGAAGGAAGTGAGACCATCAGAACGGCAGGTACTCTTTGGATAAGTTCGGCTATAAAGAGGGGATGGACACAGGGCGGGAGCTGAAGAGGTCTGTTGACTCCAAAGCTGTACGATTTCTTTTCTTTTCTTTTTTAAATAGAAATCACGCTGATTGCTAGGAACCACAAATTCTTCTTTTCTTACCCCTTCCAGGATGAATTCCTCTTCTTCAAAAGCTACAGTGGAAGGGTTAACAGTAGCTCTGCCTTCTCCCTTCTTATGAGCATCCCCTCTGATACTGAAGCAGAAACTACCTAAGTCTAGAGTCTCATCTTGGTGAAGGAGGGAAGCTGTCAATCCAAACTTTTGACCGGGACGTTGGCCTGGTCCTAGATCCCAAAGTGGAGTAACATAATTATCTGTGGGAAATAATAACCATGCTTGTTCTAGGTCATTTAACCCAGTAGCTGAAATTCACCTGGGGAACAGTGGTTTAAATTGAACTATAGAGAATAGTGAGGACAGTACTAATTTTGGATGATTTAGAGGAGCAGAAGTCTAGCAGCATAGAGGAATGTGGTAAATTCAACGGTCGTCTGAAGACACTGAGCTCCAGGAGAGGCAAAAGGGAAATGAGAGGGTATCAACAGATCTGCTCCAGCCCTCCCCCTCAAGGCTGGGAACGCCATCCCATCCTTCTTCACCTACCCATTTCCTGGTGGAAGAACAGGTAGACAGTTGCTGTGTATTAATTTCAACTCACTAACTCGTACAGAACAATGTGAATCACGGACCAGCCATGTACCCAGGAGCACTGCCTTTCTTCTATGGCCTAGGCCTATACTCTTGGGTCTTTGGGCACTGAGGTAGACAGGCAGGGACAGGGTACCTAGAACAGAGAAAGAAGGAATAGATGTGGCCTTATTTAGTAGTCCACCCATGGTCCCTTTGCTATCACCAAAATTCCCATGGAGACCCATTTACTTTTTGAACCCAGAACCTCCCCAGTCACAGAACAGTTGTAAATGCATGAAAAAGCCTTAAATGCAAGTGTATTCATATTCACAGCTTCATGTATTCTCAACCTTTCATCAATTAAATGTCGAGGTGAACTAATAAACTATTAATATAATACAGGCTAATTTATTTTTACAGTGACTTTAGTGGGCGCTGACTTTTTCTTCATCTCTAACACAGGTGGCAAACACAAGGCCCGAGGGCTGAATCTGTCCCTCCACCTTCTTTCATCCAGCCCGGCACCTTGTTTCTACCCGGCGGCAGCACCGAGCTCTCACTTTAACTGTTAAGGAGTAGTTACATTTACAGTCTTAAAATTACACTCAGCCCTTTGAAGGCAACTGTGAGGCGCACGTGGCCCCCGGTGAAAATGAGTTTGACACTCCGATCTACAAACAGACTTGCGTTGTTATGTACAAAAACCCCGAGTTGATTCATCCTCAGTAGAAAGGGTTGCCCAACCTCATCATCCCGTTAGGATACTTGACAATAATTCACAGACAGTTGGGGATAATCATCAGGCTTTCAAATACTGCCCAGATTAGTGAAAAACACTATATTTAAAATATAGTATAACTGTTACATGGTTCTCTCCAGCAATTAACCTGCGTTGCTTCCATAAGTTGCCCTGCTTCTATCCCCACAGAATAAGTATTTGGTCTGTCTGCTCAGAATTATCGTGTATTTTATTCTTCCCTCTAGGTAGGTCACTAGATTCCTTTTTGAACAGTGGCATCAAACAGCTATTAAAAAAAGACTAAATATATGTAAAATGCAGCTCGTATTTCTCTGGAGCTTTGAGTCATATTATACAGAATTATGAAATACTATCAGAAAAGGGCACTTTACATGCCATAATAGTCATTTTATAAAGTTCAATTTGGCAATTCCAAGTCACATTTAATTTTCTCTGAAAATTCCCACATGGCAGGAAGGTATTGCTCTTTGTGGCTTTCGTGTCTCTTTCCAGAAACTGGTGAAAGGACAACCTTTTAGAAGTTGCACTTTTTCTAGGAGTGGACACTAAACTATTTATACCAAATAAAGTTGCATATCATTTACATTAAAATAAATACTAAAATAATAACTAATTTTCTCATATAACCATTCTGGGATTTGTGCAAATTAGAATTTTGTATTCTAGTTTAGGAACACTTAGAATGACTTGTAATTCTTCATCTTCACGGATAGGTGGAGCTAGTAATTTCTGTATTAATTATAATATTTTAGCATATTAAAATCTATATCTAGATGAAGCAGATACTTCAAAGCTTCAAAACTGATGAAACTGCATACTTCTCTTTTAAGGGATAAAACCGTTTGCATTAATATGTGAAATACACTACTGAAACACCCCCTGCTGACTTCACGGGTTTTGCAGGGAGTTATGCATAATTTTCTGAAAATTAAAAGACTGAGAATCAGATATTTGTGAAGATAAAAATTAAATCTCAAGAACTATTAAAAACTTGGAAGATTTTCCTAAGGTGGAATTTTTTTATTCTGCTCAACAATTATTTAATACAATACCAGAGGTAATAATGGAGTCAGAAGCTCATAGCTCAAGTCTCGATTGGACACACTGGCACTGTAATCGTGCCCACTGAATATCCTTGTAAACCTGCATTAGGGAATTCAAATGAGAATTAAGTGAAGGGACATGGGAAACTGCTCCGTAAATAATAGGTCACAACCTCACAAATGCTGATTATTTAAGATGGCATGATATAAGACAATAATTCTCACAGTTATATCTGGGGACAAATTCTCCACGTAAATGTGTTTTTGGTCTTTTTAAAATTTTGTTTCTTTTTTATGTTGGTGTGAATCTCTTAAAAATTCATGTGGGCACATTCTGAGTCCTCTGAACATTCTCCTGATAACGGCCATACAATGTGTGTCTCCAATGGGGGCAGTAGTGCCAAGTAATTAATTCACCTTCAGTTGTGTCTCAAGCTAATGAAAACAGATGCAAATGGACTTATTAAGTAGCTTCTATGTTCTTCTAAGGGAAAGGCAGGAAACAATGGGAAAAATTCTGAGCAAAGATTTGGTGTTAGTTTGGATCCAGAAAACTGATGTGGAAATTCAGCCATTACCTGGCACACTCACATTGGTACTGAACTTTTCACAGAACAGTCCTGCATCAAGAGCAGGGATGTAACGTCGTGCATCATTTGTGTTCGGTTTGTACCTTCGCATATACACTATACTTACAGTAATTATGTTTTACTTAAATTGCCATATGAAAACTTTAAACTTAAGTTCATACTCAGATTTATATTCTATATATATATATTCTCTGTATTTAAGTAACACTATAAAATTAACATACATTAATTAAATAATTAACATAAAAATTTAATACTTGGGAGGGTGTGGCGCATGAGATCAGAACTCAGAAAAGCAAGAAATCAGGTTAAATCCTCTCTCTGTATTTTGCTGTGCATCCGTGGGCAAGTCAGAGGATCTCATCTCTATTTCTTCCCAGTAAAATAAGGATAGTAATCTTACCTACATAGGATTGTGAGGACTAAGTGAAACAATGAATATAACTACAAATGAATGCCTTCTTAGGTATAGTATGTTTGAGTTACAAAAAGGGCTCTGAGTGAAGAGTGTAGGCTTTCGACCTACATTCCCTTGCCACCTTGGACAAATCATCTTATCTCTGTGGGAGTCACATCCCAATTTTCTAAAGCTAGAAAGTGTGTCAGATTATCTCACAGTCCCTTCTAAGATAGCTATAAGAGAAGGTGGGTGGATTTTCCGTATCATATCTATGTATTTGATTTTCCATTAGCTTTATTTTAGAATTACTATTCCGAGAAATAAAAAATTGTAAAACCCAATTGTGATCAATGCAGCAACTTGCAAAAAAAACACAAAAAAAAAACAGGGTTAGAAAAGCTAAATTCTCCTATCAGAGATTTTAATATCTTTCTTTGCTTTTTGTCTCTGGTATAATGGAGAGATGGAAGTCATATTTGAGCCTTTTATCTCTACTTGGATATAACAACCTAGGCAAATCAAATAACCTCTACATTGACTGCACTGCTTAAAAGGAAGTCTCTGAACTCAGACCTAGGGATTCCAACCCTGAGTCCACCTAGTTGGCTGTGCAGCCTAGGGCAAATTGCTGAGCCTCTCTAAGCCTCACTTTGTTTTCTAAAAGTTACTGAGATAATAGTTGTAAAGCACTCAGCTGTGAAGGCTGGTACTTTGGGAACAGCTCAACGAATGTTAGCTATTAGTATCACTGTATTCCTTCCCTTTCATCCTTGGCTTTCCTGTTACTGCAAGGAGAGGCTGAAACACTTGCAGCATTGCACTATGTCCTGAATTTGCACACCAGATGACCCCTCTCGTTTAGTGCTCACAATTTTAAGGCAGGCATTCTGTCCACTTAACAGATGACAAAACTAAGGCTGAGAGAAGTTAGAAACCTGCCATCCGGCCCTGCAGCGCTGAGGTCCTAAAAATATCTAAGCGTATGAGAGAATTGTTAGCAAATAATTTTTGCCGCTAGTCCTCTAATCACTAGCTTTTCAGCAATTGTTCACGGAGGGGTATTAGGAATGACCTTCAGCCAGGTGTACTGCAATGCTGGCTGGTTGCTGGGCCCCACGCATCCTCGGCTCCGCCCCTCCGGTTTCCTGACTGGACCCCGTCAGCCCCGCCCATCCACGAGGCCCCGCCCTCCCACGAGAGGCCCCGCCCGCCCACAGGAGTCGTCGCCCGCAGGGTCCTTCACTGTCCTCTCCTGTAGAAAAACAACCTACACCCGGCCTGCACTGCGCCTAGCGGGACGTAGCGCATGCGCTCTGAGGGCTCCCGGATTTCCTGTCCACACTCTTCGTTTCCGACCTGATACTATCGACCAATGAGGTGGGCACGGAGGTGGGCTCTAGTACTCCAGGCTCCTCCTCCGCCGGCTGCGTTCTGAGACAGAGGGAAAGGCCCGCGTGAGGCCTGGACCGCCCCGCGGAGGCTCATGGCTACTTCCAGGACGCTCACCACTTTCCGTCTTCCGCCGTTGCCCACTATCCGAGAAATCATTAAGTTGTTCAGACTGCAAGCGGTGAAGCAGCTCTCCCAGAATTTTCTGCTGGACTTGAGGCTGACAGGTGGATAGCTTAACAGTGCCCTAGGCAGTCTCCCGGCATCTCCGGGGGCGTGGGTCGCCGGGGTCGCGCGGAGCCTGCGGGCTGGCGTCCAGCGTCAGGCACGGCTGTACAACCCGCTCTTAGTCCCGTCCTTCCTCCGCGTTGTACTTAAGACTCCGCGCACAGCAGGCGCGTGGAACGCGTTGTACGCTCACGGAATCCCGAACTCGGGCGTCTGCAGGGCTCAGGCGAGCGGCGGTGCAGACGCCCAGCAGATCCGAGGGCAGGAGGGGCGCATGCTGGAGAAGGCGACTGTGGACGGTCTAAATTCGATGTGTTACCACTGAAATGGGGTTGCACGTGGTGGCTGGGTTTACTTTCCGCGCCGTTTAAAGTTATCCGAACTTTGATTAATGCAGGGATTGTATCAATAACTTGTCGAAAGGGAGTGTCAGTATTAAGACGTTTACTTGCATCTAAGACGTCCTCGTGGGCGCAAGTACTCATTCAGTAAATGAACATCGAATAGCTCTGTGCTGCGGTTGGAGCTGCAAAGTCAGAGGGAGCAAGGCAAAGTCTGCCCCCAGTAGCTTACAGTTCAGTAAGTTTACGTTCCCGCTCCTGCACAGTAAAAATCACGAGTTTGAAGAGCACAGTTTGATGAGTTTTGCAAATGTATACATTCATTTAACCACTACCACCATTTCTTAGTGAGGTTCCCTTCTAAAAGACGAGGTTGCAAGAGTAAGATGTATTACAAATGTGTCACTGTTAGAGCACTTACCGTTTTTGAGGTTTTCATATTCCTGTTTGGCTTCTCTTTAGAGGCTGACAGTATATCACACCCAAAAAAGTTCATTTTTCAGTTCAGTGAAATACCGTCCACAAAGCAGGACTAAGATGCTTCATTTTTCTTAGACTTGCTTGGAGCTTTTATTCTGCCGGTAGCAATATGATTTTGGGTAAAATAGCTTAACTCTGCTTCAGGTTTTTTAAAATTTTATTTATTTTTAGAGAGAGGGGAAGGGAGTAAGAAAGAGAGGGAGAAACATCAGTGTGTGGTTGCCTCTCATACACCCCTCCACTGGGGGACCAGGACCCCAATCCAGACATGTGTCTTGACTTGGGATTGAACTGGCAACCCTTTAGTTTGCAGGCCCGTGCTCAGTCCACTGAGCCACACCAGCCAGGGCTACGTCAGTTTTTTTAAATCTGTTACTTGGAGGAACGTCCTACAACAAGAGTTCAAAACATTACCCACCTCTAAAGTTCTTTGGTTCAATCCGCTTTTTTTGCCAGTCATTAGCTCATTCTAGGTATAAAGCATCAATTTCAGGACTGAAAATACAGATCTTTACATTAAAAAAAAATCCTTCATGTATATTTTCTCATTGAGCCTTTATTCCCCCTCAGGAGTAAGTTCCAGAATCTAGATACTATTCTCTCTTCCACAGGAACCAAAATGAAGGGAAATTAAGGTACTTGTCCAAGGCGAGAAGCTCAGGCGGGAGCAGAGCAAGGCTGAAACCCAAGCTCAGTGAACTGGCAGTGCCTCCTTGATGGCATTTGTATTTGAGTGTGCCTGAACCATTCGAGGGCAGAGCCACCGACCTGCCTATTATAGCTCTCCGCTTTCCAAAAGGAGAAGATTAAATTTACTCCCTAATGCCTGTGCTTAATGCATCAAAGGTGTTGGTCTGTATCAGCTTTAGAATTTACACCTGAGCTGGAGCCCCTTCTTGTCCGCTTGCTATCTAGATGACCTTGGCCAAGTAAAACAGTCAAGGCAGAGGAAAAGTTCAGAGGAGTTAAATTGGGATAGTGCGTGGGAAGGATTTGTTCTGAGAAAGCAATTAAAGCACCTGTGACAAACAGGCGGTCAGGGGATGCGGCTTCCCTCCCCGCACCCTTCGTAGACAAAGCTATTTTTGAAATGTTGAGAGACTGTTTTCCCTTGAAGCCTACAAAGGCAGGTTCTCAATAACAAGAAAAATGGGGCTCCAGGTGTCAGCAAACACTACCAGAAAGTGCTGCTATGTTTTCAGTGGCTGAATTCCCGCTCCTCGGGGAGGCCCAGGTGTCCGGATTTTAATCTCTGTCAGTAGACCAGCCCACACTGTAGGGTTTTTCCAGGAGTGATGATTGGTTGTATTGAATCCTCATTAATCTGCTTTTCCATGACTTCTTAAGGTCTCCTAACTTAGAAAGAAGTTGATTGATTAAAAAAATAATAATTTCTCCATTCAACTTGCATGTTTGCAAAGCTCAAATGCCTCCACTGCTAAATTTAACTTTTAACTGAAAACCACCAAGAATTCAAATTTCTGCAAGTCTTAGGATCTAGGACCTTGTTGCCATTACCGTATTGGCCAGCAACCACATGTCTAGAGGTAAAGATGGAGACTGCCAGTACTTGTTGCTTCTGGATTTTTAAACAGCAACATTGAAGATTCTGAACGTGAAACTGGTCCTGTTCATTAACATATTTAATGTTTAGTAACTGTTGAGAAGTGGTATCCAGGCCATTCTTTGTAGGGATGGATTGGTTTGGAGGAGGAACAGAAAATACAATATTGGCTATATTTAAGTTAAGGACATTTGTCATGATAATCCTCTTTTTGTTAAAGGACTGGTGCTTCCCAACAGTGATGTGGTAGGATGAATGGCCATTATGTGTTTAGGCTGAGAGTTGAGTAATTGGATTAATACTGTGGATAAAGGATTAGTTGATTGAGTAATGGCTGATAAGAATTTGCATTGATTACATTTTTAATTCCATACACAAAACTTGCCAAGATAATCAAGGTATCTTTCTTTTCTCCAGATAAAATTGTAAGGAAAGCTGGCAATCTGACAAATGCTTATGTGTATGAAGTGGGCCCTGGGCCAGGGGGCATCACGAGATCCATTCTCAATGCCAGTGTTGCTGAGCTTCTGGTGGTTGAAAAGGACAGCCGCTTCATTCCTGGATTACAGGTGAGATACTTAAAGTGTCTTTCCAAAAGCCCAATTTAGATCTTTAGGCCAGGACTCGTACATAAACCCCTCGGAATCCAAGGATTACATAGGGCGCAAATCCTCAGGCCCCGCTCCAGAGATTTTGATTCATTGTCTGGAGCGGGCTGGAAAGCTGTGTTTCTAACGGGCATCCCCACGTGGTCTGCGGACCAGGATCGAATAAACCCGCTGTAGTCATTAATGCCAAACAAACTAACTGTTTCGTGTCACCTTCCAAAAAACTCCAATACCCGTGCCTGTCGTTGCCCATTCTTTAAAAGTGAATGCAAACAAATACTGGTAACAATGACTCAGCATGACTTCTGAGAACTTCATTTAGGTTCCGAAAATCATCTCTACAAGCAAAAGGTGGAGAAGACATTGGCTTAACTGAGAAACTATTTGCTAAGCTTAGGCATTTGTATAAGAGGATTTTTAACTGAAGGGCTGAAGTGGTACCGAACCTATGGATTCAAGATGGGGTGTGAGTGAAGTGATATGTGTGTCTTTAAAACAGTAGGTACTGTTATTATAGGAGAAATATTTAAAGGAACTGGGCACGTTTCAACTAGAGGAGTGAAGCCTTGAGTGAGGGAATTCAGAGCCGCCTATCAAAGGGTGGCGGGGAGAGAATGAACTGGTTCTGCTCTTCTGGAAAGAACAAATAGGAGGGAAGCGAGGGAGGCAGATTTGGGTTTAAAATAAGAAGGGACGTAATATTTTTAAAACATTGGCAGATAGAGCGGCAGGGATCTTATAACACGAATTCTTCACTGGGGGCATTTAGTGGCCGAAGGGCCTCCAAGTCCAATAGAATTGTCAAATTATCTGCATTATTATTGTTATACAAGAGGACCAACTAGTTTAAAATTAGTACATTTTAACACTTACTTGTGTGTGTACTGATGGAAAAATGTTTACTTTCTGCTGGAACAGTTTGAGAATATTTGTTTGTGTGCATGCATCTGATTTTTTAAAAGAAACCTAGTGATTTTTTTCTTTTTGCTATATTCAATTTTCATGCCTTAAGAAATTGTATGATTTATTTCTATCTAATATTGCCAGTCTCTAATAACAGAATTGTTTTCAGATTTACAACTTTATTTTGGAGTAGTATATGGTACATATTCTGTGATCAGATGTGGGATTTAATATTGATTTTTGGTTTGAACTGCTTTCTTATTTTAAGAACTGTATCTCAGAGGTGAAAGTGGGTGATACTATTTTTGATGAGGTCATGAGATGGTATAAAGAAACTGAATAACACTACATAATTCCCTTCAGGTTTAATCATTTAGCCCTTTCTGGACATAGGGAATACTCATCCGATTTTTTTACTCTTGAAAAGACTTCTTTACCCTCAGTCTCACCTTGTGTTATATGCAGTCCTTTCTCATTAGGCAGGGAGGTGAATCCCATTTCTGTTCATTGTGATTTTAATGTACATATTCTCCTCTCTGATCTCACTGCTGATCATGGAAGACAGAATAGTTAAAAGACAGATGCACCCTTCTTATCTCAACCGCCCTCCCCCCAAGTCCCTACACCCCTAATCTGCCTTGTTTTATTTGTCTCGTTAGATTTATCGTCCTCTGACACTATCTCCGTGTTCTTATATGTCCGTTGTCCCTTGCTGGATTTCTGCCATCTGTAAGAGTGCCTGGCACATAGCAGGTGCTCAGTAATGCCTCAAACGGGAATAACAAGGTTGACTGTCTATGTGGCTATCTGATTAACTGACTAATTGTGTCACTTAATAATGAAAGTGAATATTGCGCAGCATAATTGTCAAAAAGTTTTGTGCTCTTTTTTTCTAAATATTAGGAGATTACTCTGTAGGAAATATATATTTGATTTGATTTATCTGTTTTGGTAGAAGAAGCAAAATTCTTAGCACCTTGTATGCAGGAAAGGAATGTGCCTTAAAAAGAAATGTTGGGTACTAAAATATCAAATAGACTTCTTTTTCCTGTAAAGAATGTTTCAATATGTAAAACCACTTTCTTTTAGAGGTACTAAATTAATCATAAAACCGAGTAAAGGCAGAAAGGGAGTGATCTATTTTACGGATTCCATTTTAGTGATTTCTAAGCTAATAGAATTACTTTTTAAAGAAATTATAATAATTTATAAAATGTCTTCTAGCTGAACATATGTCATTTGTAGCCTAATTCAATTATGATAATACGATCAGGAGGCAGCTTAGAGGAAAGAACAATAGTGATCATACAGGTTTCACTCTCAGCATGTTGTAAAGTAAGAAAATGCATCTAATATATGAAAGCATAGAGTACAGTTTTGTGGTAGAGAACGCGGACTCAAGGGTCAGACTGTGTGCTAGTCGTGTGACCTTGGGTGGGTGACTTTCTCTCTCTGTTCATCCCTTTGCTCATAAGATTGTATGAGGATTAAATGAATACCTCCTACTTAGTAAGCACTTAATGCAATTTTTGATATAATTAATCAAATTATTAACCCATGCCTGTGCACCTCTGTTAGTTACAGGTTGATCAGGAGACTGCTCACCTGGAAAGAGGTGTAGGAGAAAAGTAATGTTATTTCTTTGAAGCACTAGAAAATCCCCGGTACCATGGAAACGCTGGGGCTTAGAATTTCTGCGTTTTCTTCCAGATGTTTAGTCTAGATGTCGATTCTTTTAAAACAAATCAGTAATGTAACTCATAGATACAGAGAACAGATTGGTCATTGCCGGGGGCGGGGTAAAATTATTCAAGCGGTGCAAATTCGCAGTTATAAAATAAGTAAGTCCTGGAATGTGATGTACAGCATGGTGACTGTAGTTAATAAGACGCTGTATTGTATACAGTGTATTACTAACTTGACAGCTGCAAGAGGGCGAACCTTAGAAGTTCTCATCACAAGAAAAATATTTGCAACTGTGGTGATGTTAACTAGACTTACTGTAGTGATCATTTCTCAATGTATAGGTACCGGCAGACCTTGGAGATATCGCGGGTTGGGTTCCAGACCACTAGGATAAAACCAGTATGTAACAGAGTTGTGATCTTTTTGCTGCTGGAGGGTTTTGCCTTCAATTTGTAAAAACAAAAGAAGGCAACATTTATGAAGCACAGTAAAATGAGGTATGCAGTATATTGAATGTCATATGCCTGAAACTAATGTAATATTATATGTGTCACTTCTATCTCAATTTTTAAAAAGTTGAAATGATTTTCAAGATGACTGGTGATATTCTTTCCTCTGAAATCTATTTTATCTGATATTAATATTGCCACTCCAGCGTTCTTTTGATTAGTGTTAGCCTGGTATATATTTTCCAGCATTTTTGCCTATTTGTGTTTTTATATTTAAAGTGGGTTTCTCATCGGCACCTTATAGTTGCATCTTGGTTTTTCCCACCAATTGACCATCTCTGCCGTATGCATTAGTTTTCTGTTGCTGCTATAACAAACACAAATTCAGTAGCTTAAGATGACACAAATTTCTTTTCTTACAGTTTTGGGGGTCAGAGCACCTAAAGTCAAGGTCAGCAGTGCTTCATTCCTTGTGGAGCCTTCAGGAGAGAATTTGTTTCTTTGCCTGTTTCAGCTCCTAGAGGCCACCTGCATTCATTAGCTCCTGGACCCGTTGCTTCTCCACCTGCCACTCTCGACCTGCTCTTCCTGCCTCTCTCTGATAAGGACCCTCGTGATTCTGCGACCCACCTGGACGATCTAGGAGGATACCGCCCATCCCGGGATCTTAAATCACGGCGCACAGTCCCTTTTATATGGAAGGGAACGCCGTCCCGGGCCCTGGGGATTAGCGTGTGGAAATCTCTGTGGGGCCAGCACTCGGCCCACTGCAGCTTATCACCTGTAACCGTTCGCTCTGTTATCCCCGTGGTTTGTCTGCCGAAGGTGTGCAGTGCCGGCCTCCCGTGTCCCGGTGTGTCTGCCGGTCTCACACCACTTCAGTTGTAGCATAAAGCTTCGAGTGGTCTACTTGCTGCTCTCCCTGCCAGGCCTCTCTGCTCATCGGCATGCTTCCGCATGTGTCATAAATCTCACAGTACAATGTGTTCTGTTTGCAAAGTCAGTTCTGTGTTAAAGAGATTTAAATAGGCAAAAATTCTTAAGTATTTATTCACGTGGTTACCATTTTGGGTATTCCTTACCCGTATTTCCACCCAGTATCATTTTTGGACTTTCTTTAGCATTTTGTACAGTATTCATCTGTTGGCAGTGAGTCTTCCAGCACCCATGTGTCTGAAAGCACTCTATTTTGCCTTCCTTTTTTGAAAAAGATACTGGCAGTGTTCTTTCAGGACTCTTAAGAGGTTGTCCACTATCTTCTTGTGTTGTTTCTGACAAGAAATATGTCATCTTTATCTTTGCTCCTCCATCTTTTTTCTCGGGCTGCCTTTCAAATTTCTCTTTATCTCCGGCTTTGAGCAGTTTCATCATGATGCGTCCTGGTGACATTTTCTTCATGTTTCTTGTCCGTGGGGTTTACTGAACATCTTGGATTTGCGGGTTTTCCTACGCTTCCTGTTGTCCAGTGTCTGAGTATTGTCATTTCAACTACTTTGTCCATTTTTTATGTGGGGCAGAAGCGTATGTCTGGCCCCTAATAGCCCATCTTGGCCGGAGTAAGAAGTTCTAGGATTCTTTTTAACCATTAAGTCATTTACTCATTTCGTGGAATTTTGAAGATAGTAAGGTATTGGTTATTGCTAGTATTGCCTCTGGGTTTTTATAACAGGTAAACGGAGTGATTATCTCTACTTGATAGACAAAGTGGAAAGTTCTGAGGATGGAGAATCAAATAGTCTGGGGTTCAGATCTCAGGTGTGCCTCTAGCCTTGTGACCTTGAGGTTATCGTTGAACCTTTTTTAGTGTCAGCTTTCTCCTCTGGGAATACTGGTTATCTTTTGCGGTTATTGCAAGGATAGACAGAAATTTGCATAAAGAGCCTGGTGGTACCAATAGCCGATCAGTGGTTGCTATTATAATTATTCCCCTTCCTGTCATCTTATAAAGGGACATAAAAAGTAAGTTAGACATCCTAGCAAAAGGAGCTGTTTTTAATCAGAGATAATACTTTAAAATTCTTTTACCTTTAGCAAACTTTAAAAAAGGAAGATTGCTTGACTTTCTGTTGCAACATGATTACATCATATTTTATGCATGTAACTTATTTGATATAGCTGTAGCCATAGTTAATCATAACATAGACAAACTCAACGAGTAAGCAAAAAAAGCTTACATACAAAGTGATTTCCTAGTTCTGGCTGGATAGCTGAGTTGGTTAGAGCATCATCCCAGTATGCCGGGGTTGCAGGTTTGATCCCGTCGGGGCACTTACACAAATTAACCAAAGAATACGTAAGTAAGTAGGCAACAAAACTGATTTCTCTCTCTCCCTCTCCTCCCTCTCTCTCCTTCCCTCCCTCCCACTCACCCCCTCTCTCCCCCTCCCTCCCTTCTTTCCCCTTCCTCTCTCCCTAAAATCAATAAAAAAAAATTTTCAAGTGACTTCCTAGGCCACCTCAAATTAAAAGTATAGAGATCAGTGCTAGAAGCAGACCCATTGAAAACAGCAAGAGGTATTACAAAGAAAGCTATAAAAGCAAAATATAAAAACTGGAAGAAAAAGCACAGTAGTAAGGGTCATAACCACTGAGGCCATTACTCTACGGGCAAACATGGAAAAGTCATCAAGAAAAGGGTGAAATTGGGATCATTGTATTTGGCTTTAAGGAGCGAATTATGCAGGGAAGTGTAGAAGGATTTCCACAAATGTCTTTTTAAGAAATGTTAACACTTAAAGGAGTAAACATGGTTGAATAGAAAACTTACTAAATCAGACATCTAATCCCTTCGTGAGGCTGAGTAAATGAGCTTCTATTATACGTGTTCTGGTCCTGTTTAAAAAGCAAAGCAAGCTCCCTTTCAGAAATCATGCAGTAATCTATACCCAAGAAAAGTCTATTGTAACGTCTTGAATTGCTTTTGAAAAAATAGCATTAGTCTTTTCTGTGTATTCTATATAAGAATAAAAATGTTTATCTTCTGCCTGCCATGTTCCCTGTTACAGATATTTTTATTCTCATATGGTCTGCCTAGGAGTTTTGCCCCACCCTTACGTCAGCAGTGGTTGGACTCCCGCTGCCGGGACCAAGGGGATGCTGCAAGGGGATGAGCTGTGTGGTCAGGGCAGTGGGGGCTGCCATGGGCGCCTCCCCATGAGGAGGTGGCGTGAGCTGTACAGGGTGGCTGTGTGATACAGATTTTTGTTCTCAAGGAATTTATCACTGTATGTAAGTTCCAAGAACTGCATAAATTCTTTCATCATCTACTTAGATCACCAACACACTACGTAGGTGGACCCTAGTTACTTTCCCCCTATAGAAAAGTGTACACTAGGACCTTGACTTGTTAGAAGAGAGATTTTTAATGACCACACGAAGAATACTTCTGCCTTTGTTTTCTTTTATAAAGCTGTTCTCCATTATGTTGTGACATGTGCCCTTTACAAAACCTAACAGAAGGAGGGGGAAGAAACACTTTATCTCTTGGATATTTGGTATAATTTCCAATAAGAGTAAGAATTTTATAATTCAGTACATCAGTCATGAGCACTATCATCTCTAGGGTGGTTAGCTCCCACAATTTACATACATATATATGCTTCTTTTCATGGTTTGGCTATTTCTTATAGCCTTACTTAATGTATGCCTTTACGCTAAGCTTGCTTATGTCGCATTTTAGAAGAATGCAGGATTGAAAACTAAAATAAAAATGATAGAATAGCCCTACTGGTGTGGCTCAGTGGATAGAGGGCAGGCCTACAAACCAAAGAGTTGCGGGTTCGATTCCCAGTCAGGGCACATGCCTGGGTTACAGGCTCAGTCCCTGGTGGGGGGCACGTGGAAAGTGACCACACATTGATGTTTCTCTCCCTCTCTTTTGCTTTCCCTTCTCTCTCTAAAAATGAATAAATAAAATCTTTAAAAGTATGCTAGAACAGTTTAAGAGTGTCCATAGTAGTACTCATTTGGCTGTACACAAGTGCCTGCATTCATAGCCCCGTGTGCCTTCAAGCATGTTAGGAGGTGATACCCCTAGGGCTTTGAAGTGGAATGCACCAGTGTTATTCTTGAAGGGCTATGATAGTGACCTTTCCCAGTCCTCCATCACCCCCAGATATTATGATAATAAAAACATTTTTGTCTGTAAGTGGCTAGTTAGAAAGCCTGTGTCATTGCTGAGTATCATTAGGTGTTTAAATGGCTATTATCTGTAATCACACTGTCATTTCGGTGTGGGTAGCACCTTTTCCCCCATAGTTGCCCCAGACCCTTCACGCACAGCTGTGAACACCTCCTGCCTGGGGAGTCGGGAAGTGGAAGATCGGGCTACGAAGTGGTCGTGGAAGAGGTAGACCTTTTAAAGCATGGGAGGGTTTGGCTTGTCTCTGACCAAGACTTAAGCCGGAATCCAAAAAATATATAATATGAATGTAACTTTGAACCTAAGGAAGGAAGATAAATATGTGTTGTATCAGTTTTCTTGTATACAGCCATGTACATCAGTGTGGAAACATTTGACATTTCAAATGTGGCTGAGTTACCAGAGCATGTAAATTAATGACAGAGAGCTCAGTTTACATTGTTTTGTTTTGGTCTTAATTACTAATTACTTAATTACTTTCTATATATTGACATCGTGAAACATGGGTTTTTAGTTCTGCCTCTTTGTTTTTGGTATGCTAATTTGTTTTGTTTTAATTATGTGAAGCATAATTATAGAAAAAATTCTAATGTTCTTCATTGATGGTAAATGCTGTCATTAAACACACAGTTTTTATGTAGTAAGTGCCTGTCCCATAGAGAGTTATCTCCTGTTTTATTTATAGTGTATTGCGGTTGTTACATTTTCTAAGATTTATTGTCTGGAACTCATCAAATTAAGTTTTAACAAATTATGGCAATTTAAAATAAGCCATAAGTACTTTAATAACAGAGGTATGCAGTTATTTTTGCTGAACTACCATGGCTAAATATATCAAACTAGGTGATTCCCAAACTTAAATGTTTAGCATCTTACCATTGTAGACAATTCAGCTCTGTATTTCTGTAACATTACTTACTTCTGTAATTCACCCTGAATTGTCGGTGAAATAAGTCTTTGTAAGTTAATTGACCTTACAAATTTGAGGAACCCAAAATCTCACAGACTAGGCGAGGAAATTTCCAGCTTCACAAAAAACTGAGTGTCATCTGGTCGTCCACTTATCAAATGTGTAGGAAGCACCCACCCCCCCCATACTGTTGTAACTGCAGGGGACATTAAGGTAGGTAAGAAACAGATGCTGCCCTTAAGGAACACACAGTGTCACGGGGAAGGAAACCTGAGGATACGTCACTGTGATACAGTGTGCTCTTCGTGCTACAAAGAAGCATGTGCAGCTCAGTGTTGACCCAAAGGCGGGCGTAATCTACAAACTGTCCCCTCCTCTGTGTCTTCCCTCTGGCTTGTGTGATGCCTTTCATCCTTCCTGTCAGTTGCCTGAGTTGGGCAAGAAGAGAGGAGAGAAATTAGCTTGGGTTGAGCTAGAGAAGCAAGACCGAGGGTTGCTGAGCTCCCTGAGCTGAGACTTAATATGGAGGATGGTCATCTCTTCCTTTGTAATCTACTTTAGTGATGTTTGTTCTCGCTGATTATAGTCACTCCTGTATTTTAAGCTTTATTAGCTCAGGGGCTGCATCTGGTTTTATTTACCAAGGACTTAAAGAATCAAGTTTTGTGTTGGATACAGGGGCACTCAGCATGATACAGATTTATAGCTGGCTTAGCTCTGAGGCTCTTTCAGCTGGGTGCCCACACTGTAGTGCTGTGAGAGCGTTTCCAAGGTACGGTGCGGAAGTGGATGGGGTGTAGGAAGAGAGGTGTTAAAGGAGAGGGCACTTCACTGCTCCCCACCCCCCTTTCTTTTTCTTTTTTACTCAGAAAGGTTGAAGGAAGAGGAAGGGAAGCAAATGATTAGGAGGTAGAAGTCGGCAGGCGTGAAGCTATTAAATCATGCAGGATAATTCATTCCATTGAAAGTGCCTGTGGATCAAGAAGTATTGAGATTAGGGATGCTGTGGGCGGGGGGGGGGGGGGGGTGCCTCCCAGTGCCCCTGCAGCTCGGCCAGGCTCAGGGACTTCCTCCCTGGTGTGACTCTCCCCACAGACGAAGTTACAGATCCCAGTGATACAGGAACCCTGTGTGTATATTTGGGCTATAAAGATTTAGTTGAATTAAGCTCGCCTTTCATGTGATTTACTCCTAATTCTCAGTATTTCATTATGCTGTCTAGCCTCTAATTTAAAAACTTATAGATAGGAGTTTAGTTTTTGCTACATCCACATAGAAATACAAGTCATTCTGAGGGTCAAAATTATGTTCCTGTATCATTTGTGAAATTATAAGCTATTTTTATACTGTCGTCTGTTACCGTCCCCCGTCACTGATGTGGTAAAAGGAAGTCACCATTGTAGCCTGTTGCAGTGGGTGCTGTTCACTGTTAGTTCATTAACGGTCTCTCATAGTCTCTGGCTTTTCAGATTTAATAACGCACAGATTTGAAGTAAGAAAATTAGTTTCCGTATTTGGCAAAGTGCATGAGCTCACTTTACTGGTCTTTCTGTGAACTAGATGCTTTCCGATGCAGCCCCCGGAAAACTGAGAATTGTCCATGGAGATGTGTTGACATTTAAGGTAGAGAGGGCTTTTCCAGAAAGTCTTCAAAGACAGTGGGAGGACGGTAAGTGACTTTGGATCGGTTTTCTTGTTTTTTTGTAATTATTTGTATTAGAAGTATTTATACTTTATATTTATTACAAATGCTATATATTTATATTAAAAATTAGCTAAGCAGAATAAATAGCTAATATGCATTGTAATTTTATTCTGCTTTTCCACTTCCTTCCAAAATATAAAATCTAATTACTTTTTCTTAATTCTATAATTGTCTTATTTTTCAAATGCTTTGGGTTTTGTTCAAATAAACTTGTCATTTTTAAGATTCCACATAAGGATGGGGTGAACTATGAGGTGTTACTTTTTACAAATGGTAAACAAAAAAAGGGGGTTTTAGTAAACCAAGCCACATCCAAACCTTTCTTTTATTCCATTGTCTCGCACACTCAGCGACCGACCAAGGCACTCTCCACTCACGGGCCGTGTGCACGAGAACCCCCAGGCTCCAGCCCTGTGGAACACAGAGATAAATAGCTGGGATTTTTGCCTACAACCCCTCAGGACAAGCGTAGGAGTGGTTTTGGTGCACCCCACCCAGCTACCACTGTATGTCTGGCTCCGCAGCCAGGCTCCTTCAGCGTGGTCGCTGCTGCCCCCGCCCCCCCCAACATGCCCTTCTGCCTTCACGTTGCTGCCCCCCCACCCCACCCCCTGCCAACATGCCCTTCTGCCTTCACGTTGCTGCCCCGCCCCACCACTGTGTGCTCTGATTGCTTCGAGCCCCGTCTGGCTGGGTTCTCCCAGGCCCACTTGACTGTTCCCTGCTCTCTTCTGGAAGACTTCGCTGCTCCCGTCTTCCCTGATGCCAGGCCCTCCTTCTGTCCGCTGACGCTGCTGTCAGCTTTCTCTAACTCTTCCTTGCTGGTGGTTATTTTTTTCGCCCACCTCTCATGTGGTGTTTCTGAGATGTTTTTCCTTTGTGGGCATCTTTTCTGCAGCAGAGTTGCCTGGATTGCTCCTCTCCTGTGTTCTCACCTGTCACCTGCACACCGCAGACACCTGGAACTCTACACCCAGGCAGTGTCCCTTCCTGGGCCCCTGGCCCCCGACAGGTTCATCTGGGTGCCGCACAAGTACTTGGACCTCCTCGTGTCCCAAGCAAATTATCTTTTTCCTCAAAGCAGTTCTTTTGCATATTTTTCCTAAGGCAAAAATCTGAGGACTTTCACTGACTGAATACTAATTACCGAATTTTTCAGACTGTAAGATGCACCAGACCATAAGACGCACCTAGGTTTTAGAGGAAGAAAATAGGAAAAAAAATTTTGAAGCAAAAATGTGGTAAAATATTTAATAACATAAATAACGTAAGCTGCCACCCCCCACCATGAGCCACATAAGCTACATTTGGACTATAAGACACACCCCTCATTTCCTCCCAAATTTGGGGAGAGTGTGTCTTATAGTCCGAAAATACAGTAGGTAGAATGTTTTCCTTAATTCAAAGCCAATTGTGAAAAAATGTTGCTTTTGAGGGATAAATAAAGTAGAAAATACTCAGCCATAGTTTTTTCATATATTTTTATTGGATGCTACTAATATTTAGTTTGACTTTACTCTTCAGTAAAATTGTATTCAAATATATTGATGAAACCATTTCAAGGTGTTTTTTCCTCCTGCCAACAGACCCTCCAAATGTACATATTATTGGAAATCTGCCTTTTAGTGTATCAACTCCACTGATAATCAAGTGGCTTGAAAATGTTTCCCAGAAAGACGGACCTTTTGCTTATGGCAGAACCCAGATGACACTGACTTTCCAACAGGAAGTGGCAGAGGTAAGTTTTAATTTTTCCTGGCCACTTTATCCCATGAGCAAATTCCAAAACAAAGTAGCCCTGCACTTTCATCGCGGGCTTTGTTTTCTGAACTTACTACTCCAGTGCACACACAGAAAAGCCAGCCACGGCGCAAACACTGGTGAAACGTGACGATGGTGACAGATGCAGCTGCTGTCAGCAATCCGTGCTGAGCGTGAGTGACGTGCTGCCCACTACGGAGGCCGAGTAGGAAACACAGGACACGTGGCCACAGCACAGTTAGAGAAAGATGGGACCTGTGTGACATTGTGATGCGTTATGCGCAGGGATGGGCACGTGCTGTGCTGTCATTGATATGTGGAACTCAGTGGGGCAGCGGTTAAAGAATGGAACAGTCAGTGGGGAGCTGAGAGAGGGAGGGGGATTGGTGCCTCCTTACTGAGAGAGACTCTCACTTACGCCCCACCCGGCTATGCCTGCGGGCCCACGGCAGTTGTGTTCCCAGGTCTCTCCCTGGAAAGGAAACCTCCAGGGTAGGTGAGGGGATCTGCAGACTGTAAGTGTTTCTGAGAATTTTTTGTTATGGCATACAAGTACAAGCACACGAGGTCCGTCCAGAAGGTGTCCGGCCATGCACTATGAAAACTGGGCACATTTATTGAAGAAGATACAAGAAACATTGTACATAGGACAGTGACACCTCAGTCCCCTAAAAGTAGGCATCTCACACGGTTCTCCCAATAGGCATCAGCTGCCCCGTCATATTTTCCTGAATCTCATCAATGGTCTGAAATCCCTTTCCTTCCAGAAGTGATTTTAGTTTTGAGAAAAACCAGAAGTCACAGGGTGCCAAGTCTGGGCTGTGATGGGGCTGACTCACCTGGGTGATTTGATGTTTTACCAAAAAGCTCTGCAGCAGATGTGATGCATGAGCGGGTGTGTTGTTGTGATGAAGCTGCCAGTCACCAGTAGCCCACAGCTGCGGCCTTCTGAATCATCCGAATAGTTTCCACAGAGGAATGTTCAAGCTTAATGCAAAATTAGATGCAGATTCGTTGCTCTACCCACTCAGTCATTTGAATGTCATGGCCACACAGTACACACGCTCACTCAATGGCGCCTACCACCCCCACTGACTAGTGCAGTGCGGTCGTCATTGTTCGCACCTGCACATTCCAGTGCGCTGTCCTTGGCTGCCACGTTACATTGACATTGTGCAAACCGTTCTTATTATATTAACAATGGCTAGACTTTTTGTGGACAGACCTCGTATATATGGTTTAACAAAAAGAACAGCTGAATCTCCACCACCCAAGTCAACTTAATTAAATTGCCAACATCTTCAACCCTCTCTTGGATGCCTCATTCAGATTGTATCTCCTGTCCCCCTCCTATGGCAAAGGTATCAGTACCATGGATTCGAGATTTATTATCTCTGCAGTTTATCACATACCTCCTTTATTTGTAGTATTTTTATTGTTGTTTAAGTATAGTTGTCTCCATTCCCCCCACCACTTATTATATGTAATTAATATACCTTAGTTTATTGGTTTATTTGTTCCCTTTTGAACTTTATACAGATGGATTCACGCAGTATGTATCCGTTTTATCCTGCTTCACTTGTATTGCCCATAGGTGCAGTTTATCTGTGTAGCTATATACGACCCACTCTTTGACTGTGCCGTAGTTCATCTGTCCTTTCTCCTGTTTCGGGACCCTGAGTTAGCTCCAGTGTTTTCTCAGTGCAGAAGCAGGGGCCGTGAGCGTTCTTCTGTGTGTGTCAGCTGGAGCAGACAGGCGCATGGAGGCCCTGGGCTGTAGGGGCCGCAGATCCTCACTCTCGCTGGATAATGCTGAATTGTTCTCGCAAGTCATCACGCCCGTTTTAGACCCCCACCAGGAGTTCACTTCGCTGCATATCCCTGCCAGTACTTGCTTTTGCCAGATTTGCACTTTTTTTGTTAATCTCGGGAGAATGGTGTGTCATTGTGGTTTTATTTTGTCTTTTGCTGATTTCTAATGAAATTGAGCACCGTTTTACATGTTTATTGGCCTTTTGGGTAAGCACTTGTTTGTGAAGCACATGGCTTTTATTCAGTTTTCTGTTGGTTTGCTTGTCTTTTTCCTAGTGATTTGGAGGAGTTCTTACAGATTCTTCTTACTGTCCCTTATTAGTTAAGTGTGTTGCAGGCATTCCGCTGTGCGTGTCATTATTGTCTCTTTACAGTGTCTTTTGAAGAGCTGATGTTCATAATTTTAAATTTATGGTTAGTGCTTTTTGTGTCTTGCCGAAACACTCCTTTTATAGCCTGAGATCATGAAGCTATTTTTCTGTGTTGTCTTCTAGAAGCTTTATTGTTTTGCCTTTCAAACTTATGTTTATAATCGACTTGGGGTTGATTTTGTGGATGGTTGAAGTAGAAGCCAGTTTCAGTATTGTTAGCATATGATGGTAATTAACCTAACGCCATTTATGGAGAAGCCTGCCCTTCACCGACCTACTGATCTTTATCCACACCTGTGACATAGTGACAAACCCTGGATAAGCACTGGTCTGATTCGACACACGAGAAGAAAGGGTGTGAAATCCAGGAAACAGACGGTCTGACAAAGATGGAGCGACCTTCAGGAAGAGCATTCAGTTCACATCAGCAGATCAAAAATTTGATAAAGTGCCTATCATGTTTGCATATATTGAATGTTGGGGAGAGTTTAGGACTGAATTAGTGATCAATAAACAGAACACTAAACACAGTGGGGATTGAAGTGAATAAAACATGTCATTATTGGAAAGAGAAGTCGAAAGTATTTGGAGATACACTGTTTATGTAGCATCTGGAAATGTAGTTAAGTCCCCGGGATCACCCTGAGACGTGGACCCATAAGAATGGGCAGGGAGTTTGGGAAAGAAGAGTGCGAGGGAAGACGTGCCCGAGAAGTGCTGAAGTGTCTCGCAAAGCTCCGAGAGTCAGAGCGCTGCGGCCCAGCGCGAGGCAGACCAAGGACAGTTTGGAAGGCCCAGAATCGGATGCCGTAGTGCAGGGTGATGATCAAACTATAAATCAGAGTAAAAAAGAACCGTTTAGCCAATGCATGCACGCTTCATTAACTCTTATGAAAAAATTTAATAATTCACCATATGTCAAAATAAATTCCAATTACTGTGTCTTCAGATTCACCACACATTTCTGCAGTGTCTAAGCTGTTGTTAATTCTGCTCAATTTATTTTTTATTTCAGGCATATTTTTATTTTGAAAAGCTCCATTTGGGTCTTATTATATCTTCCCTTTCTCACTTTATGTTCACGCTTTCCTTGGCGTATTCGTGCACATGTATTACACACAGAGCTGTTTTAAGATCTTTGTTTGCTAATTTCATCACCTCTGTCATTTCTGTACTGTTTACCAGCTGACTTTCACCCCCTCATTGCTCTGGGGCTCATTTTTCTGCTTCTTTGTGAGCCTGGCAGTTTTTGACAGGACATCAGATATTGTGAGGTTCTTGGTTTTTCAATGTTGTTGGGAGCTGGATTTTGTTGTGTTGGGTTGAGTGGTGGGTTTTGTTCTGGCCCATAGATAATTGCTTGCAGATTGGTTTGAGGTTTCCTCTTAACCTTGGTTATGACTGATCCAGAGCAGCCATTAATCTGAGGCTAATTAAATCCCGCTGCTAAGTCTCACCCTTTGTGAGGAGTCCACCCAGCTCCCTGTGTATTCTAGGGCTCTCCCCTTTGGCTGTTGCAGATGCAAACTGTTTTCAGCTCTTTGTGAGTCCGTTTGGTCCTGCCTTCGGATGCTGCTCTCTCCAGCCTCTCAACGACCCACGCCTTGAGGAGTTAGCCCCGTGCACTCCCAGGTCTGTGTTCAGCCAAAGACTTGAAGAGCCTGTCTCGGGAGCTCTCGCTCCCTTTCTTCCTCCCTCTCTCTCTTCCTCTGCCCCCACCCCGCACTCCCCACCCTGTGCGTGTTCCCATGTCTCTAGCCGTCTGTTCTGGCTGCTGGGCCTCCCAGGGCTCCAGCCTCTCTGCTCAAGCCAAGGAGACCCCTGGGTTTGAGATCCAAGGAGGGCCTCCTGCTGCAGCCTGAGAACAGCCTCCGGCTGTGAGCTGGGCGTCACCGGCTCACCTCCTCTCTCTCTCAGTGATCACAGCCCTCACTGCTTGCTGTCCAGTTAGGAAAACTATTGTTTCACATGTTTTGTTCAACTTCATGTTGCTTCTGTAAAAAGCTTTTTAATATCAGAATTCCTTTGAGACTGGATTATATGATTGCATTAGTCCACTTCTTTAGGTTCCTTCCTCTCAAATAATGTATGAGGGTATCCTACGGATTTTATTTCTTATGTCCACCCCTCTCTCTTTACCTTGTTCCCCTTGACAGCAGTGATTCTTGATGGAGTGATTTTGACACACCGCCCTCAGGGCCATTGTTGGTTGTCACAAGGCAGGGGTGCTTCTGGTGTCTGTTGGGTAGAGGTGAGGGGTGCTAGTAAACATCCTTCAGTGCACAGGATAGCCCCCCACAACAGAGAGGCACTTAGCATCACCCAGCCCCAAACGTCAGTACTGCCGAGAAACTGTGTTAGAGCATGTGGCCATAAAGTCATCGCGACAATGCAAGATCCTTTATGATGACATCCCCACTTCCCTGAGGTCTGCGTCACTCCCTGCCCGCGAGTCTGTGCATTCTCTTCTGCTGGTTTGAACTGAGGTCACGCTGATCGTTTTCTTTTTGTTTTCTCAACCTTTGGATTTGTGCTTGGATAGTTTTCCTCAGCTGACATGATCATTATGGTATTTCTGTTCTTGAAAAACACAATAGAGTTGCGAAACACTGTGCACGCTCCTTTTTTGGGGAGAAAGAACAAAGGAACAGAGGCTTAAGAGGCGGAATAATATTTTCGTGACTCAGAGTGTCAGTAGTGGTTATTAATGATAGTGTTGCTCCCACACCACATACAATTATTTTTCTTTAACAAAAAAAGCTGATTTTACTTAAATTTTAGTATGAATTTTGAAAAGAATCTATACTAAGTCTATAATTTAAGAAATGCCTTAGAAGTATGGGTAATAGTGGTCCTCTGACTGATTTTCCAATTTTGCAAGTGAAAGTTTCAGCAGGAGAATAAATAACATCATTTTCTTATATATTCTCTTTGCTCTTGACACTGTCATATTTGTAATTTTGTATTTTAGAAAGCACTTCTAAAGATTTTCTTTGTTTGACTTAGTGAATTGCAAAACAAAAACACAACCCTCTTCTTTCTCTCTAGGACTACAGGGTCTGAATGTATGAATTCAGCTCATACACCTTAAGGGACACATAGACAGTTTAAAGTTACAGCTTATAAAATAGAATCAGACTGTGGGGCAGTAAATGAGACCTTAACAGATCTTATCTAGCCTCACTGTATAGATGACAAAACTGAGGCTCAAAGTAATTTAATGTTTTCCAAAAGGTCACGGAGCTAGTTACAGGGAAAGCCGAACTTGAACACAAGCCATATGTTTTCTGCTGAAGTCATACGCTTAGCTTCTCTGTGTGGCCCTAAGGTCTTTTCTTCCCGGTCCAGCATCAGCCTCCTGCCGTCTCCAAGGACCCTGGCTGTTTAATAGTCACATCCCTAGCGGGGGGGGGGGAGTTACCTCTTCATTAATATGTAGTTCTCTTTGTCTCTAATGTGTGGCTGTTTCACTTCTCAAGTATAAGCCAATTTTTTCTACTTGTAATTGAAATTATTTTAGATGAGTAAGGGGAAAAAAAGTATTTCAGCAACACTGTGCTTGTGAATTCTTTGACCCCATCTTTCCCCTTAGACTCAGAATGCTTTTAAAAGCTCAAAGGTTAGACATTTCCTTTCACTGAAAAATTAACTGCTTTGGTTTCTTGGCCTTTTGCTGTGGCAGTCATCTGTCTTCTAGTGGAGTTTGAATTTTCATAGCTTTACCTATAATATATGTATCCCCGAAATACCAAATCGTCTTCAAGGGGTTGATTGACCACTTACCCCTTAAGCTAGCTTTTAATGAAGTCCTGTGCACAGCGTTCTGGTCTGTGGCTTGAACTTCCCGAGTGAGTTAGGGCGGACGTGTGTGCTGCTGTCTTCTAAGCGGAGCCGTACGGTTCACAGGTCTTCATTTCCACACCCTGGCTGCCTTTGCTCCACAGATTGGGTGGGTCACGTTAAAGGTCAGGACAGCCCCTCCTCTGCAGGAGCGGACACGCAGCACTCCACGTGAAGCAGACTCCATCGTGTCTTCACAGCACACGAGCTCACCCTCCACGCCTCACTGGTGTGCTTTTCTGTTAACGTAACTTTTCAGTCTCTTGAATTCACCTGTGGAAACATACGTTTCAGATGTGAAGTGGCAAATTGGAAGAAAACCCAAGATGAAATAATAATTTTTAAAATCTGGGCATTCCTTTTGGTTTATTTTCTAGTTTTGGGATTATGTTCATGCTAGATTTTAGTTTCATACAAAACTGCTTTGAATTGTGCCAATTTGCACAGTGCATTTTTCAATTAATGTTTACCAGTGGTAAAATTAAGCTCTTTTTAAATCAAGAAATAGAAATAGTTTTGACTACTTGATCCATAAGCTTATTTTTTTTAACTCAGATCTGTACTTCCATTATTCGTCTCTGTATTTTTGGTATTTGCTTGAGAATACCATATTTTGCTGTGTATAACGGGCACCCACATTTTTGTGGGCATTATCATACTCATGTGTGATGTGCATCCTTATTTTTCCCTAAAAAATTTGGGCAGAAAGTGCCCATTATACACGGCAAAATACAGGGTATATATAGTTCTTGGTTTCACATTTTAATAAGGAAGAGTTCATTCCGTCAGATACAGTGTAGTACCTCATCACTTGTCATAAACCCAGCTTCCCAATAATTTTACCTGTCCAAATACAGACAAGAGCCAGATAATTTAAAATAAAAAGAGAGAAGAACAGTGAAGCAGGAAAGCGGAACCCCCACGCGGTGGTCACAAGTCTAAAAGCACTGCTCGCTCACCACGGGGCACACGACCCGCGCCCCACCCCCACCCCCCGGCCCTGGGTCTTGTGAGAGGATCAGAAAGAATGTCCAGTGAACTCGCAGAACACAGGGAAGCGGGGCGCATTTTAGAAAGGTGAATGTGCCTATTTTTTTAATCCTCAACCAGCTTTGCCCAGTCTTAACATATTGCCATTTTTCTTATCTAAGAAGTAAAATAATGTAGATAAGTTTGGAGCCTTGTTTCCTTTATTTCCCTTCCCTGAGTTGTACTGTGTTGAAATGTGTATTCATCATTTCTGGGCACGGTTTTCACTAGCACTGCAAATACAGATACATTCACACACACACACACAATAAGCAGTCTTTTGAAATTTTTATATAAATGAAGCCATACTGTACATATTTTCTTCCACTTAATTATTTTTTACTCTGTTTTGGGGATCTATGTTGGTAACCCTTGTTATTCGTTTTAACTGTTATTTAGTATTCCATTGTCAGAATGACCGCAATTTACTTATTCAGTCGCCTGCGATGGACCTTTGTGTTTCCACACTCTTTTTATGTTGCACAGAATGTTGCAACGAACATTCGTTCTAAGGCCCATCTCCTTGTGTGACTACACAGACTGCGCTCCAGGACGCGGTCCTGAGGGTAAACCTATGGGGTCACGCGGGTGTACTGGACCTCAGCTCCACTCCGTGTGTGGTCCCCCTGTGGTCCCCAGTGCTTGTACCGGCCCCCCTCACACGCGGTGCTGCTCCAAGTGGTCACCCAGACTAGGTTCTACCAGGTCCTTCCTTGTGTCGTTTAAATTTTGCTCATTCTATGGATGTGAAATTGTATCTCATTATGGTTTTAATTTGCCTGTCAATAATTTGCAGTGTGGCTGAGCATAGTTTATAGTTCATTTGAGTTTCTCTTATATTTTCTGTTAGCTGTTTATTGTTTGATTGTGATCAGACTGGACCCATTATTTGCTGATAACGCCTTCTCGCCTTTCCGTAGAGACTCACGGCCAGCACCGGGAGCAGGCAGCGCAGCCGCCTCTCCGTGATGGCCCAGTACCTCTGCCACGTGCGGCACCTCTTCACGATTCCAGGACGCGCCTTCGTGCCCAAACCGGAGGTCAGTCTCTCTCTGCTCATTGCACTGTTCCAGAATTAGGGTTTTATCTGTGATCTTTGCTGCTCTGAGGATGTGTCATAGCACATTATCTCGGGGGTCTAGTCTTGACTTATATGCAAACTGCACCGTAAGTTTTTCCTTACCCCTCCCGAATAAGCGTAAAAATTACAGTATGAATTTAAGGATTACAGGTTTTAGTCTAATTTTTCTCCCACTTATTTAGAAGGATTAAATGTCCAGTTTTATCCATGTTGCCCTGGTGGTGGTGATATTATTATTGCTATTATTCCTTTTATACCTAAATTATCTGAGTGTGGAAGATGAGTTACATGGTCAGCCATTCCTCAAAAAAAGAAATCAGTATTGTGTGTGTGTGTGATTTCTGCTGGAGACTTCTCACTAATGTTACATCAAACATTCGTTTTCGTGAAATTTTTTCCACCTTTTTTTAAAATTTTTTTTATTTTAGATTATTCAGTACAGTTTCTATCTTTTAATCCCATTTTTTTCCCACTTTTTTTGAGAGACCTTATTTTGGTAATGTTACAATAATCTCTGGGAAAATAGCTGAATATTAAATTAGACTTTGACTATTACATCTATATACGACTAATTACAGAAACATAAGTGCTAATTACAGAAATTAAGTTTCTCTGCCAAAAATTAAATTCAATAAACTGGCATCTGTACCACAGGACATATGCCATAAAAACTCATCTGTTTCTTCTTTGAATGGACGCCGAGCATCTGCATGAAAGCCCTGGGCAGCTGGAGCGGGGAGGCAGCCGGAGCGGGGAGGCAGCGGGGGTGGGGGCCCCGTCAGACGAGCGCCTGCAGGAGTCACAGCTAGCGCGGAGCAGCGTTCTCCGGACTTGATGCAGTTTCCCTCACATCGTCTGGCACTCAAGTAGACGGCACAGTGAAATTGTTCATGTGCTTTTTAGGATTAGATTCAGATTTTGGGTTTAGAATGGGGCGCTGGTAGTGCTGGACCAGAGTGTGCATCTTGAAGTGTGTCCGAGAAGGCTCGGTGTTCGTCGTTACCGCCTTCCACTTCCTCTGCGCTGCTGTCCGCCACCACGAGGGGAGGTTTCCCGTGACTGTAGGGTGCAGACCATCTCCCACTTACGGGACAGACTTCACGGTCTGCTTTTTCCGAAGCAGCTCGGAGAACTCACTCTCAGTACCACCTCCTTGCAGCATCTCAAGGCTTCAGACATTATAAATCACTTCTTTCGAAATAATAGATCCTATTAGATCCGAGGCAGAATTTGATAACGGAGATGTCTAGTAGGTCATCACCAAATTTAATACATTTGTCCTTTCAGGAGTTTTCTAGGCTAGAACAGGTGCCCGTTGTATTGAAGAGAACCAAGCGATTATATAGCTTGCTTGCTTCTTGCCATGCATACAGATGCGTGTGTAACATTTTGAATAGTGCCATACCCAATTATATCAGAAACCAAGATCTTTATCGTTAGGCTTTTTATAACCTATGGTTATTGCCATAACCCAGAAACTTTAGGCTACCTAATTGTTCCAAGGGTTTCTTAGAGTAGATGTTAGAATATTTGTAGTGGAAAGTTTCTAACTCTTTGTTTTAGTTACCTTGTTGAGGGTATTTGATGGTGTTTAGAAGTTATCAACTTTTTTGATTTAGGGATACAGTACCCTTGTTGGTTTAGGAGTAAGGCCTTATGAAAACTTATTATTTGGGGGGGGAAAAGCTTGCTATGTTTTTATTCTCTTTTTATTGACATATGTTTGCTTTTTGGCAAAGTACACATATAATTTTCTTTACATGCTTTTCATCATACTGAAAATATTACATGCAGGAATTTATTTGTAATCTAGGAAAGCAGTTATTGAGGAGAGAGAATGTATTATGATAAAGGAAAACAATAAATCAAAGGATTAGACTTTAGTTCTTAAAGAAGTCTCTGTTTCTTTGAAGTAGTTTTACCATAGTAGAGCAGCTTGTGAATACTCTGAAGAAAGCTAGAAAATATTTGGCTGATAGTTACCTTGAGCAAATTTTTAGAAAAGTTTGTTTTCTTAAGAAAGGGGAAGAGTTTTTACAGAGATGTTAAAATAATAGTAGAAGGCCACCCCTCTGGCTAAGTGCTGTGTATGCAGAGAGACAGTCGAATAACTACTGTACATGGTGAGGAGCACAGAGGGCGAAGATAGAGGTGTAGGCAGGCTCCTGGGGGAGTTGAGAGAGAGGTTAATTCTCTGCAGATGCTCAGAAGAAATTTACTAAAATTCAGTACTTACTCTCAGGCAAAACTCTTCCAGAACTAGACGTAGAGAATTTCTTTTGTGGTATGACGAGATGGGCTTATTTCCACCCACCTTAGGATTTTTCCTATGAGAATCTGTTATTCCTTCTGTCCATCAGTCTTTAGATTAAGCTAACCCAGTCACCTTTACTGGCAGAACTTTCACTGCTGGGGAACTATGATGATTCTCTTCTGACTAGTTGGACAAAATTCTTAACAAACCCTTCACTGTCATTAACTTCTCTAGTGCAGTCCCTGAAGTCCGAACTCAAAATTCTTTTCTATCTACAGAGAACACAATCTCGTGAAATCAGATTAATTGGTCTATTCTAGTGTTTCTTAAACTACTAGAGTTCGTAGCATACAGATTTTAAGTTAGAATTTTTAAAATTTAGTATTTTCATTTCACTGTGTAGTTAGTAAAATTATTACAAGACAAAATGTCCCTTTTTCAGTTCGAAATTAGAAGTAGAAAATGCTTCCACCCTGTCTGGTGTGGCTCAGTGGATTGAGCACTGGTTTGACAACCAAAAGGTCACAGGTTCCATTCCCAGTCAGGGCACATGCCTGGGTTGTGGGCCAGGTCCCCAGTAGGGGGCGTGTGAGAGGCAACCACACATTGATGTTTCTCTCCCTATCTTCCTCTCTTCACCTCTCTCTAAAAATAAATAAATAAAAATCTTTAAAAAAATAAATAAAATGCTTCCATGAAAGAATAAAACTTTTAAGTTTCTCAAGCTGACCCCTAAAGATCCTCAAGAACCCATGTATGTCTGGGGTCCTACAGTAATTTTTTTTCCAGCTAGTTTGCCCATTACTCAAATTCAATAAATACTGAGCTATTGACTATTCCCTCAAAATTCTGCCATCTATTTTCCTTTTATAATTGTGGTCGTGGGTCTGGTAGCCTGACATCCTGCCCGCAGCATGGACAGGTGTTACGTCTGACCGTATCCTATACCCCAGCCTAGTAGGAAAGTCACTGAGATGTAACATGACAGTTGGGACATGTTCTTTTGATTGACAGGATAGAGGCAGCATTTTCTAGGGGAAAACTAGAAGTGCTGTGAAGTCAGGTAGACCGGTTGGGACTCCAGCGCTCCTAGTTACGAGGACTTGCTCAGGCTAATAGGTTGAGTTTTAATATTCATATTGGGCAGTAACGCCACCCTTGAGGGATTGAGATAAGCAGTGTACAGTGCGCAATATGAGCCTCTGGCACCACGAGGCAGTCAGTGGAAGGTAGATGTTACTCTTTTGAATATAAACAAGTATTTGTGAACCAACTTGTAATATCTTGCTGCAGTGTGGATTATATTTTTTCAGATGTAAATATAGTTTATATCTGATTTTGCCTGTTAACTATAGTATATGGAGCAAGGTACTCCCAAACATGTTGGAGATTCAAAGCATAAATTGTGTCAGTACAATCTTAGATGAATTAATGACGATATCCCCATGATACAAAGGGAAGGTCAGGACTTAGGGCATCCAAGCCGGACCTTTGAGGACAGCACCGCAGAGGCGTCCAGGCATGCTTACCCACATGTGGGGGCCCCGTCCTCTGTGGGAAAGGACCCGGCTCCGGGAGCCGGCGGCACCCCAGGCCCACGGCAGCTGGGAGGTGGGTGCAGGGCCCAGGGGCAGGCGCTCCCAGGGCGCCAGCAGCAGCCCCGCAGGTTCCCGGTGACAGACAAAGCTTTCAGATCCCTGGTGTGGCCTTCTCTGCCTTGGTTGCGGGGAAGAAGTTCTGAACTAAGTTCATATGTAATTGCTTTAACAGCCTTCAGCCAGGATTACTTAATGTCATTCTTCCTCTCTTCCTTTTTTTGTAGCTTTAGTTGCTCACTTTTATCATTGACTTTTATACTTACTGTACCAGTATTGTTATTGTAAGTTGCCTTGAATTTTTTGGAAATGGGCGAGTCTAAAAAAACTGTAAACCTGCGTACTAAAAGTCAGCTTTATAATTGTAGAAAACTAAAAGAGTCATCCTTTTTAAAAATCAGATAAAATAAGTGTTGAATAAAAATAAGTGTGCTTACTATTATAATCTAATTTAATTCTAGTTATGTATTCATAACTATTCAAGAATGAGATAAGCAATAAGAATTATAGTTCTGAGAAAGAAACAGAATTGCAGTTTTGCGGGTGACAATTTTCTGTAGTGTAAAATACAGTGAAATGAAGAAAAGTGTCAGTGGGGCAGGGAAGGATTCGTGCAGGGCACTGCACAACCACAGGCTGTGTCTGAGTCCAACAAGTTGATGTGTGCTAGAGTATACAGCGAAAAACATGGTGATAAAAGAAATTACTGCAGCAGCCTTCCTCAAGAAAGGAAGAAATGAGAAAACACCGAATCCGTATCCCCGATGGAGCTTACTTCTATCTACCTGCCTGCCCCAGGCCTGCTCCCCGCCCCTCCCCACTCATCTGCTCAGGTCAGGTCCTCCCGCCTAACCCCGAGGTCATCTTCAGTACCGTCCCTCCCCCTTACCGTCACCCTCACAGCCAGCCACTCCTTACCAACTTCCGACACCCCCGCTCCCTGCCTCTTAAATCTAGCTATTCTTACATCCATTCTCCTGACCTAACTGAAGTCTTCATCCTTTTTGCCAGAATTACCAGGTGATTACCGCACGCACACACACACACACACCTTTGCTCCGTGGGTAAATAAACATGATATTCTGGGAAGTTTTTGGCATTTTGGGTTTTGTTTTTTTTTGGTGGGGGGAGTGGTACTCTTTTAGGAACTTTTTAATCAAACAAAAAGGAATGTTTATGTGCATTCAAGTAGATTAGACCAGGGTTTCTCAGCCTTGTCACTGTTGACATTTTGGTCCAGCTAGTTCTTCGTTCCTGGGCTCTCCTGTGCATTGTGGGATATTTAACAGCTTTCCTGGCCTGCACCCGCTAGTACCGTTACCCCAGATATGTCAACTAAAAATGCCTCCCGGCATTGCCAGATGTCCACCCCCGGTTGCAAACCACTGGATTAGACCAAGAGCCTTTGGGCTGCAGCCACTGCATCGTGCTCACGGTATCTCGACACTTTTTGCTTGTACTGCCTCATTAACCTTCGCAACCCTGAGTAGATACTGAAAACCCCCCTGTCACATGAGCAAGCAAAGACTTGGAGTAAGTGATGTGTGCTGTGTGACCGGTGTCCTGTGTTTCTGTACACATGGTGGCTTCACGCTGGCCCCAAAGCCCCTCGGGTTGAATCCCATCTCCCCAGCTTACTAGCTGTGTGACCTTGGGTAAGTTAGGTAACCGACACCCTTTCTCTGCCTCAACTTCCTGTGAGCTACTAAGAATAGTACCTGCCTCCTAGCACCCTTAGGAGTTGACACCAGGCGGTGCGTGCAGAGCAGTTCAGTCAGGACTGGCATGTCATAGTAAGCACTTGTCGTGAGTGGCAAGTCACGGCGAACACACAGGTAAGAAACATACCTTGTCTCCGAGTCAGGGTGGAGATGGTGTCTTGTAGAGTCATGATCCGTACCAGAGCCTTCCCTGAGAGCACGGAAGTGGAGGCAGTGCCCTTCCTCAGGGAGTCGTGGTTGAGCCCCCGCAGGAGATCCCGGGTGGCCCCAGAGGGGAGTGGAGTGTGGGCAGGCGAGCGGTGAGTGGGAGGAGGCTGGGGGAGCGCTGCGGAGGGGTGGGTCCCAGAGGGCACCCAGCATTTCGTCCTCACTGTTTCCGGTCTGGGCACAATCGGGCCATTATTTTGTATCAAGTGGCTGCTTTTCTGAGAGTTCAAACACTCCTACGTATTTAGGAAGAAAATATTCTAAAAATAAATAAAAATTATTTTGAAGTATGTAGAAACTTACGTAGAGTATATAAACCTTT
The DNA here is from genome assembly GCA_028533065.1 of Trachops cirrhosus. NCBI lineage: Eukaryota > Metazoa > Chordata > Mammalia > Chiroptera > Phyllostomidae > Trachops > Trachops cirrhosus. The sequence continues at coordinate 183,174,080 of CM052541.1, read as the reverse complement.
AGTGTAGGACTGTGGGGTACGTAGACTGCACAGAAGCCAGTCACTCTGAGCAAAGCGAGAGGACCACACAGGTGTCAGAGCAGTCCTGTCGCCTGGACTGGCACTAAAGTGGTCTTTGCATTAGAGTTATCCTTAATCTTTTCGTTTAGAAAATAGTTTGAGCATTAAAGAGGAATGCGTACTTTAAATAATCATTTAAACTCCCATTTAAATGATTCCTTTTCTAATCCATACATGAGATAGCACCTTTTCATTTTAGCTACTCATTAATAGCTAATGACATTGTTGAGGAGGAGAATGAAGATCTGCCGAGTAAAATAGGCATAAAGTAGTTTAGTCTCTACCTCTGCGTGAACAAATGCACATCGTTCACTCACGGGAGAGGTAGTCTTCCCATCCTGAATTACTCGCGCACGGAAATGCCGCGCACTACGCCGTGAGCCCTGGTTGAGCTCGAGTCGACAACTAAATTACCAGAAACAGCAGTGTGCGACCTCAAAGAATCCGATTTTCATTCTCTTTTTTAAATATTTGAAATACATAAGATAATTTAACTTAGATTTTTATGCTTTTTTATAGAGCATTCTTTATACTTTAAAAATTACTTTCGCATCTATTAACTCACTGAAGCCGTTCATTTATAAGAGAACAGTAATGTATTTGTCAATGTGGATCAAACCAGAACATAAAAGAGAGATTAAACGAGATGGGGCTAAATCTAAACTGTCCTGGATAAATGAGTTAACCCAGAGAATCCCCTTGCTGGCCGCGAAGGGCGGCCTTCTTGAGCACATTCAAACAGACGTGCTGGCATCTCTTGGCTTGTGCCTAATGCTCCAAAGTCCTAGAGATGTGAGTGTGGTTTGGTTTGCTTTTGCGTTGCTGTGGTGGCACTTACCAGCGTCTGCCCTTCCGTTCCGCCTCATCTTTGAATGTCGTATTGTTGGCTCTCACAAATGGATGGAGGTATTTTTCTAAAATGAGAAAAGGGACAGGGAGGTCACAGGTGGGGAGCTGGGGTGGCTGGTTTGGGCGATGCTGGAAGAGGTGGCCAGCTCTTCCGCCCCCGGCGCGCTGCGGCAGGGCTGCAAACAGCAGCTGCCTGTGGCCGTGCCACTCAGATGGTGAACGCGGGTGACACCTGGGGTCACACCGGCGCAGGGTGCTGCTCGCACTCAGCGTTTGGTGAAACCCAGTTAAGTACCAATTCGGAAAATGTACCAGCAGGTTATCTTAAGCAAGAAGAAGCCATTAATTAATTACCTCAGTAATATGATCAGAGTCTCTTTCAATTATAAACATTTAGATAAAACATGAAAATAGGGATGGAAGAATAATCTTACAACAGATATAACTGGACATGAGAATTTGTTGCCATTTTAAATGACCTTGTCATTTTTTAAATTTATTTTTTCAAGCATTTCAAACCTTTGTAGAGAAAGTTAAGCATAATTCTGGTATGTGTATATATATATAATTTTTTTTAATCTAAAATAGACACAAAAGTCCCAGCAGGCATCTAAAAATTGCACGTGCATTACACAGTGATTTACACATAATCCTTCAGGTTGTATGCGGATTCGCCCTCTAGCTTTGCGGTGGGCGGGTGCGGCTGCTTGGGCGGGGAGAGCCAAGCCTCCGGATCCCTTTTCACGCAGGAAGTGCAGAAAATGGTGCCAGAGGTCAACAGCAGCATGGCCGAAATGAATCCGATGTAGACAGCTCCTCCAGGTTCGTGTTTGTTGCTTTCAGGCACTGTCAGATCCAGAAAGGTGGTGATGATCTCCTTTGTGTACCACACTGTCGGTATTAACGCAGAGATCCCTGCAGACATGAGACAGACGCCCCCAGCAAAACAAGTGTGACTCTTGGTCTCCCTGTCCCCTCCTAAGCGAGTGCACTGCATCCCCACTGTGGAAGTGCAGATCCCCAGAGCGGACAGGACACAGGCCAGGACCATGGCGGCCCGCGCGGCCTGCACGTGGGTGGGCAGGGACAGAATGGAGTACTTGAGGGTGCAGCTGAACATGCCGGTGCTGTAGCACGTGCAGTCCATCCACAGCCCTTGCAGCTGGACGATGGCCGTGATGATGTTGGAGCCCGTGTCCACAGTCACCTTCCAGTTGGGCAGCACGGTGGCCACCAGCACCCCAGAGACCCCGCAGAAGGCCAGGACGAAAGCAAGGAGCTGGACGTGTGCCAAGCGCATGACGTCACCACCGCGGGCTTTGTCTGCCAAGGAGATCCTGGTGCTTAACTACCACGGCTGCCGGTCAGAATCGTAGCTGTTCCCGTGCAGTGGAGGACCAAGTGACAGGCTGGGAAAAGAGACAAAGTCAGGTTTGAGGGAAAGAGAAGAAACAAAACGGCTTCTGTGTGCGGTGGGAGCCGGTGCCTCGGCCCGCAGTGGGTGCGGACGCAGCTGTCCGGGGCCAGAGCTCACACCGGGCCTTCGGAGGCTCAGTCCTCCTGGGTGGACGGGGTGGCCGGTGCTGGGGAACGTGCTGGCGAGGAAAGGGCTGTCCACTTTGTTCTTTTGGAAACTCCAGCTGTACTGAAGTTGTCTGCAAAGTGGGCCTATAGCCTGGCTAGGAGACTTAGGCCTGCCAAATTCCTGCCGTTAGACCTGATCAAGAACTTTATAGCATGATGGATTTTTAAAAACTTGATTTTTAAAACAAGCATTTTGATTTTAAGTAAAATACTTTGTAGATATAAAGAAGAATAGTTTAAACCCACCCCTTAAAAATGAAATATCAATGTACACTGGGAAAGTTTCAAGTGTTCAGAAGCATTTACTAAGTCCCCACCACGTACCGGCACGTGACCCAGGTGAGCTAAGGAGAGGAAAGCAGCGGAAAGAAGTCACCTGCACGACTATCCCTGGGTTCTACTTAATAAACATTTGCAATATCCTTACCCACGGTGGCACTTCTTTCACTTCAGGTACAAAGTACTCAAAACGGAACAATTAAGCTACTGTCCTTTGCTATGAGAATGTGAGATCCTTTCTAGTTGGGACCAGAATCCTTCCTGACCCAAATGCTGCAGTCGGCTGCAAAACCGGTTATTCTGAACAGTCCCGAAGTAGGGGCATCAAATCTTAAATACGTACAGAAATAACCACATCATTACTTGTCCATGAAAGGATGCCGAACATAATTTAACACTTTATTCTCTCTCTTTTTTTTTAAGAGGGAAAAGTTAGCGCTTTGTGGCTTTACTGTGTTTTAATCTGGCGGGACTTACTGCCTCCTTGGAGAAATGTAAGGCTTTCTGAAGTACAGCAATCCTGGCTTTTTTGTGTCTCTGAATTAAATTTTGAATGATGCGTTAAAGCGGCTCTATCACGATGCACATGTATTTGGCAGAAGGCAGTGTGGGTCAAGTCTTGGCTTTCCAGAACCTCTCTGTGCCTTGATCTCCTGTTCTGAAAAATGGGAGGATTATACTACCTATATCATGGAGTGAAATATGTCAGTGCATTTTAAGGGCTTAAAACAATATCTACCCCCATAGAAAATACTCAGTAAACTGCAGTTGGCATTGTTATTAATGTTATTTATTTTATACCCTATGACAAATAAATGTCATATGATCTTTATATCACACGGCAGTTTCTTCTCTTCCTTAGACTGATTTAATTCATTGGCATAGAATCGTAGAGCTGAAAGAAACTAGCTGTAATGTCGTACATCATCATTTTGTTCAGATTAGCAGCCTGTACCTTTTTCCCGTCACCCCGGTACCTCTGGTGAGATCCTCCCCCGGGGGCTTTCTTCCCGTGGAGGCCAGGCACGCGTTCTGTCTGAAGGCACAAAGCACCTTACTTACCAGCTTCACTCACTCCCTTTCCCACCAAAAAAAAAAAAGCCTCCAAAAGGCGTCAATTTGGCAAATGACTTAGCTTTGAAGACGCACCTAGGAGGCCGCTTCCTGGCTTTTGTGAAATGCGTGCCCATATTGAAAGTGTGAACTTGCCTGTGGTTCTAACAGTGATGTCTAAATCCTGGGCTGTCTGAATTCCATTGCTCTGTTTTTGTTCATAGTCTTAAACATGTGAAATTTACAATTTTAGGAGAGGATTTCCGTGAGATTATGAATTCTTAAGAATCAGACTTACTGTAAAGGTCCGAGGGCCCAGGCTTTACCTGCCTCATACACCTTATTTCTGCACAGACTGAGGCCAGAACAGAACAGAAGTTACGGTTTCTGGAAGAAAATAAAGCCCATGTTTATAGTTTCATAATAGCTGTTTGCAGCTTGGGGCCGAGAGCTCCAGCCCGCTCACTAAATGACGCCTTCCCGGAGCGTTTTCCGCGTAGGGGTTCTTGCAGAGCCAGACTGCTGTTAACATTCCCTGACAGCATCTCATTTCTTCGTTTTTACTTTGGTTGAGTAACCTTGATGTGTTGATCCGTCTATGCTCAGCTCCCCAATTATAACCCTTTCTTTCTCATTAGCCAATACATTTTATAAATTTCAGTGTAATTCAGACTTGCAGACAGCTTGTTCATCTTAATTAACAAGTGCTGGCAGTGATAAATTACAGACGGCCAAAATCAGCGTAAACAATATGACATCGCATTCAGTTAGCATAGCGCTCACTTATGTCAGATATTGGACTTAAATGCTTTCTTCTGTCTACAGAACTTAGGCAGAAAGAATTTGTTCTCCCAAAACAAGGTCACTGTTCTGTTTCTTCTGTAAAAGCACCCTGGCATCTTAGCCGTAGTGCTATGAAATCTTTTGTTTCTTCCCCTCTCCAGTCACGAGCATGATCCAGCGTGAGGCCTGTCCTCTCGAATGTCTGTCGGGAGACGATAAAGGCACACTTTGTTTAGATGATTGTGGTGGTTGGTGGGGGGGATACCGTGGCAGTGAGTAAACTTGGTTCTAAGGGGAGAGCTCCCTCACGGCTCCAAAATGCAGCCCATGCAGAACAGGACCTGCGAGTGTTAAGTTCGTGCACTATTTGCCAAAAGTCTGGAGTAGATATCATTAAAGAGTAAAGTCAGTTTTCCAGTCAAAATTTATTTCTATCAAAACCGGTATTTAAAAACAGTTTTACAACCTAAAATTCAAGCTAAGTGGCCCTGGAAGAGCTGTATCGAGCATTAAGCGTCATAGAAGCTTCTCATTTTCCATACCTTTTGTCCGTAGCCTTCACTGTCTCAATCCGCTCGTTCAGTTGTCTCTGCGTGAGCCCCAGGGAGGTGTGATGAGGGGAGGAGGCACCCCACGCACGAGGCTCCCTGCACAGCCTCTGGATATCGCCGATACGGCTCCGCCGGCTCACTCGCAGATAGCAAGTAAAGAGCCACACAGAAAGCTGAGCGGTAAAAACTGCTGATGGGGCTAGAAGATAAATACCGGGTTCGCCATCTCATTTTTTGAACTGTGGGAGAATTAAGAAAGGAGAGGCGGGGAAGGGAGGGAGTTGTTGTTACAACAGGATTTGTCAAAACCTGAAAGCTGAAAACGTTTTGTCACTGTATGCAGAGGAGGGATTCTTTGGGAGCTCACACAAAGGCTTGCTTTTCTTATAATACTATGTTTTAGTCCATAGTTATAATTTATTTTTATCTATGTTGGAAGACACAGTTTATTATTTGATGTCCCCAATTCTTTATGGTCTGAAATATTTTTAACTGGATTGTGCTTTGCAGATGATAGTTGAGACTATCTTTTTTTTCAAGGTTTGATTTATTTATTTTTAGAGAGGGGAAGGGAGGGAGAAAGAGAGGGAGAGAAACATCAGTGTGCAAGAGAAACATCAACGTGTTGCCTCTCCCATGACCCCAGCCCAGGCATGTGCCCTGACCGGGAATTGAACCAGCAACCTTTTTTGGTTTGCAGGCTGGTGCTCAGTCTGAGCCACACCAGCCAGGGCAAGACTATATTTTTATTCAGGTGCTTGTGACTTGTCTAAAATCAAGATTCAACAAATTGGTTAACTTTCAAAAGAAACATTCAAAGACAGTTTTCAAAATACATGTTTTTGCATGGAAGAAAAGCCAGGAACAACTGTTGATTAGAATTTTGATCAGTAAACCTACCAGAGATTTTTTGGGGGTGTCCTGAATTTTCTTCTGTGAGTCCTTCCACTGAGGAAGGTTTCTGGAGTGTAGTTTAATATTAGGGCTTTTAGAAACTTACAAAGAAATTACATGAAAATGACGTGACGAACCATTAGATGAACAGTGATGCCAAGCCCTGATGTTCTGGGTCGTGAATAACAGCACAGACGTAGCACACCTGCGTCGGTCTTGGGTTCTCAACTTCTCTTCCTCAGCAGTTTCAATTCTACAAACTACAAATTCATGTCCACTGTATAGAAAGGGAGACAATTTTATGATTGGATTTAAAAAATTTTTTAAACTGTTGATAGCCTTGTTGGATGTTAGCCATTTCTTTAAAAGCAAGGCATAATAAAATGCGTGTTTCACTTATCTGGGTTTTTCTAGATTTTTTTTTATTGCTGTTTTTTGTTAGTTTCTTTTAATGTAAGCCTGGCATTTAGCAAGATGTTGACCATCTGATGCCTGTGGATTCGCTCTTCAGCCATCGTATTCGAATGTTGTTATGGAAACTTCTTTTACTTCATGGAGGTGTATGAACAGTTCCGTGCATAAACACTGGATGAGGCGGAGCGGAAGCTCAGGCGCTGCTCCTGCTGTGTTGGAAGAAGTCCCCCGGATCCCTCCAATGTTGGCCAGCGGGGCTCCTGGCCGTGGTGGTTGGTGCAGACTCACCTGCGCTGAGGCTGACGATGTCAGGTGGAGGGATGCACCTGTCATCTCTGACCCCAGCATAAGGCAGCCAGCTGAGAATGAATGGCTAAGCTTGCTTTAATGTTCGTTACTACTTTCAAAATGTTTTTGATAATTCTTCTGCCTTGATCCTTATTCAGTATTAACTGTTTTTAAGTGATAGATTCTGAAATGCAAATAGCTTTTATTAACTACAGACCTCTAATCAGGCAGAATCTCTCATGTACAAAAAGATCTGGAGAGTAGAAGTATATGGAGAAATATAGTTCATTGACATCATTGTCTATTTCTAATGTGGACAGAATTAAAGAGCATTGAATCTTTTCTGTCCAGAGACTTCCCTAGGTGAATTTACCCTAGTTTATCTTTTCCTCAGTTTGTCTTTTTCCCAGCCCTCTCCCAAGTTGAGTATCCACTTGCCAACACGACATCGCTGACGCACATTACAGACTGATCACGCACCAGACCGAGCCCCTGACCTTCCTTCACCGAGTCCCCTCGCCCCCCACGGCGGTTAGTGGCAAACCCACCCTTCCATTCGGCACACCCTGGCGCGTCAACCGTCCTGGAGTCCATACCCAGCATCCGGCCAGCCAGCCCACTGCTGCCTCTGGACTTCCAAACACGTCAGGAACCCTACCCCCTCAGAGCCCTCTACTGGTGCGAGACCTCTAAGAATGGGGTGACCCTCACGAGGGCAAGGACTTCTGTCTGCCCTGTCGGTTGCTGTGTGACCTGGGCCGGGGCGGTGCCTGACCTATAGGGCGGGTACTGTAAACATTGAATGAAAGAATCCAGAAACTGATTTTGAGCATAGAAAATAACATTACTGAAACTACACATTACCTTTGCATGAGTAAAAGTATAATTTTGACCTTTCCAAATGAGACTACTCTTGAGTTTTACAATTCTGATGTAAAAAAAATATCTACCATTTATAAGCTGCTTCCTATATGCTGAATACTGTTTGAGGCACTTTGGTACTTAATTCTCGAGATAAGCCCGCGAGATAACAGGAATCCTCCTTTTATAGAAGCGAAACCAAGCTGCAGAGAAGCTGAGTAACGACGAAGGCTGTAAGATGAGTGAGTGGGAGTCTGGGCCAGAATGCCGTGAGTTTTGAGGCCCTTCTGCATCAGAGCACTACTGTCCTGCCTCCCCTTGGAACAGGGTGTATTTCCAAGTCTCACCTTGAGGAGTCGCTCCCTTCTGGGCCGGTCTGGGTTCGGCTACGGAACAGATTGACCCCGACGTCTCCGCAGGGTGACATACAGGGCACACTTCTCGCTCATGCCGAGTGGCAGCGGCGTAGCTGGCCAGTGCCTCAGCAGTGCATCGATTTTTGTCTGTAAAATGTTTTCATTTTTCTATTTTTAAGGAAAAATTAGCTGTGATTGCCTTCGTGTTTCTCCTAGTTATGATCATCTGGATATCCAGGAAAGCTCCTCTTTGCTTTCTGAAAGAATCAGTCACGTAGCTGGAGAGCTGAGGAAGGATACCAGTACCATACCTTTGCACGAGGACGTTCCCCAGACCAGTGCCCCCCACCGCTGCCGACCGCGCACCGCCCGGCCTTGGAGAGCCCCGAGACCCGGCGCCTGGCCCCGTGGCTCTGATCTCATTGGTCTGGGACGCGGCCCACTTCATTCCAGTGGAAAGTTGGGGCTCTGCTTTATTCATTACAAAACAACAGGGTCCTTTCGTAGTTGCTTTCCATTCAACCTTGAAAATAATGAAATTCAGAACGAGATGAAATAGGTTCCTGTTCCAGGCCCACAAATTTAAAGTGATTGGCTTAATCTTAAAATAATGTTTCTCTTCTGACCCAGTCTTAGGAAATTAACAGTATCAGCTATGAACACAAGTAGTCCATTGTTTTCCTGATCTTTATGGTCATTTTAGTTACAATGTTTTAGATCGGTGTGAAGACTTTCTTAACTTTTAAAAAACGGGCAGTCTGTAGTTCAGGTGATGACAGTGAAAATGGAGATGAGTGTTCTCGGGTTTACACGCGTGCTCAGATGTCTGACGAGGCCGTCCTGGTTTCTGTGACGTCTGCAGCGAGTCGGGTGCAGGTTTCTGCGTACGGGCTGTACTTCCTTTGCTCTATTATCTGTTACCGAGTTTTTACAACGCTTGTTACTCCTGTGTGTCTCCATGAGAAAGGATCTGGAGGGCTTGTTTCTGTCTTCATCACATTAGTTTGGAACACTAAGGCTGTCTCTGCATCGTGGTGACATTTGCAAATCAGCCTAATCTCATAAGTAACATAAACACGAATTTGTTGCGGCCTTACCGTTGCATGCATTCTCTTTGCACATTATTTTGAAGAGCGGGGCAAACAAACAAATGAAAAACGACCGTCATTTATTGGTCGTGTCTGAGATTGTGGGCGGCAGGCATCAGTTTGGGTCCAGCTCTCAGTCACCGCCCCTCTTTCTTCTCTCTTCCCTGTGATTCTCCCTTCTTACCCAGCTGGGTCTCCTGCCTCTGGCTCCCAGCCCACAGGGTCCTGGGTGGGCTCGTTTGGCTTTGTCGCCTTGCCACACAAGAGAGCTTGCATCAGTTTTAATGGTTTCTCACTTATTTTTTAGTCTCCCATGATACCTAGGGAGGACTATGAGGCCCCCCACACCTCCAAAGTTAACCTAGTGAAATCACCACGTGAAAGATAACATCCAGCAGTGGCAGATTCATCTTTAACAAGGCAGACTGCCTTTCCAGTTAGAAACGGGAAGAGCGGGACCACACAATCACTTTTAAAGAAGAAACACTTCTCAGCAAAAGGAGAGCAGGTCTGTGCCGCCAGCACGTGGGCCAGGAGCACCCAGTAGCCTGTCCCCGTGCTGACGTGCGATCACGGCTCAGGCTTGGCACCCATGACGGTCACGGATTCAACATGTGTGTGCGTGTGCTTCCGTGCTGTTACCGCAGTGGGCGTTAGCTTCTGTAGAACTGGAATGTGCTGGCTGAGCAACCTGAGGATAGCGTCTAGTCTCTCTGGCAATCTCAAATTAATGTATTGACTCATTTGGAATTAATATATTTCTGTCCATGTTTGTTTATCAGTCTTTAATAGTGACAGTAACAAATTTTTTATAGCAATAGCAGTTGTTGAGTGCCTTATGAGTTTGCTTAGATGGACCACTCCCAGGAACTGGTCGACACCGAGGGGTCGGAGTCTCTCAGGACCTGTGAAGCCAGCTGCTAGGCCGGCCGGTTCCCAGTGCGCTGCCACCCCGGCAGGGCGGCCCCGGGCCTGTGTGGGCAGCTCTTCCACACCCACAGCTGCAGTGGGAGCAGGGCGCCTCCAGAGGTGCTGACCCACGGACCCCAAGGCCACGGTTTGTGGGAAAGGTCGAGGTTTTAGAAAGGCGTTTTGCCACAACCGTCTAGATACACCACGTTAGATAGAACAGAAAATCCTAAACCAATGTTCATTTTGTTCCTCTTGCATTTTGTTTAGAATTCAGTGTTCACTCCTTTCCTGGGACGCAGGAACCTTGACTCATCTTGTTGTTACTGTTATTACTCGTTGACGTGATTTGCATACATGCATACATAATTTACACAGTCCAGCACTCTTTCTCTCCATGTCCTCATGCTGGGCATCTCTTGGGCATATTACCCATCATGCTCCCAGCTCTCTGTCATTCTCTATGTGCTTATCCGCTGAGAAGGAGAAGAACCATTGAAAGTTCTGCAGGAGGAGCAAAACAGTGGGAGGGAATTCTGTAGAAATTAGTATTGTTACAATAACAAACAAATTATAAACTTCAAAGAAAGATATGCAGGCACTAACCCTGTCAGTCTCGTTGAATGCACTTGTTTGGAATACCTGGCCTGGAAGGCTTTTAAAGTGTTTGAGTTTTAAGCCTGTACAACTGAAATTCTGTCCTCAAATTGGGCGTGGCCCAAGAATTACAGGTAGAATAAACTAACGATAGGACATTTGATTTACATTTACGTCTGTAAATATTTTGGTTTCCTACAAAATGCATCACTATAACATCATAGGCACTGATGACTTGTTACTCTCGTCTGGGGAAGTCGAAACTGCGGTTCTGATGCTCCACGGGAGGCCGCAGCCAGCTCCGAGTAGTTCCTAAAGGTGGCGTGGTGGAGGAGGAGCCGGGCGTGCCCAGCGCACTCACCTCCCTCGGTCGTTTCTCCTGACACCGACCCTGGCTCTCCCAGACCCGGATCCCCTGTTTCGTCGGCGGTGCCCACAGCCTCAGAGCCAGCAGTCCCTGGGGCTGCACACGACACCACTGCAGCTGTGAACCGTTCCTCGTGTTGTTCTCTGGGTCTCATTGATTATTCTCTGCAGTCATTCTTTTTTCTCCGAGTTCCTTCTGTCATCTCCAAGTTTTGATTATAGCTCTGCCGATTAAAGCGTAACTGGCTTTGTGATCGTTTTTCCTCTCCACTGGCTTGTCCTTCAGTGGCTTGAACGCCATGGGAGGTGTTGAAGACCCCTTCCTAGACAATGGCCAGTGTTGTTTCGTGGGGTCGTTATTCAGTCCCTTGGCATGTTATGATCACCTCAGGGTCAGGAGCCAGGCCATACATTCTCTGGAATTGCCCAGATCGAGCTGATTCGAGATCTGAATTGACACTATCGAAGCTTCGAGGTTTAGTAGCTTCTTACGCTGGGGTCTCTCATGAATCCGCAGTCCGCTCTAAGCTCCTATCAGTCCTGTCCTAGACGCTCTGGCCTAGAAAGTGCAGCATCTGCCTCCAGCCTCTTGTTCCCAAGGCTGCTGTGCTGAGAGACATAATCTCAGCTTGCAAAAGTGTTGACATGATCGTGGACCTGAGAGACAAATATTTAAGTTCATTATAAATACCTTAGTTTGAAATTTTAGTAAGCCATTTTGGTGTACTGATAGACTGAGTTTGCAAAAGGGCTGGCAACGTCAAACAGCAGTTTTTAAGTGCATCTGTTACCTGTGTACTGACTTCTTTGTAATCAAACCCTTCAATAGACTTAACATCGAGGAAGGGAAAAAATGGTTGTAATTTTAAATAAGCATTCAATTGCAAGTAAAAAGCATTTTTGTAGCTGTTACCATAGTTACCAAGGGGCTTTCCAGTGGCTTCAGAGAGCATGGGCTCCATTATTCAGAGTAATTCTGAGAAGTGCTCTGGGGGCGAGGGTGGCGGAGGAGGTTTTTCCGAGAGGCAGGACACGTTACTGGAAGAGCCTTTCTTTACAGGGAGTTTCACCGCGTCCCCCGTTAAACGTAACTGTATTTGATTATGAGTGGAAATGTTAGTTGCGTTATACTGTTAGCCTGCCGGGCAACAAAATTCAAACTTAACAGTCTACTGCCCCAGTTTACACAGTGCTGCTGTATCTGGGCAGGGTCCTAAAGCCTTATGTAGGCACATGTTAGGCATTTCCTGTCCTGGATTTGCAAACACCAGCTGTATCTCAAAGGAATGAAATCAGGCAAATGAAGACGAGGCCACAGTTTTAAATCCAGGGAAGCTGGAAGTGGCGGTTTCTGCTCTGTAAGGAGACCCAACTACCCCATTGTTTGTGTGTTTTGTCTTAATGGTCTCTGAACATTAGAGTTTTGATGTTTCGTGGGTTTAGGGGTAGGTAGGGCTTACATTTTTCTCATATCTTGCTAAAAGCTTCTTTTCTCTGGAGACTGGGAGGCCGTAGGATGACGCCCAGTGACTGAAGGATTGCTTTCAGAACCGACTCAGGGTGGTCGGGTGGAAGTGGGGGACAGGACTGAAGGGGCTGAGCCATGGAGGACGGCAGGCCCGGAGGTAGGGACGGGGTGCCAGGGAGTGGCGTGGAGAGTTACCAAGTGAAGGGGTGGGCGGGGTCTAGGGATGGCCTAGAGCCTTCCCGCCGGCTGTCTGCACTTCCCTGCGCCAGACCGGCGGGGAGGACAGGTGGCACGGACATTCAGGCTGACGAGCAGTATCTGACGGTCACCGCATCACAGTGCGACCTGGGCTGGGTCTCCCCCTCGCCCCAGGCCCCAGCCGTGGATCCTCTCTGCTGTCCCTTCCTCAGACGTGCTCTGAGAGGGAGCGCGTCTTCTCCTCCCAGCCTGCGGTGGTGCTCCTGTCACTTCAACCCCAAGTCACCTCCACCAGGCCTTGTCCTCTTCAGCCCCTCCCTCCTGCGTCTTGATGACCGACCTCTCTGAGACCCCTGGGCGCTGTTCTGTGGGGGGTTTTGAGGTTCTAAGGAAAGTCCTGGCCTTGTAACCAAAGCACTTGGTTTCCCGAAGAGCGTGCCTGTCACTAAACCTGATGAAACTGAGTAAGCATATAGAACCTAATCTGACAACTCTTAAAATTCAGTAAGAACATGGAACATTGTCCTCAGACAGCCACTCTGAAGTGGAGTAACTGCTGTTCCACCAAAGAGGTGCCACCTTCACTAAGACAGTCTGCTGGCCAGTGGACAGTAGGGGAACGTTCTCGGTGCGGAAAGCCCCCTCCCCCGGCAGCTGTCACTCTGCTGCTCGGAACCGTCCGTCCCTCCTGCCAGCCGCAGACTCTTCACTGTCGTGATACGTCAGACAGGTGCGCACCGAAGACATTCGGGGACAGGGTCGCTGGCTGTTCAGGAGGGAGACAGCTCAGGCCCCTGAGGACAAACACCGGCTCCTCAAATGCCCCGGCTGGCTGCCAGATGCGGGGGCATCTTCAGGCTCTTCCTTTGCATTTTCCGGTCCCGAGGGTCTCCTGGCAGGCAGCACTGGACCTCCCCCTAAAACAGAAGCCCGGTCCCCACCCCCATACAACACAGGCCAGTTCTAAGGAGTTTTGTAGCCACAGACTCCTTAGGAGCAAGTCTTCCTAAGAGAGTTTGATAATCCCTGCAGCGTTTGACAAGCAGAATTCCTTTCCAGAAGGCAGCGGTACTGCCCATGCTTCATAAACCCTGGACTTCCGT
>CM052541.1:183139762-183159879 GCA_028533065.1 Trachops cirrhosus | reverse complement strand
GGGGAGGATGTCAACCCTGGCCACACACTGGCTTTGTTTGGGAGCTTTAAAAAGTTCCCGTGCCCAGATCAACTGAATCAGCATCTCTGGGGTCCCAGGTAGGGGGCATTTTTTAAAATTCCCCAAGTGATACTCTTGTGTGGCCCAGGTGAGAGCAACAGGTCTACCCATCAGCGTAGCGAACACTCTGCTTGGGTTTCCCAGAAGCGGTGCTGTCTGCAACCAGATCACCTTCTCCCTGCGGTCTGCACCGAAGGGTGGCCAGGTGAAAGGTGTGTGGCCTGAGCTCATAAGACAGGAGGAAGCAGACGGAACCACACCTGTGACCCTGGTGTTTGGGGCTGGCCCTCCCCTGAGAGAAACAGCCTAAGATAATAACATTCAGACTCCAAAACTCACGTATTTGAAATCTCTACACTGGAATTTTTGCACCACAATCTCAGACAACATAATTTTGCAATCCTGAAAAACAGTCCCCAGAGCTATAGAATCTATATTAAACTCACATATATTGTATAAAATAAGATCTGACAAAATGCACCATGTTAAATAGCAGCTGGTGAGATGACAGCTTTGCCATGCTGCGATGTCAAAAATCACACCTAGCAATGCAGCGTTAAAATGACGAGATTTTAAAATAAAGTACCGTGCCATTTTAGAACACCGGAATTCATCTTATGAACGCTTCTGGTCAGATCGACTCGGAAGAGTCGATGTTAGGTGAGACGTTTCACGGCAAATGCACTTTCTGAGCCCCACACCGACGTGCTCGAGTGCGACACCGTCTCTGTCCTCACCTTGCACAGGTCAGCTGTCATCTGGGGACACTGTGAGGGTTACGTGGGATCGAAAGGAGGCAGGGCCCCTGGAAGGAGTCATGGTGAGTGTGGTTTCAGATGGCATCTGAAGGAGTCCCTTGGTTGTGTGTCAGACCCTCCATTCCCAGGGACGGTTATAAACACTGAGCTGGTAAAGGTGGAATCCTGGGTGGATCTGCTAAGCAGTGTCTAGGAACAGTGACTCTTTGGGTTGGGATGTTTTCACAGGTACAACGTGTTCAGGTGGTAGGGGGGGCTTGCAGTGAAAGGCACAGGCAAGATTCAGAAGTACCAAGTTCTAGTCCTGGCTCTACCCCCAGTCCACTGAGTGTGCCAGGAACTGAAGGTCATTAGGCTTCCGCCAGAGAGCAGGTCACGCAGGGAGGTGGGGTAGGGGAGAGGGGCAGGGCCCTTGGGGCAGGGGAGAGGGGCAGGGCCCTTGGGGCAGGGGAGAGGGGCAGGGACCTTGCTCCGGGGGCTGCAGAGAAGAGACCCACGGGGGGTTTCACGCCGCATCCTGACATGGCACCTTGGCGATCCCTTCCACCTGGGGGTACACACCTTACAGGTGTTGGCAAGGTACATAGTCGTGATGACATGACTCCCAGGCGTGCCACCTGTCACCTGAGCTCCACCCCTTTTCGTTATTCCTGTGGAAGTGGGACGCGCCCACCACGGGTCTCAGTGCATGCCTTGCATGAAACAGTTACTTTTCCCATGACAGGAGATTGAAGCACACAGGCCCTGGAGTTAAACCCTGGCCGTGGTGATACGTGGCTGTGTGGCCTTGACTGACTGACACCTCTCGCGCTCAGCCTGCCCCCCTGCAGAGCAGGGGTCCTACTGCATCGGGTCCCGGAGACGAGTGAATGAGGTAACACGTGCAAAACGACTCGGCACGGCGCCAGGGCCCAGTGCAGGCCCGGGCTTGGTAAAAACTATATATAATATGTACGGGAGTTTCATTTTCCAAGTTCTGTTATTTTTAGAAGTGTAGAAGAATAAATTTCCTCTAAGTTCCCTGAAGGAAAGGCCAGAAAAATCAAATTTCATGCGTTCAGCAGTTTTTAAATTCAGTACCTCCTCTGTGCCAGGCTTTGTTCTAGGTGCGGAGGACGCAGCAAAATACAGAGACCCTGACCCTGTACACACAAGAGCACAGTGAGGAGCTGGATGTGGAGAGGACCAATAAAGTCACATTGGTCCGGTCAAGATAGCACCAAGTATGTAAAGCAAAGTGGAGTCACCCAAGTCAACCCATGGCTGTCAGTCAGCCATGACACTTTGGTTCAAAATGAAACTTTCCTAAGTACAGCAGACACATCTGGCAAGGAGACCCACCTACGACATCTGTACACGTGGTCAGAACAGCCCTGTCTGCTGAGTGGGACCACCCACAGCTAGGCTCCTGGGGAGATTCCCCACTTGCCAGTAGGGGTGTCAAGCAGAACAGCCATGTACCACCCATAAGCTCCTGGGCAAATTCCAAACCTGGCATCAGGGGTGCTAAGACATTTATCGAAAAGACCCGGAAGAGTGGAGTGCACCACTTCCACGGTAAAGCTGAGGCAGGCTCCAGACCACTGCTGAGACAGTCGAACTTCATACGCGAGTGCTGCTCCACGCCACGCTGATCTCCCTTGTCATCGGCCGCTGAGGCTCTGCCCTGCTGGACTGAGGACTTCATCTGCCCTGCTGTCCCCCCGGCTCCAGAGACCCTTCCTTGCAAGACGCTGACAACTGCCTTGCCCACCGTGCTGTCTCCCAGACCCGCAAACTGAGACTCTGGGACTTGGGCTCGTTATCCTCCACTGATTATTGGGGGGGGGGGGGGGGGGGGGGGGTGTGTGTGCGTGTGTGTGTGTGTGTGTGTGTGTGTGTGTGTGTGTTTCCCTTAAACTGTCAGAGTGTGAGCAGGATATTAATGTATGCTGATGTTCTACTTCAAGTGAACCTGCACTCAATAAAAGCTGAGTGAAGAGCACAGTTACTGTGTGACCCTTGTCTTCTATCACTTGGGCTGCTCCCCAGGCAGCCAGCCGAGCAGTTGCCAGGCCGACTTAGAGGAAAGACTGTACCAAGAACTTATGCTCGTGACACTGGAGGACAGGCAGAGGGGTGACAAGGACAAAGAACAGGAAGTGGAACGCACAGTATCTAAGGCAGGTGTGTAAGGGTTCTGGGGGAAAATGTGCAGGGGTGCCCAGGGAGGGCCGGCAGGCAGGCAGGCCGGGCTGCGGCCGAGTGGGGCACAGAGCAGCAGGTGAAGGCTGGCAAAGGCCCGAGGGAGGGCGGCCGGCCATCGCCAAGGTGGAGGCGCCGATGTGGCTCTGTGCGCATGTACGCAGTGAACGCTCAGTGCTCGGCCGGCACACCCCCAGAAGGCAGGTCAGAGCTGTGTGTCTGGAGGGAGGGACATGTGATTTTTGGGGCTCCCAGACCACAGTGCCCTCTCCCAGAGGGAGCAGCCGATCTGGAGCTAGCGTGAAACAGGCCTGCTGCCTGCCGTCTGTTCAGTTTCTTTATTTAACTGGAGTTTGGTCTGAATTCAGGAATGAGTAAGACACGCGCTCTCTGCCAAGGATGTGTCCGGGGCTAGGGCAGTGTTCTACATATCCAGGTGTCTCTTTCCCATAGAATAATGGGTGTTTCAATGTCATTTTTGTGGAATTTACACAACACAGCTCGTCCTAACATACCCCGTGGCAGGTGCTGCCTTTTCTCTCTCCCATCACTCACCCGGAAAAAAAAGATAAGGCTTACTTGTCAGGTATAGTTAGACCCGCTCATCAGGCAAGGTGGGCGTGGGCCAGAGTCTCTCCCTGACTTCTGAATGCAAAGGCCTGCCCCCATCGGAACAAAAGAGACTTTAACAACCCCACCTGAAGCAGGTGATCCCAAGCTCACCCAGGTGAGCTAAGGGTGGATCACGAGAACGGGGGTCAGCATACGAGGACCCTCGGGCCAAAGCCAGGCTGCCATCTGCTGTTGGAGGTCAAGTTTCAGCAGCACTGGGCCATGCTCGCTCCTCGGCCTGCTGTCCACGCTGCCTCCGCACTGAAGTGCAGCGCTGAGTGGCTGCCAGAGCCTGAAATATTCACTGTCTGGCCTTGGACAGGAAGTTTGCCAACCTCTGATATAAAGAGAGATGAGCCCAGGGAAAAAAAAAAAGATTGTTTTGAAATAAGTCTGAATTAAACCTCAATCTATACAACTTTATTCTGAAAATTTTCAGTGAGTAAATTAAAGTATAAGTTTAAAAATGACTTTTATATCTTTTTCCAGCGGCTACCAACGACATCTCACTTCACAGAAGACAGAAACCCTTTCAAGTAGCAGGCTCTCAACCGTGCCGCAACCAAACCGAGACACCTGTGCGCTCACCTGGCTCGGTTCCAGGGCTCAGAAAACGACTCCAACTCTCTTACCAGTTTCTCCTTTGCGTTGCTTTTGGATGCTTGGGAGGATTCGGTTTGCTCTTCCTGGGACGTGGGCGTGAAGACCTATATTTAAAGTCTTTCTGTGATTACCTTATATCATTTAACATTCGTTCTCAATATGTTTATCTAGTTAAAGAAGTCTCTAAACCCATATTTTTGCATTCACCTTTTTTTGGAAAATATGCTTAACGATGACTTTTCCTTATCAACACTACCCTCCATCCCCTTTCCACCCACAGGTATTTATCTCAGGTCTTAGTGCTGTTTTTACTCTCTTCCATTTTTCTCCAGCCGACTCTTGTTCGGACAGGCACATAAATTCACTTAAACTTGTGGGTTTACGACAATCCTCCCTTTAGAGGTTGATGTCTTCATTTAACACTATCATTCTGGTTGCCTTCCACGCTTACTGCCAGTTCCCTGAAACACAGCATCCCTACTCAAGAGCCACGTCTGTGGTTTTACTCTTGGTAATTGATAACGTGTCACCGAGCTGTGTTTGCAGGAAAGATCTGTAAGTATTAACAAAGTCTTAGAATGTACTGAGTTGAGGTTATTTTTCTACCTTTGTCACTTTATTTGAAAGGAAAATGTGTCAAGAACACCAATTCTCATCAAATTCTTGACAGACTAGAGCCCCGACAGACCTCTGTGAGCCACGGATTTCCTGGGCAGGTCCAGGGTGCACTGTAAACAGGACACCGAGGACGACACAGTGATCCTGAAGGGGGAGACGCTGCTCACTGGGCGTAACACCGGTTCAGGCTGCGTCCGTCCAACTGTGACCAGCGCATCTCTGCCGGACACCTACACCCAGACCGTGCCCCTGCTGCCTCCTCTTTCCTTCCCTCTGGCTCCCTGAGAAGCACATTCTCTTTCTAGTGGTAATCCAGGTGGGCTCCTAGTTCCCCAACCTAGAAAAACAAAAAGTAGGGCAACACCTGGTTCCAGCGGCAGACCGAGGACCCAGCTCCGAGCACGGTCAGTAAGAGGCTCAGGAAGCTCTTCCAGGTCCTTGATGCTATTACCTGGGTGCCTTAGGCCAGGTCTGTTCCATATCCCGCTCTCTAAACATAAACTGCGAGGGTGTCATTAGGCACAGGCCTGACCACGGGGACCATCAGAGTTGACCCCAGGCGACAGCAACGCTCAGCCAGGAGGAAGGAGACACCAAGCAGCCAGCGCTTGCCTCTCCCTGTAACTTTCTCCGGAACAAACCAAGCCACGGTTTCCCTACCTGGGACAGGTAGACGGAATGAGCGCTCCAATTCAGGGGGCTGCAGGGAGCCAAGAGTCTCCCTCACTGAGTTTGATGCACATAAGTCATGCACCTTCGGTAACTTTTCTGAGCACTGAAACGTCACCATCTTCAGCCTCTTGCTGCCACTTCTGCAGAACCATCACGATGCACAGCAAGCCCACAGGGCTAGCTGGCCCCCACTGTAGCTTGTCCCCTTTGTGACCCGCTTAACCACTACACTGACCTCTGCTGACTGCTGGCCCACGAGGTGTCACGGACCGAGGATGCCCCACAGCCACTTATTAAGAACAACACAGGGGTAAGGATGAGGTCCAGGTGCTGATTTGTCTGAAACCGGCTACATCCCCATCATGCTCAAAAAGGACTAGACTTTCAGTTCTAAAGTTCAGCTGAAAATCATGCTTAGAATCTAGTTTCAAAAAATTGGAGCTTTGCAAAGAAAAAAAAATCATACCAATGTGAAACATTGAGAATCAGGCACGGGAAGGGCCGGGCGCCACTGGCCTTGAGCAGGCACTGTGACAGCCTGCATGCCTGTTTATTCGTGGTTTCAGTTTGTGTTGGCTTGTCGGGGGTTTTTTGCTATGTTTAAGCCATGTGATAATCAAGCCTGTGACATTCCTCAGCGTTTTTTCTTATTGACATGGTCTCAGAAGAATCATCTCATCTGGAATAATGTCTGTCTCACACACGTTTATCTGAGGCTTCGTCACCAACCAATCTAAAATCTAAGGCTTGATTAAAGAATAGAGATGAAATAATCAAATGTAAACCAGGACAAGACTTCTTTTCCAATATATGGTCTGGCAATTTTGATCAGGCTTCCAGAAAATGCCAACTAATAAACACCAAGTAACGGAAGCCATGCTTCCCCGGTGGAAAGCCTGGTGGATGAGCGAGGAGCAGGACGCAGACGGGCAGACGCGCAAGCAAACCCAGAAGACGCCAGGACCATAGCAGGATGTCCGCTGAAACTTTTTTAAGGCATCATAGAAAATTGTTTTTAAACCTCACCTGAGATCGCTGGCTCCATAATCCATTCTCTCTCTTGGAGACTCATCTATCAAACCACTGTATTCAAGACCTCACTGGGCAACAGAGAGGCGGGCAGTGCAGAGCCTGCTCCATCCTGCCCTCCGGAGTCGCCGGGGGGATGTGGCCGGGCCAGTCCGCTCATCTGATCATTATCTTGTGGCTGAAGGGAACGATTCTAGAGAATTCCAACGCCAGCACACAGCAGTTTGAGAGGTGGGAAGACGACTCTACGTTATGAAACACTTGCGGTTTCTAAGCAGTTGGCAACAAAACTCCCAGCCTGCGCAAAGAGCCCAGGCCAGAACTTTAAGCAATTGCGCATCTAAGAGCTTCCTCATCTGACATCTGTCTTCTGCAAATACAGGAGAATTCAGGTGGCAGCAAAGAGTCCGAGTGTGAAGCAAGGGAAACCACGGAGGAGGGACGTGCCGGGAGCCGAGCAAACAAAGTAAGGGGGGAGGAGGAGGCCACGACAGCGGGAGAACGAAAAGAAGAAAAGACTGAATGGGGGAGGGGCAGGCTTCAAGCGCGTACCTTCGATTTTCTCCTGTCTCCCATGCTAGTGACAAACACACATCTGGTTGCCCTGTTCTTCATGCTGATATCAAGAACAGCCGGAGACTGATTTACAAAACGATCCAGCCTCTACTCTCGGCAGTGCGAAGCTGGTATGTGAGTTGGTGAAGGTGCCACACGCGTGCCTGGGTGACGCTCCTGGGCAGTTTCTCCACGGCCCGGCCTCCCTCGGCCGCCCGGCCCCAAACACGGAGCGGCACCCAAGTCCGCTCAGAGCAAGGACTAGAGAGGAAATTGCAATATGACGCAGAACAACTTCTCACAACTTTTTTTTAAAGTCAAAGCATCCAGACTGTGGGGCTGGGACTTGATTGAAAGGTGAGGATCCGCTATGAGTAATGAAAGGCATTAAAAAAAAACCCACCAACCACTGACACGGAAATACATCAGGTATCCAGTTTTCATCTCACTACCATCTCTAAGTACGCAAAATTTTTAAAGAAGGCACCCACACGACTATTTCAGACCTCTTGAGAGTGGCAAACAACGAGGGCACCTCGGTGAAGGAGATTTGAATGAATGAACTAACAGCGGACCACTACACCCACCCCCATTCTCGATAAAATATTACAGATAAGGTGGGAACAGTTCACGGCGCCCAAATAGTGGCCAACGAAAACCAGACTGTAACTGTGGCTATTACTCCTGCAAAACCAGTGAGCAGCTGCAAAGACTCAGTTCCCTTGTTAGGTCACAGTGGCCAAGGTGAAGCGTGTCTGTCGGTGCCCTCGGAAAGCAAACACACACCATGCCCTTTGCAGAGCATACAAACCACCCCCACGGCCATCAGGCCGCTGTTCATCTTACCAAAGGGCGTTCTACAACATTCTGCTTTGCAGTCAAAGCTGAAATTCATGTTCCCCGCCCCCAGAATCACTTTTTCCACTAATTACGGAAAATAAAACTTTTTAAAATGCTAAACCACCAGCACATAAGGTTGCAATCGGCGTCCAACCATCCAGGGATGTCTCACCACCGCCATTAATACTGTCTCTTCTGGTCTCGACCTAGTATTTATTTGCCACTTAAGGCGGGATTTTTATTTATTTTATGTTCCTCAGTGTCTCTTAGCACATTAAAAAAATAAATAAATAAAGCATTAATAGCCAAAACCACCCAAGCAATTAGACTTGATAGAAAAACAAAGGTCAAAATGCCACCTGACTAAACAAAAGCAGTGCTTTTCCCACTGTAGGCACCTGATAATTCACGCTGCAATGTCAACACCGCTACGTCAAGACAGGAGCCAGACCACTCGCATGTTTACTCGGAGTCAGAACCACCAACCTCGCGTTCCCAGACCCCGAAGGAGGAGACCCATGGATAAACATTCGAACATTAGTGAAATCCTGGGGTTGCAGCCCACTTTCCACATATGTATGCGAGCAGTTTTCTGAGGGTCACCACGGCTTGCACGGGATTCTCAGCTGTGCCGCTCTAAATAATTTCATGGACAAGGTCAGAGAGGAGAAGACTGGGAAGTATCTCACCATCCTCATCTTCACTTACCATCACCTTAAAACCTCCATAAACTTTAGAGGTTTTGACTTTGGAAACTGTCTAAAGGACAATGAATGACCAATGCTATATCTAATTAGGTTCTTCTAGAATCCAGTTTCCTTCTGAGCAGCTCTCCGTATCCTTGAGGAGAAAAGGCTATGTCGAGCAAAACCCCACGAGGAATGAGGCAGAAAGACAGGTCAGGAGTCGGAGCCAGGAGGGGCCCCTACGCTGGCACACCTGCCCCTCAGCTGCGCAGACGCAGAAGCTGGTGACTTACCGGGGACACAGGGATTTCAGTGCAAGACCTGGGGGAAACCCCACGTCTTCTTCCTCTGAGGCCGCCCTTCGTCCAGACGGCTTCCCCTGGGGATACGCAGAGGATTTGCTGGGTCTGGGTTTGGCCTGAGAGACTCGGACTCCCTGCCTCCTTCTCCCCCAAGAAGCACAATTATTCTGAGGTCTCCGTAACTCTCTATCTCCAGCCCAGGAAGCCCAGGAAGGTGGAGAAGTAGAGGGCTGACTGCCACAGAGGGTGGGGATGAGACGGGGGAAGGCTACGACTTCTCCCCCACGGCCCTATCCAAAAGCGTGAGGCCCACTCCTTCCGCAGCACCGAACCCAGGGCACATGCTGCCCAGCCCCACCTTGACCTCGCTGCCATGTGCCCGAAGGAAAGGTGAGATTTCAGGGAGCACGGGCTGGAGATGCTGCCCCCCACCCTACTTGCGGGTAGCTGGATGGCTAGTCTTTGACCTCAGAGCGGTCAGGTTTGACCTCAGACCCCTTGTCTGCAAACACATCCCCCCTGAAGTCTCATCTCAGAGAAGATGGGAGCAAAATCACAGCCCCTGCTGCTTCAGAGGAGAGGGCCAGAGAGGAGAGGCCTGCACCAAAATAAACAGGGGAAGTAAGTCCTGAGCTTGAGATTGGGCATGTACATAAGCATCTCTGGTCGGTCAAGGTCAAACCTTTGTGAGGCCTCGGCTCGGGGGAGTCTCCCAGTCACTCTGCTGTTAGTCATGGCCCCAGCAGAGTGAAGAACAGGGTGTCATTGTTCCTCAGCCCTGGGGCTTCTCCCCCACATCCACACCCCCGCTAGTTAATTTCAGAGCCTGCCGCTCCCCAACAGCTCTGACCCCCAGCCCAGCCCACAGGTAATCAGGGGAGTCCGCTGCTGCCTCCGCGTGACTTCCTCCTCTTTCTTCTTCATTTTGTGATTCCAAGGATGACTCTCGATAGCAACTTTTTCTTTTTCTCCCAGTAAAACAGGATGGAAAGGGAACATCTGGAGGCGCATGAGAAAGCAGGGGCCAGAGGAGAGCATGGAGGAGAGTGCTGAGGGACGGAAGAGGGAGGAGGGAAGCAAGAGCCAGAAGGGACCCAACCCTTTGAACAGGAAAGCCCATGACCCGGGAGAAACAGGAAGAAAGGGATTCTGCGACCTCCTCAATCCATCCAGCCTCACACGTGAGTCAGGAGAGAGGCATCCCCAGGTCACAGATGAGAGGACAAGGGAGAGGCACGGTGGCCCCAGGCTTCCCAGAGCTGAGACCTTGTAGGGCGCCTTGTAGACCAGTTTGCAGCCTCTGCTGCCGACATACACGTATTCTATAATGGTACAGAGCAAAGCAAGCCTGTGCCACAACCACGGCAACGTCACAGCCTCCTGTGGTCCCCACGGCTCAGCCTCGTCTCCCTCCAGCGTGGGAGCCCTAAGAACCACCCTGGCAAAGGCGTGGGCTGCTGAGCACTCCCCAGTTGTTGGCAGTGCCGGTGCCTGGGTCCCACTTGGCCAATAGCTCCGCCAGAGGTCACATCACCTTCCACTCTTCCCTTTGCTTCTGTCCAGGGATGCCCTTGGCCTAACTTAAGCCCCGAGGACCTTGCTCTGCAGCCATGTTGACCAAGTTCAGAAGAAGAGGAAAGATTCCCTAGGATCCCACCTGCTGCCTTCTTGTTGATTCCACTCTCTGTTCCCCTTCAGCGGGACAAGCTTTCCCTCCCCAGACCTCTTGGCCTGTGGCCACAGCTCCGAGTGCTCACCTCCAAGTTCTCGGTGCCCCCGCACTCCCAGCAACCTGCTCACGAATGGCCCTCCCCACACCCTGCAGCTGGAGTTGCTTTTCTCTTTCTTCTTCTCATTGGCTCTCTGGGTGACACCTCCACCCTGCTGAACACTACGTGTAAGTGATGCTTGACAACAGAGAGGACAGGACTCTGTGCGCTTCATTACAGTGATGTCCCTTCCTGCCACACCCAGTAAAGAGCTGGCATCTCCCGACACATCAGGCCTAATGATCTCGGCTAGACCAGGAAGAGGAGGGACTAATATCCTGAAGCTCTGAAAAGGGGAAATTAAAAAGTATCCGACGAACCTCAAAGAGACCAAATGGCCTTCCGGACACTAAGCAACACTAAGCACGGTCCCTTTAAATAAGTCCACAGACTGGCCAAGTCCCTCCAAAGGGAACTATGGTGTTAGAAAAGGAGAACAATGCACTTGAGAGCTGCTGGAAAACTCGCTTGGCTTTGATTCAGCCTGCGTCCTGGGCACCTGCCTGGCCCCTGATGCGACACCTCTCTTCCAAAAGCAAGACACCCGCAAGACCTAGCAGTCCCCCCCTGAGAGGCTCGGTCTGCACAGCGCACTCCTGCCGAAGGTGAGTGCCTACCTCACACACGCTGTCTCTCCCCTTAGTCCCTGGAAGTGACCCTTTACCAAAGGTCACCCATTCACCACTTCACGATGCACGGCACAAGGAAAACCAGCTAAAAGGTGGCAGGCTCTGTCTTCGTGCAGACGGCAAACAGCTAAGAGGACTCCCTCGCTGACCTCACACAACATCTCACACGACAGCTCAGCAGGACCCGACCACCGACACCGACCTCCAGGAGGCAGCTGAGGGGTTAGGTCATGACCTTGCGAGCAGAGGGCAAGGCCTTCATCACACCCGTCTCCATGAGACACACGCGGAAGGGGTACTTTCAGCCTACAACCTCTTCCATTTGTGCTCTGGTCATACCTGATCCTCTGAACAACTGGGGTTGGTGGTGGTGTTATTTTCACTTACAGATGAGGACGCAGAGGCTTAGAAAGGTTGGGGACCTGGTCCCAGGTCACCCAGTGGGAAAGCCTGGCGGACCGGGATGCAGACTCAGGTTTCCGACCATCGGGGCACGGTGCTTCCCACGGTCCCAGTGAGGACAAGAAAAGGCCACCTGCCGTCAGAGCACCTCGGGAAACGACTGTCTGACACCCGGAGGACCCCAGGTCCCCAGTCAGTTCCAGGGACAGCAGTCTGCGTGGAAGAGGCTCTCTCTGTTCATCCACAGAGGGCTTATGTCACAGACACCACACAGCTAAAAATAAGTATGCTTAGGTTTTTTTTATTACAATTATATTAATCTACTGAATAGCAGCAAGGCTACTACTTATAAATAAATTATATCTTCACAAAAAAGAAATCTTAAAGCCAAACAGATATGGAAAGAATGCAGGCGTCTCAAAGAAAGGTAGGAAAGATGTATAATTTGAGAATGCTGGGAAAAACCTCTGCCCAACAATCTTTTTCTTTCCCTTTAGCTTCTTAACTACAAAGCAGTTCATGTGGAGAAACTCCAAAGGTTAGGCTAAGTGGGTGAGCCCGCGTCCAGGATGAGAGGCAAGTTACGCTTGTGCTTTGCACAGAAACAGCACCACGAGGGCGCTCCCTTTATTCTCCCTGGACAAGATAAACAGGACAAAATGCACCCCAAACGTGGCTGAATGGCAAAGAGCACAACGCAGGGCGGCCGGGCTGCGCGTCTCCAGATTGCCCGCCCGCGCTGTCTGTGCCAGCAACACAACGCCCACCAACGACCGAAATAATCGCTGCCAAAGCCGCGCTAATTAATTACATAAAATTCTCCAACAAAGCTGCAAAGTATTTGATCGGACACACCTAAATAAAAATGCCGCTTACCTGGTGGAAAATTACTTCACTTTCGTGCATTTTCTTTACAGCACGAAGCCCAACACAAGTGTGTGCTGCGCTCCAAGGAAATGTCACAAAGCATCAAATTATTCACGGTCTCTAGGGAGAGGAATGATCTCATACAGAGTCCACGGAGTCAATATTTGAAATTTCCCTAGGGCTTTCTGGTATCTTTCTATTTCCAAAGGACAAAGCAATTTCAGAGATCACTCAAAAGACCTCCGTGTCCTTGGAATGAGAAAGGAAAAGCGGAGCATGCCACAGAATACCCAGTATCCAAAAGAAACCCCCTCGTCCTTAGCCATCAAGAGTGCTTAAGGATCAATGTCAGGAAAGAAAGACACATCTTCTCAGCTGCAAAACAGTCAACTTTCAAGGCAGAGAAAAGAAAGCCGTGCAAGCATGCCTTACGTCGGGTCAGGCTGTGCATCCTCAGGTACTTACGTGCAGAACGTGGGGAGGAAAACTTCAGAGACCTGCTCCCTCAGGGAGAAACGATCACATCTCCCGGCGGCTGCTAGGAAATGAGTAAGATGTGTTCTCTCCCTCTCATCCCCAGGCAGTGAAAAAACCCCAAATGTGTCTCCAAGGCACACGCACAAGGACAGCCTTAGCGCCACCAAGCTCTTCCTCCCAGGCGGCACCGGGGGTGCGGAAGGCTCACCCCCTTCCTCTGGACCTCTCCCCCATGCTGTGAGCCTGCCGGCTCTGGGAGGGCACCAGGTGAGCGCACAGGCGGCGATGACGGGACCACGAGGTGCCACATCTTCACAGCTGGCTTGGAGAGCAGAAAAGGAAACACAGGCAGCATTTCTGTGGGGACTGCTCAACACACCTCAACTTTTCAGGACAAACCAGAAACTCTTCCAACCCCCTCACCCAAAGAGAAACTGTTTATTCCTTTCAAACTCCAAACCATAGTGCAGGCTAATTGCTAACAATACCGGGAAAAAAAATAAAAAAGAAGCCTCCCCCACACAGGAGAGGTTGACAGGGCGCACAAAGAGCCGTGACACTAATAGGCACCCTCGGAGAGAAAGAAGGCAATCAATTACGAACCATTTGCAGAAATTGTGGGGCTGGCAAAATCCCCGCTTACAGCTGTGCTTCATCAAGCCAGGCTGCATCTGATTTTCCAGGGAAATTGAAAATCAGATCCTTATTCTAAAGTCTAGAATATTGTTAGTAAAATATCCCGGACAGCCCAGGTTCAAATGCCAAAAGGAGTTAAAGACCCCTGAGTAGTAGGCCTGATGGGCCAGAGTGGGGGGCCGGGAAACAGAGTCAGATGTTTCCTGTGGGGCGACCACCTTCTGTGGGCGTCAGGAGACGGCGCGGGGTGGGGGGGGACCCCGAGAAATCCCCGCCCAGCACTTGCTGGGCGCACGGGATAAACTCCCAAATCACCATTTGGAAAACAGAAACGGACTGCTTTTACATATAACGTGGTCTGTCTAGGATGATGATGGTAATAATAATACAGAACACAAAGTTATTTTTAATTCTTAAATTCAAAATTCCCTTTTCACTATTATCCATCACAATGACTACTTATAATGGTCACTGACCCGTTCTTCCCTAAGGAACAAAGAAAGTGTGAACTGAGTAACTGCCGGGCATGTCCCTAGGATTTTTTCAACGTACAGAAATCCATTATTGTAGGTAGAGATCTTCAAACTTGAAAAAGGTGAGATAACTACGTTAGACTTGAGAGGAATTTGACAGCAAATGCTTAACATGCTAATGTTATCTTCCACTATTTTAAAAAAATGTTTTTAATTCTCACCTGAGGATGTGTTCATTGATTTGAGAGAGAGAGGAAGGGGGAGAGGGAGAGAGAGAGAGAGACAGCTGTGAGGGAGGAACCTGGTTGGGTTGCCTCACGTCGGCGCCGAAGAGGGGACAGAACCCGCAGCCCAGGCGTGCGCCCTGCAGGGGCATCAAACCCACAGCCTCTTGGTGTAAAGGGATGACACTCTAAGCAACTGACCCACCCGGCCAGGGCCCTTTTGCTATTTTTTAATATGTTCTTTGGGGTTTACTTATTTTCCCCTTTAATCATTTTAACAATGAAAATGAAAGCTCAGACAGCCCCACTGTCAAGCTGAACGACACAGCTTTTACTCCTCTGCTGAATTTCTAACTAACAATGCAGTGTTCCTTTTGTAAATGTTTTGTTATGATAGGTCTTTTTTTTTTTTAAGATTTATTTATTTTTAGAGAGAGGGGAAGGGAAGGAGAAAGAGAAGGAGAGAAACATCAGTGTGTGGTTGCCTCTTATGTACTGCCTTACTGGGGACCTGGCCCGCAACCCAGGCATGTGCCCTGACTGGGAATCAAACTGGTGACCCTCTGGTTTGCAGACCCACGCTCAATCCACTGAGCCACGGCAGCCAGGACTAATAGGTGCTGTTAAATAAGAGTTGGATATGGCCTTACCATGGTAGTTTTTTGCATACTTATTTTATTGAATCTTAAAATAAAATTTGGAAAAGAATTTAATTTTTTTCTTAAGAACTTTAACGTGTAACTCAAACCAATTATAACACAGAGGACATTGTTATCCCTAATGGTGTTAAGTGATTTCCCAAAACTGCCCGCTGTGCTGTGCCCACAGGCCCACTTACTTTAAAAAGACAGACCAGCTTCTTGAGTGTTTCAGATGTGTTTGCTCTTTATAAAAAATTTAAGACAAAGCAATTAAAGCACATCGGTTTGATGCTCTAGCACCTATTACTTCAAAACAAAACACAACAAAAAATGATGAATACAAGCTACAACACTGGGTTTCCAAAAAAATAAATAACTCACCAGAGATAGAGCAGAGTAGTAAGACTAAAAATACTGATGATTTCAGTTTAGTAAAGAAACTGCCTTCTGGGGGCATGACCAGGCAGTGGAGTATGTGCGTGGTTTGAGGAACTGGGAAGAGAAGGGAGGTTTTGGAGGAGGTGGACAGGAAATGCGGGAGGCATACCAGGGACAAGAGAGGGGACAGCTGAGCAGACAGGAGACCAGGGGCCAGCAGCTGCCAGAATCCACTCTGCAGCTGGCAGGCCCTGACCTGACCCACCGTCCTTACTGTGAATGTCACCAGTCCCCAAAGGCCATGCCACATGGTCACTCACCAAGGGACTGGATCCTGGCAGTATGAGTCAAAAGCCCAACTGGGGGTGCTGCTCTGAGTTTTATTTAAGTAGCTGCCACTGCTTACATTTTCTCCATTCTTATTTTGTATTTCAGACGAAAGCAAGGCACGTAATACAAGGACAATTTCAAAATCAGCTGAAACCAGACTGCGCATTAAAATCAACCGTGTCCATCAGGCCATTTCTGAACGGATCGCTAAGCACAGTGGACAAGGTAGGGGAAGAGTGGGATATAGCCAGTGTTGGGGGGATGCAGGCAGCCTGAACTCTTGCGCATCACCAGCAGGATGTAAGGTGGTGCCAGGCCACGGAAAACTGTTGGGTTCGTCCTTAAAAAGCTGACCGCAGAACCACCCTATGACCTAGCAACTCCATCCCTAGAAGCACACCCACAAGAATTGAAAACAAGGTTCAAACAGATATTTGCATGTCAGTGTTCGTGAAAGCATTGCTCACAATAGCCAAGTGGTGGAACCAACTCAGACATCCACCAACAGATGAATGATAAACACATGAGATATAGCCATACAGTGGAATATTACTCAGCCATAAAAAGGAGTGGCATTCTGACATAGGACCACACAGATGAACCTTGGAAATATCATGCCAAGTCAAATAATCCAGAAATGAATGAACACATGTTGTATGTTTCCATTTATAAGAGGTACCTAGAATAGGCAAATGAGACAAAGTATAACAGAAGTAACCAGGGGACTGGGGGACTACGGTGAATGAGGAGTTACTGTCCAATGGGCACAAAGTTTCTGTTTGTCAGGACGAAAAAAGTGCGGGAAATGGACAGTGGTGACCATTGCCCAGTGTTGTGAATGTACCTAACATCACTGCCGTGAATGCTCAGAAATGGTTAAAATCGCAAATTTTAGACTTTATATATTTTAGCACAACAAAACGACAACACTCCAAAAATAATTTATCTTGAAAAAAAAAGAAATGTAGGAAAGGAATAGAATAGTAATTTAACATGACTTTCAGAACACCTGAGCTTCAATTTTCAAGTCAAAACCATCCTAACGTAGGGAGGGTCATGTTTGGGGCTCGCTGGTGGCCCCCAGAAGTCAGAAGGAAGTCTGGCTACAGCCAATGGTCCCTGTTAGTACTTCATTTCAAATAAATAAGAAGACAATTGTCTTTAGGGGAAAAAAAATGTTTGGAACAGCTGCTGGACCTAGAAAGAGGAAAACTTCATCTTCTTCTCCGTCTCAGGTAAAGGCGGGAATTAACGCTTGCCTGCCGGGTCCTTGTCTGAGATGTGGGACAGCACCTTACCCTGAACGTCTGCTCCATTTTCTCCCTGTGGGGCACCTGGTCCAGAGTGCCATCAGTCTGACTCCTTTTCAGGCCAGTTGTGATGTCAGGGACGTTGCTGAAATCTGCAGGAAAAGTGACAAAGACATCAGTGAGTTTGGCCATCTGCAGAGAACAGTAATGGCTGGCTGAAAGGCTCAGATAGAGAAAGAAGGAAAGAAAAAGCAACTACCCACCTAGAAGGCAGACCACAGTGGTCCTTAATGACACCGAAGTTACAATATGAACGCAGCTAGTCTGAAACAGGTCTGGGCTCTGGCTCATCGAAGAAGCAGCATCTGCCTGTCTCGGTCAAAGGAGACCAATGACCAATCCCAACAAAGGCTGAGACGCCTCGTCACTCTTATCATTTGTGTGCAAACTGTACTTCACTAACCTCTGATTTCATATGATTTATTTGGACCAAGAATCAAACAGCAGTGACCATGGTTGGCACTGCCCTGTTTTTGGCTCAGTGAAGGCAAAATCACCAGTGATGTCTTGGAAAACCAACGAGGCGATATCATAGATTCTTATTACATCCCACAACTGCTCATTTGCAAGTATAATTCTTCTTTTTCTGGCATCGACACTATTTCATCTGAAACTGAAAGTCCCAGGAGGATCAGCAAACTTCGTTAACTTCCAGAGTAAAGTTTAAAGAATAATATAAAAGATAAGTAGAACACATGGATTTCCAACCTACAAGTACATGCCATCTCCACAATTCTTTCCAGTGGTTCTCAAACTAAGGAATTCAAGAAAGATGGAAAGGCAATCCTCTATCAAAATATAACATCGGTTTTCATTCTGACTCTTGCATTTGGTAGGCTTTTCCCCTCAACTAGGTGAAACCGGGTGGTTTGGGATCCCAGGCAGCTACAACAGGAAGTCATCAAGCTCATACCTGTTGGTCTGAAAAAACATGGAGACATTGACAAACTCTTCACTTGGTAGGAGCAAGGACGATGGCCTCTGGGAGACCTCGAGAGGCTACGGGGACCCTAGGAGGTTGATGGAATTCATGCATAGAAACACTGGTCCGTGATCCATGCTGATATTACCAATCCTTACACAGGCTCTTGCTTTTAAGACAAGGGAGTGCTTAAAGCAAACATCTCAATGGTCTGAAGAATTCTGGAGCTCCAATTTTCCCCTTCCTTTTGCTTCTTCCCACACCCTAACTCCACCCAGAAAAGAACCAAGGAGTCCAAATTACACTTCCTTGTCTTTGGTTGTCAAGTAAGTTAGCCTGGTAAGGCAGTGCTGATCGCAAAAGCATGAGCCATCCTGGGGAAATTTCGGGGAGCAGCGACAGGTGGGGATACTGGACTCACCCCTCCCAGGCCCCAACCCCCACACCACAGAGACAGTCCATCTCCAGCAAGTGAATCGCATGGAAAGCAAGATGAGACCCTATCTACACAGCGGTCCTCCCTCACGCTCCTAAGGCTGCTGCGTGCACCTTTGTTGAAGGGACCCCAAATGATAGGATTCACCAAAGAATCCTGCCTGCACTGCTGGTGCATTCGGCACACACGCACGCACCCCTCCAGCCATCCCTTTATCAGGCACCTTCCGAGAACCAGCTGTGTTCCAGGCACTGTATGAGGTGCAGGGGATACAAAGATGATGGGACACAGTCCCCCTCTCAGAGTGAGTGTCCAGTCCGGAGGGAGCCGACTGGTGAGGGAGGGAGAGGCGGGCACACCCGTACAACAAAGAGTGACAGATGACATGAGAGAAGTCCACACATGGGGACCCTCAGGAACGAGGTCAATGCTCCCCAGGGCCCCAAGTGCCTTCGTAGCAAAGGAGACACTTGAGCCAAGTCTTTACATCTGAGGGGGATTTGTCTCTCATCAAAGCTGAAGGTGACCAGGCAGGACGCGCAGTGAGGGCAGGAAATTCCCGGAATGGAGGCAGCTGAGTGAAGGCAAATCGTAGGAAGTATAAGCATGACCTGGGGACTTGCTGAGTGTGGCTGCAGCAGCGGGAGTGGGCAGGGAGGGAAGGGGCCCCAGGGATGGAGGAACAGGTAGAGGGCAAGACCTTGGCAGGAAAACAAGACACAAAGGCAGAGGAACACTGAGGGCATGAGGTGTAAGGACACAGACTAGAGTAACCACAAGAAAGTAAAGTGAATGCAGAGCCTCTCAGGGGGTGGATGCCACGGGTCTCTTCGTTGCCACCCATTTCGTATAGGGAGATACAGAGAAGAGCGGTATCGTTTGCCTTTGGTGACAGGGTAGATGGGCAATGGCAAGGGGTGGGAGTCACACTGAGCTCTGGCGATCTGAGTGTGAGGTGCGCGTGGGCCGTCCAAGGGGCAACACCCAGGAGCCCGGTAGCCCACGTGCCCACGGGGATGTGAACTTGGAGTCTTCACAGTACACCTGGCAGGGAAGCCACGGGATGGATGGCGCCCCCAGGGAGAATGCAGAGAGTGACACACGAAAGGGACCCTGGAATCGCCCATGCAGTGTGTGGCTGCCCAGGGGAGGCGCCTCTCTCTCCAGAGAGGAGTAACGTCAGAGAAGTGAGAGGAAATCCAGGAAGAGCAATGCCACCGGGGCCATACGTGCAAAGTACGTCACCGCTGAGACAGAATCACGCTTGCATCGCTGCTGCCTGTGCCTTGTGCATTAAAAGCCCCTGTACTTCCATAGAGTGTACCAAGTACAGGACACGTGACCCGCGTGGATGTGTGGATTCACGGTGAAGATTTCTACAGCACCCGAGACACGCCAGGTAGGTGCTAAGTTGTGTCGACACAAAGCAGAAGGAGACCGGGGTCCTCCTGAGGCCTGAGACGGCGCGGGCATCAGAGCTCGGGAGCCTGGACAGACACCACAGCGAGACAAAGGCGGGGGTCATGTGAATTCGGAGTCATCCATCCCACATATTCACAAGACTCCGGAATTCAAATGCTGAAAATGCCCCAAACCACTTTTTACCTCTTCCAAAGGCAAAATGTTTACCTGGTCGCCCTTCCTGTCAACACCCTGCCCACCCCGAGAGGAAAGGCCCCAGTGTGACTCAGTGAGGCTGCGCTG
>CM052541.1:183100198-183139262 GCA_028533065.1 Trachops cirrhosus | reverse complement strand
GCGTCAGTACGGATCCCACGCACGTCACTCACTGCCAAGCAGGCTGCAACCCCAAATCCTTTGCAAGTAAAGGGCAAAACCTGTGTTCCAGTAACATACTGGGTTTCAACTCAAAAATACGAACATCAGGAAATGCTGAACTTAAGGCCACCTTGCCCACACAGCTCATAATGTGAATTCAGAGTTTACATCTGTGTCACTTCCAAGTCCAGCCTCGCCTGGTTAGCATGCGGGAATGTGGGCTTTGCCGCTCACCCCACCCCACGCCACCGCATATGAAGCTCCAGACTATGAAGGTGCAACTGTGCTGTGTATGAGGGGAGATTCTTTGGAAATGGGGGGCCCTGGAGAGCCTGGGAGAGGGCTCAGGCATGCGGCGGTCTCCCGGCTGGTCTCCGGCCTGCTGCGGCCTGCTGCTCTCGACTCAAAGTCTCTCACTTGCTCAACAGGCAGTCCCCACGTATCTAGCTACACTCAACCAGGTAGCAAGAGAAGAGGCAGCACGTTCCTCCCAGGCCCCGGACACCGGCCAGGTGGAGGCTGCCAGAGCCGTAGGCAGCTGGGTCGCCAGAGGGTGGGTGAGGGGGTCTGCCCGGGTGGGACCAACCTCCAGCGCACAGACAACTGGTTCCTAGAATCGCTGCCCGAGTCTGAGAAAGCCTGCTGTGGTCTCATAAACAGCAACGGTAAGAGGAACTGAGCTAAAAATCTCAAGATAACATCAATCCAGAG
Source organism: Trachops cirrhosus (assembly GCA_028533065.1). NCBI lineage: Eukaryota > Metazoa > Chordata > Mammalia > Chiroptera > Phyllostomidae > Trachops > Trachops cirrhosus. Next base: position 183,138,530 of record CM052541.1, on the reverse strand, counting down.
GCCCAAAGCAAGAAGGCAAAAAGGAAAGAACATTTGTTTTCCCCTATGAGGTGCACTAAGCCTTTTTTAAATAAATTAATGGTGGTAGTCAGAGCATCAGGAAAAACTCTGCTTCAATTTGTGGGCTGAAGGCTCACTTGAAGTTAAAAGGACAGACAACGAGGATGGAAATTTTTTTCAAACTACGCCTTTTTGTGCTGCAAAGCACGCACTGTAGCACACAGGTCCTCAGTGTTCTCGGATCCAAAGGCCCGTCTCTGACAATATATACTTTTACTATCCCGAAATAAAATTCACTCCTAATGTAATCTACTGCCATATGCAATTTCACAAAAAGCATTAATAGCAACACAGAAAGAAAAATAAGTGAAAAGTTATTGGTAGTTTAAATAAATATGTTTCGGTATGGAAATGCTTGGGCACAACCGCCCCAGAAGCGGTGAGAAGCCCTCCAGTGCCCGCACCACAGAGAACAGGTTCAATGTCTCAGGCTGACCCCAGAGCGACGACAGCGTGTCTCCGTGAAGGTTCAAAGGCATGTGGGCTGTTGTCCCCAGTACCATGGTTTTCCAAAAAGACACAAATTCTTGACAATGTTCTAGACAAAGCGAAGAAGAAATCTTCTCTCGATGTATTGGGTGGTTGCATTCTTAAAGATTCTAAGTAGCCCATAGCTGGGGCAGTGGGGAATAATTTGTGTTTATTCTTATAACAGACTGCTTTTGGCTCAAGTAATTACATACATGTTTTTCACCTGCACAAATGTCCAGCAGAACAATTCTGCAGTGGGAGGGATTCACTTGAGCTGGAAGGACATCCCGTAACCAGGTCCTCAACCACAAAATGCCACTTTCCCCCAATTCATTATGAAAACCAAAAACAGACTCGTAAACTTCCAAAATGTCACTGGTGGGCAGTGTCCCTGCTGCTGGGAGCCATCTCTGCCTCTGTCTGCGGCCAAGACCTCAACTTTCCCTCCGGGAGGGTCAGTGACACTGGGGGATGCAAAACACTCCAAAAAGGCCACGGCCCAGAGCAAGCGCAAAGTGAATACTAGCCCCTTCACCTGTGGAAGAAGATGAAATTTGCTCACTAGAGCAAGTAGAAAGAGCGTTCACACACACAGTGCAGTGTACTTAACTGGGACTGGCATCTCGGGCTCAGAAATGCCTCAGTCTATTAAATCATTAACCCTTAGGACCCCCACCCCCCAAGGTGAAAACTACAGAAATTTCCTATGGAGAGAAAAAATCTAATAATCACTTGTAGCTCTAGAATTGTACATCTTTAGCCCTGGCTGGTGTGGCTTAGTGGATTGAGCTCAGGCTTCAAACCAAAAGGGTCGCTGGTTTGATTCCCGGTCAGGGCACATGCCTGGGTTGCTTGCAGGCCAGGTCCCCAGTGGGGGCCACGTGAGAGGCAACCACACATTGATGTTTCTCTCTCTCTCTCCTCCCTTCCCTTCACCTCTCTCTAAAATAAATAAAATCTTAAAAAAACATTGTACATCTTTGACACTGAACAGTTATATATCTACTTACATTATGTTCTTAACCTATTGGATTTATTCAACTTATCTGTTCATTTTCTCAGAATTCCCACTATGTAATTCCACAAATGAACTGCTTATAGAGAATCAATGAATTTTCAGTCTGAAAACTTAGAAATTATCCAATTCAATTCCTTCTTGTTATTATTTGTTTTAAAAAATTGAATGCAATTGTTAGCAAAGGTAAAGATTGTCATACATCAAAGCTGCCCGTGTAAGGACTCAGCATTTTGCAAATGCAAAATTAGGGCTTTTTCAGTTCTCCAAGCTCCACCACCATAAAATCCCGCACTAGTGCACACAGCACGTTTACCGTGGTGTCACACGGGCTTTGAGTGTGGAGCCGGTGTGCGCAGCGGAGGTTAAACTCCCCAAAATTTAAAATCTGCTACCTCTGTATAACAGTGATCACTGTTAATTCTGATCGCCCTAAATTTTTCCCAGGCTTTTACAGAGAACGCAGTGGTTGGTGACATCCGCCATTAGGCATATTTGCTGTGCTCTGTCATCCAGGTACATAGTACCCTCCGCCAGTCAGTGAGACAGAATGAAAATAAAGCCGGTTAAATTATAGAAATGGAAGGACAAGAGAAAAAAATAACTTTGAGTTGACCACATTCAAAGGCTTGTCAAGTCCCAACTGCACCATTCACCACGAGACCACTGTTACTATTCTGTGGCTTCCTATTTAAAAATTAACCCACTCTTCTTTCTTGTTATTATTCTTGTGTCAGGGGAGTTCAAGACAGCAGTTTGAATGTCACGGTTAAAGCTTGCAGAGAAGTAAATTCTATTACAGCAAACACCATACCAGAAAAATGTGAACTTCATAAATCTTCCATGTCCACTTAACCTGAGGTCATGGCCAATCGGGGGTGTTCTTGACAATGCAGTCTCTCCGGAAATAAACAGAGAGGTGTAAATACCAGCAGTAAATGTTTCCTGATAGCATGCCGCTGTGATCTGATGCAATTATGTTGTGATAAACACCCTCAGGGTCTGAAAGGATGCTTCTAGGGGCAGGACAGCAGGTACTTTCAGGGTAGGAAGGTACTGCTGGCCACCTCCCTGTTGATTGCAACCTAGCGGAGGGAAGGCTGTCCTGGAAGGCAGGGACAGGAAATGAGTGGAGCCCGGGTAAGCCTATGACACAGGCAAGAGGTTGGCCCCCCCATAGAAGGCGAAGGGCCTCCCACTGCACGTTACCAGGGTCCCTAAAGAAAAATACAAGGTCAACGGTAAAAGGGATCTTCAGCCAAGGTTTTGGTCTACCAGCAACTGATTCCCACCACAGCCAGGAGGACCACCCAGATGCCACACTTAATTACACTCAGGGGCATATAACAGCTACTCCTGTGTTTGAGACACTTAAAGAACTTTGATATAGTACAATTTAAGTTCAAAACCCTTACAAACTGCTTAGTTGTGATTCTATTCAAAGACCCTGAGAAGAAATCTTTTTAAAAAGTGCACATAAGATTTCTGTGCTACGGGAAAGGAAAGCCAGCGTGACACCCCCTTTTGGCAAGTGCTATGGTCCTGTGGGGTAACAAGGAGGTGAAATAAAATATTATTTGGCCATAAAGGGCAATAATGAAGTCCTGATTCATGCTACCACACTGATGAACCTGGAAAGCATTCAACTAAATGAAGGAAGCCAGACACAAAAGGCTATGTTGGATGATTCCCTCTGCACATATAAAATACCCAGATTAGGCAAATCCACAGCAGCAACTGGGAGGTCAGTGGTTGTCCGGGGCTGGGGGTTGGGGGGATCGGGGTGACTGCTGATGAGTACGGGGTTTCTTTTTGAGGTGGTGAAAATATTCTGGAATTAGATAGTGGTGATGTTTGCACAACTCTGTGAAGGTACTAAAAATCACTGAGCTGTATACGTTTCCAAAGAACCAAAGGACACAAAATATATGCTCACATTACTGCAAGGTTAATGAAAATCCGTGTGAATTATCAAATAAGACACCTTTGTTATAAAGACACTGAATCCATACTAAATAACCCACCTTTCCCTCAACAGAGAAAGCCTGGAATGATTGCAAGTTATCAGTTTCTGATAGTCCCCCCAGGCCCCAGATAAGAACCCAGAGGACAGCCATCACCAAGCTGGTCACATCTAAATCTCCTTCACTGCAGGGCACATTATTACTGGATTTTACTCCAGGTGTGTTATTAGAGAAATCTTTAGAAGGAAAAAAAGCGGTTAAAATCCAGACATTTTCCCCTGCGTGAAGGAAAAACAAGATGACGCGGTTCTCACCTTACCCACATTCCCCATGACCTTGTCCAAGTTATTAGCAACTTAATGTGCGCTGTGCCTTGATTTACCCAGCTGTGAAAAGTCAAACGATAATAACAGCTCTGCTCCATCAGGGGGACGTAAGGGCTAATTAATGTGTTTACGGTTCTCAGGGATCTTTCTGTTCTGGACAGCCTGCTATTACTACGAAGCCCTAACTGACTCTTCTCTAGGGCGGTCAGGACCTGCTTCTATTTAAAGAGGTAATGAGATTTGTTACAAAACGGAAAGCTCAATCCATTACTTTTTCTCCACAAACTTCTGTAAGAAATGCACATTCATATAGCCATGTAAATTGTTGCTTTAATTATATTAAATAACTGAACTTAGAAGTAAAAAATGCTAAACTGTTTTGTCTAATCCTTCATTTTAAGAGTTAAGGAAATAGGAGTTCGAGAAACCTGCCCAAGGTCAAGCACGAGTCCCAGAGCCACAATCCAGGGTCCCCTTCCCCCAGACCCACAGGCATTCATTCCCATGACCTCTCCCAAATGAAACCTAACGCACACCCCACATCGGCACCGACCTACACTGGTGAGACAGGCACTACTGCTCTTTTCCAGCTGTGGTTTGCATCCAGTGGCCAAAGTAACCCTACGCCACGGGCACTGGCCCGTCAGCCCATGAGAGCAGCAGAGCAACACAGAGAAGGGGCGTGAGCCAGACCCCATGTGCGCCCAGGACATCGGCCAAACTGGAGCTGGGTGGGACGGTTCTCAGCCCAGCAGCGTCAGGGGCCAGCCCGGAGTCCCCTACACACACGTGCCCGTCTCCACACAAGTCCCTTGCAGCCGGAGCTATAAAAAGGGACCTGGAAGCGCCAAAGATTCTTTTTACCCCCCAGGACCCCTCTCAGAACACCACCTTAACTTTCAGTTGAGACTCGTAACAACTGTCCTTCCATTTACTAGATATTTGAGTGAAATGCCTGCTATTACCAAGAACTGTGTTAGCTGCCGTGTCTTATACATCTTTGTATTCCTCAAAGTCCCTGTTTTTCAAGGGGTTTTCAACCTAGTAGATAAATTATGGCAAACACACATAGTGATGTTGCAAGGCAATAGGTCTTACCTTCCATATCAGGCACATAAACAAAATATTTTCAGTTCAAAAGAGGAAGAATCCACGATCACTCCAAGGTGACCTGCAAGCCACCCCCCACTTCTTCTGCAATACGGCCCTAACAGAGAGGTATGAAAATTCAGTCTGTAGCTTCCGTGAAGACTTCTATTCCCAGAGATCACAGCAAATTGAAAATTTTCTGCCTGCACCTCATCTTTTAAACACACCCGATACGTGTCTTAATCTTCTGTTTCTCCTTCCCCAGTGGACGCACACTGGCCTGCTGAAGATCAAAGACCGTCCCACATGGGGGGACAGGCTCGCTGGCTGGGCGCACCTGGTGACCGGCATTCAGAGGTCACAGGTATTAAGCTCATGAAACCTAGGGTTCTCATCAACACTGTCATCCCTCTTTTCTTCCTCAATTATCTTTTTTATAAAGTAATACTGAGGAAATTCGGCCAACAGCCATTTTGTTGGTACTAACGTGCAAAGATGCCCAAACTTCAAAGGAGTGTGATGTGGCCATTTGTCAACTGAAACATGAAAGTCAGAATTAGACTCGCGAATGGCACTTTAGGAGTAAATAACTGAGGTTGGAAAGGTAGGTGGAGAAACGTTGAGAACAGCATGTCCTTCTGTTTAGAAGCTTCTGAGCGCTTCCCTGGGAATTCCAGATTCCACGGGAGACTCGGGAAGGAAGGGCATTCTACAAACTGCCCCACGTGGTCCACCGTGCGTCCACGCTCCACGGGCAGCTGCCAGGGCCCCTCGCAGAAGACACAAAACAATGTTGCTAGCAATTTCACATCTCTTTCCAAACACGTTTTTCCAGAGCTACTCACAAGTAACAAAATTGGATACCTTGAACCCTGTCACTTTCTCCCATAACATGTTAAAGATGTTAATGGCCAAAGAGCAAAAAGGAATAAAACATGAAAGGCTTTATATGGGAATGGACAATTTATAAATAGCTAATCAGAGCTGAGACCTGTAGGATCAGAAATAAATTTATAAGGTGCAACAAATCATAACTGAAAGGTTTGAAATGAAAACAATTGATTTGCTGTAGTTGTATTTCAAACGCTATTGATTTCTCCCATAAACAAACATGTTTTTGCCTTGCACTCTGAGTGGAAATCTTCAAAGTAGGTGATTTATCATTCAGATCTCCTCCCTTTCCCTTTATGTTGTTAATTTTGATGGATTTTGTGGGATTTTGAGGATGGGCTTTCAGGATAGGCCATTTTAAAACCATTTTGGAAGCAGGTGGAATATTCACTATACATATAGAAGCTTAACACAGGGCGTCCCAGAATGAACACCTGGTCTCCCCAGCTGCCCACAGACAGCACCCCCATTGCAGTTGGTCCAGCCTATGTTGCAGGGAACTGAGGTATTATTGTTCTATGTACAGTGTTTCTTATATCTTCTTCAATAAATGTCTCTACTTTTCACATTATATGGCTAGATACCTTCTGGACAGACCTTGTATATCTAGGGGAGTTTGGATTTTCTTCAAATTATTTCCACCAAAACAATTTATCACAATAGATTGAATGCAGAAGCTGATACTAAAAATCCAGTTGTTTTCTATTAAGATGCACATTAAAGAGATGTGTGCAAACAATGTAAAACAATACTATTCTCACTAGTTTTTTTTAAATTTTGGTTTGCAGACCTACTTTTTGAAAACATATGCTTGTTGTACTACCACAAAGCAGATTTATTATTGTTACTTTCAAATAAGTTAATAAAGATTTTTAAAACCTCTCAGTTACATTTCTAATATAGTAAATACCAATAAATGTAACCCCCATAACTACAGCTCTGACCATTTTTAACAGTAAAGGATCTGGAGACCAGCATGTTTAGGAACTGCAGAACTACAGCAACGATGATGATGATGATGGATTGTGACTGTTGTCTGTTCAAACCTCTACCCCTCCCCCACCACACACATGTGCTGTTGCTCCCTGAAGATGGGGCGTTTCATTTTTGTATTTCTGCCATCAGACACGGTTCTTACACACACATATGATCTCACAGTTCGGGGTGGGGTGGGGCAGAAGACGAGGTTAACAGGGCTGCACCCCTTTTGGGAGGCTCTAAGGGAGAAACCATTTTCGTGCCTTTTCCAGCTTCTCAAGGCCCCCTGCTTTCCTTGGTTCATGGCCCTCATCACCTCTGCTTCTATCATGACATCTCCTTCTCTGACTCCCTGCCTTCCTCTTATAAAGATCTTCATGCCTGCCTTGCCTCGTACCCTGCCGGACCATCCAGCATAACCTCCCCATCTCAAGATCCTCAATGGAATCACATCTTTTAAGCCCCTTTTGCCATATTTACAGGTCCTGGGATTAGGAACGTGGACACTCCGAGGGAGCAGGCATTATTTTGCCTACCACAGCCATGTACTAAGATAATGCAGTAAAAATAAAGTAGAAGAACAACCCACCATTTTCCCTAGAATTTAAGAGTCTGCAGGTCATGATGAGAGTGAAACGAGGAAGAATGATTACCTCTGAGAGAGAAACCGGGGGGCTAAGCACAGGTGACAAAAATTTATCTACTGTATTTATTTAACACTTGTGCGGCCTTTACTCTGCCCCAGGAAGTATCTAGTCTTTCCATAAAAATCTAGACCTTTGTACAGTTGCAAAAACTAAGCGTGGCGAGTTCAAGTGACTTGCCCACCCGATGCCACACAGCTAATAAGTGGGCAAACTTGGAGCCGGGACTTGAACCCAGGTTTCCTGGTTAGTGTCCATACTCTTAATCACTTCACTATATAGCTCAGCAGGACTTACCTATCACAGTTTAACCTCTGACACTGCTAATGTGCATGCCATGTACATGTATCACCAAAGCAAAAAGCTAAAGACAGAGTCACAATACGGCTGTCTCTAGAAGTAAGAGTTAACAAGGAGACGTGCACGCTTGGTCTTTCCCGATGGTCTCAATTCCTTCAGAGAGAAGTGAGTCAGGAATGTAATTCAGTTTTAAGCCCATTACAAAAGAAGGGGAACAGAACGGAAATGCAGACAAGCATCACTGGGCAACCGGTACACGTAACACAGGAATAGTCATGTCTCTGTTCCCTGCTTTATGTAACCGGCCATGAAGTGTCCTCTTCCCAACAACGATCACAGCAGCTTCACGGAACAGCTGCTTCCCCGGGATCTCGCTCATTCTGTCTGCAGGCCCGGGTGACTGTATTTCATCCAGGCATCCTGAGCGCTCAAAGGCCTATTAGAAGCGACATATCCAGCAGAAACATCTGGAGTGTGCTCCAGAGAAATTCTGTAGACTCTTGCCTGAAAGATGTATTTGCAATTAATGTAGGAGAAATAATACAGGACTAGCTTTTACTGAAAATGCTGGCAAACTTTATCAGCTTCTCACTCAGCTGCCACATTGCCATGTCTTCTTTGCCACAGAGTGTCTCTCCCCACTGGCCATCCCTGCCACTGGCCAGCGGGGCTGCTACACCCACAGGTGATGTGTGAGGATCCACCACACTGTTAACAGATAGGGCTTCAGAATGCTGAGGGGCATGTGGGTTTCATAAGGCACCTGCAGGAATTTCTTCTGTGCCCCCAAACATTTACCCAGCACTTATTTTACAAAGTGCTTCTGGCCATGAAAAACAACAATCTTTAAGCCCCAAAGGAATGATGTAATAGCGGAAACATAGAGCTGATGTGCAGCGGCACAATATCTACCTGCGAGCATCTCAAGCCACACTTTAGTGGTCACAAAAGGACCAGAAAAATTGTCTGTGTTTTGTATAAGGTGGGGGAAAATAATGCAGTTCTCACTAGCTGCTTTTAGGGACCTACCATGACCTATTATAAATTCCTGGAAGTCGGAGTTTTCCACAATGTGGCCCCAAAAGACTGTCCCATTTTTATTCCCATTTTATCTTCCCACACAAGCCGGGGGACCTCTACTTCTGGCCTGTGTCCCTGGTTGACTCCCCCACCACACACTTCCCAACCCATAACCTGTGCATCTGTAGCTCAGGTCAAATGCTCTTGATCTGACCTTTCCAGAAACCTCTCTCTCTGATGCTCGCACCTCTCTTCCGGCCCCTGTTGCTCAAAACAAACACAAAAGTCAGTGGGATTCTACTTCTGTGCTGGACCTCTTATTCTCTGTATTGTAAGGTTGTGTTTGTACATCATAAATTACTACTTACAAGTGTTTCACTGTTCCCACTCTACTATAAACTTCTAGAAAATGATGTCTAATTCATCTTTATGTGCCTTCAACATTTAACAAAATGTTATTGTTTATTTTGTTAAACAAGTAAATAAATGAAGGACTGACAATGAGAAAAAGAAAACCAAATTCCCCAACAACACTAACTTTTATAAGGGAATTGGGATCCAAGGACCGTAATTCCCTCCACTGCCAACAGAAGACCACGTGCTCACTTCCACAGAGGAGACTGAAAACTACCTTCCGCACAATGATAAGGAATGCTAAATTCTGAGGCCAAAGTTCTCTGTATTCTGGTAAAACTAGTATTTCCCAGCCAGATTTAAATATTTTTTAAATACACCGACCATCTTTAGGAACACTAATATGTTTGTACATCTGGGGATCTGGGTGTCAGCCAGACAGACTCCGTGGTTGCAGTTTTATACACAAACAGAGCATTCTCGGAGCTAAATGTTGTTAGTCATCCCAAACCCGGCTCTGGAAGGCAAATACCCTCACTCTCGTAAACAGGAAATAGGAGGGCTTGCCACATCAGAGCGGGCCCTGTAATTCTTCCTCTGGTGAAAAGGTGTGTAGCAGACACACACATACATTCCCGGAGCGATTTCTTCCAAAGAGCAAATTTGCATCTAAGTGGCTTCTGGTAGCTTGAGACTCCACACGACTCATACATCAATTTAAAAAGGGAGTGATTCAAAGTGGGGTGAGAGATTAAAAAAAGAACCTCAGGCTGCAATTACCTTCATCATCGGTAAGTGTTTGCTGGGTTGATCATGTCTAAAAGGGAGAAAGAACAGAGAGGCCTTTTCTGTCTTGTCTCCCATTAAACAAACCCCCAGTTTTAACAATGGCGATATGAATAGCCGTTTGTAGATGGGAAATGCATGCACGCCACACAGCACGTCCAGTGCTTACAGACACACTTTGTTCAGGAGCTCCATGCCCAATGAAACTCTCTTAAAAGCTGTTGGACTTTTTCAAAAGATGGCATGCACTAGAAAAGGGATTTTCCTACTTAAATCACAAAAACAGCATTAATGGGAATCCAGTATAAACAGGGCTGGCGTGTCTAATCCCTTCAATGGTCGCCTTGTTGGCTTAAAAATAACACCAGGCTCTTTAGGGAATTCCAGGGGTAAAATTAATTCTCTCTATAAAGAGTCTTCACAGATGATATTTCCGCTCAAGTCAAATACAGCCTGTGGACCGTTCTTCTCTTTCTACGGGGGAATCACGAAGGCAGAAATTCAAACCCTTAAATGCGAGAATCCAAGGGTCATTCATTTCCAGAGAAACAAAGGAACCTAATATTGAGCAGTCATCTGTCCTCCATGGTTTTCTGTCCTGCTCTATACAGGGTCTCGTGGAAGTACGACAGCAAAGCCGTGACCGCTGCAAGTTCTTTGTGCCTCCGTGCACTCGATACGCCGAAGGAACAGCGTCTCCGGAGGGACAACCAAGGTGAGCACGTCGACTGGCTGCGCCAGGGGTGGGCGTTGGGGGCATATAAGCCCCAATTCAGAGAATAGCAACATACATGCACAATAGCTAAGATTTACTGAGACCCTGACCCATGCTGTCTCACTTAATCCTCAAAACCGTGGCACAGAAGGATTCAGAAAATAGTAGGTCCTATGCTCAAGTTCAGAACCACCCCACCCGCTTGAGACTAATGGCCACAGGCAGTACAAATAAGCGCCCTTGAACTGGAGCTTGTATTACCCCAGCCCTCCTGAAGGCGGCACTCTAGCAGGACCCGGGAATCTGCATTTTCACAGGCTCATCAGGTGAGTTGTATGCACTGTGAAGGGTGAGAACCACTTCCCTGTAGGATGCCAGTAGGATGCTTCCATTCTAGAAAAAGCACAGAAGCTGAACACAGCTCACAATCATCCCCCTGGCCCCTTGGGACCTGCCCCGCTGGCCAAGACGTCTTTCAGTCAGTCACATAAGTAATAAGAGGGGGTTTTTTGGTCACACCTGATTAATAGAGTAAAGGTAACAGATACAAATTTCTGGATACCTGACCAAAACCGAAAGTAGATCAAGAGCCTTGAACGCCACGTGGCTTATTCCCAGGGCCTCAGGAAATATTCAGCTCAGATGGCCAAGAGACAGGTACACCTGCCTAGCGCTCCTGCTCCTCTGCTGATATCCTCACAGTTTCTATATAAAAACCAGGGCTTTCCTGTTGGAGTGCCAGCGGCTTGGTTTCTGTTAACAGACAGAAGACTGGCTTCTCTGGAAAACACAATGGGGAAAACCTTCCTTCCTTTCGGGAACAGTTGGCCACCTGTATGTGCGGGGTGTGTACCTGCAGATTCGACCAGCCCTGGACTGAACACATCAGGGGAAGAATCACGTTCTTGCTGACGTGGTTGCATCTGTACTGAACAAGGACAGAATTTTTTTCTTATCGTTATTCCCCAAATAATACAAGTATAACTATTTATATTGTGTGAGGTATTATAAGCAATGTAGAAATGATTTAAAGTATATGGGAGGAGGTGTGTAGGTTATTTGCAAATACTACACCATTTTATATGAGAGACTGGAGCATCTCGGATTTTTTGGTATCTGCAGAGGTCCTGGAAACAAGTCCCCATGGATACGGAGGGACGGCTGTACCAGGCTGCCTTCTGGGAGTGCATGGCCAGGAGCCCGACATTTAGGGAAAGCAGACTCAGAAATGACCGCTCCTGAGCATAATTCAAAGTTGTATGAAAAATTGTTTTTTAAAGTCATTCAAATTATTTTTTACTTGTATAATTTTTATTGTTTAGTAAACAATTTTTATTGTTTAGTAAGATCATGAGATTGCTGCTTTCTAATTCATTGCTGAAGCAAACCCAAGTCATTTTTAAAGAAACATTCAGCTGCCCAGGAGAGGAATGAAGAGATTTGCAGAGTTTTGCCATGTAAGGGAGCTGGGCTGGGCATGCGCAGACACCGGCCCCTGAGCTTCCGGACAACCCGCTCGGGCAGGGTGGTAGCCTCCTCTTTTGGGGACCCAGGGCTCAGTATCTTCGTCTGGGCTCCCCAGAAGCAGAGTCTGAGCCCAGGAGGCAGGTACAGACGTTTGTTTGGAAGGTGACCCCGAGAAGCCCAAGTGAAAGCGTAGGAAAAGTGAGCCCTGAGGGGTAGAAAGTCTTCCTAAAGGGTGTGAAAGTGAAGTTTTCGTGTACAAATGGGGCTCACTTCCAGGGGTCACCTGAAGACGTGTCCAACCAGGGATAGGACATGGGGTGGCACTCGCCCACGCCCGTCCCTCCCGAGCAGAGGGCTGCCCCCAAAGTCACACAACCTGGAAAGGGCAGGCCAAGACTCGGACCCAGGCCTGACCGAAAGCCTGCACGCTTGTCACCACATCACTCCCTCCTCGGTGTCGACCAACGCGGGCTGCTCATATAATCGTGATATTATGCACAAACGAGAGACCCACTCTTCTCTCTTCATCTTTCATTTTCTCACCTACCCGCTCCTGATTTCCTTTCCCCCAACCCGAAAAATGGACAGACAGCCTTCTGAGATGCTCACTCACAGGGCTTTCACTTCCTTCATGAGCTGTGCAACAACTTCCAAAAGAAAACAAACCAATTCTTCATGTGCAGAGCGTTTGGGGAAGCAGTCCACCATGGCGAGTTGGTTTCCAGCCCAAGCGCATTTCTACAGAACAGGAAAGGGGCCAAAGCTGGGCAGAGGTGGCAGCGGGCCCACAGCACGCAGTCTGGCCAGGAACCCCGGCGTGGCTCTGGCCTGGCTGGTGGGGAAGCACCATCCCGGGAAGGGAGGGACATGCAGCTGTGGGCACCGCAGCTGCATAGGGACCTGAATGAAGAGCAGCTGTGGACAAGCACTGCCCACTCCAACTAGCTAAGCCCTGTGCACACACAGACGTGGCGCTCCTTAGGTAAGTCATGAAGGCTGAGACGTCGGTACGGCTCCCTAGGATGAGCCACGCCATAGGTACCTAACATATCCAGGACCTCTGCTTTATTCTGATTACTTGCATTAAAAAAAAAAAAAAGAAAGAAAGGCAGGCCCTGGCTGGTGTGGCTCAGTGGATTGAGCACTGGCCTGTGAACCAACGGGTCGCTGGTTCGATTCCCAGTCAGGACACATGCCTGGGTTACAGGCCAGGTCCCCAGTGGGGGACACATGAGAGGCAACCACACACTGATGTTTCTCTCCCTCTCTTTCTCCCCGCCTTCCCCTCTCTAAAAATAAAATAAATAAAATCTTTAAAACAAAAGGTGGTAAGCAAGCTTAACTGAACTGCTTGATCCTTACTACTTAACTAAAAGGGTAAATGTACTGCTTTTGCTGCTTCCTACAGAAGCTCCTTCCCGAAATCACCAAAACTGTTGTGACTGCAGCGATTTCTCGTGAGGATAAAACACATGGAGACGTAACAGGCAGGGAATGGATCCCGCAAGAACAATGAGTGCAGACAGGGGGCGTGCGTGTGCGGTGTGGGGAACACTCGGCCTGCAACACGGCCCCGGGAGGCCGAATCATGGCCCTCACAGACCACGCCACTCATTAGTTCCATCATCATCTTTGTTTTATGACACCTACTTTTCTATACCAAACAGCCGATTTAATGGTATTGTAAATTGGAGTGAGGCCTCGAGAGAGAGGAAAGCACTACATACCTTATTGAGTCACAAATCTTACAATCTGATTTTTTTACTTCCAAATGACCTAATAAACTCGCTTTATAATTAAATCTATCCTAACAACTTCTCTTTTGTGTTTTTCACCCATTCTTGGTAATCATGCAGAGATTTGAATTGGAAATGCGCTATGATTGTAATTAAGTATAAAAATTACACTGCGCTTGCTGGGTAAAGACCCTGCGCTCAGTCTCCTGTGGGGGCTTGGCTGGCGCCCTCCAGGAGCAGGGAGGGAAACCGCAGGCTTTCAGGATTGGCTGGAACCCCTAATTTACTTGACTACATTTGAAATATGCATGCATGATAAGCTCAGAAATCTAAACCTTCAAATGATGGCCTCGTATGGAAATTTTACCTTTAGAAAAATAAACTGGCAAACAAGTTTTCATCTTTAGGCCTATCCCAAATTTTAAAATTCATGACCTGCATTGAAAGTCTGTAGTTCACTAAGAAAGTAATACTTAACAAAGAGGTAAAGAACTGAATTGCATTGACTATTCTAAGATTACTGCAAAATGTGTCTGCCTTTGATTCAACTCAATAGAAAATCAACCTTGGCATTTATGTTGGCTTTCATCTACCTTCAATCACAAAGCAATTACAATACTAAATATCATGGGTGACTGGTGTAAAAGATTCTGCAGTTTTAAAGAACGTTACTTTGTACAAAATTAATTATTTTCTATGTCCATGAAAGTGTTATGATTACTAAAACGCATGAAATTTTGAGCAAATCTAATTGGTTGGCATTTGTGTTCCTTTCCTAATAAATGAGAAAATATCTTTTGAACAGTTTAAATCATCCAAGTTTATAAGCAAAACAACAGCCTAAAGAATTTAGCTGTGGTTACCAGCGGTTAAGAAGAAAGAAAAAACAAAGCTTACCATTTGCTGTATTCTTCTTAAAGTTATCCAGGAATTCCTCCAGAAGCTGGGACTGGTTAGGAGGAGGCAGGAGGCCCTTCCGGTCCCTTTGGAACAGGTCGCTGTCCGACCAAGAAGTACACAGCGTTCCCTTTGTGTCTGGCGGCCGGGCAATCAGAGTGAGCCCAACACTCTTCTCGGAAAACAGGGCCTCCATCTGCTTAAGGTCAAGATCAGACACGGCTTCCCCATTTAAGGTCATGATTTCATTGCCCTTTCTCAGCCCTAGAACCAGAAGGAGAAACGGGGGAAGAAAAAAGAGACAGAGATTACCGAGAGGAAGATTTCAAGATAAAAGAAAGCGGCACAGGCAAACTGTGCACTCTTTGGGCTGTTCAGTTGCTTTCATCAAAGAAAGCCCCACAATGTACTTAGATGCCAACGATAACGGAACACATTTCTGCTCTCTCAGGGCTAGGATTAGAAGGAACAGTTTGAAAATGAAACAATTTGAGAGTGACTCAAACTAATTGTTCTTCTGTCTATCTGATGTTGAGTGCCCCGGGAAATTACACTTGTTTGCAAGATGAAAACAGTGCTGTCTGCCTGGCTGTCTGGAAAATATGCATGTCTGTCCTCTCCGTGCTGTGCATTCTCTCTCTCTCTCTCAACACACACACACTCTCTCTCTCTATATATATATATACACACACACGCACACACTTTAAATTAAACTATTAACTTTACTTTCTTTAAAATTCCTGGAGAAACCGTTTTCTGACAAAACTATAAAAAGAAAAGTTCGCTGGCCAGACTGCTGTCTACAGTTTCTAATTCGAAGGGAGCAGAGACATTGTGCGCCGCACGGACCTTCCCCGTAGGCCAAGCCGTCAGGGAGGACGTCGCTGATGAAGATCCGGCTGAGACGCTGGTGCTCGTCCACCTGCGCTGTCACCGCGAACCCTAGGGATGCAAATAAAAGGGAATCACACGTCTACACTCGTCACACGGGCTAATGTCCCCAACGCGACCGGCTGTGTTTTCCCAGACATCTATTATTATTGTAAGTACAGTATGTTGACAAAGTCTCAGTTATAGCTATTTTGAAAGCATAAATATCCAGCAGAAAAAGAGAAACACGTCAGATCTAAAGGTTTAGAAAACATGAACGCTCGACCTTATTGGAAAGCGGAGGCCACAGACCCATGTTCATAGCAGCCTCATTCACCACAGGCAAAAGGCAAAGCCCCCCAGCTGCCCATCCACAGAGGAATGGATAAACACACTGCGGCATATCCATAGACTGGAATATTACTCACTCTTTAAAAAGGAGGACACTCTGACTCATGCTATACCATGGAAAAATCTTAAGGACATTGTGCTCTGTGAAAGTAAGCCAGGCACAAAAGATCAGCTACTGTATGCGGTAACTAGAGTAATCAAATTCATGGAGACAGAGGGCAGAATGGGGGGGTGCCAGGAGCCAGGGGCAGGGAGAATGGGGGTTACTCTTTAATGGGTGCCAAGGTCCAGTGTCGCAAGATGAAAACAGTCCTGCAGACAGATGGTGGCACAACAGTGTGAACGTGCTTAATGCCACCGAACTGCCATTTTTAGCCATTCAACAATGATGAACTTTGCTCCGTGTATTTCACCCCAATTTAAATTTTTTTTTAAATTGAAGACCAAAAAACACTCTTATTGAAATCAACTGAATTCAGTTCAATAAAACATTTGTCAAGAAGCAACCCCATATGGGCCTAGGAGTTTTCAGAAGGTGGAAAAACACTTGGATGGAGAGAGGGCTTGCCCTGAACGTGACCACACGCAGAGCCCCGGTGAACGCATCTCCCTGACTCGGACACCGCCCTCCCCCACCCCTGACTCCACAGTCAGGGGCACCTGTTTCCACATCCCGGTCTCGTAACACTGGGAGCCCTTTGATGCTGGGAAGAAGGGCCTGCACCCCAGTCTGCTCTGGGCCTCGGGCAAAGCCCGCAGACAGGGGTCACCCAGAAGCATCTTTGCAATTGTCTTCATTCAGCCCTTCAGTCACTCAAGTGCAAAGGAGATTCACAAGGGTGACCATGGGAAGTTGAGTGAGGGCCAACACCAGGACAGACAAAATGCTAAGAAGGCTTTAAGGAAAAAGCGACGTAACATTTGGGTCAAACGGATTATGGAAATTAAGAAACAAAGAACAGATCATAAAAAGGACACTTGAACATAATAAACAATGAGTAGAATTTGATCAGCTGGAATCGCTTTGAGAAAAATAGTTACTGGTATATAAATAATATATTGAACGAGATATGAAATATAGCCTTTCTATGGAGATAGTCATTGATGATTATCGACTTACTGAGTTCGTATGGTAAAAGAAGTGAATTTTAACACATGAACACAGTCAATAAGGAGCCCAAAGACAAGTTGAAATACAGATAAACAGAAATGCAAGCATTACATATCACAAAGCGCTTTGGGTAGTATTGACCCGTAACTGTTAAACTGAGGCTAAAGCAATCACATAGGCTTCTTCAAGCAAGTTAGACCTTTGGTTAGTTCTTGAAGGGCAGATCTGATGGACACGACAGGGAGCAGGGATGAGGAAGGGGGCGAGAGCAGTGAAGGGAAGCTCTCCAGTGGGGAGAAGATAAGCTAAGAGCAAAGGCAGCAAAGACAGAGATGAAAAGCATCTCGACTCACAGGCGTCGGGAGTTAATCAGCTTAGAAAAGCACCTGGCACGTAGTAAACCCACTGTAAGTGTTATCGCCATCATTTCAAACGTCTCATCGACTTCTATATTTATTCCTTTTCATCGTTTTGACATCTTTCCCTAATATTAACACATCTCTTTAGCCTGCTACTCTAAATAAATAAAAATGAAGAAAGATGAAGTTCCGAAGCCGCTGTCAGGATTTCTGAACATGTACATTTCAAGGGGAAACATTAGGTCTGCAGGCCCTGTGGCCAACGAGGAGAGGAGAGAGAAGGCTGTCCCCACGCTCACCGAAGTCAGACACGCTCCCCGTCTTCGTGAGCTGCACATCGTAGACACTGAGGGGGAAGACTTCTATTTCATCATACACCTGCAGAAGGTGAAGACAGCAAAGGCAGGGATTTGATGTCATGATGTCTTGGAAAGGTACTTAGATCGTTTCCAAACAAGATGCCAAATATCAACAGAACTTTCCCCCCAGATCACTTAGTTTCAAACTGAAGGGGCCATGAATAATGGTTCCAACTTCTCTCCCTCCCGGGGGCCGACGCACACACCTGATCTTGCATGGATTCGTGTGGTGCGGGGATACAGTACTCGATGTTTTCATCTACCAGTTTTCGGAGTTGTAGGCCATGGTGGCTGGGTTCCAACTGCTTCAACTGTAAGGAAAAAGATAATTATTCAGACTTTAAATATTCTTTCTAAATTCATCACTGTTCATTAAAAATCACAGTGGAAATTTCTAAAAAAATACCATATGTAAGCTGCTGAGTTTAAACCTACATAAGAAAGATTGAATTTAAATGTGCAAGAAAGGCAAGAAAAGACAATTATTTTCAAGAAGATCTTCTCTCAATGATGACTGCTTATCACGAAAAGCATGAGACCTTTTAAGGAGGTTTTGGGAGCATAGAGGTGACAGCAGGATGGACGGGGTGAGTAAAAGTAGGTTCACAGTTGCAAGTACTTGAAACACAGCGTTTACTCTCGTTTTATTATTCCATCATTCACGTCTATTGCAACTGTCAGCCTACCCTGTCGACCCCTGTATCACACTGTTCTCAGCAAATGTTCTCTCTTCACATACTGGTTGTCCCTAAATTTGTTTCCCACACCACGGTAGAGAAATTTATGAAATGTGAACAATCTCATATGCTACAGACTTCAGATTTAGGAATTTCCTACTCTAAAAGGTTTTCAAAAGGAAAACGTATACACCCATACACTTGCATTCTCTCTCTCTCTCTCTCATTGTGTGTGTGTCTCTCTCTCTGCCTCTGTCTCTCTCCCTCTCTCACTTTCAACAATGAGAAATTATCTCACGTCCATGTTCTACCTGGGTCTAGTCGACCCACTACTTCTGACATCCTCTATGACTTAGAAAGTTCATCAAGTTAAAAACTGATGTCATTGCTATAAAACATCTTTGTTGACTGCCTGAATAAGATCCTTACATAATGCAGTAAAAGAAAATTACATTAATAATAGCTACACATATATATGTCTGGAATACTAAGGCTTAACTCAAAGGGACAAAGGAGAACTAAAATTAAGGATTATCCACCTCTACTAAGTGTACACGGTGAAGAGTCACCAAACTCTACATGCCTTTTTTTTTTTTTTTTTTACCATTTCACATATTTGATTGCACTTTTCTCTGAAAACTTAAAAATATTTCAGCTCTCCTGCACCATCTGGTGGTCTAAAATATCTCCTCTGATGGTGCTGAGTCTAGTTCATCCATTTCAGTGGGCTCTCTTTAGGACTTATCATAAGCCACCTTTTCAGAAACAAAACCCAACTTGAATAATAAAGAGAACATCTCACAACAGTGTCCATGAAACCCCTGTCCATGGTATCAAGTGGCTTGTTGAATCCAGAGAAACTTGGTAAAACTACTTAGTATTAAATCAAACCTATTTCAACGTTTATGCCACCTTCTTCTAGGGCACCATCCCTAAGTAACTTAAATAACAACAGCTTTCATATTTATTCCAGATAGAAAGGTGCGCATAGAATTCCAGTAACATAACTCAGGTGCTTTATGAAGGCAAGGGGCAATACCCTAGCAATTCCTACTTCTAAAAGATGAAGAAGGAGAATGCTAATTAATAGATACGTTCATTAATAATGTTCCCTGGTGTAGAAAGTGAGGTCTTAACCACCACACAGATGGAGAAGGCATAGGAAAACAACATTAAAGATTCTTTTTGCTTCAGAAGCACATGTCTGCAGCAAACTCGACTACCTTGCATGCCAAAGTCAGAACATCTTCCACTCTGTGTTCCGGCCTGATCGCCACGGTGACTCCCTGACTGTCCTGGAAGTGAACGTACGCCTGGGTTTCCCACGCGTTGTCTCGGGAAACGCCGTCTGCTGCTGAACCGTACATATGCAGAAGTTCATCGACCTGTGTTCAGATCCCCAAAGAAAATGCAGACAGAGGAGATGTTTTTTAAGTGAGAGAAACTACTGAAATAGTACCCCCTTAATCTAAGGCGCCTTCTACAGTAAACCCTTTCACACTCCCTACATGTCTGGCTCTCGGGACCCTCTGGGGCAGACCAGCCTAGCGTTTCCTAAACCCCCATGAACCTGATGGCCAGGGAGGCTGAGGAGACGTCAGCTGACCCCCGTCCCGAGCTCTAGCCTCCATGCCATTTTGCCTCCCGGCCCGGGTTAGAGCCCTGCAGTCCGTGGAAGGACTGCTTCATCCCACCCTCTCTGGTCTCAAGGTGAAGGCTGAGAAGAGGGACCGTGACATCAGCGCCATGATCCCGGTGGACTTCCGATACACTCTCGTCCATGGCCCCCCATGGCTGCCCGCATCCCAGCCCTGAATTGCACTTAAGCCAAGCATGCTCTTCTTCTCACTTATTTTGACCCTTCATCCTGGAGAAAATTTTTTTTCTATTTCACATCTAGATCGTCTTTAGACATCATCCCCAAACACAAGCCTTTTCTGAACAAGTTGAGTTTCCTAAACTTCCTCACCACAGCGATTCAATGTCCTCATGCTAATCTGTACTTCTCTGAGTTCAGCTTCAGTGAATCTTTGTTGAAGACTCTTTCAACACATTCCCCCACTTCATGATGGGTGGTTTACGAGCACACCATACCTGCCCACACCATGCTGAGTGTTCGGCAGTTTTTGACCCAAAACATCTTGACTCCCATGCCCCACCCTCCCTAGTCACAGGATCTTGCCTTGAGTGACTTCTTTTTGTTTCCCCAGATGAAAAAAGTCCTCAAACAAAATATATTTCACTGATGCAAAAGAGGTGAAACAAAAGACAGCAAAAGCACTAAAAGGCATCAAAATCTTCTAGTTCAGAGAGAGTGGGTGAAGCAGCACTTTTCCCTCTGGGACCCCTCCCCACATACAGTGTCACAACACATCGACGATGTGTGTTGCCCCGCCCTGGTGAACACCTAAGGCTCCGCTCCTTACTACATAACAGGCGTGCTGAGACAAAAGAAAAGGCCCAAATGAAAGAACCAAATGAAATCAAAGCTCTAGGAAAAATAGAACTAAGCAATGAAGAGACAGCCAACCTATCAGATGCACAGTTCAGAACACTGGTTATCAGGATGCTCCAGGAACTCACTGGGTACTGCAACAGCATAAAAAAAGACCCAGGCAGCAAAGAAGGTTGCATTATGTAAAATAAAAATCTACAGGGAATCAATAGTGATGGGAAGTAAACCAGGACTCATATCAACAGTTTGGAGCAGAAGAAAGAAATAAACAATCAAACAGAACAGAATGAAGAAACAAGAATTCAAAAAAATGAGGAGAGGTTTAGGAACCTCCAGGACATCTTTAAATGTTCCAACATCTGAATCATAGGGGTGCCAGAAGGAAAAGAGGAAGACCAAGAAATTGAAAATTTATTTGAAAAAATAATGGAGAAATTCCCCAATCTGGCAAAGGAAGTACTTTTAGGAAGTTCAGGAAGCTCAGAGAGTCCCAAAGTTGGACCCAAGGAGGAACACACCAAGGCACATCATAATTTCATTAGCCAAGATTAAAGATAAGGAGAGAATCTTAACAGCAATAAGAGAAAAGGAGACAGTTACCTACAAAGGAGTTCCCATCAGACTGTCAGCTGATTTCTCAAAAGAAACCTTGCAGGCAAGAAAGGACTGGAAAGAAGTATCCAAAGTCATGAAAGACAAGGACCTACATCCAAGATGACTCTATCCAGCAAAGCTATCATTTAGAATAGAAGGGCAGATAAAGTGTTTCCCAGATAAGGTCAAGTTAAAGGAGTTCATCATCACCCAGCCCTTATTATATGAAATGTTAAAGAGACTTATCTAATAAAAAGAAGATAAAAAATATGAACAGTAAAATGACAACAAACTCACAACTATTAACAACCAGACCTAAAAAAAAAAAAACAACTAAGCAAACAACTAGCACAGGAACAGAATCACAGAAATGGTGATCACATGGAGGGTTATCAGTGGGGGAGTGGGAGGGAGAGAGAGGGGGAAAGGTACAGTGAATAAGTAGCATAAATGGTAGGTAGAAAATAGACAGGGGGAGGTTAAGAACAATATAGGAAATATAGAAGCCAAAGAACTTATATGTACAACCCATGGACATGAACTAAATGGGGGGCATGTGGGTGGGAGGGGATGTGCAGGAGAGAGGGGAATAGACGGGGGGAAATGGGACAATTGTAATAGCATAATCAATAAAATATATTTTAAAAAACTTCAAGTTCAAAAACTTTTGAGTGGTGGAAAAATGTCTCAATACATGTATTGCATCAAACGGAGAGCACTTTCAAGGTAACTGAAGTTTAAACATGTAAGAATAAATACACAGTTTTTTATAAACAAATTCCATTTCTTGGGTCCCCCTCTCATACGTTGAATTCCATGCATTAAAAAAGTAAAAGATCCTATGTAGGATTAAAAATTAAAATGGATAGAGTAAGGAAAGTAAAAAAAAACAGGTTGAGGCAAAGCAAGAAAGACCCATCTTTCTGGGCTGCCATTTGTCAATGTGTTGCCCCCGAGTGGCATTTCTCAGTGTGTCACGGATGTGTCACTTTCTGCACATTCTCCTGGACAGATGATGGCAGCCTAGGATAAATATGAACCTCAAGTGCCGAAACGAGAGAGAAAAGGAGGCAGAGGAGCAGGTGCTTGGAGCCAAGGACCAGGGAATCTGCCTGGACACCACTCTCTCCCGAAGGGTCCTTATCTCACAGGATCCCACTTGATTCCCTAGAAAATCCCCCAGGTACTTCTGGGCATCTAAGCTGCAATTCCCACCAGGTGAGGCAGCGACAACCAGGTCCTGCCTTAAAGGCGCCTCTCGGAACTCACTTGCTCAGAATCGAAGGAAAACCCCAGCAGAGGTCACTGTGGAGTAAGAAACCACACCGCAGCCAGCCCAGAGCAAACCAGGGTCCCCATGCCAGCTGCACAGCAGTTCCATTCTTCACTTTTAGAACAGAACGGGAAAACTGTCGCTGAGAATGGACGGCTGGGGGAGGGGCGGGAGAGATACAGATCCACACCTACCCCTCGTGTCCTCCTGTCCCGTCCCTCCTGTCCGTCGGAGAGGCCATCACTCAGGGCCAGTGGAATCAGCTTTGACCTGCTGTCAGTCACTCACCATTCCCAGCCCTGGGAGGTCAGCACCCTCGTGACCCTCTAACAGGTGAGGAAAACGAGGCTCAGAAGATCCCAGAACCTTGCCCAAGCGCACAAAGGGAGCTGTGACCGTGGTACTGTGGGGATTTGAACCCCGAAAACCTGGCTTGAGCATGTGCTCACCACCGCGACACCATGCAGAAATATCAGCCTGGCAGTCACCTCCCCACAAAAAGGATGCAGCCCAACTTTCCCAATTCCTTTCCGTTATATAAAACACACACCATGTTCTGGTTGAATAAAAGGGCTCACCTGCCATTCCCACCAAGGAGTGAATGCAGTCCCTGCCTCCGGACCCTCGTTCACGTCCATTACCCTCCACACAGCTCTAGGGTGGAAACCACTTACACCCTTCAACCTAGTTTCGAATGCTCCTCCCAGCTCATGAGGCACCTTCTGCTCACTTCCTTCATTCCCCCAATTCCACGCAATTAGATGTGCCCACTCTCCTGGGTCCCTGGTACAGCAGCTGGCTAAGCCCAGCTCACAAGACAGGCATTCCCAGGCTGCTCTGGCGCCCCCAGGTGCTGAGATGCGTGACACGGCTTAGACTGCTAAGTCTCCTTCCTCAGCCCTCAACACAGTGCGTCCAGCACTCAGAACACCCCCGACACAGGAGTGTTGACTGGGAAACAACTAGAAATTCGCTGTCATACATAGGTTTGCAAAGTAAAAGCTTTCTATTCTCAGTACCTTATTCAAGTCTGTTTATAGAGTGTCCACTTCTTAATCTTCCCTAAAAGTTCGAGACATTAACAGACTGTTAACAGGGAAAAAGTCCTGGACAAGAGAATAGTGTGCAGGGAAATACAGAGATGGAAGGAAGAACAAAAGAAATATTCACATTCTACTTAATTAAACAGGGTCTTGTGCCTACAACAGCTCTGAGGAATCATTTCCTGAGTCTACCCTCGACCTAAGGTGGAGTGGATGCCGAAGACAAGCTGCCTATCAAAGCCAAGGAGGACTCAGAACTTCTCAAGATCCCTCAATGAAAATTTATATCTAATTTTTTATGGTGTATAATACACACACATATCCCAGAAGTGTATGCAATTACAGAGGCAAAACCTGGTTATTCAAAGGAGGCGTCGAGAATGTGGAATTTAATCTGAACTAGAAAAAACAAAGCTATCTGGTGCTTACAGCTCTCCTAGGTCGTTGTACATTTTGCCCATTTGGACAGAAAACTAGATTGATTTCCTCAAGGGGCAATGCTATCCATGCTGAAAACACACACGCATTACTCTCAATAAGCCGGATGCAATACTCTCCTACATTCTATTTCGCAAAAGGCACAGAAGATCCCGAAAATATGCACAACAAATGGAGCCATCTGGAAGACTCTCTTTCCAGTTCAGTCTTTAATGACTCACCCCCAAGCGTGTGGTTGGCTACCTCCGTCAAAACTGTTGCACACCCAGCCTCCCTCCTACTCCCCCTCGCCCTCCCCCGAAAAATTAGTTTCCAATTAGCCCACTTCAGGTTTCCAGGTCCTGGAGAAGACAGACGGAGACAGTGAAAACATAGCAGCCAACTTGGGTCAAATCCCAGCCTTGGCGGGGCTGGTTATCTACGGTCTCTGGGCTTCAGTTTTTTTCACCTTTAAAGGGGGCTGCAAATGGCAGCCCCTGGGGGCGGGGGTGGGGGTGTCAGGGCCCGGTGTGAGGAATGGCACTGGAAGGCACAGACACCGCGCCTTGTCGTATGAAGGACCACAACAACCATGTGAAAGAACTTTTTCAAAGCTCAGCCTGGATGGCAGCATTACAGTGTAATGAGTTTAGCCACTATGACCCCATCATGGCCACTATAAAGACCTGGATGGGAATCACCCCGGGGGGGGCTGCGGCGACCACGCGGGGGGGGGGGGGCTGCGGCAACCACGGAGGGCAGATCCCCACGCAGCCCAGCTCTGACCAGCTGTCACTGACGGGCAACCCCGGCATCTGAGCTAACTTAACGAAGGTTTACAAACCACGTTAGCCCCTTGGTTCCACAGAAGTATTATTATTATTATTATTATTATTATTATTATTATTATTACATGAACGGCCCCAAAAGCACAGGTCAAATTCCTTCTGCTCGGTGTGCCTCGAGGAGAGCGCACAGAAACTCTGGGCGTTCTCACAGCAGATGCTGCGGGATCAAACAGCTTGTAATTGCTACTTGGATCATGGAAGGGAAGGGAGTGACAAAATCACAATCGGGCTGTCAGGAAGGGGCCCACACCACCTGGGTGGCTGGGAAAAGGAAAGTCTATTAGCAAGTGAGATGAAGAGAAAACAAGAGGACTCACACCTCTGCGTTTTCTTAAGGAGAAAATGTCACAGAGGAGAAAGTCGTCTATTCCCTTCTGGAGTTGATGTCGAAACATCAGTTAAAATGAAAGGAAAATGGCCAACGTTCGTTCTTTCTTTCTTTCTTTCTTTCTTTCTTTCTTTCTTTCTTTCTTTCCTCCCTCCCTCCCTTCCACCCACCCATCCACCCATCTGTACACGTATGCATATTATGTAGGGTTCCATAGTAATAATCTATTTAAACAAACTACTATGTTATAATCAAGAGTATGTGGTTTCATTCACATTTTCCATTTTAAAAACCAACATCAGTAATTTTTTTCCAGTTTGGAGCTAATGACTAATGCGACAATGCTTCATTCACTGAACGCTGCAGATCACTGGGACACCCCAGGCCAATTTTCCAGGAGCTAAGGCCAAGGCTGGACTCCACGGTTTCTGCAATGAGGCTTCTGGAGTAGCTGCCCGTCCTGGCCTCAGTGGGGGATCTGTTGTCACCTCCCCATAACAAAACACCGCCCTGCAAATACTCACTGAGACTCCTGATTACTCATCAAGAAGTACCTATAAAAAGCTTTCATTTGGGGTTAGCCAAACTGTCCTCTAAAAAATGCTCAAACAGGGCTGGCTTTATTCCAACCTTAACAGATTTCCAATCAGGGTGAGTCACTGTTGAACAGTTACATGATGCACCAAATAGAGTGGAATAGTTTGAATTGGCCACGAACCCCCTCCCTCCCAACGCTCGGGAATGACTGCCTTTCTGTGTTACAGCAATGGACATACTGATAATATACTGACTGTATACAAATACATGGTTTGTGCAAGTTATAAATGATTAGCAGAGGAAAACTAGTAAAATGTAATATTAATTACTCAACCAGCTACAGGCAGAATTTTAAGTCCCAGAGATACATAAAAACAAATGCCTTTAATTCAATCTGCAACTCAATTTAAACCCAGTTATCTGAGTCTGCAGTGCAGAAATGTAAATACACAATTAACACAGCCCTAGAAGGCAAAGGAATCTCTTTAGCATCCTCTCTCAGAAGCAGTGTTTAGTTAAAATAAATAGGGATGGCTGTTTAAATACATATGCTTTAAGTCACAGATGCTGCAATACTTTCCTCTTGCCTATGACAGCACCACTGGGACTTGCCGATTAAATCACAAGACCTTTTGGTAATTTAAGCCCGACTTAAATAATTAATTCTCGTCATTAATGGATATTTTAGCAAAATTATATTCAAGTCCAACATAAGTTCTGTTAATAGAAAATGCTTTGACGATGATCTTAACGTTCGAAGTAAGAATTTTTAATTATTTAAAACAGGAAGAGATACGATTTGAAAACTATGGGTGTTTTAAAAGATTTCATTTATTTTTCGAGAGAGGGGAAGGGAGGGACAAAGAGAGGAAGAGAAACATTGATGTGTGAGAGAAACATCAATCAGGTGCCTCCTGGGGTACCTGGCCTGCAACCCAGGCATGCGCCCTGACGGGGAATCGAACCAGTGACCTTTCAGATCACAGACTGGTGCTCAATCCACTGAGCCAAACACACCAGGGCAAAATTATAGGGTTTTACTGCAGATCAAACAATTCTCAACCATCAAAGGACTACATCTAATATAGGCAGTAGGCAAATTTATTAGGCAAGACTATGTCCTTGGAAATGTGCTATATTTTGAGAATATACACATCATCATAAGATCTACATAAGCAATACTGAGCACAGGTCCTCCTTATGAGCTTGTCCAGGGAAACGTGGCATAATAGCCACTCGCCGAGATGCCTGACAGTAAGAGGTGATATAGAGCGAGAACCAAGCATCTCAGAGCGATACCCTTTTTTAAAAAAAATTACAAAACCAAGTAAAATCCCTGGAGAAAGGTGTGATTGATCTGGATTTTGAAATAGGCTCTGCAAGTGTACAGAAACAAGGGGGCAGGGACTGGAAATTATTTATTATGAAAAGTCTACCGATTTGATGGCATGATTTATAAAGAAGGAAGTCTGGATGTGGCTCGCTCACCCGCCATTGGTCAGACTTAGTGAAAGGAGTGAGCCAAGAACAGACAGGAGCAACGCCAGTGTGTGACAGGGCCTCCGGGCACAAGCCGGACCTCTCATCGCCCACGCTGTCCGCCCCCGACCTCTGGGGATGGGAGGTGGAGGGGACGGGGTTTGAGCAGAGGTTTCTACCCGGTTCAGACCATGCTACCACCATGCGGCACAGTAGGTGGCCGCCTCCGTGGGGTATTTTAGCATCACCAGAAAGTCCCTCACTCCACCTCCAGCCCCTGACCCGGGACCTACCACAGTGTCTAACGCTTTGCCACCGCTCACGTTTTCAAACTAAATTCCCCACTCACTGAATTATCCCAATTAATTCATTAGTAATACTGCCTGCGCCTGCAAAAGCATATTAATATCAGGCTTCAACTTCGCCAAATAGAGTTTTGTTGGACATAAAACCCAAGATAAAATAATTTGATGAACGAGACAGGGTAACAGATCAGTAATATGAAACACAGCTTCAAGGGGAAGGTGTGACATTGAAAAAAGGCACAGAGATCCCTGGCCGGTGTGACTTTAATCAGGCGTCCTGTACACCAAAAGGTTGTGGGTTCGATTCCCATCAGGACACATACTTAGGTTGTAGTGGACATATATTTTCTGGTTGTTCCCCAGAAAATGTCCTCAGGGGAGGACTTAAAAAAAGGACGAGGCATAAGCTCATCCAGACAATCGTCACCCGACTCCAGAACTCCGTTCAGAAACAGTTCTGAGGAACGTGTTCTGTCAAAGACAGTTCTGGAGTCTGAAAGGGGACCCTGGACCCAGCTCCCACGGGGAAACTGGCCAAGTTCCCCAAAGCTGCTGGTCCACAGCGCGGGCGTGAACCACGCCCGGACCCGAGGGAGGACCCCTGACCAGCCTGAGGGGAAAGTGCAATTTTGAATTCACTAAACCCTCAAATGAGGGTAAGCATTGCTGAGGAATAGGGAGAATACACGAAAGCTTCCATTTTTACTTCAGTCATGACTCTTTTAAGACGCAGTTATCATGAATGTAGATGCCTGCAAAAATACTTGGCATTTCAAGAATATCTCTTATTTACCTGCCAGGGACCATTTTAATTCTAAATCTACGGGGAACCGGTTCATGTAAACGAGCCCTGCCCACTTAACTTAGCCCCTGGGTCACTGTGTAAAAGGAGAGAGCTGCCCTCCCTGGTGGCATCTATGGAGAGACAGGGCTTTGGAGGCAGCTGAGTTCTGGAAAATCATGGCCACCCCTTAAATCGAGTATCTGATCGAGAGTGGGGAAGACGACCAATGAAACAGCTCCGCCTGTTCATTCGGCAGCTGCCCTTTTCAGTGCTGAAAAGTCTACGTTCTGTAACGTTTTATAAGATTTCACAACTGGAACTATTTCCCACCCCACCACATTGAAACAGTTGGGTTTTTTCCTTCCCTCTGTTTACACATTCTACTTTTCTGTGGTGCTATTATTCAAGTCATCTTGGATCTTCTGGATGTTGCTTTTAACCAAGACGTACACGTTTCCAAAGATGTGGGGCAGAGCTCACATCTGACTTGGCAAAGCTACCAAAATCAAGCTTCTAACTAGTTTTTTTAAATGTGCATGAAATAAATATTGGGAAGAAATATGGCTAAATATTAAAAGTCACTGTGTTTGGATAGAAGAACTAGGAGTAATTTCCTTTACTTTTTCCAATTATCTTCTCGATTTTGTAGAATAATAAACATTAAAGAATAAGCCAGTATGCTCTGGCTGGTGTAGGTTAGTGGATTGAGTGCTGGCCTGTGAACCAAAGGGTCGCTGGTTCGATTCCCAGTCAGGGCACATGCCTGGCTTGTGAGCCAGGTCCCCAGCTGTGGACACGTGAGAGGCAACCACACATTGATGTTTCTCTCCCTCTCTCTTTCCCTTCCCCTCTCTCTAAAAAATAAATAAAATCTTTATAAAAAAAAGAATAAGTCATTTAAACATTTATAGGTACAGTACTTACGACACAACAACTTCATTCAGTTGTATAAATACCAACACTATAATTAGTTTCATATCTTTTAAAAACAAAAAATGTTCAACCAAATACTGTTGTTTATTGAGATATCTTATGTTGGGAACATTTACCACATACAATGCGGTAAATCTCATATCTCATTAGCTAAATGTCAACATCTAAGAAAAATAGCAAGTCATAAAGTGATTTATCATTATCATTTAATTGTATAGAATCAATTACCTTGATTAAAATGAGAATTTGCCTCAGATACATTATTTAAACTTTATAGAAGTTCAATTTAAAAATATAAGCCCAGCATTAGCAAATGGTCCGACAGTTTTTAGTTAACTACAATATATCACGAAGAGATGCATTTTCACTCACAACTACCAAATGATCACTTCTAACAGTTAAAGTGCAAGTAGGACCACGATTTCAAAATGTGGGTTCTTTTTGACTGTTTGTGAGCGCGCAGAAGCAGGGGCCGCGTAAAATGGCTTTCCGCTGCCTTCCAACCAATTGATCAACCCTCTACCCCTCCCCCTTCTCCGTTCCCAAGCTGTAAGCAGGCCAAAGAAGTTGACATGATCCCTGTTACTCACTAACCCACAAAACTGTTGCTATACATAATCAAATAAATATCTAGAGAAAATTTATAAAATAAAGTTCCATAAAACGTGACTCTCCCTTCCAGGTCACATTGAAAACGCATCCCAAAGAACCACCACCTGTTGAAAATAAAAACAAGAACCTCTTCAGACTTAATCCCAAACATTTTCCCTCCTTACTCACGTGATCGGATCATCACGATAACGCATCTTTTCGATAGACTCTGAAAAAATAATAACCCTAAAACAAGTCAGCCAGCAACCCAAAATTCATACCATGCCCCATAGTCACAGTGTTCGGAGGTGCTTCAGATATGAGTACTCAAAATGTGCTGAAGACAAGTCACAGCACGTGGGCCCCTTTTCGACACTGAGTGCTGCGGTTATTTTTGCTTCATAAAATGTGTTAACGCAGCCTGCCCTCCTAAGGAGAGTCAGCAGCTGCAATGGGCCAGTGGTTCAGGGCTTTGGACCCAGGAGGGCCAAGTCCTGGCCCGGCCGCTCAGGAGCGGTGTGAACAAGGATGACGGAGCGCCCCGACCTCTCGGGGCCTCAGGCTCCTCATCTGTAAAATGGGATGACAAAGGGCCTACAAAGATGAAGTAAGCAAAGCGTCCCACCTATCAACAGACTTTAGCATTAAGCTGCAGTTTCCCTGATTGTTAACTGTACACATTTTAACGTGAAATCTACAGGAAAAATAAATATCAGTACAAAAGACAAAGAAATGTGTGCATTCTTTTCTGATTATCCTTATTTTTGTGTTACTAAGCACCCCAGGAGTGAGTAAGGTGTCCTCTTTGGGGGTGCCAAAAGGAGACTGAGCAACTTGTGGGGTTCATTTGGGAAAAAAGTGCAAGCTAAGACTGCATTCCTTTGAACCAAATTTTACCTCATTCTTAACAGACAATGAACATTTTGCAGCGGGCAGAAACCCCAGGATCTCCCGCTCAGTCTGCGGTCCCTCTCATGCAGAGGAACTCACCTGAGTTATAGAAGGTCTCTTCTCCTTCCCTTTTCTTGCCAGTGTGTCCAGCCCTTTTAATGAAGAAAACAGGCCCTTCTTGTGTCTCCCTCGCTGCGTCAGTGAGAGTGTCCTCTTCCGGAAAGCAGAGTCATCTCTAGAACATACCTAATTCAAAACACAGTTTTAAAAAGTCTTAAAGCGTATTACTTGGGTGGCAGAGAGAATGAACTACTGCCCTAACAGAAGTGAGCCCTGCCTGCTCTCAAGGCATTCTGCCCAGTACCCAGGCCACCGCACGTCTGACACACCAGAACTGGATCCGCCACAGAGACACCACCTATCTGCACAACACAGGCCTTGTGACAACATCCAGGTCTCTCCATGGAGGACAGTAGGGCCAGCGAAACAATCCACAGCCACCTCCCCCCCACCGCAGGCTAAGCTGGTACCACCCTCGGAAATCACCCACCCGGGAGTGATTTCAGAAAGTCCAGTAAAACCACCTCCGACCAGCCCTTTAACTCTTCACCCCACTGTGACTACCACGTGGGGAGGAACAGACTGCAAGGCAGATGCAGATGTGAATATTTAATGAGCATCTACTAGTAGCTGGATTCCTAGAAGCAGCAGCGAGGAAGCCAGGACTCTTTATGCAGCGTCTCAACACTCCATCCCCAGGAGCTCAGCCCCTGGGGGCCCTGGGGGCCCTGGTCAGTCACTGAGTTAAGTCACGGCAGAGCTGAGGGCCACCATCCTCCCTGGGGCACTTACCAGGGCGTGGAAAGAGGAAACCGACAAGATGCCCAGCCTGCCCAGGGCCAGCTTGGAGGGACGGCTGGCGGCGGCTAGGAGGCTCTTGGGGTTCGGCAACTCCCCGCCTTGCAGGCTGGCCAGATAGCAGCGCGTCCTGAATAGATCCATGTGGAACCTCTCCAGGTTCTGCTCCCACTGCTGAATCTGTTTACACAAGAGCGGGGGCAACTTAAGTGAAAATGAGAAGTTTTCATGGCTCAGATGGAGAATGTGATCCCTTTCACAAACTTCAAGGAAAAATTATTTCTGCTGATGTGGCAGGGTTGACATAAGCCTTCACAGCTCACCCCAGCCCGAGCTCTCCCGATGAAACACAGTGGGTCAGACCGTCAGTATCACACCAGGACAGCCCAAAGCTAAATAAAGCTGGTGGTCCTGATAGGGCGCCTTACCAAAACACCACGACCTTTGGGGAATGCCAGCGCTCTAAATCCCACTGACCCAAGGCAGGGCGCACTGAGTAAGTCAGTTATTTCACTTTGCTTCACTTCCCCTCACATTTACAGCCTCCGATCTTGAACCAGGTTAACGGAACTGCACCAAACAGACACTGGGTGAATGAATGAATGGAGGCAGTACCTTTGCATTTCTGTGCATTCTGAGTAAATAACTCAAAATAATAAGAAGCAAATGGACTTTAGGAATCAGGACAAATAAAGCTTTTATCCCTCTTCACAGCATCTTAGAGAATAATCACCATCTATCCACCGGAATACAATTAAAACACACAACAGAAATTTCTATCTATTCAAAAGTGAGGTCACGAGCTGGTAAAGAGACAGCCAAACTCTAGAGGCCGGTCTCCCTTCTTCCAAGGATGGCAAAATATGTGTCAGTATGACCTTCATTTAAAGACAAACTAACAGGTAGAGAAAGCTCTAGGAACTGGCCAGCGTGGGAACTCGGGAGCAGAGAGCTGGGCTTCCAATGGTGCCGAGGGCAAACTTGTTAACGATTCGGCACTAGAGTCGTGTCGTTTTATTTGCAGCATTGCAGCTCCGGTTTTGCCACGTTTAACACCCAGTCAGATCCCCACCTTTCACGGCAAACTTTCCGGGTCGGCCCTTAGTCCTGGATGGGCGTGACATCCCTGCACATGACCTCCAACATTTGACACGAGGTGCCCTTCGGTCTCTCCCCAGAGAAAAGCAGAACCAGGCCAGGGTCCTCCCCAGACCCCACCCAAGTTCTCCATCGCTAATTCTTAGGAAGGTCACTGCACAAACTTCCTACGTGAAAGAAATATGATGGCTACAAGATCTAAACAATTCACTGATTCATCATTTTTTGTTGGTAGACAACAAATTCCCAGAATGCATTGAAAAAATCTCAATATCCATAGTGATTTTACCCTCATTTAAGATTCCGTAACCCCCTTATTGGTGATGTAACAGCCTACCGGTGTCGGCCTTGAACGAATACCAGGACAATCTGTTGGCTTTTAAAAATGAAGATGCCCAGCTCGAATGCCTCAAGATTCTCCCCCGTTTGGTGTGAGGCCTGGGGCAGTTTCCATTTCCAGGCCACCTCCAGCAATTCTGGTGTCTAGCTTTAGTGAGGACTGCTGTTCCAGACTAACGAGACCGTTCCAACTGAAACTGTGGGTCTCCACTTGGCTGCAATATTAGAGAATTCTGGGTTCCAGAAGTGATGGGTGGGTAGTATGTAACCATGAACCGACGCTGATCAGAAGCTATAAGGCCACAGGGAAAACAATGCTCCCAGTCTGTCTCACAAATATCTTCTCCAGCTGATTCCTGAAAATCCACAACTACAGATGCATTCTTCTGTCTTCTAATACTATACAGCTATTTCTAGATTGGGTAGCATATAAAGCTTCTCCCTCATTTATATTTCCATGTGAAATAGTTTCTGAAATACTTTCTAGGGGTTCTGTTGGGGGTGGAGGCAGGAGAGAAAGAAAACCAAGGAATCACTGGATACCAGAAGATTAGTGCATACCATCTACAGTGGATTAAAAAGACAAAAATATTAAATAAATTCCAAGCTCATGTCAATCGCTATCAATCAAGGAAGATGACAGTCTCGTATTTTCACTGAATTCTGTTTATTTACAAAGTATTTCTAAAGGTCATTTAATGTATTTATGTGACTACATCAAAACACCACTGGAAGGTGAAGACAGTTCCATCCTAAACAGCAAATCATAAAATTTTGTCAGAAACACTTTGATAATCTCCAGCACACCTGGACCTGTCCACCCAAAACTTGGGACCAAAGGCAGGTGAATTCATGGGAAGAATATGGATTCAGATGCTGAGTTAAGTTTGTTGGAGGGAAGACAGGGCTGGGAGATCCCAACAGCTTCAAGCAGATCTTAGAAAGGTCAAGAAGTTTGCCAATATAGGTGATTACATCTCAAGGAACTAATTATCTCAATCAATACTGTACATTGTAGAGGTCATTTTAAAATTGAATTCAGTAAAATACACAAATGAGACGGGACCTTGTGACTTCTCCATTCCAACAGTGCTTCCTGTCCTTACTCTGACCGAGCCTTTGTAACAGTTCAATGTGTGTCGATTTGACGGGGCCATGGCGTGTCCAGCTAAGGGGTCAAATGTTCTTCTTTCTGGGTGCTTCCGTGAGGGTGTCCATGCATGCGGCCCACATTTAAATGGGTATACTGGAGTAAAGCACGTTGCCCAAATGCAGGTGGGCCTCATCCAATCGGATGAAGGCCTGAATGGAACAAGAAGGCCGACCCTTCCTCCAAGTGAGAAAGACTCCTCCTGACGGCCTCCACACTGGGATGCGGGCTTCTTCCTGCCTCTGGACTTGAACGGAAGCCTTGGCTCTTCCTCTGTCTTCAGCCTGCCAGTCTTCGGATGGGAACCAGCCCTCCTGGGTCTCCAGCTGGCTGACTCACTTTGCAGATCTTGGGACATGCCTGCCTCCATCATCACGGGAACCAATCCTTTATAATAAAGCTCTTTATATATATTTTTTCCTAGATCCTATTAGTTCCGTTTCTCTGGAGAACCCTGACAAACACATCCTTCATTCCCATAGACCTCTGTGGCAGAGTAAGCCACCATTAGTCACACTTCTATTCCATACCTAAAGACAATAATTATCTTGTTTTTAAGGCCATGGTCTATTTTATACAGTGAATCAGTCATGGAGGCTAAATGAGGATTTGTGGTCGGATAAGAAATAGTGGAATACTTGATTTTTCTTTCCAGAGACTCATGGAAGTTGTAGAGAAGGACTTGGGAGAATACGCAGGCGACAGTACGGTGAGAACACGGAGTCGGAGGCTTGGCTTACTTGGAGGGAAGCGGGCAGCAAAGAGGTTGAACCCACAAGCTCAAAACCAGCCTTATTATAATGAGAAAGTCTGGCAACACAGGCCAACAATTAGCTGGGGGATCAGGATTACAACACCTTTTTTCTCAGCAGGGGAGACAGAGGCCCAGAAGGGAAGTGACTTGACCAGGGCCACACAATAAGCTAGCCCTTCCAAACAAGCAAAGGCCAAAGGCTGATCCTGGTGTGAACAGTATGTGGGGACGAGCTTCTACCAAACCCTTGTGACATAGCCGAGTCCCAGGTCTGCTCGCCCATAAGGCAGGCACCTGTGCCCTGCCCAAGAACCACTTCAGCAACTTCCACTTAAATTTTCATCCAATCTTTGACTTTTTTTCTTCAACAAAGCCCCAATTCCTACTAATACGTAGAGGATATAAAACTATCTATGCTCTCGCTTGGGTGCCCTATTCATATGGAACATTTTGCATTTCAATTTCCTACCAGCCATGTGCAAGTTCAGCCCAAATTTAAAGTTATAATATATGTTAAGATTAAACTTCGCAAGATGAGGTAAAGGAGGTGAAGATATAGCGGGTTGCCCAAAAAGTGCATTTTCTTTCTGTAAGATGGCTCTAGTAGCGCTTAGTTGTCTTGAACCTCATTTGATACAATTTTGTTAGACTGCCTTGTGACAGCTGCCATATCAGTGTGCATTTTTAAAGGACACCAAAACTGGTGAATTTTTGTGTAGCCATTTTAATATTGAAGATGGAAGAAGATACACAACACTTTTGGCATATTATGCTTTATTATTTCAAGAAAAGTAAAAATGCAAAATGAAATGCAAAAAAAAAGATTTGTGCCGTGTATGGAGAAGGTGCTGTGATGGATTGAACGTGTCAAAAGTGGTTTGTGAAGTTTCATGCTGGGGATTTCTCGCTGGACGATGCTTCGTGGTCAGGTAGACCAGTTGAAGTTGATAGCAATCAAATCAAGACACTAATTGAGAAAAGTAAATGTTATACCATTTATTTTATACCAATAAGTGTTATACAGGAGATAGCCAACATACTCAGAATATCCAAATCAAGACAGTTATTGGTGAAAATAAAAAATGTGTCTTTTATATTATGCAAAAAACTAAACAGACTCTTTGGCCAACCCGATATTTTCTAACAGTGAAGGGAGAAGTAGAAGATAGTTTTATAGCTCTTTATTTACTCTAATGAGGTTCAAGACAACTAAGCGCTACTAGAGCCATCTTACAGAAAGAAAATGCACTTTTTGGGAAATGTCAATCATCATCATCATGGAAATAGTAATGTTATCTGACATCACATTTATCAAGGGATTTCTGGAGATTTTTCCCTATAACATTATCAAAAATTAAAATGCCCCAAACTGATTCTCCTATACCAACATTTTTTTTTTCTTTTTCAAAATTCCTGAAAAACTGATAATCATCTCTAGACATTTCTTCATTTTTAAGATAAACCTCAGGACATGAGAATAAAAACTTGACTTCTATGTAGATTAAGTTTTCATTTCTTTTAATGTCCATGCACAAAACATACAAATTTCAAAGATGAACAAAACTCACCCTAAGGAGGTTTTCTTTATCTTTCATTGTCAACAGAAAAATTAACAAAAGTAAGGAGGAAAAGTCCTATGTTTAAGCGCCGGCACAAAGACAACGCACAAGTTTCCTCTTTCTTGCCAACAGAGCTGCGCTCATTCAATGAGCTCGGGAGGTCAGGGTTCGCTCTGGGGACAGGGAAGGGGAGGACATGAAGGGTCATGCTAAACAGGGCAGATGGACAATGACACGTAGAAAAGGTGACAGGCACTTGCACGCCACACCCAGCACTCCCAGAAAAACATTTTCTACCATTTGGTCATTCGATCGCAGTCCTTGGTCATTTGTCCACTACTGGGTTTGTCCTGAATGTTGAGTTGGGTTTCCTTTTTGACAGAATAAGCTGATAAACTCCCACACAATGTTCTCCAAACGCTACAGCCTCCCTTCCCAGAGGAACCCCTGCAGCGACACGGACCCCACTGAGGTCAACGAGTAGTTGGAACAACCGGCTAAGGCTCAGACAGTCCGTTGTTCTGTTTTTCCCTTATAATTCACATGCCATAAACCCCACTTTTATAATAAATACAACTTCCCATCAAACTGAACGGAGAACTCCAAGTTATGGAAACAAGTAAATTAAGGATTAATTTCTATTTTACGTAAAACCAGCCATCACCTGGTTAATTTGCTAGTGGAATGCAATCCGACTCACAAAAGTCTTACTGAGACACAATGGAACCCTTTGTTTAGGAGCACAGACTTGGGTTCGAATCCCAGGTCTGACACTTAGCAGCTGTGTGACGTTAGAAAACGTACAATACTTAACCTCTCTAAGGGTCTATTTAGTCACCAACTAAATGGGTGATGCACACAACTCTACCTCATGGACTTACTGTGAGATCATACCTGAGCATAGCTTGAGGATATGTTATATTAGCTGGGGAGTGAAGGGGGGGAAGGTCTGCAGGAAAGAGGCCAAGAGCTGGTGAGGAGTGGGGACAGAAAAGGACTCCAAGCACTCAGCCAAGAGGAAAGGAGACACAGGTCCACTTGCTGACCAGCTCAAGCCAAGTACCAGGGGGACAGACCCGGAAAGTTACGGATCCTTCAGGACGTCATACTTTATACAAGGAGCGACCTTGACACCAGGAGATAATTATAAAACAATGTGGCGGGAGCAGTGACGGGGACCCCCGTCTGGCCACACTTGCCAGCCCAGAGTCCGCAGTCAATAAGCACTCACTGGGTCAAACTGAAAGTTCGCCTCCTGCCCCAGGTCCTTCCAGCACCGCCCGCCGCCTCCTGAGCAAGGCCCAGGTTCTAGGCCAGCCCCCTGCACTCTGGCCCTGTCTCCCTCACTCCCCTTCACGGACCCTCCAACGCTCACTCCCCGAGGTGCTTCCTCACCCGCCCCCCAAACCCTCTCATATATCCCTCCAGGCTTCGTTCACTTTGTTCCCTGCACCTGTTTCCAACTGTATAAATTCACTTCATCCTCTTTATGATTTTAAAACTTAATAGTTAGGATGACGCCCACGTGTCCCTAACCCAGCGCAGGCGCAAGCCCACCAAGTGAGCCCGTGCTCTGCCTGCATCAGCCCCATACCGGCGGCCTCTCCCTCCCTGGCCACTTTACCCCCGGGACATGAGAAGGGCAGAGAGCAAGCT
>CM052541.1:183018674-183099698 GCA_028533065.1 Trachops cirrhosus | reverse complement strand
TGCAGACATAGAAAGCGGTGCTGTGAGGGTGCAATAGTGGGGTTTTTGTTCTTTAAAGTAAAAAAAAAGAATTAGGAACAACTATACGCCGACAAACTGGACAACCTGGAAGAAATGGAAAAGTCATAGAAACAAACAACGTACCAAGATTGAAGCTGGAAGAAACAGAAAATCTAAATACACCAATTACTAGTACGGAGATGGAATCAGTAAGAAAAAGTCTTCCAACAAATAAAAGCCCAGGACCAGATGGCTTCACCAGTGAATTTTACCAAACATTTAAAGAGAATGAAGATCAGTCCTTTCCAAACTCTTCCAAGAAAAGTCAAGGAGAAGGGAATATTCCCAAACTCATTTTACAAGGCCAGCATTACCTTGATACCAAAGCCAGAAAAACTAGAAAAGACAACTACAGGCCAATATCCCTGATAAATATAGAGGCAAAAATTCTTTATTTTCAAATCACCATTTCTTTTTTAAAAAAACATTTTATTTATTTATTTTTACACAGAGGAAGGGAGGGAGAAAGGGAGGGGAACATCAATGTGTAGTTGCCTCTTGAGTGCTCCCCAGTGGGGACACAGCCTGTAGTCCAGGCACATGCCCAGACTGGGAATCAAACCGGCGACCCTTTGGTTCTCAGGTCAGCACTCAAATCCACCGAGCCACAACAGCCAGGGCAAAAGTTCTTAATAAAACACTAGCAAACAAAACTCGGCAGTACATTAAAAGGATCATACTCCATAATCAAGTAGAATTTACCCCTGGGGTGCAAGGATGGTTCAACATATACAAATTAATCAGTGTGATACATCACATTAAAAGAAGAATCATGTGACCATCTCAATAGACACAGTAAAGGCATTTGACAAAATTCAACATCCATTCATGATGAAAACTCTTAACTTCTATTAGGCATAGAAGTAACAATGTATCTTACACAGAAGTAACAATATATCTCAACATAATAAGGGCCATATATGACAAGCCCACAGCTAACATCATACTCAGTGGTGAATGGTAGAAAGTTTTTCCTCTAAGATTGGGAGCAAGAAAAGATGCTACTCTCACCACTGCTGTTCCGCAGAGTGCTAGAAGTCCTACCTACACAATCAGGCAAGAAAAAGAGATAAAAGACCAGAACTGGAAAGGAAGAAGTAAAATTCTCTATTTGCAGATGACATGATTTTATATACAGAAAATCCTAAACACTCAACCCAATATATATTAGATTTTGCAGGACACAAAATTTACATACAAAAATCCATTGTGTTTCTACACACTAATAAGTTTTCTGAAAAAGCAATGAAGAAATCTGTCCAATTTATAATAGCATCAAAAACAATAAAACACTTAAAAATAAAATTCACTGAAGAAGTGAAAGATCTCTGCCCTGAAAACTACAAGACAGTGATGAAAGAAACAGATGAAGACAAATAAATGGAAAGGTATCCTGTGTTCAGGCACTGGAAGAATCAGTATTGTTAAAGTGTTGATACCACCAAAAGGTATCTATAGATTTGATGCAATCCCTATCCAGAGTCCAACTGCATTTTTTAAAGAAGTAGAAAAAATACTCCCAAAATTTATATGAGACCAAATATGACCCCAAATGGCCAAAGAAATCCTGATAAAGAAGAACAGGGCAGGAGGCATCACAATTCCTGACTTCAAGTTACAGTGTAAAGCTACAGTCACCTAACTAGTATGATAATGGCATAAAAACAGACAAATAAATCAATGGAACAGAATCAAGAGCCCAGAAATGAATCCAGGTGTATAAGGCCAACTAATATTTGACGAGGTAGCTAAGAATATTCAATGGAGAAAAGACAGTCTTTTCAATAAAAGGTGCTGGAATAATTAATATGCACACGTAAAAGAATAAAAATGGTCCTGTATCTTATACCAGTCACAAAAATGAAAGATGTAAGGGTAAGATGTGAAACCATGACATTCCTAGAAGAAAGCATAAGTAGGAAGCTCCTTGACATTGATCTTGACAATGATTTTTGGATAGACACCAAAAGCACAAGCAACAAAATAAAAAATAAACAAGTGGGACTTTATCAAACTAAAAAACTTCTGTGCAGCAAGAAAAGTCATCAACAAAATGAAAAGACAACCTACAGAATGGGAAAAACATTTGCAAACTATATTCCTGATAAGGGGTTAATATCCGAAATATATGAAGAACTCATAGGCTCACACACACACACCCCTTAATAACCCAATCAAAAAATGGGCAAAAGACCTGAACGGACACTTCTACAAAAAGACATATGAAAGGCCAAAAGATACACAGAAGATATTCAATCAACATCCCTAGTCATGAGGGAAATGCAAATTAAAACCACAACGAGCAGTGACCTCATACCTGGCACAGGTGTGGAGTAAAGGGAATCCTTGTACAGTGTTAGTGAGATTGCAAATCAGTGCAGCTGCTATGGAAATAGTACGGAGGAGCCTCAAAAAATTTACAATGAAATCACCATATAATTCAGCAATTCCACTTCTGGGC
This sequence comes from Trachops cirrhosus, assembly GCA_028533065.1. Lineage (NCBI taxonomy): Eukaryota > Metazoa > Chordata > Mammalia > Chiroptera > Phyllostomidae > Trachops > Trachops cirrhosus. The sequence continues at coordinate 183,097,177 of CM052541.1, read as the reverse complement.
ATAGATCCAGAGGAAGTGAAGACACTAACTTGAAAAGACATCTGCCCTACCATGTCCATAGCAGAATTATTTATAACAGACAAGAAACAGAAACAACCTAAGTGTCCACCGACAAATGAATGGTAAAGAAGTTGTATTACACACACACACACACACACACACACACACACACACACACACACAATGGAACATTACTCAGCCATAAAAAAGGAAATGCTACCATTTGCAACAATGTGGATGAACCTCGAAGGCAATATGCTAAGTGAATTAAGTCCAAAAAAGACCAATACTGTACTATCTCACTCATGTATGGAATCTGGGAAGAAACAAACTCACAGAAAAGGAAATCAGACTTATTACCAGAGGCAGAGGGTAGGGAGAGGGGAAACTGGAGAAAGATGGTCAAAAGGTATAAACTTCAAATTATAAGATAAATAAGTACTATGTTGTAATGTACAATGTGATGACTATAACACTGCTGTATGATGTATGGGAAAGTTAAGAGTAAATCCTATGAGTCTTCATCACAAGGAGAACATTTTTTCATTTTTTTTCTTTTTATTGTATGTGCCTCAGAAGATACATTAGTTGAAACTACTGTGGTAATCATTTCATGATACACATAATCAAATCATCATGCTGTTTGTGCTAAACTTACACAGAGATGTACATCAGTTATTTCACAATAAAACTGAAAAAGTATTTGTAATTGTGGCAAAACACACATAAAATGTACCATCTTAATGGTTTTGAAATGTAAAGTTAGTACTGTTAAGTACATTCATATTGTTATGCGATCAGTCTTGAAATCTCTTTTCATCTTGCAAAACTCAAGCTCCATCTCCGTCACACAACTCCCCGCCCCTCTGTCTCCAACCCGCCAGCCCCTGGCAAGCAACACCCTCTTTTCTGTCTCTAGGAATTTGCCTGCTCTGGGTGCCTCGTGCAAGAAGAATCGTACACCATTTGTGCTTGTGGAACTGGATTCTTTCACCTTGCACGATGTCTTCAAGGTTCATCCATGTTGTCGCATGGGTCCGAATGTCCTGGCTTCCAAAGGTGGATGACAGGCCACCGTGTGTATCTGCCACACAGTCATCCGTCAACAGACCCTCGGGCAGCTTTCTCCCTCCTGGCTGTTCTGAACAGCGCTGCTCTACACGGGCGTGTACAACCTCTTGGAGACCCTGCTTTCAACTCTTCTGAGCACGTGCCCAGAGGTGGGGCTGCTGGGTCACATGGCAGTTCTGGTTGTAATGGTTCGAGGCGCCGCCATACTGTTTCCACGGCAGCCGCGCCGTCTTCCGTTCCCATCAGCGGTGCAGCGGGTCCCGATGTCTCTGCATCTGCACCAACTCGTGTTACTTCCTGTTGCTGCTCTTCCAAGTGGCCATCCTCCGGGTTTGGGATGACATCTGACTGCGGTGTTGATTTGCATTTCCCTAATGATCAGTGACACAAACGTCTTTTCATGGCCTGTTAGCTTCTTCCGAGGGGTCAGCAGTGAGTTTTAAAGTTAAAGAAACACTGGCACGGACCCAAGTTTCTCCAATAAGGCCAACAATCCAAGTCTGCCTGCGACTATCCACACACATACATTTTAAATTAAAAAAAAGATGTCAACGAGATCCCCCACTTAGGCATCAGCAGGCGCTCTAACAGCTCATTTGAGTCACTTAGGCCGAGGCCAGCTGCTACCTAACGAGGCCTGCAGTGGTGCCAGCCCTGCCCCCACCCACTCACCTTAGAGGGGGCCGCCCTCCCAGACACTGGAGAGACTGGACTGGCCCGGGGTGGCGGACACACAGTAGCGTGTACAGAGGAAGTCTCGTGGAGCTGTGCTCCTGAGGCCTGTGTGATTTTATTAACCAGTGTCACCCCAATAACCTCATTAAAAAGGAGAAAGAAAATAAAATAGACTGGATAGTCACTGGCTGAGCTGTCTCTAAAAGGTGGCCCATGACACTTCTCACAGCGAACTTGACCCCAAGAGCCCGGCTACACTTTAGAACTTAGGAAGCTTAATGAAAGCGGACAGGAGCTCCTGGGTGCGGCCACTGAGACCCCTTCCGATGAGCTGACCGGCGGGGGTCTCTGTGTCGGTTCCTTCGTCCAGACCACGACCCGGGGAGAGGCTGAAGGTGTAAGGCCCCTGGGTGGCCCGCTGTGTCAGCGCATCAGCGCTCAGGGACACACAGAGGCCCGATTCACAGCCACAGAATGGCTCTGGGTGGGAGCTTCCTCCCCAGCAGCAGGTTATAACCGAAACTCATTTTACTACTAATAAGCAGTTTGATTTTTTTTTTAAATTTCATGTTCTACTTCCAAAAACATAGTCCTGGACCCTGTCTTTCCAGTCAGGCACTGGCCACGGCAGGCCAGCACCTTGGGGGCTCACGCACACACTGAATAAACGCCTGTCGAACTGAAGGAAAGCCACTTCGGGTGTGAGAAGGCTGGTTTGGGCACAGACTTAGGCAGGAATCGCCCCCGACCGGGTCTGCCTGGAAGACCCACCTACAAACCCACAGGAAAAGGTGTCAGTGGTGCACATAGCGCTGCCTCCAGAAAAGGCAAAGGGGGTGATGGAGGGGCGATAACCGGGTGCATCTTACCCACAGGTAATGCTGACCAGCTGTTCAGCATCCCAGTCAACCCTGCCAAAGGAAAACGCCTTGAACTGCGGCAAGGAGAATGTATCCAGTATTTACGAGGGCTTGACTAACAGGAAGGGTCATCTCTGAGGGAAACGATGGAATCGTTGTCCCTGAGGAGTTTGACAAATTGAGCTGATACTTATCTGTCATGCCTCCGCTGTGATTTTTGTCTGGAAGCAAGACAATGAACGGGTCAAATATTCAGCACCCCTGGCCCTGGACCCCTTTACTAAGGGAATTTAATGGTATTCAAGTTAAAATTTTTTTGTTGATGGGGGCTACAAAGATTGAAACAACAGACTTCCTGTGAGCTTTTTTTTTTAAAGAAATAGTTCAAAGCTCCCCTGTGTCTTTAAATAGAAAAAGTATGTGCACATTAGATATAGTGACCTGCAATAATAGTGCATATGAGGTATGCTAATGTTCCCTGGGGCCCCCCGAGCTGACCCAGAGATAATTCAAGTGAAATCTCCCTGAAATAAATCATTACCTGGCGCTAAGATTGTGCATACTTGGCAAAAATTGTATAATTGTTTTAAGTTATTGAATAATTATAAAATATTAGAATATTTAAAAATCGACCACAATCTCATGAACCTAAAAAAAAACTTGTCTTTCCTTTTCCAAATTCCCTTCTGATCCCCATTTATATGAATGTGCTCTGTAGCTTTTTAAGCTAAAGTCATAAACAAAAATGGAAATTTTTTAAAATTGCAATCAATTACCCACCCCAGAAACGTGTAGCGATGTGGAGGGACTCGGCAAATGTGTCATCACAGTCCCAGCTACCACTGTACCCTACCGAATCCTAGAGCAACACGTCTTTCAGGAGGAAATTCAAGAGTTACCTCTTCTCCATTTGCCTTCAGGTTGCCTTGAACTGATGTATCAGGTTCCCAAAGTCTTCTCTTCCAGGACGCATGGAGTTCATAGCAAAGGACACTGAAATCCCCCAACTCGGCTTGGCCTCGGGCCCTGGGCCAGCTGCGCAGATGGAGCAACCACAGGGGAACAAGAGGCAACCCCTGGAGGGCCAGATGGTGCTGCGGGGAGGGCTGGGGGCTCACAGTGGCAGGGAGCCGAGCGGAGCAGAGGTGTGGGGACCCAGCACAAAAGCAGACTTAGGGCCAGGCAAAGCAGTTAGGGAAGCTTGAGTTCTACACCATGAGATTCCAGCAAGGCTTCTAACATCATTCCAGAGAGTTTTATACTGAAGTAGAAGCCTCACCCTTGTCCAAGGCAAATATTTTCAGATACCGATAAGAGCCAAGAAAGAGATAAGAACAGGATAAACCATCATTAGCTATAACAATATCTACCGGGTTCCCTTTATTTTCGGGTGGGAGGTTGGGGGGGAACTTCATTCATTAAGGAGACAAGTCTCAGAATCCTAGTCTGGTTTATGTCAGAGAACCAGGGTTTAAGACCTGCTTCCATGTGTTAAATAGCATGTGAGCCTTTGGGCAAATTACTTACATGACCTGAATCTCATTTTCCACGTTTGCAATGTGAGGATAAAAATATCTGCCCTACCTACCTTATAGATTGAGACTTAAGAGTGAAAATGTGAAAGTAACAAAGAAAAACAAATGCAAAACAAATTTACAGTGCTATTATTATTTTGTAACTATACATTCCATTTTATGTACTATAATATCAGAGCTTATAATAGCCTATTGTTTCAGATATTTTATTAACTATTACATTAATTATTGTATGTTTATATATACCCAGGGTGGAACAAAAGTAGATTTACAGGTGTTCCTATGGAAAATACAATAGTTAATAAATAACAACACAAGAATTAACTGTGTTTTGTGTACTCACAACTGTAAACCTACTTTTGACCCCCAGATGTGGGGGTATGTGTATATATATATACATACAAGTGGGTGTGAATATAAATGTGGGATTTTCCAAGTTCCAGTGTTGGCCCCTTTCTGATTCTGATCAATTCCCCAAATTATGACAGCCACATAAAACTACCTAACTTGTCAGATACCTGTCAAATGTCAACAAAAACAATGACACAGCCTCGCACTTGTATTATTAGGTACTCCTGTTAGAACATGTAAAAAAATAACCTAAGTGCTAATCGAATAGCTGGCATTACCTTAAGACAGCCATTCTCAACCACGGTGACTGTGGTCCCCAGGGGACACTTGGCACTACCTGTAGATGTTTCGGTCGTCACACTGGGGTCATGCTACTGGCATCTCATGGGTGGAGTTCAGGAATGAACTGTCACCCCCAGGACAATCCCCACAACAAATAATCATTCGGCCCCACCTGCCAGTGGTACCAAGGCCGAGACACCCTGGCTTACAGTTTTATTGCCTATCTCTTTAAAAACACTAAAGTACAGAACAAGTGTGCCTCCAACTCTTCCAAAACAAAAGCATTCAAATCAAGGATCCAGCTGACAACTCTGTAAACGTCACCACGCCCGCTTCTTCATCGAGCATCAATGAGCTGCACTCAGAATCACGCACTGAATTCCAAGACTCGGAGGGGCTCGTATCTAATCAGAAGAAGACGCGAACCCAGTCTGTGTAAAGAGGCAGGCAGAGAGAACATCTGTTCTCCATGGGCACAGTGCTTGGGAAGGGTAGTCCTTACACATCCAGTGGGCAGAAAGCAAGCTGCTGCTAGGCCCTGGAAGGCGAGGCACCCACTGGGGAGCCTCACTGGCTCTATTTCAGTTCAGCAGAATCCCTTCCAAATGCTTATTGTCAGAGGAATGGGTAAAACAATGAGCACGAGGAATGCCCGGGACAGGAGCTCAGGCGGCAGGCATGGCCGGTATTCGAGGGGGAAAGCAATAAATTCCAGGGAGACAGTAGCCCAGCTTTCTGCACGGTCCACCCCCTTAGTAAGCCCAGGGGCCCAGCACTCACACGTGTCTTACGAAGCATTGCTTATAGAGGTGCTGGTCCAACTACGGGTCAGGACCCATTGTTGGGTCGTGAAATTCACTTAAAGACTTGGTACCAATATTTTTAAATGAACAGAACAGAATAGAAACACAAGAGCACAGAATATAATAAAACGGAACAGAAAAGAGTACATCCCAGGAAGGGTAAAAGTTGTTTTATGACACCAAATTCTTATGTGTGTTTATACATCCGCCTGTGTTTGTACTGGGTTGTGAAATAAAAGTACATTATCTTGAGTAATGCTCCTAAGAAGAGTCTGAAAAACAATGACATAAAATCACAAGTGGCAGTTTCACCAGAATGGCACATCCTTTCTCATAAGGCCCGAAGACAACCAAAGTGTAGAGAGTCTCTAAACATTTGAAAATCATGCCAGAGGCAAACACTGCAGCTGAAGACAGGCAGAATGGCAGGTCTGGGTACTGCAGTGAGGTTGGAGGTCCCCACCCTTTTGCATTCTACAGCCTAAGAGAAACACTCACTGGGCAGTCACAGTCTCCCCACGAAAGTTAAAAATGAGCCCCCAAAAGAAGTTAACTGGAGAACTGCATCTTGACAGATGGTGGGATTCTGCTAGACAAAGAAAGGATAGAAGGACCTTCCAAGAAGCAGGGTGTCCAAAGACATGGCACTCCATACTGCCTGCTGAACCCATGAACGACTGAATCAACGCGTGAACTGTATGGAGAGAGCCCCACCCCCCCCACCCCGCTTATTCAGAAATGCGATGAGGGCAGCAGGGTCTGAGCCTAGGGGAGGGTCAAAGTGTAGAGAGGAGGGGATAAGGGGAAGGCCAAGTGAGGGAGAGAAGGCTGGGGAGAACCCGGACCATCATTTGCCCACGACCCCCCACCCCGCTGTCCTCAGAAGTACCACTGTGTGACCCGCCTCCTCAGGACACTTTGGGATACCACCTGGAAAGGAATCCACAGTAGCCAGCGGCTCAAAGATCAGTGTGGGAGGCGGCGATGGCAAAGAAGGAAATTTTCTTCAAGTTGACAGAAACTTGGGAGACTAGAGTGAAATAAGTTCCACTCACTAACTCAACATGAATCTTTGCAGACCCTCCTCCACCTGTGTGCAAGGCACTACAAGAAAACAAAAAGGATGTGTGATCCGGTCCCTTCCCCAAAGGGCGAGTGGGCTGGTGCAGGCGGGGAGCGATCACGAACACAGAGCATTTGTAGAATCAATAGTGAGTTTACGGCAACTGGAGCAGGACTGAGTTTACGAGAGTGGTGAGACCAGCGATCCCACAAATATTACTGGTATGTTTTTGGAATGTCAGTAAGTGGAGAGGCCCAGCTATATCTGAGCTATCACAGAAACTGAAAATATTTCAGGTTTTTTAAAAATCACCTTTTCAATCAAAATTACACAGTTAATGTGGTCTAGAATATTTTTTTTTAAGAGAGAAAGGAAGGGAGAGAGGGAGGGAGCAAAGAAGGAAGGGGAGAGGGAGGGGGAGTGAGAGAGACAGACAGACAGACAGACATCAATTTGTGTTCTACTTGTTTATACCTTCATTGGTTGATTCTTGTATGTGCCCTGACCAGGGATTGAACTCACAACCTTGGCATATCACGATGATGCTCTAACCAAATGAGCTACCCAGCCAGGGCATAGTCTAGAATTTTTAAACCCTGGTAAAGATAAAAATGTTTTACTTTTTAGAAATGCTCAAAGTGCATTCATTTCACACACGTTTATACACCCCCTTCCTAGCATGTATCTTTTTTTATGTATCAAATGTTCAGTCCCACTAGGCCTTCTCTCCCAAATCGGCTTCAAGTCTCATCCACAATGTGGCCAACATCCTGGTCTCTATAGATCTTGAATTGCTCTACTTGCTGGAACCAACAACTTGCAAGATTCAAAATGATTAGCATGGCTTTTAAATAATTTTTTTGTGTAACTCTTATGAACCTGAGATTCAAAATCGTCAGCATGACTTTGAAATCACCTCTCTTTTTTTTAACTTTTATGAACATGGCCATTCCACAAAACGTGGGTCTAGGCATGGGTAGGCCCTTCCCAAGCGCCTCACCATGGCACACACAGACAGCCGCCCACTGGAATCACGGGCGGCAACCACGCGGCTTCCCGTTGGCGCGGAGGCCTGGGCGTAGGGCGCGTGCTTCGGCGCAGCAGGGGCCGGCGCGGACTCAGAACCCCCACTCCCAGTCTGCGACCACAATGCACCGTGGTAATTGTACCAAGTTATTCTTGGCAAAATGTTTCTTCATTATACACTGTTCCATTTAAGTTGCAAAATGAACAGACTTAAACCACACATTTCCCCCTCATTTTAAATAGATGCTTTCCTCGCACCCCTAAATGTATAACTTTTCTACTTGGGCTTGGCTGGTGGCCCGATTTGAGAGTTCATTTCTATACATCTCTGTGTTAAGGTAACAGTGTACGTTATTGTTGGGCCTGCGTGTAGAAGTAAGCCAATCACTGCTGAATTTTTCCACAAATCATGATTATTCACAACAAACCTCATTAAGATTTTAGCTAGCCACTTTACAGAAACTTTCAGAAAAATAAAAGTATTCGTAGGTATAGCTTAAATTTCGTAATTTATGGGAATTTTTTTTAAAAAATTGCTACCTAATGTCAGTGGACACGCAGAGGGAGAGGTCAGGATTCACTGAATGATGATGCCGGTTCTGAGCCACCGCATCCAGGGCCCTGGGCCACAGGTGCCCGCAGGTCCATGCTCACCCCTGTTTCGTGGGAAAGGAAGCTTTAACCAAGATCCCTCAGGGCAAAGCAAAGATTTAAACCTGGAATTCTTTTTTAAGGTTTTTTTTTTTTTTTTACATATACAGTACATCAAAATAATTTTAAAATTTTCTGTGTTTTTTAATCTGAAATTATTCCATATTTTTTAAAAAGCATAACTTCCCGGCTCCCCTTTTAGAAGAACAGTGGTGATCCCTGCCCCTTTTGTAAACAGGGCGTCGAAAAAAGTCTTTGCTCCAGGCATCTTTTGTCCAGGCAGCGAAAGGTTTCCACTGCAGACGGTGGGAGCACAAATGGAATACTCTGAAGTTTTCAGTTAACTAAGGAGCTTCGCATTAAAATGGATTCACGTTTTTCCTATGGCCATACAGAGAACATGGCCCAAACGAGAATGTTGTTTTCTTGATAGTTTAGGCTTCACGCCATTATCCTAAATATCGATTAGAACTTAGGGTGTACCTCCCAAAGGCTGTGGGCATGGGCCATGGTGGCCAAGACCCGGAGGGGGGTGCTCAGAACACAGGATAGCCATGGGGCATCTTCCTGAAGCTTCGATGTATCTCATGCTAAGTAATTTAAAAACTACTTCCCTGATAACATATATCATAAAATACATAATGTACCTATTTAAGATAGCATCTCAGTGATAATTAGCATTTACATTAGGTTGCTCCGGCGACAGCATCAGGTATCATATGTAGGATACGCTTTCACCAATCAATGTAATAAACGTTTAGTGAGTAGCTACCCTGTGTTATACATGGTTCCAGGCCCTGGGGATACAGCAGTAAAAAGACCAAAAACAAAATCCCTCTTCTCATGGAGCTTCTATTATGGTGGGGAGAGAGAAACAATAAACAAGGAAAAGAAGTATGTTACGAAGTACTGTATTTTGCCGTGTATAACACATCCCATGTATAATGCGAACCCATGATTTTGGTCCACTTTCAGGGAAAAAACATCTTTCATTTTAATTCAATTATTTATTTACATTTAGACACAAAACTGATTATTGTACTTCTGGGCATTATTTTGCATACAGATATCGTTGTTGCTTTCTGGAGTTACACTTTCAATGCATAAAAGAATTAAAAGCATTTATATAGAGATATGGAATTAGTACCACCCATGTACAATGCGCATCCTTATTTTCCCCTCAAAAATTTGGGCAAACAAGTGTACATCATACACGGGAAAACATGGTAGTAAGTACTTTAGCAACAAAATAAGGAAAGGAAGGGAGATAGGGGCAACATGAGGGGAGGGTGCTGTCATTTTAGGAAGGAAATTAGAGGAAGGCCTCGCCAAATGGGAACATTTAAGCAAGAACTTGCAGGAGAGGAGACCACGTGGATTCTGGGGAAAGAGCACTTCAAACCGAAGACAGAAGGTACAAGTGCCCAGAGAGGTGGGACAGGCAGGAGCCAGTGTGGCTGGAGCAGCAGGGGACAGCGAGGGCACAGGGAGCCAGAGAATGCAGCCCTAAGGGACATTTTAAGGACACCGGCTTTCACACTGAGACTGAAAGTCCTGATTAAAGGGTTATGACTCGAGAAGGCGCACCACGGGGCACATTCCAAAAAGCTCACTGTGGCTGCCCCGTGGACCTGGACTGTGGGCAGCCATATGGGACCTGTGGGAGCCGTGGGAGCCGTGGGGCCCGTTAGGCTAACTCAGGTGAGAGACGATGTGGGTGGGAGTCAGGTGGGAGCGCAGGAAGTGGTCTGGTCTGGGCAGAGTTGAAGGCAGAGCCAACCAGATTCCCAGGTGGATGGGAGGGAGTGGGGACAGGTGAAGGACAGACAATGACGCAATGTTCAGTCTAAGCCACGGCATGAATCGGGAGGCAAAGCAGAGCAGCCTTGGGGGAAAGACAAGGAGTTGGTTTCTGCGCGTGTCTGGTTTGACTGGTCTGTCGGACGTCACAGAGACAACGTTGACTGGACAGGTGGATACAGGCACCTGTCCTGTAGTTGTCCTAGAGTTGAAAGGAGAGGTGGGCCGTCGGGACAAACGTATAATCCGTAGGGAGATGCCACTTAAGACATATACAAGATGTGCTCTCCACAGGAATAAGTAAACCCAGGACAGAGAAGAGGTGCTAAGAAGCCCTGCAGCACCCCAACGTGAAGAGGCCAAAGAAATAAGGAGAAACACGCAAGGAGGCAGAAGCAGCAGGCAGCGAATAAATTAAAGATAACCAACAGAACATGTTGCCCTTAAAGGCGATCCAAAAAAAAAGTCAGAGAGGAAACTTTCAGTACGAATCAAATGCTGCCGATAGTTCAGACAACAGAGACCGAGAACAGAACCCTGGAGGCTATCTGTGAACTTGAGCAGAGCAGGGGTGTGGGAGCTGGGTTGGAGCGCGCCTGAGGATGAGGTCAATGAATGCGAAGATGATGAACAGAGAGGACTTGCTCCGGGAGTTTTCCTACACAGGGGAACAATGGAGTCAGATGACAGCTGGGAGGATGAAGGAGTATTTTTATAAATGTTGGTGGTTGTCGCTGCGTATGTAAACCTTTGGGAGACATCCCAGCAGAAGAACAGAAGAAACATTTGGGGAAAACTGACAACACATACATGTGGTAAGGCATGAGACAGGACCAACCCCAGTGAGGAAGTCTTTGGTAAATTGCTCATTACTGTGTATTCTCATAATTTCTGTTTTGTCCATGTAAGTCATCACATGTGAAAATAAAAAGGTAAGTGGAGGTTTTTGCTAGGTTCCTGTTATTTCTGGGGTTCTGTTATTGTTGTCTTGTATTTAATTTGGGCAGTTGTTTTTGATTCATTGGTGATTATCCTATCAATTTTCAATGAAATAGATGCATAGACGTACACATGAGTACGTGTATGTATTCCATAAATTTACATACATTGGTCATGAGGCTCTTCCCTCCTAATATCATGGCTTTTCCTGGTTTGTTGTTGTCTCTGTGTAATGCTTCCTTTCATCTGTCTTTATGATGCCTTTTTCCACTTTCCAGGAGTGGCTCCAAACAGCTTGAAAACAAATCTGTTTTCATTCCCTCCATTCAGAGTTTCCTTTACTTGGCTTTAGTCGCATGGGCTTATAGCTTTCACAGCCCGTGAACTCCATTCCTCTTCAGCCCTGCATCACATGTGTTTTAGGAGTTCCCCACTACAGCGCCACAGCGATGGAGACGTGTCAAGGTCAGGACCAGAGCAGGATAAGGATCATTTTCGCTTTCCAATGTTGTCCTAAAGAGACCCGGGATTTTGAACCCTTTATTTAAGTCCTCGGAACGCCCTGGATCAAATTCTTCCTGACACTATCTGTAGCACCACCACACCCCTTTCTTAGAGTCAAATGATAACTCTGTCTATCCCTATGTATGGGAAGTTTATTTTTCCAAAAGCGCCTTACATTACCTTGGCACTAAAACCAAAAGCCCACCTGCTGTTTTTCTGTTCCCTTCCATAACCTATCTCTTATCAGGAAGCTGGGAACTACCAAAAACTAAACAGTCTTCTACTGGAATGGGATCATTCAGAGAAAAAAAAATAAACCTCCTAATCTAAGGCTGAAACAAGGACAGATTGGCAGATGAAGTCTCATCAAAGCGACCTCATCACCAGAGGTTAGAGCAACACACGTGCACCCAGAATTCTCTCTGGCCACAGCCCAGGGGAAGGGTGGCCACCAACTGAGTGCACGGCTTTGAACTTCATTAGGATCCAAGGAAAACGGAAGTCTTGGTGTTGTCTCTGATTAGAGGTTTAAATGTATCTGGTTTGGTGAGCAGGTAGGTAAGTAGAGGAAAGGAGGAGGAGGAAGGGTAGGGAAGGAGGAAACAAAATGGACAGATACATGTGTACACACACATGCATGTATACAACACATGCATGTACATGTATACGACACATACATGTCTCTGTCCATTGACAAAGACAGATCAGGATGTGCCCAAGTATTTGCAACTAAAGGACAGGTAGTGTTGGGAAAGGGCTGACAGGGTGCCTGGTAACTCATCCCAGATCAACAATCGAACAGCGCGGTGACTTGGAACAAGCCGCTCCGCTTCTGCAGCTTGCCAGTTTTCCCATTTGAGAAGCTGTGGAAGGCCCATTTTCAGCTCTGGGGACTCGAGTAGAGACTACTTCCCGGATGCGGAGGTCAAAGCCTGCTAACGCCTGCCAGCCCCCACCAGACAGGACTGGGCCATCCAAGACAGCAGCCCATTCCCATCGGAATTCAAACGATCACAAACACAACCTTTAGCTCTCTAGTGGGCCGAGAGTGAGAAATTCAGGTTTCTCTGCCACTATTATTACATTTTCCTGGATCTAATAATGTTGCTATTTTTTTCAATTCCATACCCTAATCATTTTTTAAGTCCTGCCAGTAAAGCCATTTTTACCTTGACTGTAACCTAAGATGCATTTAATGTCAAATGAAAAATACAAATTATCACTTAAGATTATTTTGAATGTCCAAAAGATATGTTCTGAATATTCCATTAAAAGGATAATTTTTTTAAAAAAGCCTAACAGTTCAGTGATCTTACTAATGTGGCTTATCACCTCCACGTAAATGAATCTTACAAAGTGGGCCAGACCGGGAGACACGTGCAGACACAGTCACGTGGGCCGGGAGATAGTGGAGGTGTGCAGGCTCTCCCTAGGCTTCCTCCTGTGCTCTTCCCACATCCATTTGGTGCCTACAGTTGGAAGAGGTTGTAAAGACAACCCCCTGCCCTCCACCCTAAGCTTAAATCTCTGAGAAAGAAGTGTGGCTCTTCTCAAACACAATCTTGGACCACCAAGACAGCATCATCTGTTTTACTCGGTGGTTAAGTGGAGGACCACTTTGGAAGCATAATCTCTTGGCAAGGAGCCTGACCCTTATCTTGCACGTCCAGGCACCCTGGAATAGGCCTGGTCTCAGGAGAGGGCTTTGCAAGTCACCGCTTCTGCACTACACTATTGAAACAAAGGTGTTATCTATTTGCATTCAAAACACTCTTTACAGTCTGGTCAGTGTGGCTTGCAGTCATTATGCTCTTCAAGAGACTTGAGTCTCTGTCTGCGAACTCTGGGAAAAATCAAAGGTTGACAAGTGTTAATCTGACCAGTTAAGGAGGCAGGCAATGCATGCCCAGCGCCTGCTCCACAGGGCCACCGGCTATTACACCGGCACATTCTAGATCCAAAGGAAAAGTAATAAAGAAAACGTTACCAATGTATCTGCTCATTCGAACCTTCCTGGGCGGCACTCCCAGTCCTCCACCCCTAAAAGACGCTTCTGTGAAGGAAGTGGAGGGGTTGGTGGCGCACGGTATACCGGTGTCCTCCCGGAAGACACTACAGAGGGACACACGTTGCCGGCCCCAAAATAACTCATAACCTCATCCTACTGCAAGGGAGCCGAAAACTTCAGGGCCACCGTGAAATGCTTCAACGCGTTAGGGAAAAACTCCAGCAGCTGTTCGGCTGTTCCCTTACTTTCCAGAAATTCTATAAATAATCCTCCAAGTTACAACGACTTCAATAAAGCTTCCTATTCCTGTCTCTCCACCTACCAATTTTCTGAGAATTACATGCTTGGCCAAATTAACGTAAAGCAGAGGGAGTACTATGCCAAGCCAGGCTTCCTCAGTCCCCGCCGATAAGTTCCTAAACTCCGTGTTGAGACAGATGCCTAATGAATGAGCAGCCTCTGAGGGATTAGGTTATGAATCAATCATTCATTCTACCTAATCAAAGTACCCCCCCACACACACACAAACTCAATTACAAGGGATTCCATTTCTCTCTTCAGAAAGTCCGAGACAAAAGTTCAGGACAAGCACTGACAAACAGTGAACCTCAGATTACAAGTCTGAAAAGAAACTGCAACCAAGTAGCTCCCGCAACTCAAAACTAAGGTTACATAACAACCAGGAAACTACAGAACACAAACTCTGCCACATTTTAATTTCCTTTCATTCCTGGTAAAGATAAGGTGATGGTCACTAATGTCTTAAAGTGATTAGACTGAGAGCTGACACTTTCTCAAAACATCAGGAAAAAATAAATGCACACAATACATTAATAGTCATTAATGTCTTAACATGATTAGACTGAGAGCTGATACTTTCTTGAGATACCAGGAAAAATAAATGCACACAAAGCAACGTCATCAGCTTTTGGAGAATTAGTTAGTAAAATGGTGCAGGCAACTACAATGAATCGCCAGCAGGTATTTAAAATCATATAGACACTCCAGTTTCAAGGTCACATTCCCTTATACACATCAATTGTACAGCCTCAGTACCAAATAATAAAAAACAAAGAAAAATCAGCACACCAGAAAACATTGCCAAAAGGAGTGTGTCAAGAAACATTTATATCTTACATAAAAATTTGGTCTCAACTCCAAAAGGAGGGAAATAAACATGTATAAACTTACCTCTGCCAAACCTTTGGACGGAGCCAGTTTTTCTCAGATTCTTTTAATTAGGAGAAAAAGTTTCACAAAGTCAAGGACTCCGTACACATCCACGAACTCTCTCTTCTGTCTGCCCATGGTCAGGCAGGAAACAGCGTCTAACACTTCAAGTGCTCAGCCGTTAGGAGCTAAAAACAGATCCTGTGCAATGCTGGATGTATTTTTGTCTGCTAGCTACACACCCTCATCATGTTCAATTTTTTCCATTGGTGGAAGGGTATGATGCAGACTTAACCAGAAAGTGGTTTTCCATGGGCTGCCTGGAGCGAGTAGCCAGAACCGCCTGCCCCCAGGCCTCGGAGCCGCCAGGCTCACCCATGACTGAGCTGCTGTTGGAGCCACATTCCAGAATGACCACCAAAGTTCCATAGGAACGCAGCTCCGGAGTCCGCTGAATAAAGGTTTACTCACTTGAAGGGAGCCTCAGCTGCTTTTTTTTTTTTTTTTAAGCCTTTGAGCAGTAAGAATACACGCCTACCATCCTTGTGTTTAAAGCGGTAGTAAATATTCTGTCTCCAAAACCACAGCTGGAATGACACGGTCCTAAAACCCCTGCCAGAAGAACAGCCCTTCAGAATAATTGTGTGATTTGCGAAGTACCAGGTGTATACTTACTCTGTGTGCCTTGGTGGAGTTATTCCATTTTTAAGTGAGCCGAGCTACAGTGCCCTACTTTGGAAGTCCTTATTGTCCCAACAAGCCACTAGTTTATCAAAACCATGCATGAAGTCGCTTTTTACAAAGTGACAGACCAGAGGTTCAAGAGTTCTTAAGTTTGGCTGCATCTTTTGATGAAAGACCTTCCATGTAAAGTATACCCAAAGGACAAAGCAACGTTTCAGGTCACGTTATATTATCAGGGAGACATTGCTGAGTGGGAGAAAAAATATATCCCCACAGTGTTTCAATTTTTGAAATTATATTCTATATAAGAAAACAGCTTAAGCAGAAGTTTTCAAGTTGCCCTGAATAAACACGTGACAACTTTTTAAGGTAATGTTGTCATTATTTTTAAAATGTGAATGGATCTGTATATGCAACAGACAAGATTTTTGTTTAATGTTAAAGATCAGATTCTACTTTACACATATAAGCTTTAAATTCCTGATCTTGATGAAAATGAATCCTTACACACACACACACACACACACACACACACACACACACACACACAGGTGTGCACCCTCTCAGGATTTTTTCTGTACAGTTTCTATGTAGTTAATATATGATCGAAGCTTTGCTTTCTAATCTTAATTGGCAAATAATAAGAACCATCCCATAAGATCAGACTGCTAATTATAAAAACTAACCTGATCGCCACAAAAGTTTCAGTGTGAACACAAAACCAAAGGAATTTCTAGTCCTGGTGAGGACAACCTGTAACACTGCCTAACCCAGTCCTCTCACTTTATGGATAAGAAACCAGAGACCTTAGGTGACTTCCTCGAGGTCACACAGCTGGTCAGCAGCGGGCAGCCGAACCAGACATGCCACCCAAGTAACCACAACCCCGGGACTAAAGTCAGAAGGTTGCCACGGAAGCCAAGTCACATAACAGAAAACATGGGAATTCCCAACATGTTAATCTGACGTGTGTGTCTACGTGTGTCTTTAAAAAATACTCTGGGTAAACACAGAAGCAGGAAGAATGCTCTAGTCCTTGGAGCGCCTATTCCTTTAGGTCCAGAAACATCATTTTTGTTACTGACAAAAAGAAAAGAATATTTCTTCCATATAACAAGAACTACTTGATACGCAGGGAGGAGAGGATTTATGTCAGAAGGAAAAAGGAAATATAAAGAGACAGGCTTCTATGGTTAAAAAAACGTATCAGAAGAAGAATTAGCTGCATGGAAATATTTGCACGCCCCTGTTCTATTCCCGCTTCTAGATTTTAAGGCAACTCCGACCTTCCGATACATTTCACACGTGCATCTCTCTGCCAGAACTGCCTGTGACTGGAATTATCCCCAACATTCCCCAGACACTGCCGTGGATGTCCACTCTCTACCACCGAGGTCGCCCAAGTTCTGTGAGTCCGTAAATCCACTTGGGGTTTCAAACCATGTAAGGCTTTTCAAGTTCTTTCGACTTTGCCCAACTACAGTAAAATACTCTCAGTTTAGTACTCCATCCTAAAATTACAAAAACCAGAATATTTCAGAATTGTAAAACTAGACTTTATCTAATGCTCCATTCTGAGATAATAACACGGGACATACGTGTTAACATCTAAAATTAAATTCCTTGGCAATGACCTCTGAGAATTATGTAAATTACTACTTCAGAAGTATCCTGTCCTCAAACATACCGTGCAACGTGACACGTGTAAAAACAAACCTAGCAAACTGTTAACGATGATAAAATTCAAGTGGTGAGTTTATCGTTCACGGTACAACTCTTGCAACTTCCCTATATTTTTGCGACTTTCCTCACTAAAAGGTTTGGGAGAAATGACATGGGGAACACACACACACAGTCGACCTCACAGAAACAGAGCAGGAAAGTGGCTGCTAGGGCCTGGAGGGTGGGTGGGCGCAAGAGGGGCAGATTGGTACAGGGTGCTATGACATGAGTGCATTCTGAGGGTCTAATGTGAAACACGGTGGCTACAGCTGACAAACTATTATATAATGTGCTAAGAGAACAGAACTTAAATGTTCTCACATACATATAAAATCTCCATGATGTACACTTAAAATGTCTATAATTTTATACCTCAATAAAGCTAAATTCTTTTAAAACACCATGTTTTACTACATACCTAGTAAAGACTGAGCAAAAACTGTGGCTGACCTGATTGTCACCGAGGACATGAATATCTTACACCCTGCTATCACAGATCATAATTTTAAAAATGGCCACGGGGTGTAGTAGGAGTATCTCAGGCTTCAAACCAATAGGCCTGAGTTAGCAATTTGTCTCCTAGTAACTTAGGAGCCTTCTGAATCCCATCACCTTCACCGTAAAAGGAGATTGGTGGTAATAATGCCTATCTCAAAAGTATAAAAGTGCACTAATCTATAAATAGGTATAAGGAACACCGACATTAAAAATACAATTGTTGAAGTAATACAAGCTGTCAGAAATAATCGCTCTGCTTAAAATTCAAGAAGCTCAACTCCTTCCCATATTCTTCACTTTTGAGGTCAAACATGCAAGTTACAGACAGAATGTCCCACCAAATGTAATCCTTTATTGATAGTCAATTCTAAGGGCTTCATTTGAGAAAGGAAAGGAAAGGGAGGGAGGGAGGGAGGGAAGAAGGATAGTAATAACAAATAAAGGTTGAAAATAGAAACTACTTTTACCCAAAGAAAATTACCAAAGAGTAAATAATCTCTCACAAATATAAACACCTTAGATGAAGTAATAAATGAGCAAAAGACTGCAATACACACCTGTGCTGAAAAGAGCTTTCATCTGTTTTTGATGGAAAAGTAATACTTCAAACAGCATGGGCTTAAAACGTATGGACCCTGAGGGCAACACCATGGAAAGATGTTCTAGAAGAAAATGAAGCACGAGAAGTATTCATGTGGCATTCCTAAAACCCACAGGGACAGGACCTGGGGACATAAGTGTTCTGCCCATTTCAGCAAAAGGCACAGGTCCAGCCTGTCTGTTTCTGCAGCCGGATGCTTCTCAATTAGCCCCGAGAACGCAGTGCAAGCGTGCGTGGCGGGCCTCCACACCGAAAATGGCCAGGGATGAAGGGTTCTACCTCCCACATGCGACGCTGAAGCCCACACAAATGTACAACTGACACATGCAATTCATCTGCCCTCCCCCGCCCCCACCCCTGCCCCAGTCACTGTTCCCAGGGGCCAGACATTTAAGAGTCCCTGTGTCCCAACCTCAGACACTGGGATGTGACATCGCACAAGTGACTGAATTCTTCAGTTTCTTAATCTGCAAAATGGGGATAACTGACCCACCCCACAGGTTTGTCGTAAGAATTAAGCAACATAATACAGGGAGACTGTTTAAGGCCTGCCTGAGACAACGCCTGCCTGAGAAGGCAAACTCCATAAGGCAGGGAGCTTGTTCAAGCGCCCACCGTTGAGCCTACTACTTTAAACAGCACCTGGCACATGGTAGAAAACCAACAGATACCCGGTGAGTGAGTGAACGAGCAATCGAGCGAGAGATGACAGTGACATTGGCAGTGGCGGTGACTGTGAGAGGAAGAACAGAGGCAGTTGCAGTCTGCATCTCAGTGTTGAAGCCCCTTCGTTTAAAATAAGCCACCCCAAGGATTATCGACGCCCACGGAGCAAAACTTTCCCAGATTCCGCTTAAAATCCCAGTCGAGGTTCCTATCGAGGTTCCCATGCCAGGGTGTTTCGGCCTCAAGAAAATGAGGGCGCAGCCCGTGGCTGTGCATCTTTAAAACCGACACCAAGTCTGCGGTAACACAAAACGCAACACTAGCACCGCGGGCACGGCTGTAAGGCCGCAGCAGAGCTGAACTCCACAGCACGCGCGTGAAGCTTTCCCCAAGTGTCTCAAAGGCATCGAATGCGTTAAAAAATTTTTTTAATGAAAATGAGAGATTGCATGGCATATTTAGAAAGTCCACGTGGTACCTTATATTACATAACAAGCAAGCCCCAATAATGTATCCAAATGACCAGTTACTTTTTCAAGAATGAGCAAACGTTAAGTGACATAAATATGCAGATTTAAAATAAATTCTTAAAAGTTTTCCTTTAAAGGGACTTTTTTCCTGTAGGTCACTATATCCAGATTAAGTACATCTTGACAATTGACAATTACTGACAATGTATAAAATACCAAATTTTGAAATTAAATAGAATGATTTATAATAATTAATGGTAATATTTTTATATACATGATAAAATCCATGTTAAAAATTATGCTAACAAAAATAAAACTACAAAATGAGTTTCAGCTAAGGTAAAACGAAAATTTTCAGTAGAAAAAAACGGTTTAGGAAACAGGCTTGTAAAACCCTGGGCTGTAAATACAGGCCACAGGGCACATCTGTTCACAACCTTTTTGAAGGGTTACATCAGTGCATTTAAGAAAGCACAAGTCACCTGCCCAGAACTAAATGTAATTAAAAAGAGTCATAATCAGTCTCTCACTCCACTCACGATATTTTTTTTTTACGGACTGAAGTGAAATAGTTTAAGCTGAAAGGTTCCTAATTGGTTTAATTCATAGAATAATCAAATCTGAGTTTTCAAAGAGCCGCAGAGGTCACCTATCCAGCCCAATCTTGCTTCCAATTTGAGAGCCTCCCACAGTAGCCTGGCAGATGGGCCCGGCTCCCCGCCTGCACCGCGATACGATGGGCGTTCACAGCTCCATCCGGGAGCACATTCCACTGTCAGCCAGCTGACGGATGAGGCCTCCTCCAAATCAGGGGCTTCCGAGCCCTCGTCCCAAAACCTTTCCACTAATTAGGCCCAGCCTCTGCGTGTTATCAACACGCATCCCACTCCTCCCTTCCAGCCAGTCGCCCTGCGAACAACAGAAGCCCATTTTCCTGGCTCTTCCCTGCCCTCACCCCCGCTTCGTTTATCTTCACAGTGGAGGCAGAACCACCCCTGTCAGACAGAAGCAGCTCACAAGACCAGATCATGCTCCCCACCACAAGTCAGCTGCACGCGCAGAGTCCTACGACTTCGGCCTGTGCCCTAGCAGGCTACACGCACAGATCTCTTGGAATTCCCACTCAGAGTAAATGAGGTGACAGACCCTCACCTGTTTGGTGCCAGAAAGTCTAGGGACCGTTGGGGGTCCACTGGAGAAGGCAGAATGGAACCTAGTTCGAGAGTGCACATGGGTGTGCACACTACACACCGTCCCCACTTCACCGAGCCAGGACACCCACCGCTGATCTTAGGGACGGACAGGGATTTGGGTGCTGAAAGGGAGAAACTGGCTTAGAATAAAAATGACGTTCCTGAACACAGAAAACATGCTGTCCATAGTAGGGATCACACTCCGAAGCCTCAGGGCTCTTTAAAATGGACGAATGAAGGAGGACTGAGCTCTGTGTTCTTAAGACACAGAAACCATTTGTTTGCCAATTAAATTTGTACAAGTGTTCAGCACACAACATCCTCGTGTTTCTATTGTTCTTGAAATTTGAGGCTCTACAGAAATATCTTTAGTTTTTCCACTACTAATACAAATGTATATGCAACTCTTTCAGTTTTCTCTTAATCCCACTGTGAGAAGAACAAATTAGGTCCGTGAAAAAACTCCATGTTGTGGTCTCTGCATGCGGTGGAGGGGACTGCAGCCTCTGGGCCACCCGTGACCCGTCCGTCCACAGGGGACAGCAGCCGCCCAGCCCCTCCTGGGAAGGCGGAACCCTATGTTGCCAGGTAAACCACAACTTTTAAGAAACACTGAAAATACAGCTTTGATGTAAAATTTTCCACAATTAGGGGAAGACACCTGACTCAGATATCTTTAAAACGCTTCTGAGGGACACATTTGCATGCCTAACCAAGCTCCTACACAGCCCGGAACCAGCCAGAAGCCCCCCGGTTTGCAACTTCTGAGGCCAATGATGAAGCACACACAGGAACATTTGAAATCCTAAAAAGTATTTTAAAAGAAAATAATCAGCAGTCCCAACTCCCTGACTTCTGAAGTCTAAACCCCGGGTCTCTGGGGACATGCCTCTACACCACCAACGTGGCCGAGACAACTTGGCCAAGATGTGCACACAGGACTTTGGAGAGGGGCTCTTGCAGCAGAAGGGGCCTCGGTACCCACCTTCCTGCTGCGTGGAAGACTCCTTCCCACAGAACCTCTGATCGGCAGCCAGCCAGCCTCCGGACATGACATCCGCCCTGGGAAGTTCGCTACCACAGTCGCCCACCCCATTTTCCCACAACACCTACGACTGTCCTCCCTTCCACGCAAAGTCGCTTCCTTCTACTGCTCCTCACTGGTCCTAACGCTTCGCCTCATCGTCCCCGTTCCCTTTACCTGAGACTGCTCTCAGGTACCTGAGGACAGGTACTGGGCCCTCCACGAAGCTTACTGCTTTTTATGCTAAATATTTTGTTCCCTTCATCATTGTCTTAGGGCACTATTTCCCAACACTCCTAACCTTGAGCACATTCCTCTGGATAGAAGTATCCTTCTTAAAGCTAAGGTCTGGAAGGAAAGAAAGAAGAAACAGGATTAAGAAGCACTGTGCCAGGACAATTACACATATTTTCCTATTTAATCCTCACAGCAACCGTCTCTGATTTGTATGAACATCGCTGCTTTGCAGGTGAAGAAGCTGACGCTCAGCAAAGTCAAGGGTTGCTGAATGTCACAAAGCCAGAGCAACTGAAAAACCCACAGCATGTCTGTCTGCTACCGGAGAGACGGACAGCATTGCTATGTGTGGAAAATGGCATATTTACAGGGTTTTATCGTTATAACTTATTAAACTGATAAATCATTGCAGGCCAGCCTATTCCTTCTGGTGATCTCTGGAGTGGACTGTTTGCGTCCAGGTAAGGCAAAAACAGATCCTCAAAGCTGTGTCCCCAACCTTACTGACAGTTTCCAATACATTATTTTTAAACCTAGATGATGCATTTACTTTACAAAAATGTGAATGTATGCTAAATAAAATAAAAACTTACATAACATGTATATAAACAAAATCACAATCACTCTGAGGGAAATGCTTTCATGACCCCATTTTACAGAAGAAGAAACTGAGGCACCAAAGGTTAAATAACCTGCCTGAGGGTCACTGAGCCAGCAAATGTCACAGAGACTGGATTGCAAGAACTCGGGCAGTCTGACTCCCAAAAAATCTGGACTTCAGGTTTTTCAAACAGGTGTAGCTCGGTCATGGTTTTTGAACTTCATTAAAGTACAAATGAATCGCCCTTCCAAGGCTAACTAGATATTCCTTTTGAATATGCTAATGCAGGTGACACAGAAGTGAGTCAACACAAAGGTTACAATTGTCATCAAAATTTCTAACTTTAGCATGTACTATGTTTGCAGATAAGCCCAGAAATGTTAGAAAACATCCCCTTTATGTGGAATACAATGTGAAACTTGATAATTTTGGTAATTATCTATGAGGGAAGTCACATTTTCAAAAACTTAGTAAACAGATGAAACACCAATAGGAAAATTTTAAATCCTGAAGACTGATTTTTTTTAATAAAAAGGCTTTATTTATTTTTATAGAGACAGGGAAAGGGAAGGAGAAAGAGGGAGAGAAATATTGATGTGCAACTGGTTGCCTCTCACACGCCCCCAACCAGGAACCAAATCATGAAAAATATTTTAAAACAAATAATGAATCTTCAGTATCTCCTCCAATGTGAATGAATTTCTCACCATGTGACACTGAGCATCTTACACAGTGAGCTTCTGTGGAGAGCAGGACCAATAAAATGGCGTTGGTCCGGTCAAGATAGCACCAAGTATACAAAACAAAGTGGAGTCACTCATGTCAACCCAGATGGCTCCCAGTCAGCCATGACACTTTGGTTCAAGAGGAAACTACTTAAATCAGAGCAGACACATCTGGCAAGGAGACACACCTACGACATCTCTACACGTGGTCTGAGCAGCCCTGTCTGCAGAGCGGGACCACCCACAGCTAGGCTCCTGGGGAGATTCCCCACTTGCAAGTAGGGGTATCAAGCAGAACAGCCATGTACCACCCATAGGCTCCTGGGCATATTCCACACCTGGCATCAGGGGTGCTAAGACGTTTATCAAAAAGACCCAGAAGGGTGGAGTGCACCTTCCACGGTAAAGCTGAGGCAGGCTCCAGACCACTGCTGAGACAACCGAGCTCCACACCTGAGTGCTGCTCCACGCCACGCTGATCTCCCTTGTCATTGGCCGCTGAGGCTCTGCCCTGCTGGACTGAGGACTTCATCTGCCCTGCTGCCCCCCTGGCTCCAGAGACCCTTCCATGCAAGACGCTGACAACTGCCTTGCCCACCGTGCTGTCTCCCGGACCTGCAGACTGAGACTCTGGGACTCGGGTTCATTATTCCCCACTGATTGCTCTGTGTGTGTGTGTGTGTGTGTGTGTGTGTGTGTGTGTGTGTATTATATTTCTTAGATTGTCAGAGTGTGAGTAGGATATTAATGTATGTCGATGGTCTACTTTGAGTGAATCTGCATTCAATCAAAGCTGCGTAAGTAGCACAGTCACTGTGTGTGGCTCTTGTCTACTCCTTGGTGCCAGCTGCTCCACAGGCAACCGGCCGAGCCGTTGCCTGGCTGACTTATAGGAAAGACTGTATCATGAACCTACACTCGTGACAGCCCCATTTAGCTGTTAAACTCATTACACATGCAGTCAAAAAATACCTGTTGTGATCAGACACCGGTCTGGGCTGTGGAGCTACGTGAGGAACGAGGCAGACAAGTGTCCTGTGCTCGGGGCACGTCTGCTCCAGTGAGGGCCACAAGCAGACACACACGCAACGAGGAAACCAGCACTTTGCAGAGAACCAAAGTACAGTGACGTAGTGGCAGTGGCTGGACGGCCACTGTAGATTGTGTGGTTGAGATGGTGTCCCGAGAGCAGCACCCTGTGTTGAGAAGCAAAGGACCCGAAGTGGTCCAGGAAAGACGGGTTGGATCGCTGCCTGGAAAGCAAGTGTCTGTGTGTCAGCGAAGCCAGCGTGATCAGCGGACACCCACACACTTCCAGGGAGTGTGTGTGTGGGAAACACTGCAGGGGAAACTGGCCAGCTTTCCCGCATGAGTACTCAACCTGCAACACCAACACGCGACTAGTGAAACGGCTCAGTCAGGACGAAACAGCCGTAACGTACAGGTGAAACCACACCTTTCCTCAGTGGTTTCTTAGTGTCCAAGTCTCCTGAGCTTACCTGATCTTACAACTCCAGCTAGAAATTACGGGTTCTAGACCCGCTCTTTAGCACGAGGTGCGGGTTGGTTTGGAGCTCAAGCGTGGGCTCTATCAGCAACTGACACCTAAGAGATGGAAGTGAACCCCCGTCAGGCTGCCGCTCCCAGAGTGGACGGGCACGCGGTTTGCCACATTTTCCACATAGCATCACCCAGCATTACCAGATCACCGTGCATCTGTGATGAGCCACGCAGCCTCGGCAGCCTGTTTCCCGAAGGAACCTCAGTTGCCAGCACCTGAGGAACCCATCTTGGCTTTCCCCACTCAGGGCCACATACAAAGGGCAGTTAACAGAGCTTTGCGGGAAGCAGACACACAAGAAATACAGACTGACGTGTGTTACCGCCTTTGAGATGCACGAGTGCCTGGAACTTACCCCTAGAGGATGTGTGGATGGCGCTGAGGTACCCACTCACTCATCCCGAATGAGCTGGCTGAAGGGGTGTCTTTGCAGTTCACACACAAAGCCCTGGCAAGAGAAAACAGAAACAGGGGGAGTGAAAAACAACTTCTCGGAATTAGAATTTTGTAATTCAGGCTCAGTTGTCAGCATTCTGCCACGTCTTGTGTCTGATGCTAAGAGGGAGCATCTGACAGAAAAATCAAAGGTTAAGTCATTACCTGTGCGGCGGTCCCCAACCCTTTTGGCACCAGGGACTGGATTTGTGGGAGACAATTTTCCCACAGACCAGGGGTAGAGGGGGATGGTTTCAGGGTGATTCAAGTGCATCACATTCAAGCTCACCTCCTGCTGTGCGGCCCGGTTCCTAACAGGTCTGGACCAGTATCGGTTCATGGCCCACAGGCTGCTGTAGAGGAAATATGAGGGTCTCCCCACATCCTAACTAGAATAAATTTACTGCTTCATCCTATAACTTCATATGGCCAAGCCATTTTATAAATAGATGCATGGAGAGAGGAAGAAAGAGGAAAGAGAGGAGATGGAGAGATGGATAGATGGATGGATGGATGGATGGATGGATGGACGGACAGACGGAGCCTACTCTGATCAAACCATTAGTCCAAAGGTGGGGACACAGCAGTGAATAAGAAAATCTCTGCTCTGAGCTTCATTCAAATGGGAGGAATCAGTTGAAATAGGTAAATAAGTAAGAAAAACACCCTAAAGTGACACCTGCAATGCAGAGTCAGGGTGATGAGATAGTGACATGTGGCCAATGTAATCGGAAGCTCAGGAAATGGCTCCCTGAGACAGTAACTAGGCTGAGATCTGAATGCTCCTTCAAAGTTGGGGAAATGATCCCTAACAGAGGGACCACTGATCCCTTGGCAGAGGGACCAGCCAGGACCCTAATAAGAAGCGGTGCTCAAGAGTCATGGGTGGTAGGGCAGCATCCAAAGGCACGTGGGTTAGGTGGAGGATCAGGCTTTGCTACTCACTAAGCAGGAGCTTTCTGGGTCCTCTCTTACTGTGGAGAATGCCACCTTCTTCTGTTTGGTGTCCTCTCCAGTGATGTATTAACAGTCACGGCCCCATTAGCAACATACCAGAACTGTTTCAATGTTAGACTGCTTTCAGGGAATAAGGCCTGTCTTTTTATAAGACATTATTTCACTTCTGCTACATACACAAGATACGATTATTACCATAATCGTGTACCGTGGGCCCCAGGCCTTGATAAAGAAGGCAGTCGTTAAAGCCAAAAGTTCGAGGTTCAACCCCCGTGTCCACGTGAGTGAGCCCAGCCCGGTGATTTAAATGGTCTGAGCCTCTGGTTCCTTCAGCTATAAAATGGAAATGATATTGGCTACTTGTCAGGGTTATTCTAAGTAGTTAGTACATAATGCACATAAAATAATAAAGTGTTCAGGAAGTGCTTGAAGTAGCAATATATTACTTTCATTACAAACAGGTGTTATGGGAAATGTTTGCTTATCAGAAGGATTCGTGCTGCAGAAATGCACCTGTATGACCAGGCACAGCAGGGACATTTTTCATTCACAGGATCATAGACTAACCTTAATATCCAGCCCAACGCCCTGTCACTACAGGTGAGAATTCAAAGCTAAAAGAGGTGGACTGATTGGCCCAAGGTGATGTAATTAGTTCAGAGGAACATTTTTAGATGCATACTGGGTTCAAAAATGCCTGCCTTATAAATCCTAAATCTTATATAGACATAAATTTTTAACCCACTTTGTAATTAATCCAGCATGGACAAGAAAATATGCTTAAATGGCAAAAATGTAAAACTGAACAAGCTTCCATGGGTTCTAAATCCTTTATACCATTTTTAAAAGCCAAGAATTGTCCTATTTTGCTGATGTATTTACTAACTGATCAGTAAAAACAGATAGTATTTTACTAACCAACAAACCATAAAACATAAGACCTGCCACATTTGAATTCTTCCAGTGAGAATAACAGATACTGTGGCTCAAGCACCTATTATGTGACAGAAGCTTTCCGAACACTCACTCCGAACATCTCACCATTCGTGAGGGTAACAGTTTTTCCTTCTCCAGGCCTCTGCCTGCGCCATCACCTGCTGGGAATGCCTCCCTGGAGAGCCAATTATCCCTCAGGACCCAGGGAAGCCTCCTCTCCTGTGAGGTCTCCCCTGACCCCTGCCGTCCTCCCGCAGAGAAGGAGCTGAGTGTTTCCCCCCACTCCATCACTCCACCTCTCTACCGAATACAGGCGATTGCTCTGCAGCTCTCTCTTTTTCACTTGTCTGTCTTCTGACCAGATCTTAAGGGCTTTGACAGGAAAGGGCTTATCTGACGCATCTGTGGTTTCCTGACGTGTGGCACAGGGCCTTACCCGTGTGGGCTGGGTAAGTGTACAATGAGTGGACGGGCCGATGCACACGAGACCCGATGCATCGCATGGCGGATGCGACATGACTTTAGTCCAGCTGCTTTCCCATCACAGGATGTACATCACACATAACACCGGGACTTACGGTATAAATAGAGCGGGAGTTCCAGCTTAACTACCGGGAGAGGTAATGTTATGTGCCAACTTGACTAGGCTGTGGTTCACAGTTGTGTAGTCAAACACCAGTCCAGAGGTTGCTGTGGAAGGCATTTTGTAGATGCTACTAATATTTAAATGTGTAGACTCTGAGTGAAGCTGATTACTGGCTATTGGGGGGGGGGACGGAGAGGGAGGGGACCTCAGCCAATCAGGTGAAGGCCTCAAACACTGAGGTTTCTCAGGATGTTTTTCTCAGGTTTGAGGAAGGAATTCTGCCTCTGAAGGCAACACAGAAACCTTGCCTGACTTTCCTCCTGCCACGCAGAACTCGAACTCCAGGCTGCCACGTGAACTTCTGCCTGAACTTCCAGTCTGCCAGCCTGCCCTGTGTATTTCCGACTTCCCAGCCCCCCAGTAATGTGACACAACTCCTTAACATCTCTCAATTGATACATCAATAGACAGACAGACAGGCTCCTGCTGGTTCTGCTTCTCTAGAGAGTCCTGAGCACTACAGCTATTAATCACTTTGGATTGAAACAATTTTAGGCGGGGTTACAGAACGTGCACATTTAGAACACACTGATTTGGACCCTGCTCATTTTGTAGATGAAGAAAGCGAGGCCCAGAAAGGATACAGGAGACCCGCCACATCAATGGTGGCAAACGTCTAGGACTAAAATTCTGATCACTGAACAACTACATCAGCTGCTCCAGAACTGGTGACAGCGGTTTCTGTCCCAGTGGCAACTCAGTGGCTGCCAACGTCCTCTTCCCTGGATCCCAGTGTCCTCTTCACATCCTTTTCCACTCTGCGTATGTATGCCAGGGTCACATAAACAAGGAACTCTCTTCTGGAGGATGAACGATAACCCACCTTCAGCAAGTGGATGTTCTCTCGCGGGCGTTACTGGTAAGTTATTCTCTTACTCCGGGCGTTAGGTGAGTCTGCGGAAGGGTCTTCCAGGGCCTTCTGCCTACTTACGTCTAGGAGAGTCAAGGCAGTGGAAGGGAAACTGCACCTCCGATAAAGCTCTAGCAGCTCTCTGTTGTTATACAAGGATGTGCTTGTACCTACGACAGCACACCGGCACCACGTGGGGACAGAGTCATCAATCCCCAGTTTCCCTCCTGCTCTTTTCGGCCTGAAAACCAGCCCGTCCCAGAGCCCCTGAGCTTGTCTGCTACTGTGACATAATTTTAATTAAAGACGACGCTGCCTTACATGTTCTCCCTTGAGTTTTGCGATGAAAAGCTGTTCAATTTCAAATGCTGAAGCTTCGGCCCCCATGCCTTCCCTAAAAGCTGGCTGTAATGGGACCTGCAGCTACATCACAGTTCAGAAAGGAAGGCCACACCTCAGGAACGCTGCATCAATCAGTCTAGAAGCCTACCATCGAGCCCTGGGCCAGGTTCACAGGGCTCAGCGTTCACAGCACTTCCACTGCCCGTGAGCCTGGGAGAGCCCGCAGCACTGGGCAGAACCACAGACGTGGGTCAAGGAGAACCTGCTGGGGAGGGGAAGCTTACGTCTGCCTGAACCTGTGCCCTCACAAGAGGCGCCCCCTCTTCCAACTAAGTAAAAGGAATGCACTTCTCACTGAGAAATTTCTCCCTAACACCCACGCCTTCTTCAATTTAAGTCCCTTTTGTCACCATCTCACTGAAAAGAAAAAAAACAGGTTTTAGTGTATCTGGGTTTACGTAGCATTGCTATCAACTAGATGGCTTATCAATCAGAGACTCAACTCAGTGTCTGTAGTAAAACAATCCAGTAAGTGGGAAGTTTTCCCAGAGCCAGAAAGGGACTGGGAGCAGAAATGTGACTCCTGTCTCCTTCAACCCCTCCTGCGACCCCGGTCTGCGCCACAGGACGGATTCCCTCCAGGGTCTCCGTTCACAGGCGGAGCATTGACTGTCTCAGCCTCTCGGGCGTGGGGAGATCTCAGACACATAATGCACAGACCGCTCTGGGACTCTCGGTCCCAGGCATCGGGTGAGACGGCATCACCACGTGCTGTTGCCTTCGTTACAGACAGCTTTCCCCAGCCTCTCGCGGTGACTGACACCCAGGCCCGCACAAAGCACCCCTGCAATCGGATGCTGCCCTTGACAAAGGGAGCCTCACAGTCGCCCAGGAGACTACGGAATGTCAGACAATGGGGATAAAAGAAAGGCTAATTACAACGAGAATAGGAAGTTTCAGTCTGTCCTCCCCAAACGGTAGACTTCTACACACGCAGAGCACAGTGTCCACTGCTCACGATGAACCAAGGCACAGCGAGGCCCTTGTTGTTTCTAAAACAGCTCGTGTGAAACACACACACACACACACACACACAATCATTGAACAGCTGGAATAGGTCAGGGTGTATCCGTGTGGGCCACTGTATTCCCTAGCCTGGCTTCTGTCTAGAGGAAGTCTTCCTTAGAATTCCCACGAAGTCCCTGTATCCAGGCACAAAACTCCAGATGCAAAAGTGGATACGGCCCTGGCTGGTGTAGTTCAGTGGATTGAGCGCGGGCCTACGAACCAAAGGATCGAGGTTCGATTCCCAGTCAAGGCACATGCCTGGATTGCAGGCCAGTTCCCAGCAGGCGATGCAAGAGAAGCAACCACACATTGATATTTCTCTCCCTCTCTCCTTCCCTTCGCATCTAACGATAAATTTAAAAAAAAGTGGATACGGTATAGACTGTGTGCAAGGCATTTACTAAGTTCATTAAGTTCAAGTCAGGAAGTATCTGGTGATCCCCTATCTATTGGGCTCAAGGCATATGCTAGGAGTTGGGAATACGATGGCGGCCAAGAGCCTGCTGATGGTCTCACACAGACTGCAAAGCCGTCGGTCACAACGCCGTGTGGCGACGATGTGACCCAGAGGGTAAGATGCTGAGGAAGTTCACAACAGTGGCCCTGAGCCCAGTCTTCAGGTAAGACCCACATGATTCGTTTATAAAGACAGCGAGTGTAACCAATGATCCCAGGCCTGCAGTGTCGGTCAAGCTGTGAAACATTATTTCAGACACTGTTTCTATAGCAGCCGAGTCAGAAGCACTTCCACATCGCCAAAACTTAAAAGATGCCATACTTGACACTCAAAGATGCCATGCTGTTTTTAACCAAACTTCTGCTAGAAGTCAAATATTTAGGAATAAAACAACCTGTTGCTTACATACCTGACCCAAAAAATGTGGCAATTTTACTTCTAAAACTAAGTGGTAGGTTTTGGAGCAGATTCTCCTTTACACACGCTGCTTCATAAACGTTTTCCTGTCCTCCTACTGGCAAGGAGCTCGGGGAGGCAAAGAGGCACCGGCGCTCAGAGACGGCCCTCGTGAGTCTCCCGGTGACAGCATGGAAGTGAGAGGGAAGGGCGTGAACAATGCCAGCAAAGAGAAGCGGCAGGCACTGCCCAGGTAATGCCCTTCTGGAAGGTGAGAGCAACACTCGACAAAGGGCTGCTTGGGGTTTTGGCTCAACAATTAATTCTGCAGAAAGAAGGACATGTGGGGGTTCCCAGAGGTCAAACAGCTGTTGCTGTTTCATTTCGTTTTGGAGCAATGCAAAAGCAGGCAAAAAGCAAACCCACATCAGGAACTTTGTGAAGGAAGCAGAGGCCCGGATGCATTCAAATGCAGCCCACAGTTTCACACCATGGCCGTGGGAGCCTCCAGCTGTGCTGACTGCAGCTGACGTGGAAGTCATTTTACCAGGGGGGACCCAAAGAACCCGGAATTACCTTCTGGAGGGTGGGCCCCCTGTAGTACAGGCTTCCCCCACTAGGTGGGTGTTCTAGCAACCCATCTGGATCAGTGTACCAACTGGCGTTGTTGTGAGATGTGGGGTTCGGCTTCAGTGAAATTCTTTGGAAGACTTTTTCAACACATTTGCCCATTTCATGGTGGGTGATTTACCAGCACACCTGCCCACACCACACTGAGTGTTCAGCAGTTTTTGACCAAAAACAGTATGACCCCATGCCCCACCCTCCCTATTTGCTGGATCTCATCCCGGGCAACTTTTTTTTTTTTTTTGTTACTCTGGATAAAAAAAGGCCTCAAAGGGAAACATTCTGCAGAAGTGGAAGAGGTGAAACAAAAAATGGCAGAAGCACTAAAAGGCATCAAAATCGATGGGTTCAAAAACTGTTCTGAGCAGTGGAAAAAAGTCTCAGTAGGTGTATTGCATCAAACAGAGAGCACTTTGAAGGTGACTGAGGTTAAAACATGTAAGAATGAATACACAATTTTTTATAAATAAATTCCAGGGGGGTTTTTTGTTGTTGTTCCCCCTCATACATCTAGTAACATCTAGTCCCGATAACAGCAAGGGGCACTGCTGGGTGCTAAGAACGCACGGCCCACGGAGTCAGGCACAGCACGATCACGAAAGGGCCTAGAGTTGGGGAGAGCAGACACTGTAACCCATGTCTGGGATGACAGCAAGAACGCATTGTAAAGCACGGCAGAAACTGCCCTCGGTAAGAAAAGAAGAAGAAAGCCACCAAAACACAAAACAAAAAACCCAGCAGACCTGTCTGAAACAGAGATTTTCAGGAGCAACAACCACTAAGATCATCAAACCAAACTGGAAAAAGATACAGTTTGGATCCAGCTTAACAGGAGAAGAGAAAACAGACCTAAAGAGAAACATCAACCTCTACAATGGAACAAACTACAGAACTCTGAAGAAGGTTTGGAGTTCTGACTGGCTAGCTCAGTGGATTGAGCACGGGCTGCAAACCAAAGTATTGCAGGTTCGATTCCCAGTCAGGGCACATGCCTGGGTTAGGGGCCAGGTCCCCAGTGGGGACCACATGAGAGGCAACCACACATTGATGTTTCTCTCTCTCTCCTTTTCCCTCCCTTCCCCTCTCTAAAAATAAATAAATAAAATCTTACAAAAAAAAAAAAAGAAGATTTGGAAGATGCGGGGAATCTATTTCCAAGGAGATCAAGGCAGATACTACACCCACAGCGCAAGAGCAGGCTGGGATGAAGAGGGATTGCCCAGAAGTGACACCCACCAGAGCATCACCGAGGGTCAGGGAGGAGCCCCGGGGGTGGTCAGACGAGGATGACATGACGCCAGGCGGGGCAGAGCAGGACAGCCTTGCTGGTGGACCAGGCCTCGAGGCATGAGCCAACTTGGACGTGAGGAACCAGGGAGGCCATGTGTTCTCCTAAGGGGGACAGAGAGACAAAAAAGCCCGAGACTCACACTCGACACGGGAAGCATCAAGTGTGAAGGTCACAGCATGAAGTGAGTGCAAAGAAAGAAGCCCGTCAGGATGCCCACGATGGAGGCCCCTCAAGTCCAGGCTGTCCCTGGTGCGTTAGTCACTAGAAGACAACCTTGAAAGCAGAAGTCACCGGCCAGCAGTCAATGAGCCCCTCCCAGCAGCACCAGCCGGCCACTATCCATCAACACTGAATAAGCATTCCTGGCAAAGTCGTTAGTAATGATGGAAATGGACCAGAAGTCTGTAAGTATCTTTGCAAAATAGAAAATTGCTCCTCGATGAGAACGCTGGGGCCCCCGGTGAGAGAGGCATCAGGAGCACACCCCTGCTCCACACCTTGGTGATCCCAGACGTCGGGTCATTTACCCGCCTCCCTGAACCTCATTTCCCTCCATGTAAAACGGACATAATTATACCCACCTCCCAGACTGGCATGAAAACAAAACAGAAAATATCTTTGAACTACCTGACACAGGGCCAGGTCCAGGTTAATAAACGTTAAATAATAAATGTTAGCTCCCTCTCCTTGTCCTGGTTTCCAGGGCCCCTGACCTGCAATGCAGGCTTTCGCCCATGGTGACCAGGGCGAATGCAGACTCTGAGTTGTTTTTAACAAGCACATGGCTACCAACATAGTCAGTAATGCCAGGCCTAAATGCCCAGTACTAACAAATGCTGCTAAAGGTTTTTAAAAAATATATGTTTCTCAAAAAAATTTTTTTTCTCTAGGAACTGAGTAGGTAGGTGAACTGTAGGTTCAAGGGAAAATATAAATTGAGAAGCCTGCATAGTTAGACTTAAAGATTGTTTTAATATAGCAATATTTTTAAACTATTTTCATTATATTCTAAAATCAATAGCAATTAAATTAATTAGGGCATCGAGGCTTCCTCCAAGCAAGAGAGCCTTCTGAATGGGCAGGTTATTGTAGGTGTTTTTCTGAGTTTAGCATAAGCGAAGCCTATAAGATTGTTATTTTCTTAAGAAAAATTACCTATCACTAGGAAAAGGACGCAGCATGTTTTAGGAGTTTGTAGAATAAACAGTGTCCTATCCTTTGGCCCAATTCATAGAAAACTATGAGAATTGCTGAAAACTTAACATAAGTTGTGGCAACTTTATCAAAGGTGAATTCTGTGTATGCAACGTAAAAAGAAATTTAAGGAACTATATGAATTTCGAACACTACTAAGAAGTCTGGGTGCGACTGAAGGGGTCGCTATGTCGCACTTTTGTAGGGATTTGGCTCTTCCTGGGGCGGTCCGTCCAGCAAAGAGATCCCGCACCAATGAACACAGACTACAGTTCCTAGCGCTAAATCATCTGCATGTCCCTAAACAACTGTAATCTCAGAATTCCCTTAGATTGAAAGTATGGCAGACCTCTCATTTTAATTACTTCAGCAGCATATTTCCCGGGGGCCTTTTATTACCTGGTGTTTCATGAGGATGAATAACTGAAACTTCAGTTAGAAAGTGCCTGGAGAGGAGGGGTAGAGAGTGACATGTGCTTTTTCACTGATTTTTAGCCCATCAGATGTGGTCGAGGGAAGCAGGCTATGAACATGGTTCACACCAATATCTCAGGGCCCGGAGAGAATGTGCCAGCCCCTTCCATCTCTTAGACCAGCCCAGTATTTCTATCCCTGACGCTGCCTCGTGCCCAACCCAATTACTGTCAGTAACTCCCCAGGCTCTGCCCCACCTGGCTGGCCGGTTCCGAGCCTCTTCCAGCATCACGCTGCTGTCCCCACTACTCAATTATACGTATTATCTCCTTCACCGGTATTTTAGACTAATTCCTTTGTCAGGTCTTGTTCTCACTTCCTGCAGAACCCTAGGAACTCTCAAATGGCAGTCAGCCAAGGAAGGAAAGGTGGTCGTTATAGTCTCAACCCCTACAATAACTAAAGTAAAAAGCCAAGGGCGAAGGCTTTCTTCAACAGTTAATTGCTGGCTTGTGTTTTCTTTAGTCCCAAAGCAGTAACACAAAAAGGGTTATGTTGTATTTAGCTTATCTTTACTTTTTTAAAGATTTTATTTATTTGTAGTAACGGGGGAGGGAGGGTGGGAGAAAGAGCGGGAGAAACACTGATCGCTTACCTCTCCCATACCCCACCCCCAACCAGGGACCTGGCCTGCAACCCAGGCCTGTGCCCTGATGGGGAATCGAACCAGTGACCTTGTGGTTTGCAATATGACGCCCAGCCCACTAAACCACACCTGTCAGGGCAGCTTAACTTTAACCTTTTTCTATAACAAAACCTGACTTCATTGAAAATATTCCTATGACATTAAGCATGTTTTTGTCATTGCTTTGTACTCATTAGCCAGAGGACTGTTTTTCACATCAGTGTGAATATTTAATCCAACCCAGTGCCCCCTCACCTCCCAACACTAATTCCCCTCCCACAGGAAATGCAGAGAATAATCCGGAGGAGCCAGAGTCACATTCCCAACCTGGTGCCCTCTGGTGCCTCACCCTCTACCCCACCTCCCATGTCCAGAGCTGCACCCTGCACCCCGCCGTCTGTGCCCAGAGCTGCTGACACCCAACTCATCTCCAGCCATCCTACCAGCCAGCCCTCCATGCTCTGACTCCCTAAGACCCTTGTCATGAGAGGAACCCTGGTGGCCCCATCTCCAACTCTCTGGGGCTCCACTACTACAGGGTGGGGCAAAAGTAGGGTCACCTTTGTTCACATGGAAAACAATAACAAATAATACTACTACAAAAATAAATTCTGTGTTTCATGGACACACAGCCGTAAACTTTGCTTTGCCCACCCGTACTTCAAATAGCAGTGGGATTAGTTCTGAAGACAGAAAGCATATCCACTGCGGCTGAGGAACTCAGTCCCTCAAGAAGAGCTTAACGTACAACAAAAAGGCTTGTTGATAGTAGTAATTTGAAAAATATGTTACATAAGCTTATCATTATATTCAATTTGTTAGATAAGATTAATATGCTTAAACTTTATACCAAAGTTAGCTCTTAAACCTTACACTAAAGTTAGTTCTTGGCCAGTACACTATGTGGCAAAGAACTAACTTTAGAAATAAATCAACTGATTTGATATGTCTTTTGGTAAGAATCCCTGCATCCATATCAGCAAATCAATACTGGTATCAGCTACTGATCAGGCACGAGTTAACGTGACTTATGTAGGACCCGTCGAAACAGAATTGTCCCCGAGGGGAGTCTTTTTTTCAGACCATGAAATCAGGATCTCGGTTCTCGTTTAGACCTACTAACAGCTGCTTAGGGAAAAGCACCCTCAGGCCTCCTTCCCAGTCCGGATTCACAGATGCACTTCGTGTCTTCTGCCCACCAGCCTCAAAGGGATTTGCGGGGATCACTGATGTCTGAAAGACCTTTCATCTTTGGGGATGAAAGGTGCTAATGAGTATTTGTTGGGAAGCACTCCCACTCTGCCTGATGGGAAGGTTCAGAATTCTTCTTCTAAGGGTGTCTACTGCAGGCAGGAAATGGTTACGTTTGAAGTGGGAATTAGGACAGACGTTTAATTATGGGGAGTTGGCGCAGTTTGCTGCTAAGCAAAGACCAGAGGCCCTTCAATTCTAATTTCTCCTCAACTGCTATGGTGGGTGTGACCTTGAACCTCACTTTCTGGCTCTGTAAATCCAGGCTAAGCGCACAGAGGCCCTATGAGCGGCACTGCTCATAATCAGAGGAAATCTAACTGAAGTGGAAACATTTGTGTAATATCGCAATTATATGAAGTAGGGCTTGGCTCTGGAGCCAGCCCTTCTATAAAAGTACCTAGTCGATCCGAAACAGGAAAGAGATCAGGGACAACTAGAAATGGGCAATAATGCAATCTAACACAGGGTCTTTATTGTCCTTTGATTCCTAACTAACGGCAGATTTTAGGAATGAGAAATAGCAACTTGTAAGTGGTCCCTAAAATAAAACTGATTTAGTTGCCTGCAGGAAATATGAATTTCAATAATCCTAACTGTAGACGATTGTTTCTCTAGTAACACTTTTCTTTTACCATAAAAGCTAAAAGAAGAATTACTCCCTGGGCAATGCCTCGGACCGCTGTCCTCCACTGGATTCCTTCACTCCCTGCTGCCTTCCTGAATGTTCCTCAGCCCCAGGCTTGGTCCTCATCTCCTCACCTTTGACCTTCGCTCTCTGGGTGACATCGTGACTTTCAGTGTCCTTGATGACAACCAAGTCTCCACCTCCAGGTAAATGTATCTTCTCAGCTCGAGATCCACTTACCGATCTCCTGAATGTGCCATCTCAAAATCAAGGCGGCTCAAACTGAAGTTGCTTCTGACCCTATCCTGCCCCCAGACAACCTGGTTCTGGGCACCCAAACTGGGATAATGGCCCTTCCACCCAGCCTCTCTCGCTAGACAGAAACTCGCCAATTATCCCACGCGCACCTCTCCTTCCCCTCGCCGTGAGGTGCAGGTTTCAGTCAATCCTCCATCCCCTCCTCCCTCTGCACCTCCTCCCCAGGTGCCTCCCTCTCTTTACCTGCCCTGTGTCATTCCGACCCCACGGGCTTACCCAACTGCTGCCTCTCTTGCTTCCTACTGGAATATTCCCAGTCCTCTCCATCTCCGAATCTCCCCAGCACATAGCAGCCAGAGGAAATTTTTAAAACACCAATCAGATCCTATTATGCTCCAGTCAGAAACCTTTCCATATTGTCCACCCTTTAGAATTAGAAGTCCCACATTTCTTTGCATGGCATACAAACCTCCACTAACCCTTCCAGCCTCCTGGCCCTCCAGCCACCATTGCAAAATCTTTGCGGCCCACAGCCCACCATGGAGTCCAATGAAGCCATGCCTGGGCTTCTTTCAGCTTAGCAAACTTTCTCCTCATTCTCCAAACCAACTCCCGTGTTTCCTCTGAGATATCTTCCCCAGTGTCACATGAGGGGGATAATAAATCTTTCCTTCCGGACACATCGCTGCACCTTGTACAAATCTCTTAGGGCACTTACCACGCTACGCAGAAATGGTTTGCTCCTCTGCCCACCTGCCTCGCTAGGGCACACACTCTGTTCTCTGAGTCTGCCTTTGGCAGTCCTCACACGGGGCAGGGGCAAGTCTATCTGAGCAGTGAGTGCTCGGTGAATGCACGATTCATAAGTGAACCCCAGTTCAGGAACACAGGGGTCCTACTGTTTAATCTACCCACCCTAAAATGTTGCTCCCACTTCCTTTCTGACATCCATAAGTCCAAAGTTGTTTCAGCTTCAAGTGTCTCATATCTTGATGAAAATTAATAGAGACAGGCCTCAGAGTCGTCTGGAAAGCCAGTATGTACCTTTCTGTCTCTATAATGCAGAAACACACTTCTAAAAAACAATGCTTGCCTAGTCAAAGCCCAGCAGTGAAAACATGTAAATAAAGGCGCTTTCTTGGGAACTGAGCCTCCACATCTATCCCATCGTCATTCTAACATAATTGCCCTTTTAAAGACTAAGACAATCAATTTGCCCCAATCTTTTTAGGGTCCTTTGTTGTTATTTATCATTTCCCTGTTGAACTCACCATAAAGAAATTCCAGAGGAAGTGCTTAAAGTAGAACATTTTTAACAAATATCAACTACATGGGGTAGGAGTCTTCAAAACAGCTAAAGTAAGTCAAATTTCCACTTAAAAATGGCAAAACCATTTATTTCTTCAGTATCGCTACTGATTTTTCTTTACTTACATAATAGTGGGGTGCTACAATGAAAAGAGATTGTATTCTTCATTACATAATTACCTATACTTAATAACTTGGGCATGCATCCCCGAACATTATTTTTGCCTCTAGGACATCAAAAACTGTAGATACTGGAAGCAAATATTACTATATTTCTATCCAAAATACTTGTGGACCCTGAGGTAAAAATAGCCTCAAGACATTAACTAGGTGAGATAGTAGTATATCCCTCTTCCTTATCCTAAAGCTTCTGTATATCCCTTAAGACCATTTCAGGTGATGATCAGAAACCAGGAAAGGATCGCAAAATGGGGCACTTACATAGGAAGCTCAGTTTAGCCAAACCTATTAAGTCGAAGGACTCTTACTACTTCAGATTCATGGATTAAACAAAGATTCAGTGACTGTTTATTACGCACAAGGCCATCACTGAGGCTGTGTGGAAAAAAAAGAAACAAACTCAGTTCCTGTCCTAAAAGGATGGTCTCCCACAACCTGAGTCAGAAATGTAGACCTAGACGTGAATGAAAATGGCAGAATGAAGAGCAAATGGTACATAAAACCCAGACAAACTGCAACCACTTCCCTCCTGAAGAGGAAACACAGTTCCTACCTGTGCAGAGAGAGCAATCGCTACGTTTCTGCTTCTCCCCTGTAGGGGCTGATGAAGGCAGGAGAGGGCGAAGGCAGGAGAGGGCAAAGGCAGAAACTCCAACGCCTCTCCCAGATTTTTCACACACGTTAGGGGAAGAGAGAGTCCTTTGTCTTTCGCCACTGCTGACGGAGAGGAGCGCCAGAAATGGAGAGAGCCAGGAGACAGGTCCACGCCAAACATTACGAAAGAGACAAGCCAAGTAATACAGCAGAGGCTGGGACCTTTGGGACCTGGGGCAATGAAATCCCCAGCAGCGGACGGCCAGAGGTCTTTAAGAAGGAGGGTGTAACCTTCCACATCACAGTGGCACATCACTGCGGGTCAGAGAGGCAGAAACTGACGTCCCTGTGCCAAGTCCGGGGTGAGTCCCCACCGCCCAACCAGGCCTTTAGGGACCTGCTAACTGGGGTCTCTGGGACAGTTTGCAGGGCCTTTTCTGACCCCTGCAACTCCAGCAGGTTGGGAAAATCATAAGTAGGAATACTGGTCAAGAACTAATCAAAATATCTTTATTTCAGTGTATCAAGAAAGTGTATAAAAAAGAATTTCAGCAAATGCTTTTTTAAATGTATTGATAAATCTGGGCTTCCCATTTCTGAAACCAAAGTCTATTTCCGAGGATTAAAAACTAAAGGAAAACTCAGACCAAACAGGAAAGACTCACCAGAAATAGGGTGCAAAGGCCCCATAAAATATCGAAGCCTGTCTGTTGAAAAACTCCCCCGTCGGTGTCCGAATCGCCTGTGCTCACACCACCTCTGCTCCCAGACCAGGTCTGATTTCTGCCCAGGGCCTCACGTGCAACGCGACATAAACAGCAGACGACAGATGTCAACAAAGCATGATATAAACAAGTAAGAAT
Source organism: Trachops cirrhosus (assembly GCA_028533065.1). Classification (NCBI taxonomy): domain Eukaryota; kingdom Metazoa; phylum Chordata; class Mammalia; order Chiroptera; family Phyllostomidae; genus Trachops; species Trachops cirrhosus. Next base: position 183,057,077 of record CM052541.1, on the reverse strand, counting down.
CTGACCGAGACGCAAAACGAGAGAGAGTGAGGAGCCCTCCAAGTGATGCTAAAAGTTGGGGGCGGGGAGCGGGCAGGGGCGGGAGCTGAGAAAGGATGAGAGGGACTGACCGCCGCAAAGTGGGGCTGGGCCCAGGATGACTGCGGGCAGCGCCGGCCAGCCCATTACTCCAGGACAGCTTCATGGTGCAGCTGGGGGTCCCCCAGGTACAGGCCACCCAGCCTAAAGAACAGCGCCAGGACTTTCGGACCTGCCTCTCAAACCTCGTCTCCGAGATACGGATAGGGACACTCAGCCTGCAACCCCGGGGGACGGACACACCCCCAGCAGGGACTGTCAGCCAAGTCGCCCCAGGGCCTGTTCCCGCCCAGATTTCACACCTGTCACCCTGCCAAAAAGAAACCGTGTGTAGGGATAGGGACACTCAGCCTGCAACCCCGGGGGACGGACACACCCCCAGCAGGGACTGTCAGCCAAGTCGCCCCAGGGCCTGTTCCCGCCCAGATTTCACACCTGTCACCCTGCCAAAAAGAAACCGTGTCTCCTTTGCACCATGTCATCATTTTGATTCATAAAAAGCATGAAAGCATAAAAAGAAGCTATGCTTTTGTAAATTAAAAAAAAAGGTTATTTTCATTTACAAATATGGTCACAAGAGGCAGGGAGAAAGGAAATGCCCGATGATTTCCACAGACTTATTCATAGTAGAATTTGCATTGCTTGGATATAAGCAAAACCAGAAAGAAATGCTTTCATAGTGTGTATGTGGGAAAAATTAATTTTGCCAATACCCCACTGTGGAGAGGAGAGGGGAGGGCAGAGGAGAAGGGAGAAAGGAGAAAGGGGAAGGAGATGAAAGGGAAGAGAGGAACATGGGGTGAGGGGAAGGAAGAGAAGGGAAGATGGAAGGAGATGCTCATCTCTGCAACAGCAGTAACTGGAGCTGGAGATAAACACCTACCCTAAAAGGATGATGTCTTGTTTATTTCAATACGCTTGCACACAGCTCTTCACCACACCAGCCATGGAGCAGGATTATGCAATCCAGTTTCAATGTTCCAATCCTGTTGAGCCTCCACCTGGAGACACTCAAAAGCATCAGCCCCCACTGAGAGACAGAGTCGGGGTGCACTAACTCAATTCCGGTGAGAGCTTCCCAGCCATGCCTGCCAGCTCTTATACTACCTTTGGTCCCGGGCCAAACACAAACTTCTGAGGAGGTCAAATATTCAAACTCCGGCCCAAAATGGAGTCACAATTTACAATTAAAGCACAAGCCAGCTAGCTACATCAACTTATCTGGGTTTTAGGTTTTTTAGCCATGTTTATGAGACTCTATGCTTTGGACAAGTTATACAATTTGCACGTCCTGGGGCTGCAAAAACTAGACTCCATGTTTCAGATCTAGCTCTGAAAAGTAAAGTATTGTCGTTCCCATTATTTTATTCTAACACTCCCCAACAACACCCACATGCCTGCACTGGGAAAGGAAGTCTTCTGTGTAACTACTGAATCAGCGCACAGGGAAAGGAGCGGAAAAGGAATTTACAGGAGAACTGGTAGACTGTTAATAAAACCCTACATCCAAGACGTTAGGCTACTCACTCGTTCACACTCACCAAGGGAAAACGGCCAGTTTTCAAAGCTGTAACATATCTGTATCTGGCCTTCCGAGCCTCTCCACATAGTTTTCCGAGGGACAATCAAATGGGACTCGAGATGACTATTTGGCCATATGTATTTCCATCCATTCTTTCTACATAATTTCTGCTCTTTCTACTTATTACTTTACCCAAAGCTTCATCATCTTACAACCACATACGTATATTATTTTTTAATCGGTTATAACATACATGCAATAATGTACACAAATCATAACAACACAGTTCTGTGACTTTTCACATGTGCATATCCTCATGGAGCTATCACCCAGATGAAGCTGCGTTGCAGGAAACGCACACACAATTGTTCATGTCTGTGCACGTGTGCAGCACACCCTCACACGCATGCACACATGCACTTCATCCTTGGGATCGCATGAAAACTGTGGTATAAACAGGAGAGGGGTCAACCACAATATGATCAACGGTGAAAACAATGCTTTTTTAGTTGATTGTGGAAAAAATAAAGTATTTAAAGTATCATTTCCAATTTGATGCAGAGATCTTGTTACTGCATTTCTAGGCCTTGAGTCACACTATCCCTCTTGTTAAATTATGTTGCCTTACCACTAAATCTGAACCAGTTATTTTCTTCTAAAAAATGTTACAAGTCACAGGCTGGGAGAAAATATTTGCAAATCACATATCCAATAAAGGGCTTGTATCCAAAGGAGACATAAAAAGTTGTTAAAACTCAACAATAAGAAAATAAACAACCCAGCTCTTCAAATGGGCAAAAGATCTGAACAGACACTTCATCAAAGAAGATATATGGATGGCCGGTATGCACATGAAAAGAGGCTCAACATTATTCGTCATTAGGGAAATGCAAACTGAAACCACAAGGAGAGATCACCATACGCAATTCTAAATTTAAAAAGAAAACTGATTTAACAACAAAAGCTGGTGCGGATACGGGTGAGGATAAAGATGGTGAGGATATGGAGTAACAGCTGGATGTGCAAAATGATACAGCTACTTTGGGGAACAGTTTGCCTCTTATAAAATTAAACATACAGCTACCAATACAACCTGACAATCCCACCCTTAGGCATCTATCTAAGTGAAATAAAACTTCACTTAATGCTCACACAAAAAAACTGTATGCAAAAGTTTATTCACAATCACCAAAAATTGGGAAATATCAAGATGTCCTGCAATGATCAAATGATTAACGAACAGTGGTATATCCATACAAAAGAATGCTACTCAACAATAAGAAGAAATAATCTGTTCATTCACGCAATAAACTGGATGAATCTTACATGCATTGTGCTAACTGAAAGAAGATCAGAAAAAAAAGAAAAAAGGCTACATATTTTATATACAACCCCCTTTACATGACATTCTGGAAAAGGCCAAAGTGCCAGAGGTGGGAGACAACATGGAAAATGTGTGGACTACGCAAGTGTCCAGCACGGAACTGTGGTAGTGGTGCGTGACTGTGTGTGTGTCAAAACCAATAGGCATGAACAACACAAAGAGTGAACTAAACTGTTAAGCAAATTAAAAAAAAATCAACCAGGGTGTCAGGGGATCTGAGGCTGGAACACAGTCTATAGGAAAGAACTGTCACGATATCACAAGGGCATAACATGCTTCACTGCAGTGGCAGGGGGCGAGTGGGGGTGTGGGGGTGGACACAGGAGCTGATCTGAATAACTTTAGAACCCAGTACTCTAACTATAAACTAGTAACAAAAAGTACATAAAGACTGTACTGTGGTTGGCACGTCTACTGCTCTCAGGAGTACAAGTTGGCAATCTGAAACTACTTCATATACATACTCAGATTGAACAAATTCATAAATAAACTGCAGAAAATGGGAGCCAAGATTTTCACTGTCAGAAAAAAAGAAGCAACAAAGAAGGGGAGGAGGCAAGAATGAACCCTGGGGTGCTAAAGAATATACACGCAGGTAAACGGGCACCGAAACACAGATATGCGTGCAGGGTCTGATATCAGTATGAGCTCATGTGTATTTTGAGAGAGAGAAAGAAGAGTAAAGATGTGAGTGTACATGGATCAGTACATACACAAATATTCCCTCTGCTCACAGGCAGCACCTGGAGAAGCAGCACTCCACAGCACTGAGCACACCCAGCACCCAGACTTTGGTTTCTCAATACCGTTCTCAAGTAAAAGGATCCAGGGCTCCTTGGAGAAAAGGCTGGCTCTGGAGCTGGAGCAGAGACACTGAAGATGAACCAGATACTGAAGATGAACCTGGTCCATCCTGTAGCAACAGGATGCCAGAGCGACACAGGGACTGACTGAAAGGGTTCTCAATTGCCAAATATGGAACAATTTGAGCAACATAAGGATACTATTGGTTATAACCCAAAGAATAAAACAAATGGCCGTGAGTCCATACCAGTATAAATAAATGACTGAATAGACAAATAAAGGAGAAGGAACAAATCTTCCTGACCAAAGAGCTGCAATGATTGAATGTAGGAAGAATGAGCAACACAGAAAATTATCACGAGGACAACACAGTCAGGACTGCCGCAGGCTGGATCCACACGAAATGCAGCGCAGGTGGTGAAATGACAGAGACAGGACAGCTGCGGTGACTCAACATTCATTATCCCCCGAATCTGCTGAACACTGTGCTGGTTTTCAGATATAACGACAAAGTATTCAACAGTCCTCCCTCCAACAGGTGAAGCTAAATCCACCCCCATCCCTTGAATGTGGGCTGGACTTGGTGACCTGCTCCAAAGAGAGTACAGACAGTGAGAAATAGTACTTGTAACACGCAGAAATCTGGCTGACACCACCGTAACCAAGCAGCCAAAGTTAGCATCACAGTAATAAGTCATGTTGACATCATGCACCCCTAATAGGATGCAAAGAAAAGGCCACCCCACCTTTATGCTATTCTGCCTAAAATACTTAACCTTAGTCCAATATAAAAAAAAAAAATCAGATAAACACAAATAGAGGGAAATTCCACAAAATTCCTGATCATTACTCATCAAAAGCATCAAGGTCATGAAAGACAAAGATCCAAAGACTAAATAAATGAATTAATAAGTTACTAATATCAACAAAAAGTCATCCAATATCTACTCCACACATTAGCAGCCCTTTTTCTCAAGGGCTTTGTAGGCTACAACTGCTTCTGGGTGTGCACATTAAAATCACCAGGAGAACTTTAACAATATCCTAATGTCCGAGCCTTATCCTCAGGAATTCAGATGGTATGAGATGTGGCAGGTTGAGCCACTAATCTACTTAGAGAAACAGAAAATATACATTAACATATATGTATATAGATGTAATGACATCTCAGTAGCAATAAGAACACCTAGCACCCAGATCTTGGCTTCTAAGACCAAGGAATCGGGGCCGACTGGAGGACTGAGGCAGGAAGAACCCACCATGTGAGGGGCGCGTCAAAGGGCTGCAGGAGCCCAATGGAAGAGCTCCCCGGGGCAGGGCTGAAAAAACTGGAGCAACAGAATAAATAAAGTAGTTATTTATAACCTGGATTATAACCCAAAGTACAAAATAAATATCCATGAATCTATACTGATATAAATGAAGGATTGAATAATCAGGTAAATATGGGAGAATAGAAAAATCTCCCATGCAGATTTATAATCAATGTATTCTTTGATTTTAGGAGGTGGGGCATAACTCCCACGCCTTAAGCAAGGGCTATCCACAGTGACTTTCTTCCAAAGGGCATATAGTACAGAAAGACAAAGACAAAAGGAGTAACTTTACAGTGGAGAAACCGGACGAACCTACCTCAGCCAGGTCTGCAAGGTCAGCGTCCACAGTGGTAACTCATACTGACGGTGCGTACCTTTGATATCACGTGAGAACGATGGCCCTTCACCTCTGAGCTGTGTAGATTTCCCTCCCCAAAACACATTAGCCCAGTCTAATCAAAACTGTGGGAGCCCTGGCCAGCGTGACTCAGTTGGTTGGGTGTCATCCCACAAAGTGAAAGGTCACCGGTTCAATTCTCAGTCGGGGCACACGCCCGGGCTGCAGGCCCGAACCCAGGTGGGACACATGAGAGAAACAACCCATCACTGCTTCTCTCTCACACTGGTGTTTCTCTCCCTTTCTCTCTACTACTTCCCTCCCTCTAAATAAATAATCTTTTAAAACTGTGGGATAGTCTACAAAGTGTCTGACCAGCACTCCTCAAAATGGCCATGGTCATCAAAAACAAGAAAAAGTATGAAAAAACAGTCACGGCTAAAAGGAGGCTAAGGAGACATGATGACTAAATGTATTGTGGGGCCCTGGACGGGAGCCTGGAACAGAAAAAAGACATCAGGAAAAACAGAAGAAATGTAGATGGGGTAAGGGCCATCGTTAATATCAACATATCAATACAACCATTAGTTGTAACCAAAGTTGTAATATTGTAAAACAAGATGTTAACAACAGGGGAAACTGGGTGTGAGTTGCGCAGGAAGTGTATGCTATCTGCACAATAATTCTCTGTCTCTAACACTGGTCAGCAAAGAAGTTACTAGGTGAAGAGAAGAGTTGGCCCACTGTTACCTTGTCATCAGAGAGTAATCAGAGTGAAAGTGCTGGAGAGTCACAAAAAGTTTCAGAAAAGAGCACAGCTCAGGTTTGGGACACAGGAAGGTGTGCGTGAAGACTGATGCCCGAGACCCGAGAAAGGAACAACAAGGAGATCCATCAGAACCAGTTAGACAGGAGCACAGAGCGCACAAAAATAATGAAAACAGAGTCTGAACAAACTCTTTGAGAAATAAACAGGTCCTGGAAAAAAGTAGTTAATTTAGAATTAATTTTTTTTCTTGCTACAGATGCTGAATTCTGCAGCAAACACTTCTCTCCCTAATGTGTTCGTTCATTAACACCCTTAAACATTCTGTCTCCATATGCAAAAGATCTTTTTAGATTAAATGTGTGTATTAAGGGAGAATGGGCAAGAAAAACCTCACGTATAAAATAAAAAACTCTTTCACATATCGGAAGATGGCCCCCTAAACTTGAGTCAAGTAGCCAGTATATCTTACTGATTCTTTTTTCTCACCGGCGATGCATATAACAACGGTATGCGAGTATATTAATTCCACCTTATAAAACCTTGCTTCCGAAAACTGATCCCTCAGGGACTTCATGGATAACAAGCATGTCCTTGTTAGTTTTCTTTGGAAAACTTCTGCACAGAAACATGATAATATTTCTGATGCATGAGAGAACTTGGAATGATTAAGCTGCTATTAAAGTATGGTAGCTTGACATCAGCATGAGCCACGAAAGGAATGAGCCAAAATTTAGAAAATACACGCAGCTCAGAAAGGCACACTTCTTTCTTGTTCTAATAAAACATGTTCTGGGATGGCCCGTGTTCCAGACAAATCTGTCCTAATGCGAAACACACCCAAACATGACTCCCCAAGTGAAGGAAATGGCCCCACACTGCCATTCCACAGCCAGCGGCCCTGGTCCAGAGCTTCCTGAAGTCACAAAATGTTCTCAGCCACCTCACACGTGAAACTGTGAAAAACAACGTTCACAGTGACTTCCTCGATATGTACCGAGACCGCAGCAATCAAACCAGTGTCTCTCATTAAATCGCAGGCTTTGACATGCACATTCCTGCCGACTTGGACAGATGTCATGCGGGCCAGCAGGAATGCTCTGCTGGCTTCTGGAGTGTTCCGAAAAGGCGTTTACAACAACTGCGCACAATGTGAAGTAAATTATTGGCTAATACCACGACAGATCCTTTATATCACAATCCCAATGTTATATTTAAAAAGCATTGTTCTTACATGGAATAGAAATGCCTTTTATGTCTATAAGTACTTATGGTGGGCCACTTCCAACACACTTCCAAATTTCCTTTTCTCCCCTTGCCTAACTTTTGTTCCTGAGGTTGTCTCTGAGCATGAGTAGCACCAGGTGACAGCCACAGCTTTTTAAAAATGCAAAACACAGAAACAATGTATTTTCATTTGTAGGTTATTAGAGATAAAAAATAATAATAAAGCCTTGCAGACCTTCTAGACCGGGGTTGGCAGGGACGTAGCTCCCTCACATCATGCCCAGGTGGACGTCAAGAACCAATCATGAACTTTTCCTCTTTTGTAGTATTCTAACTGCTGAGATACACCGATCTGACATGAAAATCCACATCCCAACATAAGATAAATTAGGGTGATTGTTCATGTTACAGCTGGATTCATATAGTTACAGCTGGGTTTATATGGTACCTTAACACAAAAAATTTAAATCATACTTGACTTTAAAATTGATTTGTTAATATCTTAAGGTCATATTTAGCAAATTCACTTAATATAGCCATTACACTTACTATTCCATAGAAAAAGAACTTGGGCCCTGGCTAGTGTGGCTCAGTGGATGGAGCAACGGCCTGTGAACCAAAAGGTTGGTGGTTTGATTCCCACTCAGAGCACATGCCTGGGTTGCTGGCCAGGTCCCCAGTAGGGGGCATGTGAGAGGCAACCACACATTGATGTTTCTCTCCCTCTCTTTCTCCCTCCCTTCCTCTGTCTAAAAATAAATAAAATCTAAAAAAATAAAATAAACATTAATGCCCCTTAAAAAAAGAAAAATAACTTGGAAAGGCAGTATTTTCAACATTTTGACAGACTTATTAAACTCCAGGGGTAATCTGAATCTTTACCCTTCCATAAACTATACATGGATGTTAGAACACTTCGTCTCCAGTATCTTCATTCCAATGGCTGATATGTTATTGTCGTCTACTATTTGAGATCTGCTTTTAACCATCCCCAAATCAGTCTAACAATCTGATGCTTATAAAAATGTATACACGTTTCCCAAAGTCTGTGCTCATCATGTCCACTGGCACTCCATCTCTTCCTTTTGAGCCCATTCTTTCCTTTAGGGCTGTGGGTGGTAACCCCTCTCTTGTCCTGTAAGTCTGAACATGCCCTGCCCTCGTGGTCGAGTACAGTTTTCAGTGGGTATAGTTACCCTCGTGGAAGTTGAAAGCATTCCATTAATTTCTGCTTTCTCTTATTGCAAGTCAGTCTGTTGTCAGTATAACTACATGTTTTTCTAGGTAACCTATCTTTTTTGCCTGATTCCCTTAAGGTGTTTTTCCACTCTGGAGTTCTACGGTTTCACATAATTATATGTAAATTCGCTTTTGTATTTCCTGTCCATGGGCTCTTTACAATTTTTTTCTATTCTTCTAGGCTCCTGTTACACATGTTGGACCATCCTATTTTATCCTGAACGTCGCTGAATTCCTCACAGGTTGTCAGTCTCTGTACTGCTCTGTGCTACATTTGAGGTCATTGTCTCATATCTATTGGGCTGGTCAAAAATTCATTTAGTTTTTTTCTGTATGATGGCTCTAGTAGTGCCTACCTATCTCTCACTTCACTCAGAACAACTTTGTTAGACTGCATTATAACAGCTGTCATAGCAGCATGCATGTAAGAAAATTATCAAAACAGCTGAATTTTTGTGTAGCCATTTTAATATTGAAGACAGAAGAAAATACATGACATTTTCAGTATATTATGCTTTATTATTTCAAGAAAGGTGAAAACACAACTGAAATGCAAAAAAAAAAAAGATTTGTGCAATGGATGGAGAAGGTGCTGCGACTGATCAAATGTGTCAAAAGTAGTTTGTGAAGTTTTTTGATACTATTGACATTTTGGCCAAATAATCCTTTGCAATGGGGCTGTCTCATGCATTGGAAGATGCTCAGCAGCACCCCTGGCCTCTACCCACTAGAAGCCAATGGTGGGAGATAGCCAGCATACTCAAAATATCCAAAGCAATCGAGTTACTGGTGAAAATGAAAAATGTGTCTTTTATTTTTGGGAAAAACTAAATGGATTTTTGGTGAACCCAGTATCTTCACATTTACCAGTTCTTTCTCCAGCTTTGCCTAATCTGTTCTGTGTTTTCAGTTGCAATAAGTACGATGTTTTTCTACAAGTTTTATTTGGCTCCTTTTCACCTCTTTCTATTCTCATTTCACAGTGCACTATTATTTTTATTCTTAACCTTAATTATTTCTAACACATTTATTTCATAATTTCTCTCCAACTTTTTTATCTTAAGTTCTTACTGTACGAATACTCCTGATTATTATTTGTTTGTTTTGCCTCTTCAGAGTGGATTTTTTTCCTTATGTTCTTTTTTATTTATGACCATGAGTCTTTCTTCAGAGAACATTGTTTTTCTGTGTAAAACTCATGTAGCTTTGTTTCTGCCGGTTGTCCCTATGACTTTACCTGTCCAAGGCCAGTTTGCAAGTGTATTGTCTTCCTACTATCTACAAATAGCATTATAGTGAAGAAAAGAGAGAAACTGGTGGATCTGAATGCTGTCTACACCCATTACTCAGCTTCTAATATTTTTTACTTGAATATTAAGTCTTGGTTGTATGAGTCAAAAGGAAAAAGCAATAAAATCAGAATATCATCAAGGAAGGCAAACTGACTTCCACCCCATCATCTTGATGAAGTCCCACTGACCAGAGGACCAGACTGTAGGTAGAAGGTGAGAAGGACCAGAGGACAAGTCACGTCAGCACAGACAGCGGGACTGCCCCCCGGGGATGACGCACACAACCAGGCTCCCGGGGACCAATAGCCTTTTAACCCATGATTAAAACTGTCACTCTCTGGCACACCGGGACCCCTGCATCAGCATGACTTGCACAGCAGATAAACACAGGATGACAAATTATAACCGGAGGGGTGCTTGCTGCACTGGACACAGCAGAAGGGGGGCTAGATGGATAAAGTGAAATTTTAACGCTATCAGGCTTCAAGACCTGGTATCACCAACCTCCTCAACAATCCATGGCCAACGAAACATAAATGTTCAAAGTTCCTTAGACGTCTTAGCAGCATTAGGTTACACCCTCCGATCTCCCTGGCTCTTCCGTCGCTATCAGGTCATTCTGCACATCTCCGCTCTGCTCCATTATGAGCTGTTTCATACTTTAACTTTTAATGAGAAATGAATTCCCCTTGCTTCTCAGTCATTGAGAAAGATGAGAATAATTTTTCATCTGTAAGTGCTGTCAAACCTGTTAGTGCTTCACTAATGGCAAAATATAGTTATAAGTGTTTGTAGTAAGTACTTTGAAATAGTTTCAAGCCTACATGAAAGGAGCAAGACTAATTTAAAGAACCCCCACCTGCCCCTCATCCAGAGACCCAGTTTCTCCGAGCAGCGCTACCTTACCACACCCTCGCTCTCTCTTCACGTACAGACGTCAGAGGACTCTGATTACTACATTCTTATCATCTGAACGTTCAAAAGTTAAATATTGTTCCCTTAATGTTTCAGTACTTTGTGCATCCAATGTCATGATAATAACCCATTTTCATTCTCTTTTACCCTAAAAGGTATACAAGGTTGGGATAATCTTGCAGTAATGTTAGGGTATATTCTAAGTTTTGTTTTCAGAAGTAAATTTCATTGATTTATATACACATTTATTCAACAAATACTAAAAACACGATTCTGCTAGATGTTAAATGAGCAGTCAACAAAACAAACATGATCCCAGCAATTATGGAATTTACAGAATTTTTTTCCTAAGATTTACTTCTATCATAAAATTTATAGCTAATCATATCATAGAGAATAAAGATTTTCCTATGTTGCATATCATACTGCCAATTTCAGAATCCTTCAAAAATTTAATATTTGTTAAGCACAATCAACAGATAACTAGAATATTAACAATTTCTATGACTAATCAGTAGCTCAAGTACCTTGTATATCATTTCAAATAGCATGTTAATATGAAATATTATTTTGCTGCCTGAAAGATAAATCAGTCACTGGTATTATTAATTTAATGGTACAAGCAAAATAATAAAGATAAAAGTAAAATCATTATAGGGGTTTAAATTACATTGGACATTTTTTTTTTTGCATTTTAATTCATCATGTGCAAGAACACCAAATAGTAAGCCCATTCTTCTCCCAGCCCCTCCTCCCCTCTTCCCACCACTGTCCCTCCCCCACCCTGGACAGACCACAGGTCACATTTTTAAAAGTTAACTCTACTTCCCCCAGTGGCAACTGTTGAATGAGCTGTGCAAGCTACACCGTTAAATAGAACAGTATGGGGAAAATCGCCACCTTGTTTTAAATCAGTTTGCTAGGGTCTTTGAAAGAGGTGAGATTTCAGAAATCACTTGACAGAAAAGAACCACACTGAAAAGAGGGCATTTTAGGCCAAAAAAATCTGCTGCCAGGAGCGTGACGGGCAGCACAGTGCTGTGGGAGGAGGAACGTGTGCTTTGGATCCAGGTCGGAATGGGGCCCATTCATTACTGATAACGCCTCTTATCCCTGAGCAAGTCACTCAGATTCTTTCCTTCTTAAGTAAAACAAAGTTGGAGAATACAGCCCAACTTGAATTGTGAAAACTATTAAAAATAACAAACTAGGCCTGTTCCCCGTCACCGGCACCAGTGGAGAGAGGTCTGAGCGGGCGCCGCTCCCTGGGCCGAGGGCCCTCCCTGCTCACCGTGGACCTGCGCCTGCGGGGAGGGGGGGGGTCTCCTACCCAGACATCGCCTGCGGCATCCAGAATCTGCAGTCGTCTTATTCTCACCTGGAGACCATCTGCTCCCCCTTACAGAGGGTCAGCTGTGGGTTGAGAAAGTGTCGTCACTAAAACTACCAAACACGACTCGGCCTTTACCCAAATCAAACACTCGTCCTGGTACCATTTCTACCATCACGATACCCAGGGTGGAGCAAAGGTGGGTGTAGAGTCGTTCGTACGGAAAATAACACGAGTTAATAAATAAAAATGTAAGAACACAACTGCGCCCTCCTCACACACCCACAATTGTAAACCTCCATATTTAAAACACATTTTCCCCTATAAAGCGACATTCATTTTCTGAGCCACCAAATGTCTTTCTGTAATTTAAAAAGAAAGTATCTTGCTTGCCCTCAAATCACGTCATCTAGTGAGATGTAATGTAATGCCTTCCCAACCAAACCTTTACACCAATTTTTTAAATTAATGCTCTTTTGACACAACAGCTATTATTTCAAATTAGAACTATTCTGATAAGTGAACCGATTGTAAAACTGGAGTTAGAACCGGGCGTTAAAACTGTACACTCAGCGTAAGTTAGCTGCTAATGCACCAGGCACGCCAAGACTTAGCTGCAGGTGAAGTCAGACGAACCGCCCAGCTGCCGCCAAATCTAACAATTATCACAGCGCTAACGACCCATCGCTAACGAGCAAGCTTAGCAACTAAGGAGGGAAAAATTAGGGAAACACCCAGAGTAAACAAAACCATCTTCCATTATCCAGTTTTTTCAAAGACCCAACAACGTCCAGGCACGAAGCGAAGCAACCGGCGAAGCGACTTCGGTGAACACGTGCCCAGGCGCCCCGGCCTAGCATCGGTCCCTCTCACAGGGAGACAGGAGAAGGGGACTCACCGCACTCCGGCACTCCTAGCGACAAGAATCTCCGCAGGGCCAAGTGAGGAAAGGCCTTGTCCCGTGTTCGCAGGTGCGTTCAGCAGCCTCTGCTTTTGTGCTCGAACAAGGAGCCAAGTTCCCTTTGGCGTGGACGCAGGATTTCGAGATCTCCTTCTGTTCAAGCACGCCCTGGGTTTATTTGTTTGTTGCACCGTTTACCACGCTATAAAAACATTCCGGAACATTTCAGCCCAAACTCTCCCACAGTGCCCATGCTACCTTCCCAAAGACAGCAGGGCCTTCCGAGTGCGTCTGGGCAGCTCGGCGGGTCAACCTCACACCGCCAGGCCCCCCAGCCCTGCCAGCCGGCCGGGTCTCACCGCTCTACCCCAGGACACGCCCTCCTGGCCTGTGCCCTCCTCTGAGCCCCGCCTCCCCCCACCCCCACGGGCACCCTTTTCCAAGCCTTGCGCACTCACACTTGCCGTGTTCTTCTCCATGTGTGGTCCCCTCCAAACAATCTGCCTGTCTACAAAAGACAGTGGCCCATCATCAAATCAGAATTTTAAAGTCACCCTGGCTTAGCCACCCTGATGCCAGTGATTCCTCTCTGCCCAGCCCCACGGGCTGACCAGCAGGGTCAGAGGCCAAACGTGAGTTTGTATCGACTTGTGACATTCGCCGGTTTGTGGCTTCTGTGTTTCTCCCTGAACCCGGAGAGGAAGCACCGTGGGAGAATCTGTGTCCTTACTCACGTCCTCCACCCTTTGCCTCAGAAGGGAAGGTGCTTTCTTTAACTGGAATCTCTCAACGGAGTGTTTCCCGTTTCCCTGGGCTTCCCAGGGGGCGTGAGAGGGAAGGTGAGAGCAGGCGTGAGGTGGTGGAATGTAACGATTTCTTTCCCCCACTAAGCTCAGGTTCGAGGCATGAAGACTTTGGGTGCAGAGCAACCCGGGACCGCTGCCTCATGGGTGAATGTGGGTGAGGAATTGCTGAGAGGGACACGCAGCTCGTGCGAAGAGGTGGACAGACAGAAAATGAAAAGATTGTGTGTCCGGCCCCCAGACCAGTCTGAGACTCAGAATCCTCCTGACCTCTCTCCTCCTTCCTGCCTCACCCCACACATCCCCATGACTCCGACTAAAAATACCTGCAGAGGTGCACCCCAGACCCCTCGTTCCTACTGCCATCACTCCGTTCACATGGAGTTCCAACAAGAACGAGCCACGGTAACAAATCAAAGTCCCAGTGGCAAACCTATTGGGAGGAGTGGCCACAACACTGGAGAGGGGATGTCCTGTGGGTAATGGGAGTCCAGGCGTCCCCCACCCTGCAGAGAGGCACTCAGTGCCCGGGGAAAGCTCCCGGGGGAGCAGAAATGCCCAAGAACAGTAGTGGGACGGTTTCCTGCACTCGAATCCTTCCCATCTGTCTACCTGCCAGCCCTGGACTGCAAACACGACAAAGAGGCTGTCCCTCTCCCCGGGAGGTGCTAGAATGACAGGGAAAAACTATTTTAAAGAGAGAGAGAAATCAAACAGACAGCAACACTGGAAAGAGGAAAAGAAGACCTCCATGCTTCTGGAGAGCCATCTTTCCACAGGAGGCCTGGGGACAGGGAGTCAAAGACAAGCGCAGGAGTGGCCCCCGCAGTCACGGGGGGACGGAATCAACAGGCACATGCAGAAGCGCTGAGCCCTCCAGGCCGTTCCTGCCCACCCAAGCCCCCTGTCCCACTGCAAAAACAGCACCTTTAATTCTGGGAGCTGCAGCAGCGGTTGGACCCACTAACTCAACTGGGAAATGGGCACCGCACCTGGGGGAAATCCCAGCATGCATGCTGGGAGAAAAGTTGAGGGTCATTGGAACCACCACACCAGAAAAGGCAGTTCAATGTACTTAGGGCCGCCCCCTGCTTTGGTTGATAATTATGGAGGGAAGGAGGGTCTGCCTGCTGCTAACAAAAGGCCTGTTTTGAGAGCTGTGGAACCACAAAGGACACCAAAGTCAACCCTCTCAGCTCACCGATGGAGCTGTTAATTCGCTAAAGCAACCCAGCAAGGGAGGATCATGAGTTATTTGAGGAAAACCCAGAATATGCAAGAAAAGGGTCATAATTGACAGGAGAAAAAAAACTGACCCCAGAGGAAACATAACTTGTGGGACAAATGAAACCTTTAAAAAATCCTAATAAGTATCTTAAGATAGATTTGAAATAATACTGTGTGCACAAAGCAAGATCAGGCTGCTACATAAAAGCAGCCCTCAGAGAAAAATGCCCTCGACAAGAAGAAAATAAATATAAAGTAATTGCCACAAAGACACTTCAATGGATTTGAGAAGTAAAATGAACCACGTTAAGTATTCAGGCTGAGAGCTGGAAGGCAATATTGAAAAACACCACAGAGCCAAATAAGAGACAGGGATAGAATATGGCCAGAGGTCTGACATCCATCCAAGAGGACTTTCAGCCCTGGCAGATGTGGCTCAGTCGGTTGGAGAGCTGTCCTGTCAGCCAGAAGGTCACGGGCGTGGTCCCCAGTCAGGACACCTATCTAGGTTGTGGGTTCAATCCCTGGTCAGGGCGTGTACAGGCAACTGATCAATGTTTCTCTCTCCCAATGATGTCTGCATCTCTCTCTCTCCTTCCCTCCCTTCTCTTCTCTCTAAAATCAATAAGCACGTTGTTGGGTGAGGATTAAAAAAAATTTTTTTTAAAGAAGAGTTTCAGAAGCAGCTGACCAAGACAATAAAGGGAAGGAACAAAACCCAAGCTTGAAGGAAGTCTCCCCCCGCTGACCAAAGAAATACCTGAGCTGCCAAGCTGAAAGGGTCCAAACAGCATTCAGGGAGACGAATGAAAACCAGCCAGTGAGACCAGTGCGGCGCCACCCACCCCTCCTCGCACCAGAAAGGGCTCCACAACCCAGCCTCAGGGTGCCCTGCAGCAATGAAACGGGGCTGTGTGGTTCAATGGCACGAAACCAAACCACGCACGAGAACACCCTGCTTCTGCTCTTAGCTCTGGAACAGCTTGTGTGATTGTCCAAGCATGTGATCTCTATGCCCATCTTCTCGCAACCTCCCCCAGCTTTGTTGACAATAACATAGATGTCAATAATCTAGCAAGCAAGAAGAGTTGTACAAACAGAAATTGTTACCCGCAGCACTATTACTGGGTAACTATACAGGGGTTGTTAAGAACTGTATGTGTCCCTCAAAACCCATGTGCTGAAACCCTACCCCTCCCATGTGACAGCATTAGGAAGTGGGGCCTTTTGGAGAATGATTACTTTCAGATGAGGTCATAAGGGTGAGGTCCCCATAATGGGGTTAGTGCCCTCACCAGAAGAGGCCAGAGAGCTTAGTCTCCCTCTCTCTCCACTAAGTGAAGAAGAGCAAGAAGGCAGCCAGCTATGAACCAGGCGGTGAGCTCTCGCCAGACATCCAGTCTGCTGGCACCTTGGTCTTAGACTTCTGGCTTCCAGAGCTGTGAAAAATACCGTTTACTGTTAAGCTACCCAACCTATGGCATTCTGTAATAGCAGCTTGAACTGATTAAGACAAAGCTATAATTTAAAGTATGTTTCCTATTTATTGTTTCATATGTGCCAGCATTTCAGCTGATATTCACGGGACCATATCACAACCATCTGATTTTTTATAATCCTTCAAAACTAAGTTGTTGCCACTGAAGTGCGCAGTGGTACGCATTCTCTAAGCTAAGAAGCATTTCCTGTGCTGCTCCCTATATCTAGACTTGATTGTCAGGATTTGCAATAATGAGAGACCAAAGGGCCATATCAGAAGGTCTCAGGTCAAGTTCCCACTTGGCACTAACTAGCAGAGTGAACTCGAAGGAATTCAGGCTTCAGGCTGCTCTGAAAAGTAGGGGAGTCCGACTAGCCCAGTGGGAGGCCCCTGGCTGCACAGCTCAACCTCCTGGGGAGCTAACTTCGTGGGCCCGGGTCCCACCGCCAGAGGTTCCGGCTGGCTGGCCTGCGAGGAGACCAAGGGAATCCCCACTTTAAACTCCCCAGGTGTCGCCAATGTGTAGTCAGTGTTGATGTGCCCAGAATATCTCTGGACGAGATGTTCTCCAAAAGGCCCTCTGGCTCCTTGGAAGACAGCAGAGGGGGCGCAGGGGAAAGAGCAGTCGCAGAGCCCGCTTTTAAATCCACTTCCTGCCTCCTCCCATACATGTGACTGGGAGCGAGTCTCTTATGGTGGAGTCTCGCCTTCCTCACTTGTAAATGCAGAGGAAAATGCTTTCCCCATAATGTCATAAGGCAGAAATAAAATCATGCAAGCGAAGAGCCTGCATACAGCAACAGGCACTCAGTAGGTGACCACAAAATGTAATTGGTACTATTGTGGTTCTGTAATTAAAGCAACTGAGGGATAAGGGAGATCAAAAGGGCAGTGGCATCTTCAGGTCCCTGCTGAAATAGGTTATCCAATGGGATCCTGCCTGCAATTTAAACCAGCTAACGAGGCGGCTGCTAAGGGGTGAGTTGGGGAGCCAAGCCCTGCAAGGGCAGCTGCCTGCAACGGGACAGTGGGGGGGCCACACCCACTGGGAGGCCGCAGGAAAAGGCTTTCCTCTCCCCAAGGGAACAAGCACTGTAGACAAAAACTCGCGGGGAAAGGAGAATAAAGCTGTGACCCTGGCTCCTGGCCAGTCTGCCAGGGTGAGGAAACAAATCCCAATACAAAACGGTTTCAGCTGAGACTGTTTGCTAATGTATTTCAAAGCAAGTTGGTGCCAGCAGACCACTAATTTTCCTTTCGTGCTAAAAATAAAAATTTCCAAACTGACTTCATCGGGACTGTGAATACCTCCGATGAAGAAGGAAAGGGTACGGAGAAGTTAATTTTAAAACAAACCTAATTGTTCATTTTTTAGCTGAAGTGTCTTAAGAATTTAGACGAAAGAGTGTTTATGTACCAAGTATCCACTGGAAATGAAGTTTATAAATTTTAGGCACTATTTGAAAACAGAGCTGTGACATGAATACACAAACTGTTTTTTTTTTTAATCTGGCATTCTATTTTCTGAAAGTTCTTCCTTCTTTCACTAATCACACTCAGAAAGTCAGAACAATGTAAAATTCCTCCTCGTGTTACTCATTCTCAACATCATTTTTTCCACCACACCCTTTTTCTTTGGAGTACAGATCAAGTCAAACATAATTTGGCTAAGCTCAAACCTATGGAAATGCCTGCCACACTTAAAAGAACAGATTTTGAATTCAATTTCATTGCATCTTTCCAAAATCTAAAATAAGCAAAGCAGCCTTCACTGCACACAAACATGAACAAGTTTTATAACGTTTCCCCCAGATCTCTGGAAAAAAAAAACTGAATTTTTTTCAATCACGTTCTACTATTCAACTGCCCAGAAATAGTACAAACGCCCTCCTTGAAGGATAATGGAGTTTAATTGGTTTAGAGACCTTGTTTTTCACCTTTAATTCAGGATTCCAATTCTGGCTTTGTCCAAGAAGTGACCATGAATTTGGCAAGTGCATCCCATAGCCCGCTTGGGTTGAACAATGGGCAATCTGGTCACCGAAATCTACATCTGAAAATGAGGGATCTGCCACCAGGTGAGAAGCCTGAGTGAGTGGCCGCTGCCCTGGCCGCACCAGGCACTGCGAGCAGTGAGCTCCCCCATTTTGATGAGTTCCGCAACAAAGTGGCAAAGTCTTTGATTTTTTTTGCCTTCCTTTTCATGATACACAATAAATACGTATTTTTTCACTTCTGAAAGCTCCGTTTCTCCAGCAAGAAGGAGGAGGAGGAGGAGGAGGAGGAGGAGGAGGAGGAAAAGGTAGGCTGTGACTGAAGGTAAAACAAAGCAACAGCAAAGCCAGGACCCCACCATCCCGTCCTTGGCATGTGTTACGCCGCATCGAATGTCTTCTTGCCTGCCCTTCTGCAAGTTCCTTCCAGTGAGTCCATCTGGTCGCCAACTGAAGCTTTCATTGGCAAAGGCTCCTAACAGCTCCATTAAAGGCCAGACTGACACAGAGGAATTCCCACAGGGAATGAGATTATTCTAATCTCTGATTGATGAAGTATTTCTCTAAGTAAGGAAACAGATATGAAGACAAATCAGAGGGTAGTCTCCATACAGAAAGTAATTACCAAAGAAGATTATGCATCTTCTTTGACACGAGAACACCTCAAGGTCATAATTATCATGGAAATGTTATACAGTTTCTTTAAAAATGCCTCTAAAATCGTATAACAGCCTAGGCAAGAAATTTAAAGTTAATTGGTTTGGGTCAAAGGCCATTTTATAATACTAAATTACAGTACAAATTATTGCCAAATTGAAGTTTGAAAAAATGGCTACATTCAACATGGTCGAGAGCAAGTTTAAACTGCACAATCCCTTTTCCTTCCCTCGAGGCTTCCTAGCTGCTTGTCAGTCTTCTGATGACTGTAACACACTTCTCAAATCTCTCTGTGTCTGAGAATAAAGCTCAGAGGAAGTGAGCGGTCTGCTACAGGGAGTTCCCACTTTATCCTGCTTCTCGTTCGGGAATAGAGACAAGTTACAATAAACTAAGCCTCAGAAGGACGTGTTGACTCAGGTATATCCCAAAGTCACTCCTCCTGACATCATTAATCCGAGGAGAACCTTCCAGAAAGCCTGCACTTGTCATTTTCCCCAGTTGCATATGGCTGCAAAGTACAATGTTCATCAAACTAATCTGCCACAATCAAATCTCTAAATGTTTGCTGAGTGCTAACAATGAACCTTTTAACTAGGTACTTCAGAATATGAAAGTGATTTGTGACATCTACTCTTAATAAGCTTATATTTCTGACTGGAAGACTATAGATATGTTACACATAAAATAGATTATGATAGATTTTATGTAAATAGAAAATGTATTTATCTATTATTCATAAAAATATGAATGATTATGAATGATACAATGAGCATTATTCATAATAAATTATATGTAATAGATTAGATAAATAAGATTATATATTGGCCCTGGCTAGGTAGCTCAGTTGGTTAGAGCATCGTCCCTATACGCCAAGGTTATGGGTTCAATTCCTGGTCAGGACACAGGGCACATGTAAGAATAGACCAATGAATGCACAAATAAATGGAACAACAAATCAATATTTCTCTCTCCTCTTCCTCTGCCTCTAAACACCAATAGTATTTTTAAAAGATTATATATTGTATTGTATGATAGACAATTATGTATAAAAGTATATATTACATATACTAGAGGATTATATATGGTATATATAATAAAGACCAAGCATATTGTATAATAGGTCATATGCATTATACATAATAGAAGATTTTATATATATCTTTGTAAACGGAACGCCTTAATGTGTCCTGTGACAGCACGTGGAACCGTGTGACGTGTGCAGCGGGCACACGAGGACAGGGGGAACAACTGCCCTGCACCCTCGGCGGCACCTTGCCGGAGAAGCACAACTGGGCAATCCGTGCTCTAAATCCTGTCCATCAAAGTTAGCCATTCTTTCAAATATTTAACATAACAGATATGAAGTGCTGAACAATTAAGACAACTTACTACACTAAAAAAATGCTATGGTACAAATGAAGGCTATAATCATGTGAGAGTAGGCAGCTGGGAACATAGATTTTTTTCCTTCTCCTTGGCTCAATAAGATCAGAATTAGAATTTTTTTTAAAGTATACGCATATACCTCAAAAGTTATCTTTTAAAAAGTACATCCATCTTTGAGCAAATTCCAATATCAAGCCTGGTTTGAAATAAAATTACAAACCATACCCACTTTACATCAGGATTTCTAAGTACAAATAGATCTCCCACATCGTTTAAAATATGGTTCTGATTACTGGCAACCATGTGAGTGAGTTTGGACTCAGATTCTCCCCCAGCTGAACCCCGAGATGACAGCAGCCTTGGCCAACAGGCCAACAGCAACCCCACGTGACGCCCTGGACCAGAGGCACCCAGCTAAGCCGGGCCCAGGTTCCTGACCCACAGAAACCGCGAGAGAATAAATGGGGGCCATTTTAAGCCTCCAGATATTGGGGTGATTTGTTACACAGCAGTAGATAACTAACACTTCTAGAAATTATCTCCACAACGATGCAGCTACAATGCTTGTATTGTAATGGGTAAACTTCCATTTTAGACTTTGAAATATGATTCGTCACCCAGAAGTGAGCACGCCAATGTCCAGTCCTACGACAGGGGTAGGCTGGTGGCCTCTGTCCAGATTCCTAAGAGGGCCAGGTGCTGTCTGATGCGGCAGGGACGTGGCCTTCCACCCAACCCACCGCCGCACCCCATGTCCCCCACCACACCCAGTAGGGCTCCCCCAGCCTGCCTGTGTTTCCCACTTTCGTTTTTTACCTCTAGCTTCCCCTCCTAATCTACAGCTTCTCAAAAAGCTTCCTAACTCTCAGATAATGTAACCTCCCACCCCCCCTCCTCCCAGAACCCCCCTGCATCTGAGCAGCACTACCCACTTAGGGCAAAGCGCTGAAAACTAGGACACACAGCAGAATACCCATAACAAGATTTCTGCAGTGCCCCAAGGAACACCCAGAAACACGGCAGTCCGGAAGCCACCGCAGAGAAGGTGGAGAAGAGGTGAGGTCGACGTCCAGGTGGAAATCCTACTAGCAGCGTATCAGCTCTTAGGTACGTGGCACTCTGCAGTGCATACGGTTCTTCCCGCGTGTCCTGCGTCTGCCCACAATCCTTTATGCGTGCTCTCGCAACTGCTGAGTGGTGAAGCTGGACATAAAGTCGTGCCTTTGGTCTGAAAATATTTAGCTTACCACTTCTGAAGAAAGCTCTCATCTGTACCAGAATGCCCATACAATCCATCACTTCTCATTAAACAAGTGGCAGCAAAAACTCCTGGTGTCTTTCATCACATTTGGGAAACTCCGTAATAATATAGTTTAGAACTTGTCTCAAAGGAGGTCCACTCCAACCTTTGTGACTACTGGGGACACACCCCTCCGACCACTCGGGAGATCTCAAAACAACCTCACCCGTACATTCTGATAAATCGGCACCCCCTCCCACAGGAGGTTCATGATGTGGCCAAAACCCCTCTGCCTTGACCTAAGTCCATTTCCTTCCGACCTCCGCTCTGCAGACCCTATGTCCTCCCTCCCACCACTCACACCTCTTTCATTTACTCACCTTCTTTCAAAGGCAGTTCCGCTTTTTATTTTAATCATAAACACTGTGGGAGTGTTTTCACACTAGCTTCTTATATCAGCACCATATTACTCAAGATCATCACTATTTTGTGGAACAGAGAGGGGGGCAAGGCGAAGGGAACACACAGGCAGTGTTTCAGTCAGCATTTTCTTAGCATCCCGCATCCCATCTCTAGCCATAGCCACAAGGGAAGACGACTCAAGGGGAAGCAGAAATGTGACATTCTGGGTCTCCCCGCTCGCCACCCACTCAAATGCAGGCAGCACGGGGAACACAGAGCCAGCCTCCGTGACCCCAGGCTTCCCACCTCAGAGACAGAGAGAGGCAGGGCAGGAAACACCCCATCCGCACAGAGCCACTCAGCAGATGGGGGGCCAGGGGGCATCAGGGGGCTGAATGCCTCTCACAACAGGTGGGCAATCTGAAGGATGATGTGGGCAAGGAGGCCTAATAAGGCTTGGAAGAGCTAGAGACTTTCCTTAAACCTACTATGAGCCTTTTTGCAGGGGTGTGTTCACTTCAGAAAAATTCGCCGAGCTCCATGCTATGACCTGCGCCCTTCCCAGTTCAGTAAAAAGGTTTTCTAAATGCTTCCTACTTAGCAGTTCAGCAGGGGAGAAAATTCTCCAAGTCAAGCTCTTTTCTTCTCCTGTGACTAGAGAAAGACTGCCTCTTCTGTTCCTGAAAGTGAACGTGGAGAAACAAAGAATTCCTCAGGGTCGGCTAGGCTTTGAGAAAACCCGGGTGGAGAACAAAGACCCAGCCAACCACAGCCGCCGATAAAGACGTAGAACAGCAATGGGCAGGACAAGGAAGGACCGGGAAAGAAACCCCGAAGAACGCAGTGAAAACTATTCGTGCTGACTTACAACATTGGGGGACAGAGCATTAGCTGGGGGTGATAAGAGTGGGCTGTGATTTTATTTTTCCCCAGAACTGAGATACCAAGAAATGTTAAAGTCTTCATCATTTGAAAAGTACCACTGCAGAGCTGTTTGACTCAGGGGAAGGGAAAGGTGATAACAGTCCCTAAGTTTACTTAGGACCTAATATATGCTGGCTATGGCACCAAGCTCTTCGCGTCATTTAAGGCTCACCACTGAATTTGAGGTAGGTATGTTATCGCGCCCATTCTGTGGGTGAGAAAATTGAGGCTCAGAAAATTCACTGAGGGGCATACATACAGGGTGGGGCACAGGTAGGTTTATAGTCGTTCCTGCGGAAAATAATATCATAATGAATAAATAAGAATACCAGAATAAACTCTGAGTTTCTTGTACTCACAACTATAAAACTACTTTTGCCCCACCCTATACAATGAATAGTTAACTGAGAAAAGATATTTGAACCAGACCTAATTCCAAAGACGATGCTCCTCCGAGGATGTGCCACTGGATAGCCAGGGCAGCTTGGGAGAATGTTCTGGAACAACAGGACAGGTAAACTGTGAAGTAACCATCAGGTGAGGGGGATTAGAAAGCCTTACAGAGAGGCCTGCCAAACGGTGCAGGCAAGTCTCTGGACCACAGCCCTGAGCCTAACAACTAGTAGTTGTCCATTTCCCAACTGTAAGAATTAGAGAGCCAACAGGGACCTCTGAGACCAACTCATTTTTTGAGAAAAAATAATAACATATTTTAACAGAAGGCATTTTCCCCCTTCATTTTTTTATTCAACATTCTGTCAATAAATGTTTGCTAAGTGACTACTATATTCTAAAGCATCTTTAAAATTCTAATTAATCATTTCCCTTAACTTTCTACCTAAGAGACCTAAATGATGCTCCATCTGTATTCAGTTATTCTTTTTTTTCTTTAACCTGCCCAGGATATATTAACTTTAAAGCAATTCATCAATAATTTTTAATAAAGTTAGTGAATACAAGCTCTGAGTCCTAAGAAAATAACAAATTCTAATTATAGAGATGTTCATATATTTTAAAAATACAAGTTATGCCCTAGCCAGTGTGGCTCACTTGGTTGGAGCATCATCCCATAAACCAAAAGGTCACAGGTTTGATTCCCGGTCAGGGCATATCCCTACATTGCAGGTTTGGTCCCCGGTTAGGGTGCATACAAGAGGTCATCAGACAGGATGGGTACGACAGGCAACCAAACAATCACATCAATGCTTTTCTCCCTCTCCTTCCCTTTCCCTCTCTCTAAAATCAGTAAGTATGTCCTCAGGTGAAGATAAAAAAATTTAATAAATAAAATACAAGTTATAACATGTTACCTTCAAAGGCTTCCAAGGGTCATTTACACCCATCAAGCAAGGACTGTGTGTGTGTGACCTGTCCCAGAATCAATCACAGTCCACTAAGCAGTCATTTGTATTTACATGACTAATAATGTTTTCATGAACATTTTTCTGATGTTCATGAATGTTTTTCTGATGAGGACAAGAGCTTTTAGGCTTTTCCAGAGGCATTCTGGGACTGAGTCAGGTTTAATTTTTCTAATTATAGAAAAAGGGGGTCTAAATTAAATTCCAAGTTGCTTAGGCCTTACAGTTCCAGCAATGATGGTCATTGCACATACACACAGAAATAACATGGTGTTTGCAGAATTCCAACATTGTTCTGAGTCTCCTGAACTCTTTAAATAGCAGGAAGATAGAGTTAATGCTAAGAATACAAAGTTAGCAAAAGTAAATTAACATTGCTTGCACATCCATCTAGGAGATAAAGAATGAGCATGTACCATGTTTAAACAAGGCAAAACAAGAGACTCATTTCCTTCAAACCATATTCCCACCTATTCCTCTTTGGCTATGAAAACTTCTTTGATGCATATCAGTATCACTGAAATACAATTTTAAATTTCCTAAACTGAAGGTAGATTATTGTTTTGGTTGTTTTAGTAGTGATACTCTAAACATTAAAAATATTAATATATAGTTAATAAAATATTTTTAATGAAAAGCTTCATAATAAAGAGCATCTATAAAAACATTAACAGCTAACATCATAATTAATGCTGAAAACTGAATGCTTTCTAGCAAAGACTGTGAACAGGGCAATATCGTCTTGGAGGTGGTAGCCAATGTGATAAGGCAAGAAAGGGGGGTTAACTAACCTAGCCAGGATTCAAAAATGGGACTCTTGGACTCTCAAGCATATGCTCTGAGGCAGAAGCTCCATGAAGAGAAGCAACTCTGAAGCAAAAAGGCCTCTTTCATTTTCTGATGCACTGAGTTGCAGGAGTGTAGCAAACATCCAAATGAAGACATCCAGTTGAAAGTTAAAAACACTGGATGCCGAAGAGAGGTCCCAAGTAGAAGTCTATTACCTGGGCAGTAATGGGCATGTATAAATGGTAGTTGAAGGCAGGAGCAATAAGACAATTATCCACTGAAGAGGACCTGGGATGGCACCACAGTGAGAACATCATCATTTGACAGTGAGAAGAGGAAAGAGGACCCTAAGTGAAGCAGGAAAGAAATGGTGGGCCAAGAAAGAAGAAAGCTGTGAGAAAGGGCCTGGCCCTGAAGCCAATGGCAGAAGATGCTGCAAGGAGGAGAAAGGAAGAGAAGGAAGTTCAAGGAAGCAGGCAGAGCTGCTGAGAAAGATGCACGTGGGAAAACTTTTTCTGAGTGTAACTCATACCTGGCACAGTTCTTTTTTAAATAAAAAGCTAAGCCTTTCTCTTTGTAAACTTCTTGGTTATCTTTAAACCTGAAACACTTGCTATGCTTCTACTCTGATTTCAGAACCAAAGGGCTACACCAATTATACGATTAGGGAATGTCATAATGTAAAATAGATATTTTCAGCCATAGATATTATAGACCACAGATAATGTTGCTCAAAAGCATAAGGCTGTATTTTATCTTTTTAACTGCTGCCTTAGAGACAGAAGCCAGCCGCCCTTGGGGAATTAAGGTCCCACAAAACTTAGCCGTGGTTCCTGAAAGACCACAGACGTGGCCCAGTGCTAACAACACAAAACTTGGTCTCCTTGGGCTGCATTCAGGCAGGGGCTAGGCAGGGCTACAGAGGTCCCAAGGCCACTACGGAGGCAGTGAACACACACATACTCAAAAGGCGACCCACCTGCCTTAGCCTATTCCCCATGTCCAGGCAGGGAACCAGAGACCCGGGAACAAGGAAAACCAAAACCAGTTTGACCAGATGTGAGTTTAAGATACAGCATAACAGTCACACGTGCAAGAGCACCAACTCAGCCAACACAGGAAATTTACGTGAGCCGGGGCCCTGGAGTGTCCAACTACAATAACCTAACACATAGCCGTTTTCTACGTACAGACATAAAATATGAGGGGGGATAATTCTTTTATTTGCCAGAAATTCCTCTAGTCTACATACAACACAAACGTTTGACTTAATCTCCTGCATACTAAAGAGGCATGGAGTGCAGAGATGAAGAAAACAAACCCTCATCGTCCTCCAAGAGTTCTCCTAGAAATATCTTGGCAGCTGCCTCAATTCTCCATTTAATTTTGCTTGTACGAACAAGGATTTAATGATTAATGATGCAGATCACTATCAGCATCTGTATTTTTTCAAAAGTAAACCCACAGCGTGGTCCATTCCATGCACCACATGGCAAGTGGGTAGTGGGGAAAGGTTATACACAATCTTTCCAAACTGTAATTCCTGTTAACAGACAAACAAGTTTGCACAGGCTGAAGGCAGGGTATGTGCAAGGAGAAAACACACAGAAACTCGGAGGAAAACATTTCAGCAAAATGGCTTAGGTGGTTCAACTTAAACATAGTTTCCCTTCTCACTCGGGTGCAACCTCTCGACTGAGTCACACAGCTTTCCCCCTCACAGACCTTCTATTCTAGACGCCACACAGTATATTCTGTAGTCTATAATATCCACTCTATGTTTTGAGAAGCTCTTCTGTCTTCTCCAGTATTTACAGGAGCTGTGAATTTTTCCACCTCAGTTAATAGCCTCTGGTCTCTCCCTACACCCCTTCAAAATATGCATTAAAATAACTTTTCATAGATCCCTCAAGTTAAATATACAAGAAAAGTGAATGAAATCATTCAAATTAATAATATTACATTTTAATCCTTAAGTTTATGACCCAGGAATCTCCCAACACATTGACTTCCTGTTATTTTAATATGGGCTCTGCAGTTTATTTAGTTTTAAACGCCAGAAACACACAATCACATCCAAATGAACCACCTCTTCATTTTCAAAAACAAACTCTTTTGTAATTTGTGACAACTAATTTTTAAAAATAGAGGTAAACTATAAATAGGAGAAACACTATATAAAATATCAGCAACATGACTGGATCACTTACAAGGACTCCTGGATTAGACCTGACTAGTTCTGATGTATACCTAACGCACAGGAATGCACATATGTATCTAGCCTTTTAAAAACAGAGAAATCCACAGGGCAATTCAGCAACACTTTTAATCAGCCAACTCAGTTGACAACAAGAAGTATTTCCGGTATTTTCACACTGGGATTTTCAGCACACTGACAAAGGGTTAAACATTAGGTGTCCTGTGAACACCAATTGTGTGGAATTTCGTAAAAACTCTTAGCTATGTATGACAAAGAGAAATAACAGCAATGGAGGACAATGACCCAAATGGGGATGCATTTTTACAAAAACCTTGAATCCATTCCCAAATTATTAACTCGTACAGCAGTCTGACAAGCATCGTCGCCATGCCAGGGACCATCTTAACTATTATCTCACAGGGCTTCTGACAAGAGGCAGCCGACAACTTGCTCTAAACACGGTGAACGCGCTCAAATGAGAGGTTTGGTCTCATGATCTGGAACCAAGGCATCCCCCTGGAGGAGCCCTAACGTAAGCCCAGGGCCACACTCATCAAGAACATTTATCGTGAACAGCGGAATCCGAAACTAGATGCCCACCCTTAAAGAAATACAGCTTTCTTCATGATCTACAAGCTAGGATTATTCCACAGAAGGGGAACTTAACTAAAACATTCTTCTACAGTGACGTGAGGAAACCAGTGAAACCATGGACCAACAAGCATTCCCAACAGCAGTGGGGGGCTACACGGACGACCCCTCGGCAGTGGGCTGAAATGCCAGGACACTGGTGATTTGAAGGAGGATAAAAGCAGAGATCATCAGCTGCGTCTTCTTACAGCTAGCCATGGTCAAGTCCTCAGTTAGCACTCCTTCTCAAGCTGAATCTCTTCAGGGGATTATAGTAATGAAATGTGAGCAGCCATCACAAGACTTTTAAAATCAAGTTCCTGCCAACAGAAGGAGGGCCAGTTTTAACTTTAACCACCTAAGCTGCTTCTTGTTTTCTATGGGGCGGGCGGGTGTGAACCCGGCACTAAATTACATGGCAATTTGGCATGAAGTAGCTGAGGAGTTGGGGGGACTCCCCCTCTACGCAAAGTGCATTGATGACGTAGGAGTCCCTGCCCCGGGGAGGTGGAGGTGGGAGGGACACTTTCTGCTCTCCCCTGGATAACCCCTTCATCTGTGTATTCCGGCCCCTCTCCCAAAGGCTCTTACAAACATTACTGTATCACCTCATCTCTTTCCAAAATATTCAGCTTCTCCCTCTGGATCAGGACCTGCCTTGCTCCCATCCCAGATCCTTCCACCCTCTCCATTCCCTCATTCTCCCTCCTTTCCCAAACCCCGCAATTTTAGAAAGCTATCATAAAATAACAATCTTACTTCAATCTTTGCGCTACATGGAGTTCCTAAGTGTAGGCAAACGATGAAAAGCTTATCAATTCACCTCATGAACCCAAATACAATCACCAAGAAATGAGGAACAAATATTGATTGCTCCCACTTTAATGGCTATGATGTCAACTTAGAAAATCAAAGGCAGTCAACTGAAAATTTGTTAAAATGATTAAGCACGTTCAGTGAGGGGGCCAAATAATGAGTGTCCAAAAATCAGTAGGCTCCTACACATTAGTACCAACCAATGAAAAATTGAGGGGAAAATCCTTTTTATCACCAGCAAAATATACTAAATAACTAGGAAGAAATTAACAATAATGTGTAGTATCTATATTTTAAAACTATAAAAATTTTACTAAATGACATGAAGATGACCTAAAAAAAATTCTGAAACATTTTATGGCCCTTGGTAGGAAGACTGAAATCTATACGAGGTCAATTCTCCTCAACTGCTGTACACATAGTTCAATCCCAAACAGGTGTTTTTAAAACAATGTGACAGGCTAATTCTGAAGTTCATCTGGAAGAATAACTTTATAAAGAACAGTCATAAATACACACACACATGTAATTTTTTCAGGAAAAATAAGAGTTTATTTACCCTATCAAATGGCAGAACAGTCGACAAAAGTTACAATTCAATAGTTTGCTACTATTAAAAGTCCAGAAATAGACACAAGTTATAAGGAAACTTAGAATAGGACAAAGATGGCACTTCTGGTGAGTGGAGAACAGATGGACGCAGCAACAACTGAGGCTAGAACCACCAAGGGTTTCTTCCGCGCAGCCCGTTGCCCCCTGGGACGGCTCCCTGATGTCTCCTAAATCACAGACGTCGCCCAAGCCAGAGGGTGTGGGTCCGTTGCTTCCAGCCTCTCACCCGGTCCCCAGCCCACAGTGAGCCCACACTGGAACCAAGTCAGAACCACAGCTGTACATTTTAACCTTCCCGTTCTCCCGGGAGAGCCCAGGCCCCGCCTCTCCACACCCAGAGGCCGGCCGGGGGGCCAAGGGGCCACACAGGCTGCCACCGAGTCCCAGATGACTCAGCCCCCCGAAGAGCCCGCTATCAGCCTGCAGCCGAGCGTTCCCGGTCCTCCCCCAGTGCTCTGCTGTGCTCCCTTCAGACCATGACGGTTAACCACAGTGAACTTTGCCAAGAAAAGTAACTGCTTAGCCTTGGAACAGTCTACCCCCATGCTGGTGGGGAGGGAGTGAGAAACACTCAACTCCCATTGCACAAGGGTGATTCTTCATGGAAACCTCGGGGAGAACTTGGGGAAAGTGAGTCAGAAATAACACCGAGATCATTCGTATTTGCTGAGGAATAAACAAAGACCTTGATCATTTGAAATTCTGAACACGTCCCTGAGGGGAATACTGTTTAGCATTTTGTGATGTGACAGCTCACCCAGGTCTTCAATGTTCCTCTCCTTAGTTCTTTTTTTCTCTAGTACTGTACCTTGTCAAAGCCATGTAGCATTTTCAGAAGACCAACTGCCTGGGTTGAAGCTACTTTATGTTTCCACACGGAAATCCAACCTATCATTATCAGAGTTCCAGCAGCGCTACAAGGCACCTCTGGGCAAGCAATAACTGTAAAAGCAGCCCATTATATTTCTGCGTTGGGATTACTGGAGACGTAGAGGCCAGTTAGCACTGGATGTGTGTAGCTCTCAGAGCTGCCAGAATAGGCTCACTTCCAGCCACTTCACAGCGGAAGGGCCAAGTACTCTTCCGCGGGCTCCAAAACCGTCTCTTTCCTTCCTTCTTTGCTTTGGAGGGGATGGGTGGGAGGAGGGGAGGGGAGGGGAGGTGCTCACAAGCCTTTGTTGTGTGTATTGAAATCAATTTTTAAATGTGATTGGCACAGTTGGCGGGTACTAGTCTAGCTTTGGTGGCCAAAGATATGCACATTTTCAAGAAAATTAAATTTGACTTTAAAGGAAAAATATCACAATGCATATGAGCGCACATTAAATAACAACCTCCTTTTTTAAAAAAAAAAACAGATTCTAGCCCTGACTGGTGTGGCTTAGTGGGTTGGGCATTGTCCCACAGACTGAAAGATCGCTGGTTCGATTCCCAGTCAGGGCAATGCCTGGGTTGCAGCAGGCCGAGACAACAGATTAGTGATTGTCTCACAGATCGACGTTTCTCTCCCTCTCTTTCTCCCCTCCCTTCCCCTCTCTCCAAAAATAAATAAATAAAATCTTTTTTAAAAAACAAAAAACACAAAACCCATGTTCTACGGGATGCTCAGTGACTACAACGACAATTAACAAAGCACACGCTGAGTTCCGAACACTGTACCCTTCCCAAATCTGTCCCTTCCCGCACTGGACGAGTGTTTACAGGGACAGCCGCCAATGCTCGGCCTCCTATAAATGTCCATGATCCTAATTTTGAAACATCTGCATTCCCCACGCTGCCACTGCAGGACACAAAAGGGAGAGTGTGGGCCATTTGCTTAGTAAAATGAAATCCTGTCTTGGCTCTCCTATGATTTCACTTTCTTTTTATAGCTTGGCTTTCAAACGTAGTAATTGCTTTCTTTTTTTTTTTTTTAAGACATGGATTTACACCACATTTAATTTGAGTGTCTCTATATATAGGTTTTGGTCTACTATAATAGCAAATTTACAAAATCCCACCCCTGAAGACCTAAATAGAACAGCAATTTAGGAATAGGATCTTCTTTTCCTATAAAGCAAAAATATTGAAATAATCCAAGAGAATTTGTCCATCAGCCACCAAAAGACAGGGCCTGACCCCAGCTTCTATGACACGCTCAGAAAAAAAAAAATGCACAATTTCTTGCAGGAAATTTAGGGGTCTGGAAATTCATGAGATTAAAACTATCATGTTGTTTCATTTCTCTTATAATCTCTTAGTTCTTATCACCACTGGTTCAGATATCGGTACTTAAATCTTAGTTAGAAAAGCAGTTATTCTCGACTGCTTTCCATTCTCAGAAAGCAGATATAACATGCACTTCTGTTCTCCAATGGCTTAGCTCTATCTAACCAGAGCACAGCAGCAATGAGTACTTTCCCCAGAATCAGGAAGCCGTAGGTAGCAGCGTGGTGAGGTGGTGAAGTCCGGAGGGGAAGAGCTTTGGAATCAGACTGGGTCAAAACCCAGCTCTACTGCTGAACTCCTCTCCCTGTGTGAGCCCTGCGCCCCTCTCTGCAGATGGAGAGGGAATCCGTTCTGGAGAAATGCAGAGTTAAATGAGGTGTTCAGAAAGTGCCTGGTAGCGAGAGCCCCTGACATCAGCAGGCTCCTCCAGTCAAGAAGATGATGCTACAGCCAATGATGGAGCAGGATCTGGAAACGCTTTCTCAGAGAAGTGAATTCACCAACCAACCACCTGCAGCTCCGTAAGTGGTTCGTGGAGCCGGGCAATTAATCTAAGGCTCCAGCTAGGACTTCTAAATGTGATGAACAAAAGCACAAAAATATTCAGGTTCAGAAGGGGCTCCACCTCGTTACTGCTGAGTGTGGACAGAAATGACGACATAGTCCACAAGAAGCAGCCTCCAAAGGATGATAGATAACATCTGCCTTTATCCAACTTCCACCACCTCTTCCTCTTTGCTTGGCCACTGGAGACCATTCACGCACAGCTGGTTTCAGGCCAGGACGCCCCCCAACAGCTCGCGGCTGCGAACATAGCAGAGAACGCACGGACATGCTACAATGCCAGCATGCATCAGCCCCCGCTCACAGAGCCCGCGTACTTGGACAGAAGTGGCTGAGAAGACAGAGGTGCATTATGGAAAGGCAAACTCTCGGCTGTTAGGCTACAGATTTTCCTAACAACTTTGCTTCTGATCATAAAAGCCCCTCAACAATCTGCATCTCAGCAGAACTTGGCACCTCGGATTTTCCTTCAGGCTGAGACGGGGCCCAAACGGCGCCAGGTGCCAGGTACAGGCAGCGTCTGTAGCCGAGAGTCCCCTTGGCTAAGAGTTTGCTCCAAAGTCCACTTCCTGAAGTGGTTGTAAGCAGATCCAAGTCACAATCAGACATGGTGAACAAACAGAAAGGATGGCAGATTTCAAAATAAAGTAAAGTCATTTGCCAGGAAAAAACAGGAGGCGGACACTGGTTCCTCCTCCCCTCTCAATGCCCTAGTTTGAAAAACCACTTCTTCAAAACACAAGTCCAAAATGAGGAAACCTAAGATGGGTATGAAAATGAATTCCCTTTATACGTACCCATAGCTGTGGAACCAAACCCAGATCATCACACAAGTCAGGCCTGGCAATGCTTTGCTAAAACCCCCCATCAGTTCTAACGTTCACTAATGGGAGCCTGTGATTAAGCAGTCACCACATGGTAACCTCGGTAAGCCTTCACTTGTCATAATTCAGGGGATGCTGAAGAAGTAGAAAACATACAGGTAGTGTAATATGACCAATTTAGAGTTTAAAGTACAGGGTCTGGCACAAATAACGCCCCTGGTTTATTACAAAATCTGAAGCATGTAATTCTGTAACATAACAATATCACACTCAGGCACACCATAGGACACTTTAGGTGAAACGTTCACATGAAAACCATGAATTATTACACCCATATTATTACCCTGCCAACCACCCTCAAGCAGGCATTACTTCTGCCGGACCCTGTACGTTTTGTCAAGACCACTGCAAATGCAAATATGTCATGTATTTATTCATTCAACAAATGTTTAAGCTCCTCTCGGGGACAGAACCCAGACACTGCAGAGGCCAGGGAAAAGCCATTTTATCAGTCCTGGCTTCAAGAGACTTACAGTCTAGTGAGAGCAATGCTAATCTCATCTTCCAGTAAGGGAAATAAATAAGGCAAGGTGATTCCAGACAAAGCCAGGAATAAAGGATAGGAGTCAAGACAATAGGTGTCCCAGACAGCAGAAGAGTTGTCCTTTAGAAGTGGATGAGATGTGGATACATGAATGGAAATTGAGGAGGGATCCAGAGAAAAGTGCCCCAGAGAAGCTCGAGAGCAAAGTTCGAGAGCAGCGCTCCCCGACAGAAATAAACTATGTTGAGAAAAGTAAAAAGGAGCAAGCGAAATTAATTTCAATAATGTGGTTTATGCCAATATGTCCAAATTATTATCATTTTAATATGTAAATGACATAAAAAACTATTGATAAGGTAGGTCCATTTGTTTTTTCGTGTTTTTCGACCCCGTGTGTATTTTGCACTGTCAGCACACCTGAGTCGCACTGGCCACGTGTGACCAGTGACTCCCAATGTGGACACGCAGGTCTCGAGGCACACTGACTCGGAGTGGACTTTTGCAGGGGCAATGACTAAACCAATCAGGCTGAAGCAGAGACTCCATGAGAAACCCTAAAGAGAGGCTTTAAAAAGTTAGGCCGAGCCCTGGCTGGTGTAGCTTAGTGGATTAAGCGCGGGCCTGTGAACCAAGAGAACACGGTTCGATTCCCAGTCAGGGCACATGCCTGGGTTGCAGGCCAGTTCCCAGCAGGGAATGCACAGGAAGCAACCATACATTGATATTTCTCTCCCTCTCTCCTTCCCTTCCCCTCTGAAGATAAATAAATAAAATCTTAAAAAAAAAAAAGTCAGGCCGAGTTTGGACTTCACCTGTGTGGGGACACAGGAAGTCAGTGACATTTTAGGACAATAACATGAAGTAAGGTCAGGTCAAGCATTGAACACGAAAGCTACTGCTCCAAGATCTCAGACTTTCAGGGATACAGCTCCCCTAATTCCATTCCCTTCCCCCTGTCTCCCTCACCGGCCCTCAGCCCTTTACTGAGCGACCCTCTGACCTGCCTGTGTCCCTCTATCAGCTGGACACCATTTATGCCCAGCCACTTCCATGATAACATCATTAATGACCTCAAGCCCCTTACCCCCTTAGTTTTCGAGGTTAAGCCTTATTATTCCACACCAGAAGTCAATGCCAAAGTCCATCTTTCCATCTCTGCTCCTGGACTGGCCGCTGACCCCGCACATGGCTTATAAGAGCTACGAATGGTGGGGAGAAGGACCAGAAATTCTAGTTCTCTACCTTCGCCAGAATCCTCCCTGCAGCTTCTCTTTTTCCTGGGGTGTTATTCCCTATCTCCCACCACAGAGGCTATTCCAAACTTCTCGCACGTACCCATGTCAGCTTAGCCAACGATCCTGTCTCCCATATTATTTTTAAATCACTGTCCCTCAACTTTCTTCCCTCTATACCTCAAAATCTTTCTCTCTCTTCGCCTGGCCCTCCTGCCAACCTCACACAGTCTCACTGCCCCGGTCATCGCCTGTGCCCGAGGAGACCCCGCAGAATCACACGCCCACTCCCGGGCATCTTCTGTCTGCATCGCGATCTGTCTATGTCCTCCCGTGCTCCCCAACCCGCCCAGCTTCCCCTGCACTGAATGAGCCTTCCCTTGTCTTCAGCCATCATTTCCCTGTTCTTTTTGGTCCCCAAAGAGTTTCCCTCAAAATCTCTTTTCAAAAAGCAGGTCCTCATTATGTCTACTTTGCCACCATCCCTGACAGCAAGACGCAGGGCTTCCGTTCCCTGCTGCTCTCCAAATGCTTTCCAGGGCAATGGACTCTTCCCGTTCATTCGCAACCAACGCAGGAAAGACGTAAGGAAGAAAGTGAAGTCAGCTGCATCGCCGCCTGCACTCTGCATACTGACCTGGCACATTCTAGAAGGGTGGTCTCGAGACCACCCTTCCCTCTGTGTCTGCACACAGACGGGCACAGGTCCTTTTGGAAGCAGGTTTTGTTGACCCCCCCTCTGCCCCCTCCAACAGCACCCATGTCTCTCCCCCCGCCCCTGCAGCATTAACCCAGAGATTGTTTTCTGTCATTTTATATTGTACAAAAACAAGATCCCAGCATCCACGGTTCTCTG
Source organism: Trachops cirrhosus (assembly GCA_028533065.1). Classification (NCBI taxonomy): domain Eukaryota; kingdom Metazoa; phylum Chordata; class Mammalia; order Chiroptera; family Phyllostomidae; genus Trachops; species Trachops cirrhosus. Next base: position 183,021,214 of record CM052541.1, on the reverse strand, counting down.
CCTCCTCTCTTCTCGTGGGAATCCTTCCAAGTCCAGCGGCACTGAAATTCAGAGCATGGCTGGGCCGCGTTCTACCCAAGCATTCCCCAATGGAAGGCACTCACTTTGTTCCGGGTTTTGTGCCCCTACAAACAATGCTGCAATAAATATTCCTGTACAAACACACTGCACACAGTGGCTTCTGCTTTGTGAGGTCAGGCCCAGGGACTGAATTGCCGGGTCAAAGGTTACGTGCCTTTTACCTTTTAATAGACTAGCCACTCTGTTCACAGGGGCGCTCCCCTGCAGCCAGGCGGGGCAGCAGCCTCTCCCAGCATTCCTGCCAGCAGAAGGTACTGTCACTTCTAAAGGCTCCCCCCCCGGTCTTTGACAAGCTGACGGGTAAGTTTTGAAAACTGTCCCTCAGCTCCCACCTTCGTGGTATCAGGAAATTAATTCCCTTCTCTGGCAGCCTTTTCTGAGCCACCCTCTCTGCCTCCTAGTCTTTCTTATTTTACTTTCAAAAATTGAGCAAACGACAGTTGCATCTCTGTCCTTTTCTCCTCCCTCTCTGCATCCTCTTCGGTGACAACGCCATTCTTCCACAGGGTTTAGAGATCACCTCTAGGAGCTGGAGCCACATCGGTACACCCAGCCGAGACCTCTCTCCCGAGCTCCCAACTTCTAACTCTTCATGGGACAGTTCTCAGAAAAGCCTGCTGATAACCAGAAATCAACAGGATGAAACCGAAACTTCTCTTAACTTGCTCAAAACCTTAGGACTACCATTTTTTTTAAAGATGTTTACTTATTTATTTTTAGAGAGGGAAAGGAAGGGAGGAGGAGGGAACCCACAACCCTGGCATGTGCCCTAGCTTGGAATCAAACCGGCAACCTTTCCGTCCTCAGGATGACGCCCAACCAGCTGAGCCACACCGGTCAGGCAGCAGCACCGTCTTCATCACAGACACCCAGGTTTGAACGTCCAGCGCCAGCAGTTACTCTTCCCCACACTTCGCCCCCATACCCAGCCAGCTGCTCAGCCTGGGTAGTTCTGCATCCTCTCTCATACCCATCGGGTGCAGACGGCACCCCCAGACCACCAGGACCCCTGCGATGGCCTGGTGCAGCCCCAACCCCAGCACACACCCAGACCCTGCCCATCCGACCCACCAGCACCTCCCAGTTACAGACCCAGTTGAGCCTATAGGTCATGACCACACTTTCAAGACCTTCCCAGTTCTGTCCCCACCTACCTTTCCAGCCTTTCGGCCACAGCTCCCTCCTACTCCAAATGCAGCAGGAGCACCACTGGTTGCTGCCGCTTCGAGGAGAGGCTTGTCTGATAGGAGAATGTGTGGGGGAAAGAGAAAGGTAAGCAGATGTTCCCTGGAATGTGCTCTGTGGCTCTGGCCGTGCCAGAAGAATACCCTTTTTTTCCCCTTAGCTTTAAGAAGAAAAATAGTTTATAGAAGAAACTGGATACATGAATGAATCATTTAATATAAACTTATAAGAAACTACAATAAAATGTACAGGTATACCCAAAATGACCAAAAGTGAACAGGAAAACCACCCACCACCGTCAAAAGCGCCCCCCACTTATGCAAACAGCAGAGAATTGTTTTACAGTCACGTCTGCCCCGTGATGGGCTTGCACAAATCGGACATTCATAAATCACTGGCATTAAAGCTCAGCAAGACAGCCCAGTTACATTAGAATAGGAAAAGTCACTAGGATGAACTACACCTCACTTACGAAATAAAACTGGAAGAGATGAAACTCAAAAATGATTTGGAATAATAATACCCCATCTTTAGACCAGTAATTGGAAAAAGAAACACTGAAAATGATTCCTTAATAAAACACTGAGTGGATGCCTAGGATTTAAACTTTGTCCTAATTGAGGAAAGATAATAAAGAAATAAGAGATAAGATCAATGACCTCAAAGAGTACAAACACAGGCTACAGAGATGAAACATATATAGGAAGCAAGATAAGGGATGAAGAAATACATCTTCAAGGGCAAAAAAGTCAACGCAAATTGAACAGGAATAGCATGAGGTTAGTCAAAATAGATTTTCTGAACCTTGGTACATGGAAAAGGTCCCCACATTCCGTGTGCCAAAGCAAACAAAATAATGATCTGCTCCACCTAAGCTGTTTAAAAAAAAAAAAGCCTGCCTAGCAGTATCTAATGTGTTCTAGTCTCACAATAATGATTAGATCCAAGTTCAGTCATAGTTACTTCGCACTTTGAAAAGACTGTGAGCTGCTCCAGACCGGGACTCACGCCTCTTCTGATGGGAGGTGTCAACGACCCATCATCCATGCTAATGGCGGGCTGCAGAGTCGCAGACAATTTAAGCAGCTGTCAGGGCTGGGCAGCTCTTCAGGGTTCCATACGGCTTGCAAAGCACACATGGGCTTGCCGCCCCACCCCCTCTCAAGCAAGAGCCGGGAGGAAGGAGGTGAAGTCAGACAAACTGGGATCCAGTCCCAACTCTCTGCCTCAAGATCCTTGTCTACAATATGGATTTCCAAAATCCTTTTCATGTC
>CM052541.1:182942251-183018174 GCA_028533065.1 Trachops cirrhosus | reverse complement strand
ATGTTTATTGATTTTAGAGAGAGAGGAAGGAGGAGACAGAGAGAGAGAGAAACATCAGTCAGTGCCTCCCCAAAACACCCTGACTGGGGATGCAACCCACAATCTAGACACCTAGGCATGTGCCCTGACTGGGGATCAAACCCACAATCTTTTGATGTACAGGACAAGGGTCCAACCAACCAACTGAGCAGCCTGGCCAGGGCTTAATTTTTCTTATTATTATTATTTTTTTTTGATATGTCTCTTCTTTTCCCTGGAAGGCGGGAGAGCCTTAAGCTGGTAGGGCAGGGCATAGGATGGATCAGGAGGTTAATGCAAGGGGCGAGAGACGAGCGACAGAAGAAAAAATGGGTCACAAAAAGAGCGTTTGTCACAGTATTTTCTTTTTCTCTACATGCACACCAGGACGTGATAGCCCCTGCCTTGTCTGGCAGCTGAATATATGCTCATTTTGAAAACAGCAAAGGTAAGGGAGTGCTTTTTAATTTGTGTTGGTGGGAGCTTAGCCTTTGAAGCTGAACTGCGGATCATCTGATTTTCTTTTCCATCAGAATCCCTGCAGGGGGCTGCGCCCTGAAGGAGCAAATGAAAAGCTTCCACATTGTGGAGCGGGTGGCGGAAGACAGCACTGCTCACCTCCCCACACCAAGCTCCTAGACATCTAAAAAAATCTCAATCTCAGGCCAAATCTGAGACGTTCCTGACTACCCTGCTAACTTCAGGATGGACGGCGTGCTCTTTAAGAACTTGTGAAGCCCTGCAGGTACCAAATGGAATGCACTACTGACCTTAAATTGAATCCAGATAGCTGGGGAGGAAAGGCTTCCGATTCTGCCAGACTTACAAGCTCCATTATCTCTGGCATCATTCTGTCCTAGAAGAAAAAAACAAGTGGACTCGTTACTACTACTCACACAGGAATTACCAACTCACACCCTGTTAAACGAAAAGCTCCCATTTCATGGACAGGATGAAATACAAATCAGAACAAACTACTGCGCTGATTCATGCAAAATCTTCATTTTTGAGGTAACTTAGTTACGTAGGTAACTAGGCTTCAATTATGTAGGTAACAGACAGTTTGCTTTGGCTCTCAGGTCGAGGAGAGTGTCTGCGGAACAGTTACAAGGAGAGGTTATGGAGAGAAAAGGTTTTAGGTGTGTGTTTGATTCAGGCTCTGCAGGTGAGATAAGTGAGCTCTTTGGTTAATGCGTTCCAGGGAATGTAAGAGGAAGGGCTCCGGAGTTCCTGCTTGCGACCACAGGATTTTGGAGATGAGTGGGATTCTCCTTTTCGCAGATAAAGAGATGCCGTCAGCAGAGAGCACCGCGGTCCAGCGGCCAGTTACTGGCAGAATCAGAAGTTTACCAGCCAGGGCTCTTTCTGAAATAATAGCCCTTAGGAAGACTTTTGATTCCCCAAACACTCTAAATATCATGTTGACTTTAAACTTATCCTATAATCTTTTTTAAATGTGGAAGTAATTTTCATTTTTTGCAAAGAAATTCTAATAATCAGCTCCAGTCTCAACTCATCATGGAGACATGAGTCCCGCCAGGGTGTGACAAAAAGGACTCTCCCCCTCACCTCCCCCTGCCTCAGCCTGTCCCTGAAGGGCCATGTGTCCCTGGCGCCACAGCACCGTGGAAAGCCTTCCAGTACTGGCCCGGGCTGAGGCCTTGGGCTAATGAAGTTCAAACCTCTCATTACACTTATAAAAACTGCAGTGCAGGCAGATGGTCCATTAAAGGGAGAGCCAGATCTAGGAAGCCGAAGAAACGTATGTCGCCGAGCATCTGTTGGTGCTAGGCCCTGCGTTCTCTGCTTTGAATACATGATCTCACGCGGGGCTCGCCGCTGCTCGCAGGCCAGCATGGCACGGAGACTTGGCTGAGGTCTTCAGTTCAGCTGACATTTAGCTGAGCATCTGCTACATGCAGGCAACAAGGTGGGGGCCTAGCATGCAAAGAAGAAATGGGCAGGCTTTGCTTCCCGCTCACAGTAAGGCAGTGAGAGGTGGGGGAGGGGGCATCAGGCACATTAATTTGTGATGTGTTCTTCAACCAGAAGCTTGTGACTCCTTAGAAGGTCATGAGATCAAGTCAGTGGGTCTTGACCACTGTTACAATTAAATAAATGAACCAATAAAGTAGAACAGAACAGAGCAGAATGGAATACATCAGCTGCAGCAGTAAAGGCAAGGAAACTCACAATATACGTCAATATACCTGTATCAGTCTTGTAAGTCTGCAGGTACTGGTTTGCAAAGTAAAATATATTTTCTTTTGTAGGTCATGGTGCAAAAGAGTGTGAAAGCTCCCAGTTACACAACAAAGTGACAAGCGCTCTATCAGAAGTTGATACAAAATGATGAGAGCGAAGAGGAGCAAGCGTCTGCCGATCAATCAGCACCTAGCTTCAGAGTGAAATGATTTCCGGTTCCCCAAAGTGGTCTCTAGGATGAGATGCCTACACCTAATGCTCATATCTAAGAAGAGCTTCAGAAGGACCGCTATGAAACTTCAGGGACTAGAGAAGGAAACAGTGGGGTCCCTTCTCCTGCACCCTGGGAAAGACAGTGGGCACCTGCGAAGCCACGAGAGGTGCGATGACACCAGTCCTGTGTCTGCACGGTGAAGACAGGCTCAAGAAGAGGGCATTAAACCTCAGGAAGACGGAACCCAAATCTAGCCCTGATCTCCAGAAGTGTGGGACGTGCAGGTAGGTCTACAAACAACAGAAAGGCTGGGTCCACAGCGAACTCCCACCGTCCCACTGCTGAGAGTGCAGGGCGGCCCGTAGGGTCTGGAAAGCAGGACACGGGAAGCCAGCCTGGCCCTTTAAATGACCTTCATCTCGAGAGAGGCGCCTCCTCTGGGATGGCAGACTGTGATCTCCCTAGCGGGATAAAATCACGATTACATTTTCCGCTCTTTTAATGACACTTCCTTCAGACATATTCTAGAACACCACATTTACAGGTTAGATTTGTGGCAATCCACGGGACTGCCACGTGGAGATATTTTCTCAGGTTTCTGAGCAAAAATTCAAGTCCGTGTCTTCGATGTATAAACAGGTCTTATTCCCTGCACAGGGGAAGAAGCAGGAAGAGAAGCTAACGACTCACTCAGCACCACACGGTGGGGGAACCGGAACAGAAAAGCAGACCCAGTAACGGCAGGGCCTTTGCATTTTAACCTGTGATTCGGGTTGTTGCTTTTTCTTACAGGGCCACCAGCTGCTTTCTGCTCTTTGTCCAGAACAGAGATGATTGTACATAATCTGATGATTAATATATCCTGAGCACATACATCATGACACCTATGGTATCACAGAATGAAAAGCTAGCCCTGAACGCCAACAAAATGACTCTATCTTTTCTGTTGCCTTCTAGATTCAAAAGAAGATTTTTTAAAATTTCTTAGCCTTTTAAGTTACATCTCTTTTTAGGTTTTACCATGTGTCAATTAAAATTAGGTGCTACCACTATGTTTTCAGAAGTCTCAAAATTATAGTTAGCAAGAAAAAGTAACTAAAATGAGTGTGTTGCTGGTAGAATGTAATTCAAATACTTTAATTTCTACTTAAAGATTGTTCAGTAGATAAATTATTAAAAGGTGGAGAAAGTAGCTACAGGTTTTAAAAGTATTAAAAGATACATCAAACATTTTTAAGTGAGCAAGACTAAAGTTTCGGATCTAGGGATGGACAGTTGGGTGGTAACACTATTAAAAAATCAAACACGAGACACCGCAGACGTGGAGAAGGACGCACACTTCTGATCGGAGCGGGGCCCATAGAAGGGGTGGTAACAGAGCTCTCTCTCTCGGCTTGAATGGCGTTCCCATTATAGTCATTCATTAAGCTGTACACTTGATTTGTGTGTATTTTTCTGTATCTCTGGAGGGTTTTTTTCCTTTTCAACTAAAGAGATTCTTTTTTTCTTTAAAGATTTTATTTATTTAGTTTTTAGAGCGAGGAAGGGAGGGAGAAAGAGAGGGAAACATCAATATGTGGTTGCCTCTCGTGCGCCCCCTATTGGGGACCTGGCCCACAACTCAAGCATGTGCCCTGACTGGGAATCAAACCAGCCGCCCTTTGGTTTGCAGGTCCGCACTCAGCCCACTGAGCCACACCAGCCAGGGCTAAACTAAACTAGAGAGATTCCCATTAAAAAAAATCATTTCTTTTGAAATAGAGAACTAACAGTACAGTCACCAATTGTTATTTCCAGGTCTAGCAGGACAAAAAATAAAAATCGGAGCCCACGTTCCCTTCACTTGCGTCCCAGTGCTCTTTGCGGGGCCTCGGGGCTCGGGTGCTGTGTCGGCCACTGAGCGGCACAGGGAGTCTCTGGCTCCTCCTGTCTAAGTGTGCGCTCAAATGGTTTCCATGGCAAATCAGTCTATTGTACCAACAGATGGAGGTTTTACTAGCTTTGGGCCTAAATTTTAAGATGTATGATCATCCCAAATGCACACATGCCTCAGCTTTATTTCTGCTTTTAGCTTTTAATTGAGTTCCGAGCAGCTCAGAATTCCCTCCCTGCACAGGGACGGTCAAGATGAAGCCCAGGTGAATTCCACCAAACACACCAGGGCCAGCGGCTCCGTTTGCTGCAGACTCCTGGGGGCTGTGCGCACTGGCAGAGGCCTCCACTGTACCTCCTGGCCCCGCTCCTCGGATGGGGGGTAAACAGACTGCAGGGGACACGAGCCGTGGTTACAGGAGTCCAGCTCTCTGGAGCCTAGCTTCACTCCTTTCTCTGTAGCCGAAGAAAACACTCGCCCCTTTCTGTTTATCTGCACAGAGGGCTGTTTAACAGAGGAGCACAAAGAGGGAAAGGAAAGCCACAGCCACGTGGGCCAGGCTGATTTCCAATCACAACAAACACACCCAAAGAGGGAGGAAGATGGTAAGCGATACGGTTCCTTTCTGACATTCTTTAAAATAAACGCCCGGCCCTGGAGGAGGCAGCCGGACGTGCAGCCGAAGAGGTGTCGAGCAGCGCCGAGCTCGGTGCAAGACCTGCCCTGTGCCCAGGCCCGACTGCAGACCACGGTGCAGCAGCGACTGGGTCCCCAGGGCCCGAGTGGCTGCACATGGTCTACAGGGCAGCTGTCTGCGCTGCTGGGAAATCAGCGAGGCTCCTCTCCCTTCCATTAGGCCCTGGCAGTTTGGCACACAGGAAGATGCTCTTCTCTGTCTGTCACATCCTGCAGAGCCCCCCAGCACCCTCCGCGCTGAGTCTCGGGCCACTGACAAATGCTGTGATGGATTCTGAAACCCCAGCCACATCGGGCCGCAGCTGGGAGCGAGCCAAGCCTACATTCTGGGCTGTCACATTTTCAAGCTATTTCTCCTGAAGCATGTGGGTGAAATTCACATAAATTTCAAAGCAACGTAGGATTGTTGTGAAATAGAAGGGGCCGTATTTCTTCACCTGCTTCTATGAGTCCATCTCCTCTAATGGCTAAATCCACGTGTCATTCTGCATTACTCACTGGGAACAAGGCACAGAAACACCGAGCACCAGGGCAGGGGACGCTTTACACCCTGGGAAGCCTTGACACAGAACCACCGTCAGAAAGCTGGGCTCTCCCATCATCCCACCACTGTCAGAAGGGAGTGTGAGAGTACAGTCTCTCAAGTCCTTTGAGAGGACGAAAACTCCCTCCCACAGTCCCTTACTACCTTGAGCTGAGGGGATACGAAGCTGATGCAGGGGTTTTATGGGGTGACACTGCTGTTACTAGTGCTGACTCCGAGAACTGTACAGTGTACAACCTGCGATGTTATAACATCAGAATATACTCTTTGTGTGTTTGCATAGTCTGTATATTATAAAAGCAATATGTATATTATATATTCTATATACTCAGAAAGCAGTTCCTTTTATCATATGTCTGTGTAAATCTTATTGGTTAGTTAATTCTTATATTTGCTAAGATTCTAAACTAGCATCAATAAGTTAATTATGTTCAGTGCCTAAGTCTTAGGAACTCTTTCCCTCTTAATTTTTTAGTATAAACCTGCTTTAAAGTCAGAGTTACATTTGTGTCAATAGTGATCTTTGATCTCCCCGCTTCACCCCGTACCATTTCACTGGTTACCAATTGGGCAGGATTCTTATTCTACCTTGTAACTATCCCTCAGGTCTCCATCTTCTCAGGCCTTCAAACACCTCCTCTGGACCATTACACTAGTTTTCCAACTTCCAGTCTCTCCCTAGCCAGTCAATCTATCACATTATAGCCAGAATTACTTCCTCAAACACAGACAAGTTTAGATCACTCCTGTTTTTCAGAACCTTTACTGGCTCTATATTCCCAGACAGATGAAGTCCAAACAAATCACTGTGGCATATGACCAGTTTATAGTCCGATCACATCATCAGTCTGGGCTAAAATGACGTTTTCTACCAACAAGCGATCACTCATGCCTCTGCTCAATGAACATCCATTTGGCCCTCTTAAAAACGGGGTGGGTCCTGGAAGAGTAAAGAAAGTATAACCCATTCCCAGACCTCAGGGTGCACACACTCTGGCAGGAGACACGGGCGTGTCAATAAATAAGCACAGCTGAGGTGGTGACTGCGGTTTGGCCCCAGCCTGGCGCATCAGTCTCACGTCCCACGAGTGCCCACTCACCCGCTTTTCCTGCATTCCGGCCTTGCTGAAGTTTTGCTACCCTAAAATGTGTCCGGTGCTTGATACCTGCGTATCTTTATCTCCAGTGTTTGGAATGTCCTCCCGGCAGCCCTGCCCAGTGAGTCCCTAGCCATCCTTCGAAACTTTGCCCGGTATCCCCACTTCCGTGAGGCCTTTCCCGATGCTCCCAGGTATAATTATGTGCCCCTTTTTAGGGCTGCCTGGTCTCACTTCATACTTTGCTGTATCAAATTCTTACATTGCACTGCAATCATTTGTCTCAGTGCCCTTGCCTTCTGCTGCAGCGAGGGCAGCCCTGGATGTTAAGGAGTGGTGGCGCACAACTGGATTAGACCATAAATGCAGAGTGGTAAAGGTCAGCAAGGGAAAACCAGGCCCCAAGAGCAAAGTCACTTAGTTAATTAGCCCATAGCTCTCTCTAGGCTAAAGTGGGTGACTTCCCCAGGGAAAATCACTGAGCCAAAGTCCAACGTGTGTGTGTCTGCAGGTGAGCGTCTGTACATGAGTGTTCATACACACAAAGAGATGGGGTGACATGGACAGGCATCTACCACCTCTGTGGCCACCACCCAGGCCAGCCGAGGGGCTGCAGGGCAGAGGGAAGTCGCTGCTGCTCCCCCAGCCAAAGGCAGCAGAGGTGGGTTTCTTCCCCACCAACTGGGATCCTGCAGCTCACCCCAACACCCCAAGACCCTGGGGGTCCCCAGTCACTCTGCCTCCTTTTCCACGGGCCCTGGGGGAAAACCGTCCATGCCTTACACAGCCGGCAGCCTGCTCCTTGGATCCAGCTCCCGGCACTCCCCTCTCCCGGCCAAGGCACAATTACAGCTTGCCTGATCCTTGAAAGGATCTGAAGTAATCACAGGACAGGCTCCAGACACCCGGGTGTCACTGCAGCTCCTTGTTACAGTAACTCCATCCCCTGTCCTCTGGGAGGCCACAGCAGCCCGCCCCGCGTGTGGAGCCTGCCATTTGGCCCGGCCTCCGTCCTGACGCCTTCAGGCCAACCTCGGTGAGGTCGGCTCTGGGGAGGGAGGCTTCATCTCACAGAGGGGAAAGCCGGAATTCAGAGTGGCTTACCCAGAAGACATTCAGAAAGCACAGCCGTCGGGGCAAGTTACGAAGAAAACCAAAGCTATGCTGCGGACCTTTGAGAAAAGCTCATCCCAGAGCCTGTGCCTCCACAGTCCCTGGGAAGCAAAACTCGCTCCCTGTTTCTTTTCTGGAATGAAGTCTACAGCACCGCCTTTGAAGTCATTGCATAAAATTAACTTAAGAAAAAAAGAGGAGCACAGCCTAATCAAGTCTGGTTAGAAACAAAAAGTTTCAAACCTGCCTGTATGGACCCTACAGCCTCCCAAGCCGAATGCAGTGTGTGCCCAGCAAGCTATTGGGCTTCCAGGGACAGCCCTGCCCGGGGCCAGGCAGCAGGGAAGGAGCCAGGTGCGAGCATCAGCACCCGTCTCAACTTCAAACGGAGCAAGAGCTCCATTTCTGTAAACTCTCCCCTTCCAGATAAACAACGGGGCCCCCAGTTGAAGATGCATCATGTCCCACCCCCAGAACCCCCCCAAACCACACACTCCTCTCACAGCCTCGGTGGTCATCTGCAAACATCCTAACCCCAGCCAGGGCCGTTTATAAAAGGGCTTGTGTTTAACTTTATTCTATTTAATTCCAGCGCTTTCTTCCAGTACCCAATCTGTACATAATTAAAATCACATTGCAGCAAACGCTGAATGGTATGCTAAGTTTTACCATATGTATACAATTGCCTGGTTGTAGAATTTGGCATGTCTGCAGTGATCCATTACGAGGGGCGAGCCTGGCTTATTTTGGAGTATAGGTTATGTGTTTTGGATCGGGTCTGTTTTCTACTTTTACTAATGCTCTCCGTGATGCTTAACCCTTTGTCAACGGTCACCGAGGCGTGTTCCTGCAGTTCCACAATGACACCACTGCAGCTTGGCTTGAAAACTATCTGGGCTCGTGGGGGAAGGCCCCTTTGAAAACTTTCCATTTTCTGAACCCAAATTAGCTCTCTCAGTCTTAACAAAGGCTGCGCAGATACCATCAAAGCCCGGGGCTCAAGTGGAACGGAATGGAGCAAAAGCCGATGGAATCATCGCTCGCAAATCCTAGAGGCAGACAGAGGGCACTCCTTGAAGCTTGAAAAGAGGTAATTTTAGGACAAAAAGAGGAAGTTCTGTACTACTGTAGATAATAAAAATATGAAACTTGTGTCCCAAGAGGTAGCTGATAAAATAGAAAGGGATTCACAGAGCAGTTAGCAAAGGCCCCACTGACAGATCCACCTCGAGGAACATTCCTGACATTCCGAGATGGAGGGAGGGAAACGTATCTCTCCACCTTATCACACCCGCCCCCCCTCCACCCACCTCCTCTGCACAACAACAGAAACCCTGAGGCCTTTGTCGGAGGAGGCGTTCTGGGCTGGACCCGCCTCTGGCCTGACTGCGGGTCACTGCGCTCAGACTCTCGTAGTCTGCTAATAGAGCTGGGAAGTCTCGATTTTGCCTTAAGACATTCTTCAATATAGATTTCAGAATGAGTTGAAATCTCTCTTAACATAGGACATGAAGAAACACATGTTCTTAATCTGCGGGTTTAAAATTGTTTTCGAATTACATCAATGAGACATATCCTCTGAAGAAGAACCAGGCCACCCACCCTCACACACGGGGGTAGAAGAGCAACGTAGGGTAATACTGCTTTGCAGCTTAGTGTCTTACAACAAGTCAGCTCCTAAAATTCCTTTAAAAGCGACTTTTGGTTGGGAGCTAAAAAAAAAGGGAGCTTTGGAATCCAGAGAGTATTGGCTTGTTGCCCGAGGCAGGAGGCAGGCTAAGCTGCTCAGAGGGGAGCAAAGGTGGAGGCACCAGTGCCCCCAGGAAAGGGGGTCAGAGGAAGAAACGCCTTCCAATTTCTCCATCAGATCCTTGGTTCTCAGGGTCAAATACGAAGCTGCAGCACATAAAGATCAGAAAACTGCCAAAGGAAGCTCGAGGACTCCTCCCTTAAAACAGGTATTGTGGGATGTTTATAGACAGAATTAAAGGCAAAACGTTTCCTATTTAAGGCTTGGGTACGTGGCAAAAACTGGGAAACAGAGTAGCTGGCCAGTCAAGTGAAAAGACAAAATGAAGCAGGAAGATGCAATAGTGGGAATAGTGGGGACAACAGCCCGAAACTAGGGGAGACAGGCGAGGAGAAGGTGGTCTCCAGAGGGTAGCGCAGACTGGGAAACGGGACTGTCTGACAGCGACGCTGCCGCCGACCGAGCCTTCGCTCCTGTGGGCCTGTCACCTGCCCGAGTGAGCGTGTCCCCCTCACACAACCGCAGGGAAGGCCCCGGCTCACCTGTCTGCGGACGAGGAGACAGGCTCAGGACACACTCGGGCGCCAAGGTGACAAAACTAGTAACGAGTGACCTCCTCCACTCAAGTCCTCTACCCTTTTTTCCACGAAAACGCCACAATTACTGACTTGTTAAACGATTTCAAGGCAAAAGTAGAAAAAAAGTTTCACCTTTTCTCCTGTCTTACATCTATCATACAGGGACGGGCAAAAGCAGGTTTATAATTGTGAGTATGTGAAACAGTTTATTCTTGTATTATTATTTATTAATTATTGTATTATTTATTTGCATCACACTGTAAGCCTACTTTTCCTCGCTCTTGTGTATAAGTAAATGGGCTCCAAATGTCTTTCGCTCCTTTGAAGGATATAATTTAATCATTAGAAGAGAAGTAACTAATTTAGAGGATTTATAGGACTGTTTCTGAAATGATACCATACCCCCCCATTGATTATCTAAGCAGTCATCAAACTTAGGGGGAAATGGTAGGGCCTCTCAGGAGCCTGGAGCCAAAAGTCCTTCTTTCATGTTCCAACAAAACAGAAAAATGCCATATTCCATTTGGGACCTGCCACTGGGACCGGCAAGGATTTCAGGGACACACAGGGCCTTTCTTTGGTATCAGGTGGAATTACTAACCTATCAGAGGAAACCAGATGGAAAGAACAATAGATGCAAGATGTACTGTACAAAAGAAACAAATGCTGTGATTATCACAGTCTTGATTCTAAAAATAAAAGACTGACTGGGACCCGAGTGTCTCGGGCAGAGTGAGTCACAGACCAGCCTGAGTGGCCGGGCTTATCTCTTTTCCGTGGGTTAGTCCCTGATGTTTTTCTGCCCTCCTCCTGCTCTGGGTGGGATTTTATGTGTCACTGGTCTACAGATCAAAAAAGCTCATTGGAAACCAGCTCTCTATTTATTCAATACATTTTAGAACTTCTTTCCTTTGCCCAAGAAAATTTAACACATAATTTCATCTGGGATATTTCCTCCCAAACACTACACACGTGCATGTCTTTAACTTGGTCTCTTGGTTCAACATTAGCTTGCATGCCCTATGCCACCTCTTACAAAGATTTGCATAGCAGTAGATCTATTTTCTAGCTCCTCTTAAAGTTTAGAAAATAAGGGAATGAGGCTTAAAAATTGAACTACGAGTTAGCTTAGTGAAAAGTCCTTCTTTTAGGTTCTTCACTTAGAAATAAGAATTGCTTTTGGCCCTGGCTGGTGTGGCTCAGTGGATTGAGTGCTGGCCTGCAAACCAAAAGGTTATAGGCTCAATTCCCAGTCAGGGCACATGCCTGCATTGCGGGTCAGGTCCCCAGTAGGGGGCACATGAGAGGCAACCACATATTGATGTTTCTCTCCCTCTTCTTCCCTTCCCCTCTCTCTAAAAAATAAAGAAATAAATTTAAAAAAAAAAAAGAATTGCTTTTGGACCAGTCCAGAGGGCCTGGTCTCCACAACCACACATATCTTAACTGATATAGAAGCATTAAGATGATTTAACCAAAATAACTATTCTGTATTACCCCAGTAAAGTATCCACAATTTTCAAACCCATTGTTTCTGCAGGCTGGAAAAACCAGAGGAACCTGAAAAATTCCCTTCTCGGGAGGTGGTTAGGCCTGGAATTGGTAAGCGGCAGGGTGAGGAAGGCTGCCCCACGTGCTGCAGTAATCCTATTAAGCAGCTTTTAGCACAACACAAGCTGTCCTGGAAGGAGGTGGCTGTCAGATCATGAAGGGTCTTTGATGTGAGTGTCACTTACTTATATAGGTAAAACTCTAATCTCACGCTCAAGGGCTCATTGACAGAATCAAACTTGGAGCACCAGGGCCCTTGAAGGAGCCAAATGCTCCTTGGAGCAAGAGGCCTCGCCTTATTTGGGCAGAATTAATTTACTCTGTTCACTAGCAACTCATCCTGTCTAGACCGCAGGGTCGATCTCAAGTGTGTGAGTGAAGAAGAAATCCTCTGTAGCTCCCTCCTTTCCAAGGTGAAGACCTCGGGTTCTCTCCCAGCAATTATAATCAATCTCAGGAGTCCTTCAGGCAATAAAGGATGCTGAGGCAGCTGCTTCTTCATTAGCCAAGATTAAACAGAAGCCTGTCGTGAGCACAGCACTCATTGGCTGACACCAGCTCAGTCCCCGGCGGACGGCCAATCTAGATGAATGGAAATGCCTTTTTGTCTAGTTGTATCAATTACCGACAGACGGATGCTATAATCTCCAACTATGACTGTAGATTTGCCTGTTGCTCCCTTAAATTCTGTCAATATTGGCTTCACGTCTTTTAAGCTCTATTACTAAGCATATACAGATTGTTATCAATGTGTTCCTGGAGAACTGCCTCTTTTATCGCCGGTAACGTTCATCATCCTGAAGTCTACTTTATCTCGTGTTGATATGGCCGCTCCAACTTTCTAAAGCATACTGTTCATACAACATACTTACTCCATTTTCTTCACCTTTGACCTACCTGTACTTGTATTTAAAGGCAGCCTACCATTTGAGGTTTTACTTTTCTTTAGTCTGACAATCTCCACCTTCAAATGGAAGTATTTAGTCTGTTTGAATTTAATGTTAATTATTGATGTGGTTACATATAAGTCTGCTACTCTGACTTGTTTTCTGTTTGTCCCGTCTGGGTATTTTGTCAAAGTTTATTATTTTTATTCCTCTGCTCCTCTCTTACCTTTTCCTGGACTAATTAAATACTTTTTAGATTAGTCCTGCTGCCTTTTTCACTGTGCCTCTTTGCATTTTTTAAAGAAGAGCTAATATGATTTTACAAAGGAATTTTAAAAAACTAACACCCCTGCCTCAGGACCCTGTATCAGCACATAAAACTGTGTAATCAGTTACTGAGGCGGCCGAAATCCGGCCCCCCATCCCACCCCCCACCAAAGTCCTTATCAACAGGGAAAGACAATTCTCCCTGTCTTCTGAAGAGGCTTCTAGTACTATGATTCTACACACTACAAATATTAGACAAGTTTTTCTTTAAGTTCTCTTTATAGTAATTTTTACAGAATCTAAATCCCTGAATCTTCATGGTCTCCATCTTAAGAAGCCAAATTCCTGAACTTCTATTTTGTTTCCTCTCTACTCACACAGGCCTGCAATCCATTCTCTGAAAATATGTTTTAAAACCACGTTTCAGGCCTGGGAAAACTGAATAAATCTAAGACTTGCCAGGAGTGCCCTCTTGAGGAAGCCTTTATAAAAATGTTGAAAACTGCAGTGATGTGAATTGGTTACAGCAGCTCCACCTTCAGGAGCTAAAAAAAAGAAAAGAAAAGAAAAGAAGAATCCAGAAGACATACTGGCTAAATTATGGATGTAAATCTATCTTCTTATTAGAAATAATTCTAACTCCAAAAAGACAAGATGACAGCTAGCAGAAAAGGAAAGAGTGCCTCGCTACATGCGATCCCTACATACAAAATAACACGAGCTGGAAATGTGCTAACGCCCAGAAGGATAAACGTGGTTCCACAGTTGTGGTCTGAGTTGTTAGCTGTCCACCCTGTTCCTCCTCTGGAAGGGAGGCGAGCTTTCTCCGGAGAGAGCGTGGTGGGAGTGGCTGTGGCTGTGGGCGTGGCTGTGGGCGTGGCCCACGGCGGTCCAGACCGAGATCTGGGAGTCAGGAGTCAGAGGGGACAGGGTTTGCTCGAGTACTCTGCCACTTACGTGTGCCCTTGGGGAATTTTTCCAGTCCCCTTAAGGCATCTGCAAAATAGAGCCAGGGGGGAACTGACCTGAGAGAGTGCGAAGAGATTTAAGCAGGGGAGGCCGCAGGGCCCAGCCCACAGGAAGTGCCGGCAGGCACTAAGCGCTCCCATCATCTACAGTTATAAGGCCTCAGATGAGGGGCAAGACACCACTTCTGAAAAAAATCACCAGGATGCTTCTTGGGTCCCTTGTTACTGGACACTTTCCCCGTTAGCTAAGAAAAAATATGTTTCTCGGTTTTTCACCCTTATTTGAGACATTGTGGGCTAAATGAAAGCAGTAACAAATGTGAACTGTTTAAGGCGGTGTACATAGGACACCTGGACCAGCACGGTCGATCAGTGGAGAGCCAGTTGAGTCACCTGCTTGATTCAGACGGAGGCTGCAGTCCTGACTCGAAGCTGCAGGTGTGTTAGGGACACTTCCCGTTCCCTCTGCCCCAGCCTTCGTATGCGCAGCCCACAGTGCTGAGAACTTCTTCATCAGCGCCGAGTCTATTTGTTTTTGTTCATTTTTTCGTTCTACATGTCCACCTCTGCCCGCATATTCCAACAGCTCACAAAGCTGGAAGCCCAGCAGGAAAGTCTGTAAGATTTGAATAGTTTTGGAAAGAGAAGGGAAAGGAGGCAGAAAGATAACGATCTCAGTTTCTAAGAGACTGAACAGTGGGTGCTGGGAAAACACCCGATAAAGCTCCGTGTTGGAGAGCTCAGATCACAGTAACGTAGAGGACAGAGGAGGCGGAGGAGTTAGAGCCTGGGTGCGGAAACACCTTTGCAAGCAGCCAGCACTTTGCTCAGGGCCACGGCTTAACAAGTGCAAACTGGGGACATCTGAGCACACAGACCCTTAGGACACTGAGCATCCTCCTACGGCCTCAATTGTATTTAAAGACCGGGAGGAGGTGTAGTCACTGAGTTCAGTGGTTTGATGTATAAACTATGACCTGCGTGCGCATTAAAACCAACCTATATGTTGGAATAAAGTGCAGTTTGCACAGTTTTATGCTCACACAGGAGTATGGTGATTAAACAAGGCATTTCAGCGCCTGTGACTAACCAGTGCTATGTCCTTGGTCTCCAGGTGGGGATTTCCTTTTCCTCCTTTGCCGTGAAGGGTACACGGATGGGAAAAGGTAAGACGTGCTGCTGTACAAAAGCATTGGGAAAATGCCCCTTACTCCAGGCATGGTTTTGTGAAACACCTTTCAGGCTCACCATAGTGATCATTCAAAGTGCCTCTGACATGCAAGTCTTTCCTTGGGGAATGAATGTGCGTGGAGGATGTGCAGAACCTTCTGGAAGGTTCTAGCTGATCAACTCCCCTGACAGGCCACCGACCCTCCTGCCCAGGCTGGTTCCCCAGCCTTTAAAGGTGGCAGACGTCGGAGCCTGGCAGGGAAGCAGGGCAGAGTGAAGAGTGGACCCAGGGACGGGCTGGACTTCCCTTCCTGAGAAGCATGAGCCGTGACAGGGACAGTGTGTAGGTTCTCGCCTTCCTCCGGGGACCTGGGGAGGGCCCACAGGTGAAACAGAAGCCACACATCTCGGTTCCCAACGGCCTCGCCGTGACATCTTTGTTAATCTTGATGTGCCCGAGGTGGAAAACTTAAAAGGGAAGGGGATACATGGATGCTTTGAAAATCAGGAGCATGTGACTTAAAGCCGCAACACTGGCTTTTGTTTCTGCGGCAGCCCGGTGCCCTGAGCCCTTGCTCAGCACGGCCATGGAAGCTTGTGGGGGGGCCGCCTCTCACGAGAAGGGACAACGGTGTGTGCGTGTGCCCTGCAGTTCAGAAGCACCCGCCAGGAAACCTCGAGTTCTGCTTCTTAAAGCCATTAACGTTCAGTCATGACGGCTCAGGTCCTGTGAAACAGGTAACTGTAGCGATCCCGATTTTCTGGTAAGGAGACAGGCACTGCGATTACTGTTCCTAGTTTGCTCCCTGACGATGTGGACTCGGTCGAGCTTACTCAGGGTAGACATCTGTTTAAAGTCCGTGGAAATCAAATATGAGAGTTACGGCTTCAGATCAAGGTCCTCTTTCACTTTAAAAGTTTTAAAAAGCAAATTTAAAGACTGAGTGTGTATTTTGGTACAGAAAGAATTGGGATCACAGGAAAACACAAAACCGGTCCCCGGTTGTCATCTGCTTATTGCATCCCTGTGTCGTGTTCTCACGACGCTGTGTCTGGGTGGGCTGGCCGACTGGTCAGTTTGGAGCGGTCAGGGAAGGAGAGGACAGCAGTGGAAGCCCCCCAGGGGACTGAAGGGGACCCTCTCCTCCATGGGAAGGAGGGAACTGCTTGCAGGCTTGCTAACGCCAAGGGTCACGTGCCCCAGGGAGGTGCCCCTGGAGCTGTTGAAATCAAGAGGCAGAGATCTAGAAGCTTCCAGCCCCTGCCTTGTGCCTGGAGGACACACCAACCTCCCAGGGCCGACTGACGCCTACACATTTCCAGGAAACCCACTCCCTCCCTACAGCGCTTCCCATGTTTTCCTGGGTGAGGTCTCCTCGGAGGAGATACAGCCTATAGGGACCCCCAGCCTTGCCTGGCATGCCTCACTCCTGTCCTTTCCTCTTGGTCCAACCTGTCCTGACTCCTACAAGGAATCTGGCCAGATCCTAAGGAAATAACAGCTCCCACGTGCTGAGTCCCCACCACGCTCCCAGCATCGTGCTAATGGCTTTATGTAAACACTTCACTGGATTAACCCTTACAAGAATTCCCATCTCTGCTTTCCGCCCACATCACCCCTGACCGGTGCACCCACAGTGTCCCCGCTCTCTCATCCCCCTGGCTCGTCCAGACTCCACACTACCACCGCAGGGCCCCTTTGTTTGACAGCAAAATGGTACCACAGCCATCCACTCGGAAATCCAAGACTCCTCCCTCCCTCCCCACGCGCCCTCACACCCAGCCCCCCAGAAAGTCCTACGGAGGCTCTGTCTTAAAACACGCACCCCCTTCTCTCACTTCTACTTCTCTCATCTTCACGGGGCTCCCGTGACCTGGTCTCCCTGCCGCCAGGCTGGGCCCCGGTCACTCTTTCCTCCTAGTGGCCACAGAAGAGACGTGGTCAGAATGTGACATTCTGCCACGTGAGGCTCCTCAGGGCCTGCCCGTCACACTGATTTCAGTCTCAGCTGGAATGTCAGCTGTTGGGAGAGAGCCTCTCCTTGGCGACACTTCATTCCCTCTCCCCACCATCCCCAACTCTCGCCTTCAGATGCTTGCTGGGGTCCTCGCACTTACTGCAACCAGAATTACTTAGCCATTTTTTGCGGCTCTCTTTCTAGCTTAGAACATAGAGACCCTGCACATCCCTCGTGCACCAGAACATATGGCCCGCCCCGGGTGGGGAGGGGCTTGCTCATCACCGTATCCCGGTGTCTCAATGACTATTGGCTGAAGGTTGAGTAAACCATCTTGCCAGTACTAGGGTTTTGCCCCGCCCCTTCATTCTGCCCCACCTGCCTCATCCTGCCCTCAACTTTTCAGCTCTCCTGGTTTTAATGAACCATCCCATCAACAGCCCTCCTGCCAGAGGGCTGAGATCACACATCCTGATGGTGACCTCGGGCTCCCAGTTCCCACCTCCCTGAGCAAGAACTGCAGCACCTGAAGCCTGGGGAGAGATTCCAGGGCTACACTTCTGTCTAGCCAAGGCGTCTTCAAGACACAAGACGAGGGACAAGTTATCAGCAGTCCTGAAGGAGGAGGTCACAGAATGATAAAGGGCTTCTAATGATTCCATCGGGTCTGGCCATTTTTACCAACTGCTCACGCATCACGTCCTTCACTGGACCGCCTGCCGAAACACCCGGCGGGAACTTGCCTGAGCACACGAAAACCCCATTCTCCCTCACCCGGCAACTGGCCTCCTCTGGCTATGAGCAGGGAACCCAACACCTGCGTGTGTTTACCTGTCCTTCTCTCCATCTCCTCCTGGGTGATCCTGGTAGATAGGGAGGGAGGGAGGGAGATAGACAGATGCGGGGTTCAGCTCCAGCCCCACCACTTAAATTAGCTTTGCCATTGGGTCTAAATTCCGTCACACAGGTGAGAGAGAATACTTGTAGGTCTGTCGTGAGGATTAAGTGAGAGAATATATCTAAAATGCTTGGCGTGGCGCCTGGCTCCTACAGAGTACCCCACAGCTTAAGAGTTATTCCTGTATGTGTGGATCACTAGCTGGGCCTGTGGGAGGGATGGAGGGGTGGGTGCATCCCTTCACAGAAAAGCCTGGATACTGGGGAACTCCGTCCCTGAGCCTGTTTCTGCAAGGTGCTGTCTTCTGTCGACCTCAGTCACCTTCAGTGGTCCCACAACACCTTCCCCTTCTAGCTGCACTCACCCTGCTCTCTTCCTTAGTGGGGAGGGAGGGGCCTTGTTTCAAAGTCACCAAACATCTGGCATTTAACACAAAGAACTTCATTCCGGTTTTGTGGAAACATTTTATAAACTAGTGGAGGTCATCTGTACTTTTACCAAGGTCTCCTGAAGGATCATGGATCTCAGACTCAGGGTCCCCATGAATTGGTGAGCATGCCTCACTTGCTGTCCCCAGGCCATTGATAGAGATATGGATTAGGGCAGGGGCTTGATTTTGCTTGGGTGACCTCCCGGGCAGTGTGGCCCCACCCATAAAGCAGCATTACATCAGCCTGTGTCTTTGTGTGCATCTTGTGATGGGAAGCTGCAGCGGTCTCCGCCACACCAGCGTGTTGGTTCTCTAAAGACGGAGCTTCCTAAGCCACGGTTGTCGGGAGGCAAGTGCGTCAGGGCCCAGTGAACGTGCGAGGAAAGTGTCACCGCCTGGCTGGCGCTTACGGAACCAGCTCAGAAGATTCCAAGACGAGGACGAAGGGCCAGTTCCTGCCCGCTCTCTCCGCCCGCTTCCTGCTTTCCAGACATTCTCTGCACATGAGGGTAAGTAGATGCAGGAAGAAAATGTAAAGTGCGAATCATTTTTCCCTTGATGTTGACTAGAAGGGTTTCCAACATTCCACGGGGACTATACAAACCTGTGTCCTTCCTCAGTCCCTGCCCCACTAGCAGGCTGTGTTCGGTGCAAGGAGAGGACTGACTGTGACTTTCAGGGTACGAGGAGCCGTTCCTCAGATTCATCCTACTGCCCACCCGCCCTGCTGGAAAACAGCAACGGGACAGAGAACACTGCCTCTGCTCAGCATTTCCTATAGACATTCTGCTGGCGGGTTCAAAAAGGAGCAGTATTTCTCTCACCGTAAGTCAGCATCTTGTCACAGTCTTGGCAACACGATCAGTCTGACTCAAACGAAAAGACCTGACGAAAGACGTGTGCCTCTTGGCGGACGTCACCCTAAGACGTTCAGACAATGGCACGAAACAGTCGCTCAGATTCCCTAAAGGCTGCGCTCGAGACACAGTCACGGGGCCGGCGCATCGGTGCAGTCGCGCCCTCTCCTCGCCGTGCTTCAGGCTGGGGTCCTTGCAATGCTAGGCAGCATCTGACCCCTCGTGTCCAGTGCCCCTGAGCTGGACTCAGGGGCTTTTAAAATCATCATCGCAATAAGGCACCTTAAACTCCCACGCCAACAACCTCCATCTAAGCATCTCAAAGCGTCTTGTATGCAAGTGGAAATTCTTAAAACCGTCAAAGGGGAGATGCATGCTGGCGGTTCTGCCACAAAGACTCCCACTCAGGCCAGTGGCAGGGGTGGGGCACCGAGGCTGTCAATCACAAAGAGCAGCTTGTTAGTTGCCTCCCTGCTTGGCCACACGGTACATTTTGGCCAAATATGCTTCCAGGGCCTACCTGGCAGGGATGTGTTACCACTGAAACCCAGGGTTACTGTGAAAACATTGATTATCCTTTGAGGATCGCCACCATCTACTGAAGGAAAGAGGCCATAGATCAACAGTGGGGAAAGGAGAAACTTCTGGACAGGAACACAACCAGAACAGCCCATCCTTTGGGCACTACCCCCACTGCGCTACAACTGCTGTGATTACCGACAACTCATCGAAAACATCTTTGTCGCAGGCACCAAGCGGAGTGCTGCATGAGTATCCCCTTACTTATCTCCACTGTAGAGATGCAAAAACAGGCTTGAGGACCGTCAGCCACATGCTCACGGTCACAGAGCCAGTCAGTGTAGACACTCCAGAGTCAGAACTCTCCCCACTACGCACAGACTCCCAGGATAGTCACAGCCTTCCCAGAAATGCCTGCAACTCACGCTCACCGCTTCCTGCCGCCCAGCACAGCCTCCTCGCAAAGACTGAATGCTAAGTGGTATATGTAAGGAGATGCTGGGGTAACGGGAAAGAAAACCAGTGTGCTACCGCGAACCACTGAAACCGACTTGACCATGTCAGACAGAAGACAACTCATTTTTCCACTAAATTTTCAATTAATCAACCATGGCTCACTTCCTTCTGGTCTCTACTCAAACAGAGGTCATCTCCTCGGCGAGGTCTTCCCCGACACCTACACATGAAGTGGCAGCCGCGTCCCCTCTGCCTTCTAGTCTATCCTCCTGACCTCATTCTCTCCTGACTCTGCCTCATTCTCTCTGTAGCGCCCACAACCACCCAAGATATTATAGTAATGTTGGCCATCTCTTCCCCCTCGTCTATGAAATCAGGGACTTTTTTCTACACATTGTTGTATTTCTGGTACTAGACAGTGCTTGGCCAATATTAGGTGTAATCTATTAAATGAAAGGAGGTATTTGTCGAAATCTTAAAGTATCAAAATGCTGCGCTACAGGCACAGAAGGCAGAGGAGGTGGAGTAACAAGTTCCTCGGTTCCTGCCCCTTCAGGTTCAGACCCACAGCTCCTGTGACATCCGCGCAGGGACGCTACCCTCTCGCCTCAAGCTACTTGCTGTTCCCTGCTATGCATTTTCCCACCTCCCAGCTTTTGCTCTGGGGTTTCCTCACTTTGGAATCCCATTCCTCCTATCCCTAGTCGAAGCCCGGCTTACAGGCCAGCTCTCCCATGAACCCAGCTCCATCCCTGTCCTCCGCCTGCCAAAGAATCACTCTTCTCTGAGCTGCACGCATTCTCTGTTCCTCTGTTAAAGCACCGATTTCATCCTGCCTTGTAGAAGCTTTATGTAGGTCTTCCCAACCATCCCCAGGACAAGATCTCTGCGCCTTATTCATCAGCTTTTCATTCTCTTACATGGCAAGCAGGTTGTTAGCCGAGGAGGAGCTTAATAAACGTCTCCAGAATGAACGCAATCAGGAGAGCACAGGCACACCAGCTCCCACAGGGGAGGACCAGCGCGCGCAGCTCAGACAAAGAGCAGGACACTCCTTGTGGAACATCCCAAGTTCAAGGACGGGGCTACTTATCCAAACCACTTTCAAGTCTTGTCTTTTTTCCTAGAAACAGTCAAAATGGTCTATGACTGAGCAGTACTTTTCATGGGGTTAGACTCCAGATTACAAATTGAAAGGCAAAGTGGCATTCGGAGGCTCCTGGCATTTATCTGAGGCACATGGACCCCGAGGTACCAGGTGACATGAGTACAGTTGGCACTAAACAGTGGGCACTCCCTGACTACAGCAGCATCCCCACGATCTCAGCGCCGACTGTACGACAGCAACCACGCTGCAGAGGGCCGAATGCTCGCTGGTCTGGGGCCCGGGCGGCGCACTCTGCAGGCAGCGTCTGGCGTGTGCCTCACAGGTAACTGTGCAAAGGACGGTCACCTCCATTACCTGCCTGATGGGACTGTCCAGGTGGCACAGAGACCACTGACGGGGAACACGGTGAGCTCTGTAAAGCAGACAGTGCAATGACCGGGACGTGTGCTGTCCACGGAGGACGTGTCCACGTCCAGGCAACTGAGACCGAGCAAGTCCCTCACCACTCATTTCCCTGATTTGGACTCTCAAGTCACATGCCATTAGGCTGAAGTCACTAGAGACAATGATGAATAATGCCGGACTGTGTTTAAACATAAGAAAATGTGGTCAAACGTGGTGGTGCAAGGAGCCTTGACTTTGGCTGGGGAACACACAATACAGTATACAGATGATATGTTATAAAATTGTGCATTTTGAACCTATGTAATCCTATTAGCCAATGCTAACAACTTTTTGAGTCCCCACTGTTCCCGGGAGGTGCTGGGAGGGAAGCAGCGGGGATCACCAGCCGCCAACCTTGGAGCTGACGGCCTGTCAGGCCTGAAGAGCAGCGGTGAAGGGAGCCAGCCAGTCACAGGGACAGTCCTGAAAGCACAGTCTGCAGGAAAGTGACTTGGTGCCACGAGATGTGACGATGTGACGGGAGAGGCTGGCCCAGCAGGAGGGGTCGGGAGGGCTCCCAGGGGGCCGTCACATTTGAGTGGAGCCTGAAGAATGAGTAGAAGCTGGCCAGGCTAAGGCGGGTGGGGGTTGGGAGGGCCACATTAGAGAAGAGCGTTAGGTCCTGAAAAAACACTGTCTCCAAAATATGAAAGGAAATGGCAAAGCTGAAATTACTCTTTAATAAAGTTCAAATAAAACACGACACATTGTCAGTTTCATTGTTAGGGTTTAGGAGTCACAAACACTGCCCTGTATTTTTTAAAAACGTGCAGGTTGCGATGCTCCAACTCCCTGAGACCCCTCGAGCACATGGAAGAGGACTGAGGAACCACGTGCCCCCTTAATGGAGGCGCTCCTAGGGCAAATGACTTCAAAAGCTGAAATGCAAACACCTTTAAAATACTTCTGCACCAAAAAATAATTTAACGTGGCAGGTGGGTGCATTTTACGGTATTTGATAGAATATGAGCTGGGAGCCTTCGAAATAAAAATACTATACGCCCCTGAAAGCTTGCCACAGCCCTCAGGGCATGGCGTCTTAGTGGGACCAGAGAACACCCCCTCGGCCTGAGTTCTGGGGGCCGGGAGGGTAGAGGAGGGTGGAGAGGAAGGCGGAGAGGCAGGTAGAGCTAGAACACCGTAGGCCTGCGCAGCTCACGTAAGGGTTCTGGGTTTTATTCTTGAGAGATGGGAAGAGATGTGGATGACGCATGTGTTTGCACAATCAGACTTACACTGTGGAATGTGGTGTGGAAAGGACATGGAAGGAGACAGGCACGAAGGCGGGGCCTGTTAGGAAGGTTCAGGAATAACTCAGGTAAGAAATACTGGGCATCTGAACCAGGGAACGTGAGGGAGGTTAGAGGGACACCCACACTGGAGGACCTTTTGGACTTTCATAAGGCAGCTTCTTGGGCCTGAGCTTGGACCCTTATCCAGAGTTCTGTTCCACAGTCAACAAGAGTGCCCTACCAAAGTGATACTCCAGAGCACTTAGTATTCTACAGAGGGCTGGCAAGAAGTCGAGGGGAGACCCTAAGGGAAATGCAGAAACGCACATCAGGGCATAATTCAGGCTTGGGGTCACGGTGTGTATGGGTTGAACAGTGGACCCATGTCCTGAACTCTGCAACCTGCGAATGTGACCTTATTTGGAAAAGGGGTCTCTAGGTGTACGTAAGTTAAGGATTTCTAAATACAACCATCCTGGGTGGG
The DNA here is from genome assembly GCA_028533065.1 of Trachops cirrhosus. NCBI lineage: Eukaryota > Metazoa > Chordata > Mammalia > Chiroptera > Phyllostomidae > Trachops > Trachops cirrhosus. Next base: position 182,994,857 of record CM052541.1, on the reverse strand, counting down.
CCCTAAATCTAATGACAAGTCTCCTTTAGAGAGAAGGGGAAAGACACAGGGAGGAGGAGGTGACCGCGTGAGGACGGAAGCAGGCCTGGGAAACTAACGGGATGCACTCAGAGCAGGCATGGAGACGGGCACCCCAAGAGGGACCCCAAACTGCTCCTCACCTCCACTTACTCCTCACAGACCCAGGGCCCAGGGCAGGCTGGGCAGGGGGCCTGAGAGGTGGTATGCCCTGTGCCAGCCTCTGGATGACCTTCTTCCAGTCCCACCCCTGGAGAGCTCGCTCTGTGGCCCCCCGAAGCCAAGGTCACGTTACTAGGGGGTGGTAGGGAGTGAGAGGACTTAGAAGGTGAGCAGAGCCTGTCTGGGGGAAGAATTTGAGAGAACGGCCAGTCAGAAGGGGAGAGAGGGATTGGAGAGGCTGAGAACAGCCACAGAGCCCAGGAAAAGCTTGAAAGAGATGTTCTCCAAGTTCTGAAAAGGAAAGTCTTTAACCTCTCCGCCTCCCAGCACCAGCTCCTCCATCCTGCCATCCCTCCAAAGCCAGGGCAAAAGTAGCAGGTCCCTGGCTGCTCAGCACCATCCTTGTCCTTCCTGGCTGGGGTGGCAGGGTTGAACTCCCGAGTCTGCCCTTGGGCTGCTGAGCATAGCTGGGCGGGTTGCCCACCACACGAGAGCACCGATGAGGGGTGCACAGGGACTGGACCCCAGCTGTGCTCCTCTCACCGCCGTGTACCCTCAAGGCAAGGGGGCCCCCTTCTACCATTGCACAAAGGTGCAGGCTGTGCCAGCAGCAGCCCTGTCCTCTCTGGGGTCAGCTGGCCTCGGTCCCCAGCAGCACACCCCGAACGGTCTCCTCCTCGTCTCCACACCATAGCACTGACTTCTCTGCCTCTGCCTCCATGAGGAAATTCCGTCCCCTGGGGCGATCCGAATCTCCACTCTCCTTCCTGCCATGTCCCCACATGGGAAGGGACTTCCTTTCCTGCCCAGCGCAGCCTCTCGCGCCCAACACTGCCGGAGCAGCTCAGAGACAACCCGAACAAGTACATACTCCTGTCAAAACAACGACTATCCCCTCCGGTGCAAAACTCCTCACCCACGTGTCACAGGAAAACCAGCACATCAGGCCAGGTCGACAGGCGTGTGAAAAAGCAAAGGAACAACAAGAACATTTTCTAGGTTTTACCACGTGGAGGGGTGGGCCAGGCTGGTTTACACAGAAAGCTGATGTACCTGTTTGAGAAAAACATGAACTAGCCTATAAACGCCTACGCCCATTAGAATCAGTATCACAAGAATGTATTCTTTCCTTGTGCACTTAAAACACAAAGAAAGAAAGAAAACTTTGAGACCAGTCGTATGACACAGTGGATGAAATGGGAGGTCAAGAAAACCTGGTCATTCGAATTCTCTTCATCACAGACTCTGATCTCCCATGACCAGGCCTGATTCCCAGCGTGCTTAACGACAGCCCTAGAAAGTGACACCGTGACGTCACAATGCAGAGGATGTTCGACCCAACCAGCGGTGACACTGTCGCGCACAGAATCTACTCACAATCCTTTTCTCCTGTCGTCCTGAAAACTATCGCACTAAGGAGGCACACTGGTCCCCATTTTACAGACGGGCACTAAGGCTTAGAGGAAGGCACTACGGTTAAGCCGCAGCACCGGATGGAGGCGGGATTTTAAGCGCGGGTAAAGTGGACTCCGCAGCCTGACCTGCTAACCAGCAGGCCATACTCCCTCCTGGGAGGGGCCCTCGGTGGGGCCCACAGACACCTTCCACCCACAGCTCAGACCACCAGGCAGCCCTGGGCAGCGACCTTTTCCCTCTAATCCTTGGTGTCTGCGTTGGGGAGAGTCCCCAGAGAGTCGTCCAACTCCTTCATCCTGCCAAACCCGTCTGGCCGAAGAGCCAGAGTGAAAAACGAAAGAAAAAGAAAATGCGAAGCATCCGTCTTCCTTCAGGCCTTTGTTGTATCACCTGCCCCCAGCCCCCACCCCACCCCCAAATTCCTAAACTAAAAACCTAATCCCCACTGTGATGGTATTTGGAGGCTTTTGGGAAGTGATGAGGTTGTGAGGGCACAGCCTTCCCGAATGAGATTGGTGTCCTTATAAAAAAGACCCCGCAGAGCTGCCGTCTGTCCCGCACATGTGGACGCCGGGAGAGGATGGCCCTCAGCAGACACCAGATCGTCCGGGGCCTTGACCTCGGGCCTCCTGGCCACCAGACCTGTGAGAAACACGTTCCTGCTGTTTATAGGCCTCCCAGGATGTGGGTTTCTGGTGTAGCAGCCGAACAGACCGAGACGCCTACCCCTTTTCACACTGAGGGGCCTGAGCTGGCCTGCGGGTTCCTGCTGGGACTCCGAGTCCAGCCGCTTCTTCATCGCAGGTTAAAATACTGAGAATTTCCAACAGCTAGAACAGTTCTACCTTCCTTTTAGTGCCTTCGGGAGACAGCAGTCTGTGTCCCGTCAGCACGGTCTGACTTGCGCTGGGACAGAGGGTGAATTCCTCGAACCTACAGCTTAAACAGCCCCTAGCCAGCGCTGATGCGTGAGATTTGCTGCAGAGCTGGGGGAGTGGGGGTTGGGGAAAGAGTGGCCGCCAGACTTCCATTCCCGCTGTGCTCCTAGCTGCCTACCGGGCATTGAGCAGCGCCTGTGTGCAGTTCCCGTATTAATTAAGGTTGGTCCTTAAGTGCTGGAGGGTGACTAAGCTCTTTGCTAATGTGCTGACGAGTCAGGGCCCTCATCAAAAGCACATTTCAACGCGCTAAGATGTGGCCTATAATGTCAGCCAGTTAAGAACCTCTGGGGTTGTGGGGATTGTTTGGGCTCCTTGCAGCTCTGACATTCTACCCTTCTGTGATTCTATCACGAGGGTAACACGCCCCCAGAGTCCCTCCCTCCATAGGAGACCACTCCCCCAGGGCTACCGTGGACAAAACAAGACAGACTTTCTATTCTGAATCACCTTCACCAATCAATAGGCATTGTGTCTGTGGTTCTTTCTTTTCTTAATGAAGTTGGTTTTTGTTTATTTGAGACGAATGCAAAACAACAGATACATTTCAAAAGAGTGGGGGAGCAGAGGAGAGACTTATTAGATTAAAAATATAATCAGGTGTCAGTCCAATGCGCCAGAGGACCTGGGAGCTCCTGGCAACTCCACTCCCTTGCTTCCCCTCCCAGCTGTCCCTGGGGGTGTGCTTGGGGCTGTGACGAGGTGTCCTCAGCAAATGTGCCCACCCCAAGCTCATGGAGTCAAGCTGGCCTTTTCAAAATCCTGCACTTTCCGGTTTTTCTCAGGGTGATCAGCCAAGCGGACCCAGTAACAAAGCCGGGGCCCCGTCCCGTCCCACCCTGGGAAAACAGCCGGACACAACAGCCCTATCTCTGAGTGTCAGCCGATCTCGGTTCCAACCAGCTAGCAAGAACGGAACGATTCGCTCGCCAAGGGCCGTGGGCCTGGCAGCCACCCTACTTGTTTTCACTTTCACGAAGCTGACACCCCAATCGTCCGAGCTGTGTGTCCTTGCTCAGGAGTGGACTGAGCTGTGTTTCAGCCTAGAGATAAGTAATGGCGGCCACCAGCTCCCGTGCCGAACGCATTCCATGCACTGTGTCTAATCACCGAACCTCAACGGTAGTTCCACCGCACAGACGGGCAAACTGCCAGCTCAACTGTCTCCTCTCTAGAGACGAGGAACCAAAGCTCCATGACGTTAACTAGCTCACTCCAGAAAAATGTGAGCTAAGAATAACTTTCCATGTATTCTGCCTACTCTCAAGTTGTAGTCTATTCTTGTTCCATTAAATATACTTTTTAAAACGTAACAGGAGAGATCTCTCAAGGATCTTTGAATCCTAGCAGTTGAATAGAAGTAGCTTCGTGTTCTATTTGCAGTTTCCCAAAGGCTGTGAAACTCAAGTCACTGGGCCTGACAGCAGGCTGAGGTTCCCCTTCCATCCACGCACAGCTGACACTTGTCACATCTCACTTTGAATTTAATGGCAGCATTCACGGTGGCACTTGTTTCCCTGCCCAAGCTTCAAGGTGTAGAAAAAGGGGGGTCCTGTTTAGGGCCACTGCAAGAAGCCTCTGCCCGGAGAAGGTATTCGTGAACCACTGCTCCAGGGAACTTCGCTGCTAGGCCACTGCGATCTGATTAAGTCCTAGGAAACAGGACACTTTCGAAAAGGAAAGGCTCACTCATGTTAAGTAAATAGATTCCCTAGATTCTTAAAACCAAATAAACAATAAACTGGCCACTGGCTAGAAAAGAGCAAAAAGATAAACTATGTAAGAACGGTTTTCTTTTTTCTGTGATGGAAAACCGAGCTGACAAAAAACTAGTCATTTTTAGAAAAACAACTGGCTTCTGCCTGTGTGAGTCTCTTTTGTGTGCATCTTCTGCTTCCTGTATAACACACACCTGAAGGCCTTTTTAATATGCAGACCCTAGTGATGTGCATAAGCATCATTTCAATCCACGGCTCCAGCTCTGATCTCGGCACAGTGAATAGTGTTGGATAGAAGAATATTGGTATTTGGAGACAAATGGACAGCATTCTCATCAAAAGCCAGACCTGGGGGCTGGAGTCAGACCGTTGTGAAGGAGACGGGCTTTGACTGTGGCCAGGCCTACTGCACACAGGTGGGGCCCGGGCCCGCCCCAGCTCCAACTGCAGAACCCCCCGCCGGTCTCTGCTTTGCGGTGGTCTCCATCCAGGCCTCACCTTTGGAAGTCTTGCTTCTTTGTAACCTGGGTGGACTCTGGTCACTCTGCTATGACCTCCAGCCCCATGAAGTGTGTGCTCGGGCGCACGCTTACGTCTCCACAGGCAAAATAAAACTCTTGAAAACATGGACACTTCTGGCAAGAAAACCCTCCTTCTTCTCATTTACTCTTCTCCCTTCCCTGTCAGCACTGGAAGTGGGAAGGAAACATTGAGGAGGGACGTGCATTTGCTGTGTCCCCTTCCTCAGCCCGTGTGACAGCGCGTTTGGGGACTTCTAACTATCAGCACACCTCCTTAGGAGGGTCCTTTCAGATGAGACAAAGTAAGAATTTGTCTCAGTTTTCATACGTTAAAAAAAATCTTTTGAGTGGCAAGTGCTGCTCCTCCATAATATCCTTCTCCTGACCCACGACAACCAGGCCAAGTTGCCAGAGGTACCCTCAGGTTCTCTCCCAACTGTGCGAGCTGGCGTCTTAGCTATCGGAAAGCCACACTGACTTCTCTGGGGGATGTAAACATTCATATGAATTGTATGAATGGTATCTTTCTGGGTACTTGAGCTTGTATATAAAAGTTTGGATAATAAAATGTACATATACATGTTTCTAGTTTATCATCTTTCTTCAACTGTCTATAGTAATAGCCATTTGATCTAGTTGTATATCTGGGGATTAAAAATTTTAATTTTTAGAGCCCTGGCTGGTGTGGCTCAGTGGATTGAGCGTGGGTCTGGGATCCAAAGGGTCCCTGGTTCGATTCCCAGTCAGGGCACATGCCTGGGCTGCAGGCCAGGTCCCCAGTTGGGGGCGTGCAAGAGGCAACCACACATTGATGTTTCTCTTCCTCTCTTTCTCTCTCCCTTCCCCTCTCTCTAAAAATAAATAAATAAAGTCTTTAAAAATTTTTTTTAAATTTTTGCTATAACACAAGAATGTGTGAAAATGAGATTTTATTTCCCTGTAGGCCACAGGTAGAGCCTTTTCTCTCTGCTATTTAAAAAACTGTTTGACAGAGATGTGTGCCTTGGAAGAAACAAGGGAAGTGAATGGAGCATGTCTGACATAAACTAAAAGGCTCGGTGAGCATCTATAAAACCATAGCTAGACCCAGCCTGCCAGGCCCCGCCCCGTACGCCGTCCAGTGAAGGAAAGCCCAGCCGTAACAACGGTGACCCAATGCCTGCACGACGGTGTGAGATAGGCCTGTTTCCACAAAGGGGTTCAGAAATGGCGCGTTTAGAGTGACTGTTAGTAACGAGTAAAGAGGGTTTCCGCTAAAGCATCAAATTTGACCCCTTTCTTAACTGCTCGTATTCCTAAATCATTTAAAAGATGACTTGCCTTGGATAAAAGTAATCATCTATGCGCAATTCCTGTACAGAGACCATTCTGAAACAGAGGTTTGGGGTTTTTTTCCTTCCTCTCTAAAGAATGTATTAACCACGTTAAAAAAATTCCTTAAGACCACCCATCTCATTTGAATGAGATCTCAGTATTAGAATTCAAAGTGAGAGGCCAAAATTTACTTACAAAACCAAACCTCCCACATCAAGGATTCTTTCAAATTGTGTAAATGCCCAATAGCTTCAGTCTGTCAAAGTCACCTAATACTGTTTTTAAAACCAACTCAACATGCTGGACGTCCCTAGAGACGGACGACTTTAGAAAGCTTTCCTGTCCCACAGCGATGGAGTGTGGACTGTTGAATATTCATGCTGCTTCACAAAGAGCTGGTCCAGATGCTGGGGCAGAGGGCAGTGGGGGCTTCGGGACAGGGAATGCACCCAGGGAGCAAAAGCAGCAACCTCTGCCCTTCCTCTGGTGCCTTGGGGTTTTTAAAAAGATGACTCTTCTGCCAGCTGGGCCCCGGCTGTGCACCTGATCACCAGAAGTCCCCCTCCAGCGAAGTGCTAGGACTGCCCAGGAACGCAGTTCTGAAGGAAGCGTCCTAGTTTTAAGTTTGTTCGCTATTCTTGTCCTCCCACCCCTGAACCTCCTGTCCATTTTTACTCCTCATTTAAGAGTTCCACAGTCATTTGCTCATTTTTGCACCAGATGTCCATGTGAATCCTCCGATCTATACTGTTCCTTTTTGGGGGGTGGGGCAAGGGGGATGGGAGGAGGTGGGGTGGGAGCGGGGAGCCGGATGAGTGGTGAAGTCTGTAAATCTGCCAATTGCCAATTTAGTTACTAAAGAACAGAAAGAAACCCTTTTTATTTCTGTATCTAATGGGGGGAAAGTGTCAAGCAAGGGCTGTTTCCTACAGGTGCCCGTGTTTGGATTTCTCTGCAGTTTTTTAAATTTCTTGCTACAATACGGTGCAATCCATAAAACCACACTGTCCCACTGGGCAGAGAGTCAAACGAAACAGATGTTGTTGAAAAGCTGACAGCTGTGGCCACATGACCCTCGACTTTCTCCAATCTTCCACTTATTTAATAGAGAACGTTACAATCAGAAAGAATTATATTCAATTTAACAGAAAATAGAGTATAAGCAGAAACTGAAGATAGCTGAGGGACCATCTTTAGGAGTTGTATTTAACCCATGTTGTAGAATGCATAATAAAAAAGGTCGTAACATTCAAAAATATCTCAGCCTTTCAACAAATAACAAACACAGAAACTGACAGGGATTCAAGGCAAGAGGCCGCGAGAGGCCTGAACCGTGGACGCCTCCGTGGCCAGATGCACAACAATACAAACTTCTTGGCCGCTACACGGAGATGAAGCACAAAGAAAATGACTAACAATCAAAGTCAGTTTCAATTTTTATTATGAATGGCCAAAGTGACAGCATACTGTGAAAGTGTTGGGTTCTCACTGATTGAATTTCAAGAGACCACAGACTACAGCATTCCAAGCACTTTTAATTTGTGACAGAGCCAAAAACAAACAAAAGAATGATAAAAATATTCTTTTAGGTATAAAGAGTGCTCATACTTGAGTTTTTTCCCTGCAGGTATTGTGGACACTGGTAATTTCCCAAACACAAATCCTGATCTGAATACTTAGAGCAAAGTTTTATAACCTCTGCCTGAATACGAAGCCAGTAAGAAATGTACTTATAAAGTATGTTTACAACGCAACACAATATGCCCGCTCATTGTCGCTCTGTTCCGCCCCCACCAGGCTTCTCTCCGACCACCTGGCACCTGCTGTGCGTCACACTAGGACACGGACGCTGGAGTGACACACCCAGGAGACTATAGCAAACCCTGGACTGTCTCAAAGCTGCATTTGTTTCAATGAAAGCTTAAGACTTTCAATATTTGAGACTATCCAAGGAGATGACTAATAATAATGGAAGAAAGCCTCCAGTCAAGAACTATAGTCTATGTATGTTGTGTTAAAAAAAAAAAAGCTATGGTTCTAGTAATCCGTATGTGGTTCCAACACAATGCGCCTTCTTTCCTTCGAGGGGTCTCCTTGCAAACTGTCCTTCCCAGCACTGGTGCTGGGTGCCGATACGGATGGAGTCTGGTGCCACTCATGCTCCCATCAATTCTGGTCCCAGTGGAAGTGCGTATCTCTTACAGATGCAATACTGTTCGTCTGAGTGGATCCTCAAAAAGAACAACTATGAACTAGAAACTCATAGAGTTTGTGTTTCGAATTTATAAAATTAAACCTGCTCCAACAGGTAATAGAGGGAGGCATGCTTGCAACCTCTGGATTCAAGCAGACACAAGGCCTGAGAGCACAGAGCCTTCTCAACAGGCAACGGCGGGTTCCTTTTAACGCTTCCTGAAACAAGATCCGATGTGGCTGGTGCACATTAGAACTGTGAAGCACGTCTGTCTCACTTATTTCTACAAGGCCTGGGACACAGGAAGCTGCCAGAACTTCATTCATCTTGCCTGTTGACAAAAGGAACAATAACTGGTCATCACTGGGCAACGGAATAACTTTTCCTAGTTTTTTTTTTTTTCTCATGATAATTCCTAAAGAAGAGATGGTGTCAATACAACAGCAAATGTTTCAATGTTTGATGAATTTCTGTGCTCTACAACGCCACGTCTTCGCCAGTGCGCGCAGTGCTCATCTCTCTCCTCGTGCTCGGCTGGTTCGGGAGAGAGCCCTGTCCTGGCCGGCAGGACGCCCAGGCTCCAGGTGCGGTTCCGCCAGGAACTGACAACGTCACCTAACCTCGCCGGGCCTTGGCTCCTTCCCAAGAGGCCAAGAGGACTTCAGTGGAGGAGGTGTAAGAGGGAGGCCACTCCGACCACGCTATGGGTCCATGCAGTCCTGCCCCCAGAGTGCCCTACAGCACGACCAGGTACAGCCACCTCGGTTGGTGGCATTGGTGCAGCTTACAAAGCCTGTGCTCAGGCTGCCTGTGGTCCCGGTTCAGCTTGGCGTCTAGAACCAGCTGAACTTCCAAGGGAGTCTCAAAATATCTACTAGCATCTGAAGTCAATTAAAATCTTCTTAAATGATGATGTGATGAAGTTATAGGGACGTAAAATTCTGAAAACACTCATTTCTGTATCTTTTACTGTTTCAAGATCTAAGAGTGGCATTTTTTGGTACCTGTTTTCTTAAATTGTGAAATAATTATGTAAAAGCTGAAAACACATGAGCAGGTAGGAGAGCTTGGAAGCGGTAAGTAAGAGCATGCTACACCGCCTCACAGTTCCGTTAGTCGGACTGGTTTACGCAATCATGCCAAGGAACTTGACCAAGACACACACCTGCCGGCACAGGCGGGGTCCAGACAGCAGGGGCTCTGACCACTGGGCCGCACTGCCTCGCCACATCCCGTTCCACTGACCATGGATCGGGGCTGGGAAGGTTAGTTAGTGTGACCTTCACAGCCGCCACAGGTACAACCAAAAATCAGGTTAAACATTTAAAAATTAGGGGCAATTAGTTCTCATTAGTAACATAATGATAAGCTTCAGTAATTGAAAACCTGTACTGAGCAATTTTGACGTTATCTTCATGCCTCTGTGTTTGGTAAAACTTACATAACCCAAAATAACCATTTGTTATTTATATCGTTATACTATTCTATAGTAGAATTATATTACATATTTTGGAAGGCATCCTGACTCTGATGTATGACAAGAAAAATGGCTGAGTAATTTTTTTTCATCTTTCTACTGTAGTTCTGGCAGAAGGGGGAGACACAGCTTTGTGAAATGTGTGACCGGTCCACACAAAACAAAACCGGCACCAAGATAACATCTACTAACTTAAATTAATCTAAGCGTTTTGCTAATGAGTGTTTGCAATGAGTTCATCCTTCGGACACTGACTTAAAAGTCAGTCAAAGAAGAAAACGACAAAGAAGCTCAGTCATTTGACCCCACAGCTTTCACAATGAAGTCACAGAGCCCCTTTCTGAAATCTGCAGAAGACTGGCTAGGGTGTAACAGGACCGGGTGGCCGTGCAGAGCAAATCAGCACTTGTGTGGTAAAAGGCACAGAGATCCCAGTGTGGAACAAAAGGAAAAAGACACAAATTTGCTCAAATTGTGGGGAGGGGGGCACCCAAGGATGATCTATTAACACACCCATATGTACCAATATAGACTAAATTTGTTTCTTTGTTGCCAAGTAAGAGAAACATTTCTGCCTTGACAAATGACCTTGAAATGGACAAAGAGTAAGTAAAACGTATTGTGGAATTCTGGCAGGCATCTTCGTGACCGTGGCTTTCTGGGGTACGTTAGTGCGTATCCGATGGGGTGGCTGTAAGTGGACGTGAAATGATGTCACCGAGGAAGGTGGATATTCACAGTAAATATCAAGTGCTCAGCACAGAATGTGGACATCATGGTTTGATCTGGAGACAGTTTTAGTTTTCACAGTCCCTTCACATTTAGGAATCTCAGGTCCTTACAACGGGGGACCCAGCCTGCACACGAGCCAGCCAAGATGGAAGGGCTTCGGCGACTTGTTCCATGTCATACAGGCATGCGAGCCACTGAGGCACTGAGCAGGAAGGCGAACCAGGTCTTCTGACTCCCAGGCCAGCACTCTTGCTTCTCCACATGCTATATCTGTGGCCACCAAGACTGATATGGGCGAATGCATCATTTATTATTCTGATCCACCTGTTCTGCGTGGTTTTGATACTATCACTACTGCCCCTTACATATTTGGTGCCTGACATTGAACACCCTGGAAGACAATTAGAACTGTCTCCACAAAGCAACTCAGGTTTGGAGGAGTGCCTCTACCCAGCAACCCACAGCAAATGTCAGAACTGGAACTCACATCCCCTGCACCTCCCGCTGTGGTGCGTGCTGGGCCACGGAGGAGAAGTGTCATGCATGCTACGGAGGCCCACCTTAACTGTCACAAAAGAAACCCCCCTGCTCCAGAGCTCTGCCACTGGGTGGACATTCCAGACAACGTGGCTTCTTCCAACTCCATACACAGCTGAAGTTTCTGTGAAGCAGCACATTCGCACTCCTTCGGGGGTCATTCTGTTATCAGTCATCTGGGGATCACTCTCTGTCATCTGGGGCCAGTGTACCTCCCGATCCCCCATAACACTGGCTATAATTTCATAAGAAATGAAAAGTAGGAAGCCAAAAAGCCCACTTTTAACGAGAACATGGCCCAAAGAATAAGGCTTTAAAAAAATAATAATAGAGATGTAGCCGTGCCTGGAGGTGGAAATAATACCTGGAGGTAATTGTGAAAGTTCTAGAATCAGTTTTCTGCAGCTCCAGTTGCCAAATGACATATTTGCTGCAACTATCCTTAACTCTGAAATGCAGTTATTCTTTTAAAAATGGGTAAAATTAAGGCAACGTGGAGGTAGGCACTCCTTCCTTATGCAGCTGTAACTCACTGGGGGCTCCTGGGTCCAGGTAACTGACGTATGTGTCTCATGCACTCCATGCAAACAGCCCTGACAAAGGAGAGGTATGAATCCCGCATTGCAAAGGAGAAGAACGAGGTTCAAAGAGGTTAAATAACCCAGCCAAGATGACACAGCCGGAACGTGGTCAAGACCGGATTTCAAGCTAAGTGTGCCCGAGCACCCAAATTCTCTGCCTTTCCTGTCACAGGCTGCTCTTGCCAGACATGCAAGTGGCCACCCCATACGGTGACCCTGCTGCTGATGGCTGGCAGAGACCAGGACTGAGGGAAGGCCCAACTGCTTTCAAAGCATAGCCTTTCTTACACACACCCAGCTCTAGAAGTAGTGGCCCAGTTTCTATATTAATTATACAGGTCACAGAAGGAGGGGGAATAAGGACCGGGCAGACAGTGTCTCCTCAGAGAAAGAACCAGTTGGGAAACTGCATGGAGAGTAAATTAACGCAAAGGTTTCTGTGATCTGTTCCACATTTTTCCTCCTTAAGTAAATGTGTTCTGATTTCCAAACGACCTGTTAGCAGGCTAGAAACTGCCTACGGCCTGAAGAGTCCCTTCTAAATCACAGGTGAGAAAGAAAGGGCAGGGAGGACACCCCGGAGAGACTGAATTACAGAGGCTTGGACCTCTTTTCAATTAATTAACCTCCTTCATTTCTTCCCCCAGTAAACCTGTCCTCAGAGCTGCCAGTGATCAGCAAAACTGACCTGCTGGGACTCGCATAGGAGGAGGACACGTGTGATTATAAAGCCAGCGGACGGAAAACCTGCCCGAAGAGGCATGTGCCAGCACTAGTGCTCCGGGGTCAATCACCAGTGGGCCAAATATGGAGGTGACAGGGCTGCAGCAAGAACACCAGGGCCTCCCAGGCACTCTCAGATCTGAGCCTCAGCCGGCGGTCCTGCCACATCGAAAGGGAAGTGCCAGAGGGACTCGGGGTTGCCAGACCCCGATCTGCCTCGCCCAGCTGGTCCTGCCTCGCCCAGCTGGTCTGGAGCAGGGTGGCTGGCGCAGAGCACCCCGGACCGGTGTGTGCACACATGTTCCAGCACCATTTGCTAACCGATTTATTGTTCCACCGTTAAAAACCCACTGAAGATGTGCCGAGCACCATCCTGTTAGAGTACAACACTATGAAGTCAGAGCTGCCCAAGTGCCAAGGGTAAGTGAATGGAGGCAATATTCCCTACTAGGGAAGTTTATTTCTATCATGGGGGATCTTGGGGGTTCCTCTGTGAAAATGAGATCATGTTCTGTTTCCTCACCACACATGGATTGCGCATGCAACCTTAGATTCCCCAAAGGAGCTACTTCATTCTAACAGAATGGAAAGAAGAATCTTATTCGTGCTAAAACACACCTTAGGAATTACGGGGCACAACACTTTCATTTTAAACACAGGAAAATGAAAGCTTGGAGCGTTCACACCTGCCCATGGGCACACCAAGAATGAAAATCTACACGATCTGGCATCTTGTCCTACAATGCACTGCATGTCCTATAATGTCCCTTATTCATTTAATTCAACCACTTCAGATATTAAATCCTGAAAAAAATATGCCACTTGGTATGAATGGTCCAAATACAGCACAGACTTTTGGATGATCCAAACGTAATGGACTTCTGGGCCATCACGGGCTGAGCTGTTCTTACAGGTGCCTAAGTCCAGTCGCCTGTGAACGGGTGGAGGAAGGCCAGAGGCCCAGGGGCCTGCGGAATGCCCCCAGCTAGCGGTTCAGCACACCGGTTAAAGTTGTGCAGCCTGCAGTCAGACTCCTTGAGACCTGCATCTCCGACTTCGCTCTTAATTATTAAGTGTGCAATCCTTGGTATGTTTACCGTGAGCTCCCTCAACTGTAAAGTGGCAATTAATACCCACTGCCCAGGCCAGCTGTGGGGACTGAGAGAGGGGCTGTGTCCATCACAGACAAGGCAGGGATGCTCATCGATGCTCAGGCTACAGGAACACGGCTGAAGTCTGCCATTCCCTCTGTCTGGCATGCTGTTCCCTCTGTTCTCCACTTTGAGATGAACGTGTAGTCAGCCATTGAAAATACTCTGCTTGATGGCTGCCTTTTCAAGTGGCTAAGGCCCAGTCACCAGCCTGCCTCAATCCCCTCTCGGGGATAGCCCTGTCTCATCATCTTCTCCCTCCTTCCCCTGACCATGAGCTAAAAACGTGAGCGAAAGCAGTGCACAGCCCTCACCTTCCTTCTGGATCGGGGCGTCCGTGATTCTGCTGCCACACATTCCACACCACTCGGCCACCACGGAGCCGGGACCCCTCCCTTCTCCACGCTGCTCCCCAGCCCCAGCAACCACGCTCCCCCCACTCCCACCACCTCCACCTCCAATGCTCCCCCCTCCCCTTGGCCATTCCTAGTCACAGGAGACAATCCCCACGAGCAACTAGCAATCAGAGCCTCTATATGTTTTTACAAGGGAAAGCTTATGCCTGTGTTGAGATAGAAGGAAAAAAAGGAATTTCTGTTCACAACTCACAGAGGACCTCACAAGTCTGACTCTGACACCCTGAACTCTGGGGATGGGTGGTGCTGGAGAGGATGAGAAGCAGAAGAGAAAGAAGAGCAGGCAACCTCCCCATTAACTGGATGGGAGGACCAGACCACACCACAGGCTCCAAGAGAGCAAAGCCAAGGTCTGTCTGTCCCTTATAAAATCCCCACCCCCTGGTGCGGGGCTTCTCAATGGGTGCTCACTGAAGGACCGAAGGAATGGAAGTGCAATAGCACTGAACAGTCATCCCGGAAGTACCAAGTCTACCTGCCACACCTGCAAGCATTTTGCGCCACCTGTATGAAATCGGTCCCGGGACATGGGTGCCCCCGGCAGCAGGAGCCCCGACCCCTCAGAGGCCTGGGGGCTGGGGGCTGACACCGAGTGCTCAGGAATCTCACAGGGCAGCCTGCTGTGGACAGCCCCCCTCCTCGCTTAAAGGTCAAAAGGTTTGATTCTGGGTTTCCAAGAAGAAGCACTGCAACATTTAACATTCATGCAGTCAAACCGAACCCATCGGGTAACAGATTTTTAATAATTTTAAACATTAACGCTGAAAGACTTTCAATATTTTTATAGGCATGCCACCTTCATGCATGAAGTATTATACTCTAGAAACCCAGGACATTAATTATGTTTTATTTTTAGAGTATTAAAGAAGTTGGTTTAAAGAAGATGGAATTTGCTGTAAGCAAATTCCAACTGGTGTCCTCAGCTGTCTTCACAACTGAACTGGAGAGGTGACATGGTCACTCAGTCGAGCAGATGCTTTTTTTTAATAACTGCAGAAACAAATGTGCAAACTGAATTAGTGGCAGAGAACTGATGTGACTTGGTCAAGTAAATGGCAGGCCACTCGTCTCGGATGCCAGAAAATGCAACCCCAGGAGAGGTGACCACTGGAGCACTCTGGACAGGAAGACCCACCCCACAGGATGGTGAGCCCTGGGCGGAGCAAGGCCCAGGGTCGGAAGGGACAGGTAGCCAGAAAAGCTCGGGGCCCAGCCTGGCTGACTCAGACGGGCCTCCATCACATCTTTGTACGCATGCGCTTTACTTCCTGACCTGGAATACGTATTTGAAACTGGGCACTGGCTACTTAAAAGAACAGCCAGGAAGGTAAGCGCGTGAAATTAAAAGAAAAAAGACAGACAGTCACTCCTCACGTGAGTTTGGTGGGATGTCACTGGTAAATGCGTTCAGCCCGTTTGGACGAGTTGTCTGAGTTCCCTGCCTTTATCTTCGTTTCACACAGTCTCTCACGATCTTGCAAAATGACCAGGACAGTCACACAGTCACAGTGAGAGAGGGCACAGGGCAGTCATAGCAGATGCAATGACCAGGGTTGTATTTACTCCTAAACCACAGAGCAGAGAGGACTCAGCTGGGACACTGCCTGCTGAGGCTTCACCAAGGTTGTTCAGCACACAAAGTAATGCCTCTGATGTCTGGGACACACTCTACTTGAATTGCATGTCTTTCTTTTTGCTTTTCTTTTCTTTTTTTACAGAATGATAGTTTTCAGGAAGGCATGGTGCCTTATTTTAGCAAGGTCACAGAGAACTCCAAACATGATCCAAGTTCATGAACCACTAATAGATACTTTTTCTACAAACACAGCACCGTTTTGGGAACATCTGTCTTGGGTGGATCTGAAAGCACACTACAGAACGAGGCATGATTTTTTAATGGGTTGCCTTCTGTAATCACATCCTCCAGAATCCTTGGCTGGGCTTCGGGGTAAGAAAATCTCTTGACTGGTAGTGTCTGAGAGCTGACATGCACCCCATCTGTACCCCACCCAAGTGTCCTCGTGCACTCTCGGGCTGATACAGGACATCTCGAGACACGTCTCAGAGCTCCCGGGCACAAAACCTGCATTCCACCCAGAGGTCCAGAGTCGTCCCATGCCCTTCCACAGACCTTGACATTTGTGAGGGACACATCTCAGGAGTGAGCAAACCCCGAAATTACAAATCCCACTACAGTATGGAATTTCCCCCTAAAACAGGTAGGTATGGAGTGAGGAGTGGAAAAAGGCCGAGTGGACACATGAAGGACAGCAGCCAACTGGGCTGACTCGCCCACTAAGTGACACACTGCCACCCATGTGCCTTTCAGTCAAGGCTGGTGCCCTCTGTGCCTTAGCCGGAGGACAGGCCTTGACATGCGGCGAGGCAGCTGGGAAGAGCTGAAACCACACGCACTGGAGCCCGGAGCACCGAGGGGCCCGAGCGCTGATTTGCAGTTCACCTCCTACTTTGAAGCCTCGTGAGTCCAGTGTGCAGGGCACCTGATGGCCGGGCGGCTGGGAGGAGAGGCCCGTTTGCCCGGTCAGTCCCACACGAGACCCTGCTCACTCCCACCCCACAGTGTCAGAGATTCTCACTGAACTAACGTGTGGCTTTTGTTTGGAAAGGCTTGTTCCACAGTGATTTTACATACTCTCAATGAATCAGGTCAAATGAGAGGCCACCACAAAGGCAGCCTTCCCCTGGACCCTCACAAAATCCCCTCTGAGGAAACTCGCTTCTCATGACCTCAGGGGCCACTTTCTTGATTGGCATCTAATTGCCCTTCAAGATGTCTTACCACCTTTTAAGGGTCAGAGCCTTGTCAACGTCAGGCATCACATTTTGGGAAGCTGAAATGCTTCCTTGGGCACAAATTCCTCCCTGAAATTATGATGTGTATTAGAGGAAAGTTTGATCCACTTTACAAGTAATAATTCCAGAGGGAATAGCCTCTTCCATTCAATGTTAGGTTTTGGAAAAATATCAGGAACACGGTTGAGTCTAAATAACCTTTTTTCCTCTTTAAGTCTCTCCCTACTTTCCCCTGATCATCCATACACTGATAAATATGCCACAAAACCCCTCTAAGCTGTATGTACGTTTATCATTTGAGGAAGGCGGAGAAGTAAACTAATCATGTAAATGAACTCCTGTGGCCCAGCACCATCAAAAACAGAGGTCTCCACCTGTCTGGTGTGGTTCAGTGGATTGAGCACCAGCCTGCAAACCAAAGGGTCGCTAGTTCGATTCCCAGTCAGGGCACATGCCTGGGTTGTGGGCCAGGTCCCCACTTGCGGGTGTATGAGAGGCAACGAGTCGATGTGCCTCTCACACTCTGATGCTTCTCTCCCTCTCTTTCTCATACGTCACTCAGCGTATGTATCTCAGGTGAAGGAGGGCTTTGCATGGACCCTGCCTCTGACCAGCAGTGCTCTGCACCAGGGGCAAGGCTGGTGTGAGCGCTGATCTCTTACAGCAACTGTAGAGAACATCGAAACATGCCAACACACGGCAAACCGGAATCTATCGGGAAATGGAGGGATAAAGTTGCCAAATTTAGCAAATGAAAATAATCAAGAAATAATTTTTAGTGTAAATATGTCCCAAGTGCTGCATGGGGCACGCCTATACCGAAAATTACTTGGTGAGTGTCTGCAGTTCAATCTGCCTGGGCGTCCTGCACTCTGCCCAGCCCCCTACTAGGGAATCCAGTGGTGGGTGCCTCAGAGACACTGAGCTGACACAAAGGGTTGTGTTCCCCTTTCTCCTGCAAGACGGGCACTCTACAACTGCAGGTGTTTGTCCTTCACTACGTATTCCTGACTTTAAGAACACCCCTGTTACAGGTTCTCCTCTTCTCCATCAGGTAATTACTGTGAGTGGGCTGTGTGTCTGGGACTGTTCTAGGAGCTGGAGACAGAGAGCTGACTGCAGGGTTGCCTCTGATTGAGAAAGAGAGTGGGCAGAAGTGTGAGAGTGGCATAAACAAGTGGGCGGGAGTGTGAGAGTGGCATAAACGAGTGGGCGGGAGTGTGAGAGTGGCATAAACAAGTGGGCGGAGGTGTGAGAGTGGCATAAACAAGTGGGCGGAAGTGTTAGAATGGCATAAACAAGTGGGCGGAAGTGATGGAGAGTGGCATAAACAAGTGGGCGGGAGTGTGAGAGTGGCATAAACAAGTGGGCGGAAGTGTGAGTGTGAGAGTGGCATAAACAAGTGGGTGGAAGTGTGAGAGTGGCATAAACAAGTGGGCGGAAGTGTGAGTGTGAGAGTGGCATAAACAAGTGGGTGGAAGTGTGAGAGTGGCATAAACAAGTGGGCAGAAGTGTGAGAATGGCATAAACGAGTGGGCGAGAGTGTGAGTGTGAGAGTGGCATAAACAAGTGGGCGGAAGTGTGAGTGTGAGAGTGGCATAAACAAGTGGGCGGAGGTGTGAGAGTGGCATAAACAAGTGGGCGGAAGTGTGAGAATGGCATAAACAAGTGGGCGGAAGTGTGTTATAAAAGCAACAAGTGGGGAAAAGAGTCACCGGGGCTCCAGGTGGGCACTGTTGTGGACCAGCTGCTCCTCAAGGCTTTCTCTAAATTATGACGTAGAGAATGTGTGAGTATGAGGAGTGTGGAAAAGTGTGTGTGTGTGAGAGAGAGAGAGAGAGACAGAGTGAGAGAGAAACACACCCCATTTAAGAACGCCTGGCCATCCGCCACGTCTTTGGGGGAAACCGACGGCGAGCTGTGCTAGGAAGGCCCACCTAGGACCAGGAAGCAGGGCCCTCGCTTCCCAGCAGCGCGTCCACCTGCAGTCAGGAGCAGCGTGTGACCAGAAGGAACACGTGGATGCGGATGGGACCAAGACGCCCGCCCAGGGCAGTGGGTGGAGTGTTGTCTCCACCTGGGAACATGTTAGAGATGGAGTTCCCCTGGATCCTGAACCCCGTTCCTGCTCGAAAGGGACCAGGACGAAGATCTGATCTCGGGCGGTGGCAGCGGCACCGACCAGAACCAGGAACCTGGCCGTCAGTATCAGTCCTAGTTGACGACACTGAGCCTGCGGCTTGCACCAAAATTCAAAGAAAGGACTTCCTTTTCCATTTACAGTAAGTAAATGAATGTTTAAAACTTTAAAATATACTAAAATGTCTATCCTTAACACAGTGCTTCTCTGAAAACACATTTTTTTAAAGAACTAAGAAAAAACCCACTGCTCACTTTAACCTCTAAGAATCGCTCTGCTCTTGGGCACCCGAAGGGTGGACGTGCAAAGGCGGCCCCTCGGTCTCACTGCGCCCACCCCTCGTTTCAATCCTGCCGGATAACGCCGGGCCCTGTGGAATGAAGCAGCTTGAAACTGATGCCCTTTTCACAGGAGACAACCCAGACTGTCCAGTTCTGAGTCACACTCCTAACAAGCAGACAATCTCAAAGGGCGTGTCTTGCACAGCAGCAACTCCACGGTGCCCGTGATGCTTTCGGGTAACCAGAGCCACACAGGAGTGCAGAAGAGAAGAGGAGAACCACAGAGTCTCAAGTCCAAGCGGGCTTACACTTGGCTCCCTGAGCTAACTTCCCTGAAAGTGGCCTTTGCCCAGGCAGCCTCTCTTGTGGCTGGGCCTTTCTCTGGAAGCTTCTGTTTCTTTTTGGGCAGCCCCAGGGGCAGGGAGCCTGAATCCGTGCCCTCCGCTACCACAAAGGGTAAGCCCAATCCTTCAACTGCACCTCACTTTGTTTAAGCCAGGGGCCCTTAAGCCCCTCGGATGCTGTCCGGGGTGAGTACATCAATCCTCATCTGACACACACAGTGTTCCCCAAATCCACGTCAGTCTCACACGCAGGCATTCAAAACGGGTTCCTCCATGGACGGAAATGGAACCGAGTTGAAACTTCAGGTGCGACCTGATCTGTGGGAGCAGGATAACCCTGTGGAGGACCGCCCCCATCTCAGCCTGGACCACACGGTTCTGCTGCGGGTCCGAGCTTTCCCTGGGTCTGCCAGCCACGTGAGTCTGGAACGACACCAAGCCTCTGCCTCATGGGTTACCATTGAGCAGCATGTCCTTGTCCCACACCCCCAACAACTAAGTTTTCTGGACCCAGGTACACAACTCAGCCAACATTTTAGTTCTTCTTCCCTCTTTGGGTCCCCTAGAGATTTAATCAGCATACATGGTATCCATTGCCTCATTCAAATCAGCAAGAAATGAGTTGAAGAAGGTAACCCTGAGGTCAGAAATCTCTTCCCCCCCTTTCAGCCCCTATCAAGGGGCCTCTGACAACCTTCAAGAGCTGAGAACAAACAGAAAGCCGCTGGGGCAACGCCACCGCCTCTGAACCCATCCCTGTGCCCGCGTGCAGCAGTCCCGCTACTCCTGGTTCCCGGATGTCCTCGTCCCTCACCTCCCTCGTCTTGTCTTGGTGCTCGTTTTTCCTCCCTCTGACGTGGGCTGCGGCCTCTGACCTCTGCTCCGCATTCAGGAGCGTGTCACCCAGCTCCCCCACGTGATGTGCGGGGTCCTCCGCCCACCCCTGCAGCCCCACTTCCCTGGGCTGACACTGGTCCATGAACTGGTACTGTCCAGGCCACACAGCCACCCAGGCCCTATTTCTCCATCCTTCTCATCAAGAAAATCTTAGCTCCTTCCTCAGACACCTTACTGAAATCCTGATACACAGCATCTCCAGGTTTCATTCACCAAGCAAACAACCCTCTTTAAAAGCTGCGTCTCTTACTTCTGGCATGAATTGCTCTTCACGAACTGATAGCACGTCTGTGGGGGCAGACAGGCCCATTTTAATGGATTTTAATGAATTGTTTTCAGCACCAGGCTGGGAATACGGGCAAGTTCACTAGCCTACAGTTCTAAGAAACTACCTTTTTCTCTGCTTGAAAAACAGAACACTTGCCCCGTTCCAAGCACGGGAGCCCTGTCCTGCTCACCACAATCCCTGAACTTGGAGGTCAGTCTGTAAGTTCGTCTAGTTCCCAGGGACACAATTTTTTAAGGCCAGTGCACCTTTGAGGACAAGGCCCTTCTCCTAGGCTGCTCCCCTTTCTTAGGCTCTCACTCCCACTGACGGAGAGTTTCTGCTGTACCTAGTAACAGAAGGCCACAGGCCCCGTGCAGTGGGCCACTCCCTTCCTCTCTTTTTCATGAAAAGACACTCTCGTGGTCTTCAGTATTTTACATAGGCCTCATCCCAAAACAACCTTTGGCCTTTGACCTCCAGCCTTTTGTAACGGTGCTGTCCTCTGCTTCTACAGTCCTCCCGGGCTGTGCAGCTTCCTCTTCTGGGAGTGTCCTTTCAGATGAGGCCCCTCTCAGAGCAGGGTTTTGCACAGGGACCTCTGTGTTGCGTTACATACATCAGCAGGGTTGTGTTGTTGAGTTTCTCATCCCTCTTGTGTTAGCTTCCCTTTCTGAAACTCTGTCCACTGAATTTCTCTCTGAGCCCTTTGAGACTGGTCTTCCAAAAATGTTACAGCACACACAGTAGGTCAGCCACATGCGACAAGGCCAGTGTTACGCATGCCCACGGTAACAGCTGCCCACTTATTTTAGGCTGTGTCTCCGCCACCAGTTCCCACCCGCACCTGCACAAACAGGCATCATTTTCCCCATTTTCGCCGACGCTCAGAGAAAGGAGGTAACTGCGCTGTAGCCCGAAGCGACCCAGTGAGAACACGGCAAACCAGGAAAAGCACAGCTGTGGGTGATGCCCGTCCCACTGGCTTCCTTCACCCTGCACGGTCTCATCCTCTCTGGAAACTGCTTTCTGTTTTTGTTTATTTATTTTTATCCTCACCCACAGACATGCTTATTGATCTTCGTTCGAGAGAGGAAAAGGGAGGAAGAGAGAGAAACACAGGGGATCGAACCCGCAACCCAGGCATGTGCCCAGACCAGGAACTGAACCCTCGACCTTTCGGTTTACAGGGCAACACTCCAACCAACTGAGCCACACTGTTCAGGACTTTCTCTCTCTTTTTCAATAGAACAATTACCTACTTCTTTCCCAGTGTTTATGCACATTAATCATTGTTTTCCCTAACCACACTTTTCATTTTGATCCATACACAGGGTCTGGCACAGATAATGCCCCCTTTTTATTACAAAATCATAAGCATGTAATTCTGTAGCATGACAATATCACACTCCAGCGCAGAATATGACATTTTAGGTGAAATGTTCAAATCGCCGTCCATCTCGTGCGAGACATTCAGGTTCCCTACCAACCACACTCTAGCAAGCCCTATTTCTGGGGGACCCTGTATACATGACATAACTTTGTATTAGTTTCAAGGTAAAAAGTTTTCTCTTTGCAGTGTTTGGTTCTATATGGAAAACAGAATAATTTTTCCGCATTTTTCAAAATTTAAAAAAATGCCTAGATTTAGGGTTCTAGGTGACGCTCGCCTGCGTCTTATACCTGTTTCGACAGCATGCGTTCATTGTACGGTTTTTTAAATAGAAACAGAATCTGCATATTTGAAACCCGATTTTATCTACACAATGGGACAGGCACTACTTCTTCTTTAACAATAGTTAGCCAAAGTTTAAAGAAAATTACAAAAGGGAAGTTTTGCAAACTAGAGAGGCTTCATGACTGGAGTTTTATTATAAAAATAGGAGAGATGCATGCATTTGTTTATTGTTTAAAGAGGCCCCGTTGGCTGGCTGGGGAGGGGTGTGCAGCCTGCAGAAACTTACGTCCCTGCCCCCTGCACCACCACTGTCCAGGGAGTCTGTGCTGACACTCCCGTCGCGCTCCCATTTGGAGGTGACAGGCAGGTGTGTCCAGAGTGGAACCTCGCTCCCGAGGCCTCCGGTTTGCCGCCCCAACCTAATCAACTTCTGCAGAGGAACCGGTGTGGTTCCTGGGTACAGGTACAGCGGGGGCCTGGGCCCACACACCCCCGTGTACTCGTTAACTCACTGCTGTGAGCACTTGGGCAGTGTTCCCAAACCTACTGTAACACCTTGTACTGACTGTGTGAGCACCGTACAGACCTGCAGTCCCAATCTGAAAACGTGATGGTGAGGCACCTGCACGCTTCACAGGCTCGCTAAGGAACCTGTCCAAGGTTAAGTTAGTTACGGCAAAGTCAAGGACTGGGACCGAAACTCTTTCAAAAAAACTGAA
Organism: Trachops cirrhosus; assembly: GCA_028533065.1. Taxonomy (NCBI): domain Eukaryota; kingdom Metazoa; phylum Chordata; class Mammalia; order Chiroptera; family Phyllostomidae; genus Trachops; species Trachops cirrhosus. The sequence continues at coordinate 182,971,821 of CM052541.1, read as the reverse complement.
TCTAATCTGAATATTTTTTATAAACTCCTGATTGAATTTAAATAGCTTAATTCTAGTCAAGGCAAGTCAGTTTGGAAATCAGATGATTGCAGCTTATAGTACAAAGAGGACCGCTATTGCTCAGTTACGAACACTTATTTACATGTACAGACCCTAGCTGTGAAAGTTACCAGCACACAGATCGATGGTCTGGCAGCTGGCTGAAATAATTCCACAATTTAAAAATCTGTAGGGTGCACATGCCAGCAGTTTTGAGTTTCTACTGCAAACTAACAATTCCATGATAGCAAGCTGTCTTCCAATGAATGTTCCAGAGAACATTTTGTTTCAAGATTTTAGAACGAGAGCCAAGACTTTCTGGGATTTAGTTATATGAAGCATCATCATAGTTTTTGACTTTTATAAATCTTTCATATCTAGGGTTAATAAGCAAGATGTTTTTAAAAATGTTTTGCTTGACTTTCTAGAAAAGCTTAACTGAGACTCTTTAATCTTTCCAAACCTAACGGATGAAAACATTTCAAACCACCATAACAACACTTAAAACCACCACCACATTATATTTACATCATTCCTTTTCTCAAACTTTTACAATTTCCCTTGTGTTTTGCCCTTAGCAAACTTAGAATCAGACTTTACAAAGGGTCACTGTCCCAAAGAGGTTCATTTGGTTTTCTTAGGCTTTCAATCCTCCACCCCACCCCCAGCCATCTTTCTATAAAAGCACACCACTACCATCTTCAAAAATCACGAGACTAACCTTCCTTCTGAAGCCTCTCAGATGAATCCCTCTTAGCCGCCAGACCTGGGTCCCATGGAGTCACATGCAACACTGGGCACAGACTGGGACTCCATGCTCTCCTGCCTTCTGTTACTATGACACCCGGAGCTTCTAAATGGATGGCAGCATGGAATTTCTCTAGCACCCACCACAGTGCCTGGCCACTCAATCATCTGTTGGGCAAACAAATACATAAGACAGAGCCTAAAGCCAAACTGATGACCAACACATGCTCATTCTTTATCGTTAAAACTTTTTTCCATTTTTCTGTACTTTTCCAAATAATAGGAAATATGGAAATCTATACTAATACTTTTTCATTTGAAAACTGGAAGTCTCATACTCTGTCACTTTCTGCCTTGTCCTATAGCTTTTGGTTTACAAACCACCGGCTCTATCAAATTAGAGGCTGTATGGATATGGAACTAATGTCTTATTCAGCCCCCTACCAACTACAAAACCAGCATAATGTCATGCACAAGCACCCTGTCATTATTCTGGGGAACGCCTAGAAGGCTGGCAGGATGTGCTTTACTTTCCTTGAATGGAAAAGAGAGAACAAAACACAGTTAAAGAGATATATGTATACACAAAGACTATTACTAAAATTAGCACAGGTACAAGCCATGAACTCCAGAGGAAATTGAGAGCACAGTGTGTGCATTTCCTCTTGCAAAGAAAAAATAGGAAGTGATACATCTCTTCCACCTGCAGACGCAGGCAGCCCCCGCCAAAGTCCCCGTGGACAGCGCAGTGGCACGAGGGAAGGTTGGGTGGGGAGACGGTACAGGTACCCGGGACACTCAACAGCCAGAGGCTCACAGCTCTCGAGAGTGTGAAACTGCTACTGGGTGAAGCCAGATATACACAAGCAGTTAAAAAACTGCAGTCATTTTTGAACCAGATCTGGTGTTCTTAAAGTCGTCTAACACCGTCCACACCAGTACTGAACAGGCATTAGGCCAATTTCACTTCTTCCTGAACTCCAGGCTGGGATGTGTATTTCACCAGTAAGCAGAACTACTATTCACTGAAAGCCTGAAGTATGTGGCGGGTGCTCAGAGTCTAGGTTTCTTCCTAAGGCCTTAACACTTGGAATATTCTGGGACTACTGAAGGCTGCCATGATGGAAGTGCTCTTCATTCCGCTGCCAGAGCTGTTCCATCCTTGTCACACTGATGACACCAAGCCGAGGTTTAATGCTGACATGCTGGCTATGTTTCAAAACCTTGGTGAGGATGGCCTCACCCTCGGTGATGTCACTGGTGGGCCATTACAGAGCACACTGAAGAACAAGGTCACCTGTCATCCTCACATGTTTGCAACACAGGTGTTCCAGTAGCCTTCTGTATGAGAAACAGGCCCGGGGTGCGGACAGCCCAAGGCAGGTGTGTGAGCCAGGAACTGGGCCCCAACCTTCCGACGCTCTTTCCACTCTATCCCAGCCACGGTGGCAATCCAGGACCTAGGTCTGTTACGAAGAATGCCACTTCCCTACTTCTCACTGTTAGGGACACTGACACACTACCTCTCTGCCCCAAACCAGAGGGATCACGGCTGAAGCACTACTATTTGGGAAGCAGACACAGTAATGAGAATTCTCAGTCACTTCACCACCACCCCCACTTCCCAAGCGAAGAACACAAAGATAGTACTGCCATGTACGAACCTGCCAACCAGCATTAAACCCACCCACGGCCTGTGTCCACTGTCTTCAGTCCCTCACTATCAAGGCTTTATTGTAGTGCGCACTCACCTTCTCCCAGTGACCTCTGAACCTACACATCCGCTCTGGTTGGCTCCACATCGCTCTGTCCTCGCCTGCTGCAAGGGTCCCTGGGAGTCACTAAGCATCTCCTGGCAGCATCCACCCTGGCACCAGCTAACAGCTGACCCTAACCCTAACCCTTACCCGCCCCTTACCCTTTCGTTCTCATCACCTCCAGCTGCATACCTTGCAACCTGCTCCACTGGGCCCTATTTCTGCATTCCACAAGGGAGGTGCAACACCACTTTTAGAAAAAGAGAAAATGTCTCACCCCAAACACAAACACACAGTCCTCCCAGTGCTTCCTCTGCGGCCCAGCGTGACTTCTGGTGAAGGGAGGGGTGCGTCTACTCGGTGCTCCTGACACTTCATAAATACAGCCACCGCATATGAATATGCAGCCTAACTGAGCTCTCGGGATGGCATGTGAGGAGGATTTGCAGCTTACTACATATAACGAAGAGTGGTGATTTAAGAGAGAATTTCCTAGGAGAACATAAGGAATATGCAGAGCTTTCCAAAAACACGCCTTTTGAAAACTGCTCGCTGCCCAGTGCTTCCCGCTGAGGCACGTGGCACAGCCACTGGACAGTGATGACCATCACTAACTTGGTGACCACGGACGTGTGGACAGGGCAGCAGGTCAAAATGCAACCCACGCCCAATTGCCTTTTAGATTCTCGAAGAGCCATCAAATCCAAAACACACAGGACGCCCTCTGCTCCCGAGACAGGGATATATATACGACACACACACCAGGGGGCTGACACGACTTGAAAAACGAAACGTGCACCCAAGTAACTGTTGGCTAGAGCTGTGTGAGACTGACAGGGGAACATGTGACTGCTCCCAGACAGTTTAGTTGAGGTCGGAAGCGATGTTTTAGGGAAAATTAAAGTTTGCTACGGTGTTTATCATCTTCCAAAGTAGAGACCAAGCTCTTTTCCTTGAATAGGTAATGGCAAATGTTGCTTTTTCCTACCACCACTGACCTCTCCCAAATATTCCACGGCTTTTCCCCGTGGGCCAGATCCCTCACACCCACGGGTGACTCTCCCCTGGTCCCCCCTCAGGCAGAGCTCGCTTCTGGTGTGGTGCCAGCCTTGGGGGGATTCCTGTAGGCACTCGCTGTGAAAAGGTGCTTGGGAAGGGAGGGAGGATGTCTCCTAAAATGTTATTTAAAGAGTTTTTTTTTTTTAAAGATTGTATTTATTTATTTTTAGAGAGAGGGGAAGGGTGGGAGAAAGAAGGAGAGAAACATCAATGCATGGTTGTCTCTCGCACGCCCCCTACTGGGGACCTGGCCTGCAACCCAGGCATGTGCCCTGACTGGCGATCAAACTGGCAACCCTTTGATTGGCAGGCCGACACCCAATCCACGAGTCATATCGGCCAGGGCTATTTAGAGATTTTAAAGTCTATTCTGCATGGGAGGCTTTGAAAAAAACATCTAAAGAAAAGAGTAACAGAGATGAGCGCTCGGGTACAGACCAGGCACTGTGCCAGACTTGATCTGCACGATCTCCTGCCACCCCACACAGGGAAACCTGGGAAACGCACTGTTGGGAGCCCGCCTGCCCCGCACAAGGCGCGTCAGGCTCGGGCGACGAGGGTCCTCCCTGCCATCTCAGTGCTAATCCATGGCAGATGTGGGATTTGAAGCCCATCAATCTCAAAGGCCTATGGTTTGAACATGACATAATAATGCCTGTTTTATATGAAACAATCTTTGCACTTAGCTTCTAGTAAAGCAGACTTGCTACTGATTTTATACAACAAAAATAAACTTTCTTAATTACACTGAATGAACATCAAAGTGTTTTCAAATGAAAAAGACAATTAAGCGGTGCACAGTCAGAAAGCCATTTGGTGCTGAGAGGAAAAAGAACGGTACTCAACGTTCTACATACACAAAAAAGTCAAGGCCACAGTCGCATCCTTCATACGCCTAAAAGCAAAACAGAAAAGGTTTCCTGAAAATCTACCAGGAAAAAATATCAGGCTTCACAGTGAGATGTGAATTTCTGGTGGTGTTTACACGTAAGTACTCACTTGGAAAGAAAACAGATGACTTGTTTATAAAAACCATTAAATCTGTTATCCACAGTGTTGAGAAATGGGGTATTCCACAAAGGTAGTTTTTCAGAACTACGAGGACACACGGAGCATAAATCCAACTCCACCTGCAGTGGCGCATCTGGACCCAGTAAAATGCAAGGCCTGTGGCTCACTATTCTTGCTCTTTACTAGGTTTTCTGTCTTTATCTCGCAACGGAAAGCTACCAGCTGTCACTGCTGGCTGCTGTCAGCTCTACACCAGAGGCTAGACTGGGTGCCGGACTCGACGGTGGAACTTCTCCCTCTGCAGGATACCTCCTCAGCCTCACCTGTTCTTACTGTGGATTAGAAAACCAGATGGCCAAGACTCTTCGAGCGGGTCCGAGATACAAACCTGAGTTCATTCTCTGATGAACACACGGGCTTCGTGAGAAACCTAACTGTAGTCAAGCTAGACCCACAGACCCTGTCCCTCAGTCTGCCTGCAGATACATACAGAACGCCCACCAACCCCCAAAGGGCCTGATGGACCCTAGCAACACCACCTGGGACCCGCCTGCCTGACCACACCCACTGGACCAACTGCCCTAGTCCTGTGCTCCTCCTCCAAACAGAGATGTCACAACTGCTTTGGTGACTCCGGAGCCTCTGATACTCACTTCCTGGTTATGGCTAAGCTATACTCAGGAACGATGAGACTTCCAGTCAAGATAGAGCCATAGGTAGACACACCATGCCTCCTCGCACAACCAAAACAAGGACAACAACAAATTTAAAAACAAAAAAACAACCAGAACTGACAGAAAACCAAACCATATGGGAGTCCGACAACCAGGAAGTTAAAGAAGAAACACTCATCCATACCAGTAGGAGAGGCAGAGACGGGCAGCCGGGTGGAGAGGACTCGAGGCAAGGCAGCGGCTGGCAGACCAGGTGAGGCGGTGGATTGTGTACTGGACAGTCCCACATTCACATGCAGATAAACCGGGAGGAACAACTGGGAAGCGGGACAGACTGCGTAACCCAGGGTTCCAGCATGGGGAAATAAAGCCTCAAAGCCTCCGATTGAAAACACCTGTGGGGGTTGAAGCAGCGGGAGAAACTCCCAGCCTCACAGGAGAGTTTATTGGAGAGAACCAGAGGGTCTGAGAACATACACAAGCCCACCCACCTGAGAATCAGCACCAGAAGGGCCCAATTTGCTTGTGGGTAGTGGGGGAAGTCTCTAAAACCAGCAGAGAGCTGAGCAAGCAGCACTGTTCCCTCTTGGACCCTTCCTCCACATACGGCATCACAACACAGCTACATGGGTTGCCCCCTGGTGAACACCTAAGGCTCTGCCCCTTACTACATAACAGGCGTGCCGAGACAAAAAAAAAAAAAAGGCCCAAATGAAACAACAGTTCAAAGCTCCAGAAAAAATACAACTAAGCTACAAAGAGATAGTCAACCTATCAAATGCACAGTTCAAAACACTAGTTATCAGGATGCTCTAGGAACTCACTGGGTACTTCAACAGCATAAAAAAGACCCATGCAGCAATGAAGGTCGCATTATGTGAATTAAAAAAAGTCTACAGGGAACCAACAGTGACAGGAAGGGAATCAGGTCTCACATCAACGGTTTGGAGCAGAAGGAAGAAAGAAGCATTCAACTAGAACAGAATGAAGAAACAAGAATTCCAAAAAAAAAAATGAGGAGAGGCTTAGGAACCGCCAGGACATCTTGAAACATTCCAACATCTGAATCATCGGGGTACTAGAAGGAGAAGAGGAACAGCAAGAAATGGAAAACTTATTTGAACAAATAATGGAGAACTTCCCCAATTGGGCAAAGGAAATAGACTTTCAGGAAGTGCAGGAAGCTCAGAGAGTCCTAAAGAAGTTGGACGCAGGGAGGAACACACCCAGGCACATCATAATTACATTACCCAAGATTAAAGAGGAGGAGAGAATCTTAAAAGCAGCAAGAGGAAGAAAGGAGAGTTACCTAAAAAGGAGTTCCCATAAGGCTATCAGCTGATTTCTCAAAAGAGACTTTACAGGCAAGAAGGGGCTGGAAAGAAGTATTCAAAGTCATGCAAGGCAAGGACCTACATCCCAGATTGCTCTATCCAGCAAAGCTATCATTTAGAATGTATGGGCAGATAAAGTGCTTCCCAGATAAGGTCAAGTTAAAGGAGTTCATCATCACCCAGCTCTTATTTTATGAAATGTTAAAAGGACTTAGAAAAAGACCAAAAATATGAACATTAAAATGACAACAAACTCACAGCTATTAACAACCAAACCTAAAAAAAAACAAAACAAACTAAGCAAACAACTAGAACAGGAACAGAATCACAGAACTATAGATCACATGGAGGGTTGTCAATGGAGGAGTCGAAGGGGAAGAGGGGGGAAAAGGTACAGAGAATAAGTAGCGTAAATGGTAGGTAGAAAATAGACAGGGGAAGGTTAAGAATAGTATAGGAAATGTAGAAGCCAAAGAACTTACATGTATGACCCATGGACATGAACTAAATGGGGGGAATGTGGGTGGGAGGGGGTGTGCAGGGCAGAGGGGAATAAAGGGGGGGAATGGGACAACTGTAATAGTATAATCAATAAAATATATTTTTTTTAAAAAAGGAACAATGAGAGGTCCTAGGTAAGTAACTTCAAATAAGGCAGGATCCCTTGTAAGTACCTGGTGATCTGAATGGTTTGGGAAGCAAATCATCAGCCTGCTTTGTTCTCAGGGGCTGGCCACCACGGACACTCTGCCAGTCTCCCTGAAGGAACTGCTGTCCTAGAAGCGGGTCTGTATCACGGCAGAAGTCACCCAGCGAACCACTGGTCCTACAGCGCAACGCCGCGCCGAACTCACGGCCGACAGAGATGCACATTAAGGTATGAGGTTGGGCAGAACATACCTTAGTCTGCCGACTACAGATACATAGCTCACGGTTTACAAAGCAAAAGGGAAGTTTCACAGCGGCCTGTTTACGTGGGCTGCACAGAGCGACAAACTGGGTAATCCCTGCCAGCTCCGCCGGAGACGGGTCTCTCTCCTTCACGGCTGTATCCCCGTCGCTGCCGTAGCATCGGCACACAGCAGGCACTTGACCAAGGTTTGTTACAATAAATGTCTGACTCAAGGTCAAAAGCCGCTCCAGGGCATCGGCCCCTCTCAGACACCCCAGAAAGTTGCTATTTCTGCCTTCCACTTCACACTTGGTAGGCTAACTTTCCAAATTTCGACAACTCTCACTCTCCTTTCTAATCCTAGTCAACTTTCTAATCCAGCCAAATTTCGTGTGTGGTCGTGTGGCTTGTGACTCCTGTACTGTATTCATCTGATCTCACTAGTTAAAAGTGTGATGGCCACGTAACTTCTTGTCCATGGCAGCCGCTTTCAAGAGTGAAAACAGCGAGATTATGATGGCGCCGAGACAGGGGGCATGAAGCGGGCCCTGGGGCAACCTGGGGCAGGGGCTCGCTCCTCTAAAGCGATAAGGCAGCTCCACGTAACCCAAATGAACTCGAAATGCAGATCACGGACCTCGGACAAATCTGAGGGACATCGGACGTGGCACGGGCACTGCAGCGTCCTGTGCTGGTTCCGGCTAGGCCGTCGCCGGCACAAATGCATCGGGTAGCAGGACCGGCAGGTGCTACGGCCACTGCTACAGGGAGGCTTGAAGATGAAACCATCTGCACTGGTAAGTACGCAGTATTTGTTGGAGAGTTAAATTACAGTATTTATCCCCCACGACTTTATTCTTTTCTCAGTAACCAAACAAGGTTCCTGAGCCAGAATCTTTTAGCCAGAAGTGCCCCCACAGAGTGCCCTCAATGAAGTTCAATCAACAGGAAGATACAAAGTCAGGAGAACTGCACTCAACATCCTTAGTTACCAAATAAAACCTCTGAGCAGAAGCGCACTTTCCAACATGGTTTTTATGCATACCCAATGGGCCTATTCTTTCTATGATTTTGCTCTATAGGTATAACTCTTAGAGGAATGAATTCTAGCAAAACCCATTATACCTCAAATTTTTATTTACTTTTTCCTAATTGATTTCAATCATAAAGTGGAATTTCTCTTATTGGAAAAATATCGCGGACGAGTGGAATTTAGGAAGCTGGTGTGCTAAGATGACTTTTATCCAGTCTTTGGCTGGATGGACAGGTTTTACTGTTATGCCACTGGGCCTAGGATGCAACGCACCTGCCCCAGAAGACAGACGTCACTGTGTGGCCCCAATGATGCTGCCCGAAGGGACACTGGAGCACGAGGTCAGTTCCATTCTGTGATTCTTGCTTTTAAGAGCAAAATTTTATGGTAGAAAGCTCGGGCTCCTGGGGAGAACATTTATCATTATACACGGCATGAAACAACCTAGAGAATTTTCTCAGACATGTTTCAGAAAACCAGTACACCAGGGAAAAATGGACAAATGATGTAAAAGGTACTGATAAAAATATACATACACATATGTTTATGAATAAAAACTAAACACGTATGATACCTTCCTTTATGTTTCTTTTACCAATGTCTCTTACCTTTTCTTATTTTTATAGGTGACTGTGTATGAAGAGGTATGTTTTATATGCTTTTTAAGGAAAAAACCTCTTTACTTGCAACTGATTTTATTAGTATTTCTAAAAATGTTATCTTGCCTGTTCACTGAAGTATTTTAGAACCTCCCATTTTTTTATTCCCACATTCTTCAACAGTAAGGGGACTATGTAGTGAAATACATCAAGCGCAGTGAAGAAAAGCTCCTTCCATTTCTCCGTTAGGTACAATAAACACAAGCACCCACTGAGCCACTACTCTAACCCAACACACACTGACGTGGGCGGGCGCTCTGCTGACCACAGGGACCAAGAGGCGCACACCTCCACGGCAGTGGTATCTAAATGTTGGTTTGTGGACATCGACAACCCAACTGAGAAAAGCGGCTCCCAGAGCTTCCCAAAATGGCACAGGAGCTTACAATGACCAGTGGACAGGAATCATCTAGCAAAGTGATTAAGAGCAAGCCTCTCTGCCGTGACAAACACTCTGACTAAATTACTGACAGCGCGCGCGGCGGGATTCCTGCACTGGTCCCACTATCGTTAGTTTGCAAAATCTCTCTCCTGATTGTTTTTATCATGATTTATTATTAGTTCACGTAATTCTACTTACAAATTCCCATATATATGGGTTCTGCAAAAATGGTACCAAATACTGCACATAACTTCAATTTCTTAGAATTCAAGTTTACAGCTACTCATGGTTATGATTTGAGTTTATAGTGAAGTATCGTACTGAATCACACTTGGGTATTTCCCAGGCCGCTCAGCACAAAATGCTTCAAAAGACACTCACAAAACTGGACCCTACTGTGGTCACTGTTCACCCACTTTCTCCCTTATTTAAAAGGTATTCAACGTGTATACCTTCAGCTTAAAATACTTTTTAAAATGTGGTTTTCTTACATATTTAAATTGGCTACTAAAATCCAAATGCAATTATGAAAGCAGTTATCCAAATGTCACGTGCAGCTGTCAAATACAACTTACAACACGAGAAAGATGACCAGAGAGAGAGAGGGCAGAGGCGAGGCCTTGTGGGACACAGAGCACACGGCACTCTCAGGGCCTCTAACGGAGCTGCTGGCCGGGGCTGTGCGGGGTGACGAGGGCCCACGCGGTGAGCACGGCAGGTCAGGGTGCACAGAGCTCCACATTCCTATCACTGAAATCTCCCTGCAAGCTCAACTGAGCCAGAACTGAATCTTTAATCACCAGGGAAGCAACATTTTCTAGAGTAAAAACTCGCTGGGTAGGTGCTGATCATATAAATGAGTAAACATGACATCCCTTTTGTTTGTCAAACTTAAACAGATGATCTTGTATAAAAGTATTCTACATCTCAGAGTCAATCTGTGGTCATCTTCCTAAAATCTTTGTGGCTGAGACCACGGCACAAGTGAATCGGGTGAAGACAGCTACATGTGACAAAGCCATCATAAAATAACCTTAAACATAGTTTGTTTAATCACGTATTTTCAAACACTAGACTTCCATTCTTTAACTGGCTACAACGCACTTTAAAAGCTGTGCCTGGTGAACAATAAGTGCCGATCACAGACCAGCAAGATGCTGCAGTCCCATACACCCGTGTTACACGTAATGCCTGACTCGAATTCATTTTTCTCACGCCGAACCCTACAGCTGTGAGGAGGGAATCTAACTATTTCTGAAGGGATCAAAGTGCACTACTTTAACTAGCAAGTTAAAATATTCTTTTAGGCAAAGTAAGAGATCTCTAACTCTGAAAAGCGGCAGGGCACCAAACTTGACCGCACACTGCAAGGTTTCTAAAGCGGAAGTCACGTGGCAGACAGGCAGCAAAGGGAAAGGTAAGCTCCCGGGGACCTTCGGTCAGGGGCTGGCTACCAACCTCGATCCGAGCCACAGCGTGGGGTGCTGAGAGCACAGGATTTGTCATCTGACGCCCCGCGGTTAGAACGCTTCTTTTGCCCACATCATCTGCATAACTAGGCTAAATTACTTCATCTGCGAAGTACAATAACAGTGCCTACTGTCGCAGAATACCCAGTTTATGCAAAGGGTCTAGTGTATGAGGTACCCACTACGGAACAGTCACTGCTAGCATTCTACAGTAACAGACAATCGCACAATGCTCAATAATGCCCTCAACGTGCGTGTTCCCCTGCTCTGGGGAGGAGGAGAAGGAAGGAGGCAGGAGGAAGGAGAGACGGAGGCATCATTTCTAGGTACACAGAAAAGGCCAAGGAGACCAAGGGCCCTGGTGAAGCCCCCTCACACTCCAGGCCATCAGGCCACCAGCCAGTATCTCGGCTCTACTGAGATTCTAAGCTTCTCATTAATTAGGGATGCAAGCTCAACAACAACAACACAGGGGGCCCACTTAGGTTTGAGTATCAGACATACTTCTATTAAAAAAATCATTCATTGCTTATCTGAAATTCAAATTCAATTGGTGTCCTGTGTTTTTAGTTGAGAACTGGGCACCTGGCAGCTCTATTTCTATAGACTCTTTCCTCTTCATTGAATTCACCTAAAGGGAGCCTGAGGGAACTCTGTTTCATCTTCAGTTCCCAGAGACTAAGAATGTGGTTTCCAGCAGGGCAACACACACCACCATTCATTTACAGGAGTCTTTTTTTAGTCTCCCCAAACTTCCAAGGAATTGTCACTGTGATGTCACATGACGCACATTCTGAACAGCTGGAACCTGCCCCCCTGCCTTGTATACTAGGCGGCCCTGGCAGAGACCGGCTGTCATCACCTAAGCCCCTCAGAGCCCCGTGCACAGGATCACACACCACGTCCTTCTCTCAACCAAGAGGATCTGAGGTCTAATTTGCATCATGAAACAAAGCACCTTAAACAGGCTTTTCAAATTCCCTCCTCCTCTCCCCAGTTTGACCAAGTTCTCATTCGTGGACTAGATAATCCCTCCCCTGCCTTCTGGCTCTGATTTTCTTTGATCTACGACAGAGGCCAATTTGTTCACAAACCCCCGGCAGAATCTATACCTCCAGACTCAGCCGCACAGCCTGTTGCCCCTTACACTTTACCCGGCAGGACAGTCTGCTGCACTGAAGCTCGTCAGGGCTTGTCTATCACCCGCCACGCCTCACTGCCTTCCCCGTCACACCGCAGGGGATCTGGTTCAGCTCAAATGCTCCCAAGTCACTGCCTCCCTGGAGCCGGTTCCTGGAGGGCCAAGTTGGCGTCCTCCGCAAGGGCGTCCCTCCCCGGCTCCTCCACAGAGACTTGTCCACCTCTGCCTGGAACTAGGCACCTTTACTTTCTCCAACAACATCCTCACTGCTCTGTCCACCCGGCCCTTGCTGCTGGGTTGCTTCTCGGAGGGCTGCCCTTTTCCTTTCTATACTTTCTTACATGTTTATGCGCAGTAATGCTATTCCTGAATCCGGACGGCAGGGGCTACACACAGCTTTTGTCGGCTTTATCCCATAACCAGCACATTATCATACACGTATCTTGTAAAATGCATGGAAAACACTGAAAAGTAATGATTACTTTTATCTTAAAAGAGAAAGAAGCCTGTAACTTGGATTTATGAAATAGATGGTGATATATTCCAGTAGAAGTCCCCTGTCTCCTAGCTGCTATTAGACCATCTGGATTAATTGTATTAATTCCACATTCCGAATCCATCACACAGAAAAGATGCTACTACAAGCGGGAGAAACACGCAGAAAGAAGGCCTGCCTCCTTCCCTGCCGGCTGACTGGCAGAACAGCTGAAATGCATACAAGAAATAGTCGGTGTGTGTGCTGCGCGATGCTCTATGCCAGGACGGTTTTTCACTCAGTGGGGTGGGGGGGGGAAGGTATCTACATGCATGACTAATTCACAAGCCTGAGTGCAGGTATCTGGGTGTTAATAAAGTATATTCTTCTAGGGAATATCTTAGTCAACATTTTTATTAAAAACTCTATGCCTAAGAAATGCACGGCTCCTAAAAGTCAAAGGAGAAGACACCCTAGTTCCTGGTCTCCACCTCTTTTAGGGAATCCCTCCCTCCCCTCCCCTAAGAAATGCCAGATGTTTGTTACACAACACGTTTGGATAATAATCACTGCCACACCGGCCCCAGTTTATATACCCATAATGGAATGTGGCAAACTGGAACCAAAATGTCTCATTTTAATTGGTCTATTCTACCTACCAAGAAGCGAAGACTATGTGGAAATTGCTTAAGGGCATGGAATTTAAAAGTATATAGTGAAAATAAAAATTTAAAGTTTTTACTGGTGTCACCTTTCAAGACCAAATTCATACCTTTAAAAGTGCGTCTTTATATTTATGTGCTGGGTATTGGTTTCCCTCATGCAGAACTGGTATGTAGGTAATAAATTTTTATTATATAGAATTTGAAAGTTAATAGAGAGACCTTTTATATAAATAGCCAGATAACTGTTTTAAATATTTTAATTGGATTGAATACAAATACCTTATAAATGACATAATAGATTTTCAATATGAAACACTAATAAATTTGAATGTTAGAAATTCTGCTAAAAAATTCTTTTGATTTTCACTGAAAGGAGGACATTCAAATGCAAAAAATAGTATCAATATGAGTCATTAAAAGCAGCAACTGAAGTGTGATTATATATGCCACAGGAAAACTTCCAGGGCAAAATATTAGATCAAAAGAAGGAAACTCATTGAATTAATATGAGAACTTTAAAAAAAACAAAATAGCTTCAATCATTAAAAATTATATACACATCCTGTTCCTTGCCATAGAGATCATTAATGGAGGGTTATTTAGAGAAAACACAGAATAAACTATTTTAATCTGCAGGGCGCAGTCCAACATGGACTGAGGTCTAAGCATTCAGCTACCATAACCCAGCGCGGGTTCTATGAAGAAAAAGTGAGGGTGTGTAAGAGTAGCAGCTTCAGTACGGATTTGTAGTTACCGAATCTAGGCACTATCCTAAGTGGCTTTGTGCACATGGCAGGTGCTTATCCAGCCCACGGTAAGGATGAGGAAACTGAGGTGCAGAGAGAGGAAGGACAAGGTAACCCGGGAACTAGTGAGGGGCAGAGCCAGAATTCCAACGCGCCCCCCAGGACCGGCACTGTTAACCGCGGCCGTGTGCACTGACCACCGAGGTCCGCGGCGTTCGCTCGGAAGGAGCCTGCAACAGCGGCTGGCACCACATTCTCCCTCCACAAATGGTCTGTGCAAGTGCTCCCCGATTCCCACCTGGCCGCTCCTTTCCCAGCACCACTAGTACTGACGACATCCACCTCAAAAGGCACCTGGATCACTGCACGAAGCTGGTTTGAGATTCACAGCTTGGCTTTGACTATCTGGTACGGGTACCACTGAGTTTTATTACAAATGAGCATTTGCTGAGTCCTTGAATACTCCACTGCTAATGTCAGCAGACACATCTGTGGAGATAACCTCCTAAAACGATATTCTCCTATGAATATTCTGCTAATATATTCCAAGAATAAAACACTATATAGTATGAACACCACAATGGTGTAAAGATATAAGCAGTTTTAATAAGTAAATTCCATACTATTAATTAGCAGATGATTGTTCTAAAAAGAATTCCTTAGAGACTATTTCAATTTAGCAAATTAAATGTTAAAATAATAGATGCTGAGTCTAATAAAGTTCTCTGACTTTCTGTGTGAAATTATAATTTCTGGTTTACTCATGCACCTAAATACAATATGGGAAGGTGTGCCGTGACTCCACTAAACACCAGCAGGATGTGCTCCAGTTATGGATAAAAACAAGCGATACCTCTTAGATGATGACAGGCGAGTGACCGTGGGGTGGGGAGGAATCTGGTTAAGTCCCTAGAAATGCCAGTGATGAACACTAGTTCTAGGATAATCAGCCCCATCAACGGGACAGCAACACTGGGTTTGCTTAGCAGGTACATAGTGCCCCCTACTGGTATAAATGTAGAATTCCCTAAATGCAATCTTCCCTGTAAGGGAATTTTCAGAGGCCCCACTGAGAACATTTATTCTTCTGGAATCTTTTTAAAAATTTAATGGAAACCAACCCCCCCTACTCCACTGGTATTAAACACCCCAATTAAAATAGACCAGATAGCCCTGACCAGTGTGGCTCAGTTGGCTGGGCGTCGTCTGCCCATTCTATTCGGGGTCAGGGAACACGCCTGGGTCCCTGGTTGGGGCACCTACAAGAGGCAATGGATTCTCTCTCGCATCGATGTTTCTCTCCCTTTCTTTCTTCCTCCCTTCCTCTCTCTAAAAACAAATAAATAAAATCTTTTAAAACACATACCAGATATGTAATGTCACAATGTGGAAAGAACTAAACACACTTTAAGCCAGCTGGTCACAGCAAGAACTAAGTACATGTCATGGCATCACAGCTGTTATAAAAAATAACCTTTTTGGAAATACCTCTAATACACCCCAAAAGTTACTAAAGGCACCAGTTACAGAACAAGAATTATATGTTTACAATTCTCAAATGTTTTGAAACTTTCAGTTGTCAAATATAAGTGGCCCACTTACTTGTAAGTATTTTGCTTTCTTGTTTTCAAAGTAATATGGACAGCTTTGGTTTTTATTTTCCTTTTACACCTCAAAGGTTATCAGAGGTGAAATTAGTGGTAGATAGGTTTACAAGGCTTATGAAGACTTGCAGTGGGCACATTTTACCCACACGTGGGGAAGAAGTCCAACACCGCCCGCCCTCAGAGCCCGCCTGCGCTCCACCACACACAGTCGCACGCATGCGATTGGGACTGAAGAGCTGCATGCGGGTTCCAAGGAGCCGTCCTTCTAAAGCCGACGGGTGTCATTTTAATTCTTGTAGGCTGAAATACTTGTCTGAATCTTAATTTTCATAAGTTTCCACTTCAGAAAATAAAGTCCGAAAGAATTCAAAATGATACTTTTCAGTGATGAATGCTCAAAATTTAATTCAACTGTGGGGAAATACGACTTTCTAGTCTTGCTCCTATTCTTTCTTTTTGATCCTACATAATAAAAACTAGTTGCAGACTGGTGAGTCAGTTGGTTTTTTTCACAAAATACAGGGTCCGGCACAAATAACGCCCCCTTTTCATTACAAAAGTTTTTTTTAAAAAAAGGATTTTATTTATTTACTTATTTTCAGAGAAAGGAAGGGAAGGAGGAGGTAGGGAAACATCAATGTGTGGTTGCCTCTCGCACGCCCCCTACTGCAGACCTGGCCTGCAACCCAGGCATGTGTCCTGACTGGGAATCAAACCTGCGACCTTTCAGATCACAGGCCTGTGCTCAGTCCACTAAGCCACACCAGTCAGGACACAAAAGCTTTTATTACAAAAATCATAAGGATGTAATTCTGTAGTATAACAATATCACACTCAAGCACACATGACATTTTAGATAAAATGTTCAAATTAAAACTATAAATTATTACATCCATATTATTACTCTACCAACCACACTCAAGTACGGATTACTTCTGCCAGATTGTATATATACAGAGTAAATATAGAGTTGTTTTTCAAGAAATATTACTTATTACTTAAGTAATGGATAAACAAAGATAAAAAAATTTCTATTTAACTTTGATAACTGGAATTTAAATATTTCTATAATATATGTTCTCTTCATTATTTCTATTTATTAATTTATCAACCAATATTTATTGTATCATATATAAGGCATGATCAGGAATAAAAGGGTGAATAAAGCACTAACTACCCTTGTTTTTGAGGGATTGGCAGCTAATGAAAATAGGACTGCTATACAAATAATTGTAAGGACACATTTTAAATAATCTACCCTTAAAACACAGAGTTTTCCATAAAAAGCTATCTAAAGTTTTGCACAACTCCTCCCCACCCCATACAATAATATCTATACCCACTTGAAGGGCCCTCATTTGGGGAGATGGGATAGGAAAAATCAGGCTTCTGTTTCAAGGCCTGTCCATATTAACAGATTTTAAAACACTCCTGCTCAACACATCTTACCAATAAAACACGTGCTGGGACCACAGGCTGAAAAGACACAGAACAGCAGGACAGACTGAGAGAAGAGCCGGTGCGAGTTCACCCACCGGGTCTCACCTGTCTGCCTCACTCACCTCTGAGCCCACAGCATCGTGCTTCACTCCGTGCAGAGTGAATTCCGTACAGGTTAACTCTCATTCCCTGCGAACCTAATGGCTTTTAAAGTTATAAACATCAAGGCAAGAAATTCTATGTAAATACCGAAGCCACGGCAGTACTCTAAAATAATGTCCCAAAAAACAAAAATACCATTTGAACTCTGCCAGAATGGGATACAAAGAGAAAACCCGGAAACAATGGCAGGACTTCTGAGCAGAAGAGGGCGACCTAAGTCCCGGCCCACTGAGCAGTGGGAAGCTCTGCGAGAAGACGAAGGAAGGGCGGGCGTGCAGGGCGTGCAGGGCGTGCGCACTGGCGGGGTCTGGGAGCCCACGTGGGGCGGCAACAGTGGCTGCCTCTGCAAGGATGGGCTGGCTGGCTCGTTTCCAAGTTTTTACTTTATACCCTCTGGTACTTGTTAATTTTTTTAGACAAGCATGTATTATTTTAAAAATAAAACAGAAAAATTATCATGAGATAAATACTATTTTGAATGACAAAAACATCAGCTGTTCTGTGGAAAGCAGGAAGAAAATGGGCATTAAGGGAGCAGGGAGAGATTTTCAAAACAACAAAAATAAACAGGACAGAGTAACTAACTTTTTTTGGTCAAATGAATATTTTGACAATTTCTTTCATGATAATCATAGTTAAGCATGATTACCAGTCTAAACGCATCAGAAAGACATGTTTTAGTCTCAGTGTTACCAGGAAACGAGAATGAAAAGGAGCATGCTCTATGTTACAGCCCTGGGAAAATAAGTATTTCCGAGTTCCACTCCTAATTCCACCGAAAATGAATATAAAAACCCTAATTACCTGCTAATTCTCAGGCAAGTAAGGAACAAAAGGCAACACTGACCAAAGATCAATGAAGCGAAGGGGAAGCCAGGAGCGCCTAAAAGGGAGCTGTAAGGTGGAGGGCTTGCATTTTTACACAGGACGGGCTGTATTTTGCTATGTATAATATGCACCCTGTTGCCCAAATTTCTGAGGGAAAAATAAGGATGAGCATTATACACAGGTGTAATGATTACATACCATGGGCATAATAATCCCATGTATGATGCACACAAAAACGCAGGTGTGCATTACACCCGGCAGCACATTACAGACAAAAAATACGATAGACTACTCAGAAAATTCCTTTCGCCCCCCAAGATAGTGTTCTGGAACTCCTGTTTCCACTTTTTTTTTCTTTTAAGGCTGGCTAGTTACTAGAATTTATAAATACAGGTTCAATGGTCTCACTTTAAGGAGGAGCCTAATCATTTCAAGGGATTTGAAATAAGCAGTCCAGCAGGGAGAACAGGAATCATTCAACTCCAGACACTGGGAACACTGCCATGATCACGGGAAAGGAACTCGGCCTGAAGAGACACAAGTAACACAGGTCGGGCTGCTCACGCTGACAGCATCCAGCCCTTCAAAGGGGACCTCTGTGTTCCACCACAAACAAGAAATCGACTGCACTGTAAGAAAAGCACAAAACTGGACCAAAACCACCAAAGTAATGTTCTTTCTGGCTTCCACCTGAGAATAAGATGCCACATATCAGTCCACTTGAAAATGTTCTGCTAAGAAAGAACCCAAAATACAAGAAATGAAATCTAAGACTACTTGCTAGAATAATTCCATAGAAAATTATAATTCTTCAATCAGGGGTTCTCTCAATTTAGTATGCATATATGAGCCAAGGACCTGGATTTGCTGGTTAAAGGTGCAAGTTTCCCACCTACTCCCAAAGTTTTTAGCCCCACTAGGTGTGGGGAGGGGTTCAGTCTACATTTAAACAAACCCTCTGGGGATTCTAATTCCGGTCACATGGTCCCCACTTTGAGAAAGGCTGTCTTAAAACGTGAACTCTCCTTACAGGTGGTCCCTTCCATACTGTGATTCCACTAGGTGGTGTTCCCTATCAAAATGTGTGAATTTGCTGCCATTTCATCATTAATCTCTAATAAAAAAATTGAGAAGGAAAGCTGTTTACAAAAACCACGTATTAAAATAAAACAGACTACTCCAAAATCACTAACTGAAGGAGTAGCAGCTACCGCAATTGTCCAGCATCTATTAGGAGAATGGGAGCAATAAAGAGACATGAGAGGAAAAAGTGGAAAAAAAAAAAAGAAAACCAGACTTTTATGTCACCAGAACGTGCACGCTACCCACATAAGAGTGCTATGCAGCAAACCCATTGATCGCTCCACCCCATCTTCCATCCCACATAAAACTACCAAATCAATCGCTCCTTAAGCAGCAAGTCATTACCTCATTTTCAGTTGGAGAACCTATCCTGAGTGGCTCCCCACTGCCGACCTGATGAAATACAAAATGCCCAGTTCTGTGCAACCTGGCCTCAAAATAAGCAATCAAACCATGTCGCCTTCCTTCGACCCTGCCAGCGCCAGCCAGAGGCGCCTTCCCTCTCATCGACTTCAGAAGGGCTGGCTCACAGGCGTACCCCTGTGCTCCAGCTGGGCCCACACTCCCGCCTGGAACACCCACCACCTGTTCTCCGCCTCAGGCAGTGCTTCAAGGCCTGCCCTGAACCTCATTTCCCCCCGGAACTTCAGTAGCCCTGTGTTGTCTTTCCAACTACCTGCAGCATTTCACGTCTCCACCAAAAACTGAAGCACCCGACTCTATTCAACTGGGTTCTACTGCGTGGTTCCTTAGCACTCCCACACTCCCCTCCCCCAACAACCTTCCAAGTTGCTTGAAAACAAAAACATTTCGAGAATTGCTTGAGATCTCCATCCCAACCAAGACTCCCACTCAAACAAAATGCTAGTCATAGTGAATCAACTTGATAATAGTTAACCCAATTTATGTATTGTCAAACTGTACCCCAACAAATACCTGGAATTTATTAAACAAATATCTGCGTAACCATTACACATCAGGAACAATATATTCCTAGGCACTAGGGCTACACCTAGTAAACTGTCTTTATCCTCAACTATCTCTCATGTAAAGCCTTAAACAAAAACTGTCACTTTTTTCCTGCTACCAGCACTGCATGACACTCTGTAGTACACTGTATCACAGACTCTGAAGTCAGAGAATTTTCTAGTTGATAAGTAACTGACACTGATTTTACAGCGGAACTGAGAAGCCTGAAGCTTCACTCCCCTGCCCCCACCCACGACCCAAACACTGGATCTTTCCCTTATCTTGCTAACATTTTCAGGTGAGTGTAAGGTATGCCCTATTCAGTACCTGATACATATAGACAGGAAACGTTGGCTGTTAATAACTTTGATGTTAAACCCTCCAAACTGAAAATACATACAATCTCTCATCATGAAAGAAATGTATGATTTTCCTTCTCTGAATCAGTAAAAAGATGGGACTATAAACACATAAACATGGCAAGTGAAGACTAAGGATGAACAACTCCCATTAGATTTGGTATTTACTAGTTATTATCTTTTAAATAGTGGTAAAATATGTGATCATAAAATTTACCATTTTAACAATATTTTTGTTTAGAAACTGTTGAAATGATACAGTAATATCGACTTAAAACACTGGATTCTTTTCAGCAAAAAAAAAAATTGCTACACCTAACACTTGAATTTGGAAACTAGAGTTAGCAAATATTTTTTTCACAGTATAAACATTGCTACTGCTGACAAAAACAACTAAAATATGCTATTTAGGAGTTATACAACTTGTGAGGATTTCAGGTGGTGAAATAAAAAATACTAAATGTTACACTTGCTAGATTGTCTGCATTATTTTCCTAAAATTCTCAAGTCATTCCTAGTATCAGTAGTATATCATCTTACTGGAGAGCGAATCACGTACCGGGCACTTGCTAAGTGCTTTACACGCATGTCAGGGTTTTGTTCTTACTGAGGTGCACTTCACATACCACGAAATGCACCCTTTCCAAACGTGCCATTCAGTTTTGAACGTGTTCACAGAGCTGCACAACCTCCCCACTCTGCAACGCTAGAACCCCTTCATTGCTGGGAAGGGAAAACGTGCACCGTGGGCAGGCACCCTCCTTTCCCCTCCCCCCGCAGCCCCCCGCAGCCACTGGCCTCCTTCTGGCCCTGCTGATTGCCTGTCCTGGACATTTCTCACTCACAAACCGTACAACCTGTGGTCTTCTGTGTCTGGCGTCTGTCACTTATACTTTCCAGGTCCAACCATACCGTAGCATGTGTTAGTACCATGCATTACTTTTTAAGACCTTAAAGCAAACACTTGAGTTAGATACAGTAATTAGCTCTGTTTAAAAAAACAGAACGCCACGACCTGAGAGCGAGTCACTTGCCCTGCCCGTGAAAATCCTTGAATTCAAATTTGTTCACTAATTTTCTAAGGAGATATATAAACTGTGAACACTATGTGAATTATAGTTAAACTTATATGAAATATATGTATGTATGCACACACATATATTTTAAATTGCCACCTAGGTCTGTGACCGTGAGTAAAGCCATAATCTAAGCTTTGTCTTGTATAAAAACACGGCCAATGATCTCTGCGGTGCTTTCAAACTGTAACTTCAAGTTGCTTTCACCAACATTAAGGGGTGCACCGGCTGGTGTGGCTCGGTTGGCTCGCACATCGACGGGAGAGTTATGGAAGGCAACCAATCGATGTTTCTCTCCCTCTCTCTCCAATCAATGAACGTGTCCTCGGGTGAGGATTAAAAACATGTATTAATGAAAAACAGAGGAGTTCTTCACTCACTCTTCAGCTCTGACCTGACAGCCAATCTTTCAGAACAATCACTGTAACAGACATTTCTACATAGTGCAGAGAATATAGCTTTGTATCATAAACGACACCGTGGATCGAACCGGGTAACATGGTGTTATTTTATATTATGGAAACTTAGGATTTACACAGACATCTGTAAAGCCAATTTGTTTTTGTTACAACAAATCGGAAAACAAGGGGCATATGAAGGCTATAGAATTTCTTTAAAAAGGTCTCCGAGAGGCACACGAGAGGACTCCCCCGGGGGAAGCCGGCGTGGGGTCCCCGCGAGCGGCTCCGGGGCGTCTGCGCACTGCGCACTTCCACTCGCCGCGGACCTGCCAGCAGCAGGCAGTGGAGCGCCTCGTCGTTCCTTTCCTGTTTTACCCAAAGTCACGTGTCGGTGCGTTTGTGTGTGCACAGGAACGGGGGTGCCAGTGACGGCGGCAGGATGCGACACCCCGGGTGAGGACCGGATTCAGAAAACACACGCGGAGTTGCTCAGGGAAAAAACGGGGCAAATACAAGATACCAAAGACTGAAGAAGCAAGAAGAGATTTGAAGTATTCTGTTGAGTGTGTTTAACCCAATCGAACATTGCTATCATTAATCAGAAATAGTATCTTAAAGATGGCTGTCTAAAAATGTTTTAAAACTGTTCTAATGTACTTGAAAAGAAAACCCAAGCAGTTTAAAAGAAGTGTTAAACTGAGAATTCAATGGCCTATCCAGTTCATATTTATAAAAATAAGAACCAAACATCGTTCAAGCACCATACCTCTTTAATGGAAAATAACCAAAGGTGACACGCTTTTTAAAAAGCATTAAGTATAAGCGGGGAAGAGAGGATGCTGAACTAGAAAACGGCTAAGGTAAACAAACAGCCCACTTTAGGGTCCTACACGCTCTCAGCAATCACTGTTCTAGAACAGAGCTACCGAACAGAACTTCTGAAATGTTCTCCACCCGTGCCGACCAATTTGGCACCCACAAGCCCAATGTGGCTGTTGGGCATTTCAGTGTGAATGGTGTGATTAAGGAAGCACTTGTTTAATTTTTTACAAATTTAAATTGTCACACATGTGGCAACTGGGCAGAGCATATCGTGAATGATAAGAGACAATGTATTGTAAAAAGGTCACACCACTAATGTTCTGGAAACTAAAAAGTGAGTTATTCCCATGGAGGAAGGAGGGGAGCCAATGAGGGAAAAGAAACTCTCAAAGAAACCGAAATCTGACCTCCAAGATTTTAGAGATGCTTCCTTCAAGTCACGGACCAGGGTTATGAATGCAAAAAGAAAAGAAAGACAGGAGAGGGGAGGCAGAAACCACAAAGCCAGAGGAAGGGTTCTCTGCAGCTACACAGTAACTGCCGCTCCGGGGCAGTAAGCGAACATTTATTTAGCAATAGTCCGCTTCAGGCATTGTACTAAGCACTGTACATGTATTTTCACTGAATCCTCAAAACCAGCCTACCAGATAGACACATTTACGTTTTCATTGTATAGGGAAGGGTACTGAGACTTAGAGAGTTAATCTGCTGAAATAAAAATGCAACTTATAACTGAAATCGAGCAGCTAGTGCCCTTCCTCTATGTTCCAGGAGCTTCTTGTATATTTCTATTAGAGCCATTCACACGTTATACTGAAATAGTTTGTTTTTCAGTATAATATCAGTATATTTCAGTATAATATACTGGCTCTCTCCCAGTTGAAAGGTAAACTCTTCAAAGGCAGGGACTGTCCATCCCTTACTGTCTTTCTCAATCATCTACCACCAACTTTTATCTTTCAAAGTACTGGCGGCAGGGAAGGAGATATGTATCCTTCAATAAGTATTTGCTGGATTTACTAGGAATTTGCTTCTCCATTCCAGTGATAAACCCATGTGGTTGACGTTTTCTCCAATTCTTACCACCCCCCTCCAGCATTCCTATTTGAGTTTCAAAACCAAGTTTAAAGTTAAGCATTCAAAGTGAAGTTTTATAAACTGTTTCGAAGAATCTGGCAAGAAACCTGGAACTTAAATGTTTGATCAGCCCTGGCTGATGTGGCTCAGTGGACTGAATGCTGGCCTGTGAACCAAAGGGTCGCTGGTTGGATTTCCGGTCAGGGCACATGCCTGGGTTGTGGGCTAGGCCCCCAGTGAGGGGCACACGAGAAGCAACCACACATTGATGTTTCCCTCTCTCCCTCCCTTCCCTTCTCTCTTAAAAAATAAATAAAATTTTTTTAAAAGTTTGATCAAAACAGTTAACTTTGAGTTTTACCAGACTCAATAAAAATCAAATTTCCCATATTTTTGGAAATTGTTGTAGAAACTTCAATACTACAATTCAAACCCTACATTTACTACACAAAAGTTGCGCCATGAAATAGCATTCACCTTTAAATGTTCACCTTAAAAGCACAGCTGAGTCAAACTGCGTACTAAAACTTTAAAGGCTCCAAGTTCATACTTTATTAAATTATATTCGGTCCTTATGGGAACTGAGCCAGTATCTTCTGATAAAACGAAGCCAAGATTAAACTTTGGGACACACACCCCCCAAGTCAGAAAGGGCCAAAAGAAGTCTAAGATTTTATCCCCTTAACCCAAATCCATAGCCACCCCCCCGTTTCAAGATTTAATGAAATCCAATCTATAGACAACATAAGAATATTCGTATGAAAATGCACTCGAGGCTCTTGTTACAAACGTAATCAGAGGCGATATCGAGTAAAACTCTAAAATACGCCAAGCAGCACTCCCAGTTAAGAAACGGCCTCCCTTCCCGGTCAAACACAAGTCAACACGGCTCCTGCCAGCCGCTGTCTGACGAGAGATGTAATTCTGAAGACTACGTAAGGCGTTACTAGATTGACCCTTGCCTTGAAATTTGTATTGCCCTTTTCCCTTCTTGCCCTTAAGCCTATTTATAAAAGCACCTATTCTAATCTCCACAAATATCGAAAATATTATGTGTCTACATTCCACGTGAACCTAGGAAAACCCACGTTCGCTGGGGGAAAGAAATGCACTGGAGACCTGTTTCTCAAATGTGATCATTCCTCCCAGGCACCTGCGGGCCTTTTCCAAATACGATCCTGGTTCAGTTTTGTGTTAGAAGCAGAGAGTCTGGGTTTCTCACAAGCTTCCACCAGAGACGATGAAGGTGCTGGTCTAAGGCTTTGTGTGGCCAAGAAGGAAGTTTCTCAGACCTCACTGAGTTCTGACAGTTCTAATTTCTTTTTTAATGTTTGCTTATTCTTTCAACAGTTTCCTAACTATGCGCTATGAGGCAGACACTTCGCTAGGAGCATAAATAAGACGTGTTCTCGACCCCCAAAGAGCAAGTGACTGTCCTGTAACTCCAGGGCCCTAGCGTAAGGGCGGGCAGCAGGAAGAGGAAGGCTGCTTCCGGGGAGAGAACAGGCGACAGCTGGGGCCGCTGTGCAGTCCTGAAGACCACGGGGTCTGCACCGCGGGGAAGGGGAGGGTCCCGTCTCGGGCAGAAGAAACAGCGAGACAAGCAGTGAAGGACTCTGGAGGGGCTGCAGGTTCTATCAGATGGCTGAAACACAAGATGTTTACAGCGGAGATCACATGGAGACAGGGAAAGCAAACAGAGCTGAGTGCAGCGTGTCACTGGACATTTTACAAAGAGCAATTTCAGTGGGTTGGTGGTGTCAAAAGCAGACCACAGCGCACTGAGGGGGGAAAAAGCAGAAATTAAGACAAACGAAAACACTCTGCCCAAAGATCTTGCTATAAAGGAATAAAGGGACCAATAACTAGAAAAAGACAAAAGGTCAAGGGCAAGTTTTATTTTCCGTAAGTGTGCAAGACTTAAGCATCTTAATAGGAAAACCTGGGGTCAGCAAAGAGAGAAAGATTAAAAATAGGGGAAAGAGATAAGGAACGACACCTCCTCCTAAAGTTAGAGTAAGGAAGGCTTCTCAGCCATGTGGACAGCGAACTCTTTGTCATGGGGGCTGCCCTGCACATCGCAGGAGGTTCAGCAGCATCCCTGCCCCTAATTCTCACTGGGTACCAGTAGCAGCGCCAACCCCACCTAAAACGTGACAAGCACACTGTCTTACGTTGCCAAGTATCCTCTGTGGGGAAGTTGGAGGGCAGATCTCCCTGGCTGAAAACGGGTCTGGAAGCAGAGACCAGGTAATTTGAGGTAAGCCGGGCACCTGAAACAAAGTGCTTTGCATCCACTGGTTGTGCCAGAAAGAGGAGGGCCCCCTGCTGAGAGGGGAGAAAACAGCATGTTTCGTGGTGAGCAGGAAGTTTTGGAATGCTTCCGTGGAGAACAGGAGACGCGCCTGCCTAACTGCAGACGGCGGAACCGCCTGGGTATCCAGTCTCCCCGGCCCAAAGGGCAGTGCCTTTCCCAATGGGGGCTCTGCAGAAAACTGCGCACTACAGGGTCTGCGCTGGAGGAACGCAGGGAAGGGTCTTTATCGAAACGTTCTCAACATTTTAAGGAGCTGAATCATCCTGAAAAAAGGATTCTCACTCTTAACTCTTAAAAGAACCATGTTCTTGTTTACCAGAACAAAAATTTAGGGTAAAAACTCAATCGATCTCCCCACCGCCACCCCGAATATACAACTTAATCCTAATTTTGTAACATCTTCAACAGGAAGGTTTCTATATTTTATTTGTCACAAATCATACCCATTAAAAACAACACTTGATTGCCCCAGCTGGTGTGGCTCAGTGGACTGAGCACGGACCTGCAAACCAAAGGGTCGCTGGCTCAATTCCCAGTCAGGGCACATGTCTGGGTTGTGGGTCAGGTCCCCAATGGGGGGCCACGTGAGAGGCAACCACACATTGATGCTTCTTTCCCTCTCTTTCTCCCTCCCTTCCTCTCTCTCTAAAGATAAATAAATAAAATCTTAAAAAAAAAAAAAAAAAGAACAGGACTTTTTTCCATGAGAGAGAAACCACAATGTTGGTTATAACCTCACTGTGGTTAGTCTCACTTGCTAAACAGAAGTCCTGTAGGGTCTACCACCATCAACGGTGTTCTGAATAATGAATAGTGAGTGCTTTGGACATGTTACCAATTCTCTTCCAATTGGTAAGAAAGAAAATACAAGTTGGATTCAGATCTGCTGCATGTAATGATCAAAGGACAGGGAAAAAAAGCTGAAATTCCATATTCTAAAGACCAAGGCGAACAGTGACATCACTCAATGTACCTCTAACTGCATCTCTAACTGCAACTTGACCCGTACACTTGAGGCTTCGACATGATCTCTGACAATGGGCACATTAGAAGAAGCCCACGCACGTTTCCCAAAAGCTGACTATAAGCAATACCTTGGCCTACATCCAGGTGAGTAAAAAAAAATCTAATGAAGGCAAACAGGTTCACACAGCAACCAGGATTATCTCTAAAGTTGCTACATTATGTCTCTCTTCCTCCCAAAGCAAATGAAAATTGGACATGACCTGGAAACATGCTAAAATGTGTAAGAACTGAGACAAAGAATCTAAGTAAAGTTAAAGAACAGTCTAGACATAAATAATTCAATTATAGCTAGCAAATCTAAGGATTTCAATATCTGGCCCACATTTTAGGCTACTGATAGAAAAACAACTCTGTATCTATTGCTGCAAGTAACTAAATCAAATTAATTCAAAGCCAACGTTAAGCAAATTGGATTTTGCTGGACACTTCAAAGTTCTGAGTTCAGTCGGGTTCAGAAGTGAGAACAGTCACTTCCGAGACTGTCTTCCTTTTCCTTGACAGAGACAGACGGATGCCCTCTGAGGGCACCGAGCAAAAGGGCCGCAGGCCAGGCACCAAGTTCCACGATCACCCACAACCTGAGATGCAGTGTCCTAACGCACCGGATGTAACAACGTGGAAACTTCACATAAAGCTTCGCTTTCTCATTTCACAAAGACATCTTGGTATATTTAGATGCTAAACAGTGCGCGCTCTTTTCTTAAACAGTCTTTGTGTTGGCCTCTTGCTTCATTTCCTTGGGGAAATATTGCAAGTATACTAGTTCTAATTCCTCTCTTTTTCTGAGTTATTTTCAATGTTTCCTTAATTCAATACAAATAATTGTCCCTTTCACATTGTTTTTAAAATAAAACTTTAAATCATCTGAAACAAAAATTAATGGGGCTCAAAGGTCATCATGCCTTAGCATGTTTCTAATGATTTAAAACCAGTTCATTGGTAAGGTTAAAGTCAACCCAAAACAAATGCAAAGTAATTATTCCACTTAACATCTTCACTAGGATTCCTTTCCCCTTTAAAAAGAGCTGAAAATGAGGTCAATTATAAATATGAAATTATGAGCTAATAAATAATTTTGTCTGTCTCGCCGTTTTGAAAAACACAAGAACTCGGGAACAGGCACTTGGTTGATTACATTATGTGGTAAGTGGCTGCAGCTCCAGGCAAGTCAAGGCAAAGACACTATCAGCACAGCATTAAACAGTGGACAGTCGGTACAGACAGCACCACCTTCACTAAAAAACTGTACGTGCAAAATGGGAGGAGGACAATGGAACAAATGCTGAAGTAAGGCACACAATTTTGAGTGACAAAATGCTTCAGGGTCAGGATGAAGAAGAGGTTTCAGATCTGCTGACAAATGTGACTGCCTGGAGAAACGTGGAAAACCAGGGGCTCGGCAGGAAAGACTCTGGGGTAGCTAACGGATCAGTATCGGTCACGGTGGTGGGGGTCAAGGGTACGGTGGTGGGGGTCAAGGGTACGCGTCTCTTGGGGAAGGGAGGAAAAGGATGGCACGCCTTCCGCATTTTTAAACGTTGCTCTAGACTTGTGTAGCACAAGAAGATAACAAATTCTATTACCCACGGGTATTACAATGCTAACTTCCCCCAGGCTCGGGGTTCTTTCTTCTGTGCAAGTTACAGGGAGAACAAGCCCTGTAATATGTCAGTCCTTCTCCTAGGGCTTCAGAAATTTTAAATTACAGGTGACAGCTGTAAGACCAGGAAGATACGGGAAAGTCAGAAGCGAGGGTACCAGGGTCTCCGCAGTTGTTACAGAGGGCCAGCCCA
Organism: Trachops cirrhosus; assembly: GCA_028533065.1. Taxonomy (NCBI): domain Eukaryota; kingdom Metazoa; phylum Chordata; class Mammalia; order Chiroptera; family Phyllostomidae; genus Trachops; species Trachops cirrhosus. Next base: position 182,942,778 of record CM052541.1, on the reverse strand, counting down.
AATCTGTCCATCTGAGCAGGAGCACCCAGGAGATTTTCTTTCCTGGGCTGAAGTCCAAAACCAGATAAAAGTCTGAGTTCTGTGTTTTATACCATCATCCCAAATTTGGCACTTCAAATGGGTACTCTTAATATGTAATGAATCCCTTCTCTCTTCATTCCTATGAATCGATCCTATGCACCCTGGCTCCATGAAATAAAGTACTTTACTTCGAAATTATCAGTTTGATCATTTCACTAAACCGACCGTAAAGTCACAGAAGGAAAAACAGAAGGTTTCTTCTCGTCTGAACACTGCCTATGAGACAGTCAGAGGTCAACAGGGGGCACGGGCCTGCCCACCGCACCACTCTCAGCCCCGGCTCACATCTGTCTTCTCCCTGAAGTCCCGTTCAGCCCGAAACAACTTTTGGCAGCTTGGGACCCAGCTGGTCTAGAGAAAGAAGCTGAAGCAAACCCCCAAGTGAAACACGGCACTGATGCTGTTAAGAGCACTGTTAGGCTATAATACATGAGAAGACAAAAGTC
>CM052541.1:182770832-182941751 GCA_028533065.1 Trachops cirrhosus | reverse complement strand
AGTCTACACTTCGTATTCATTTTTGGTCACCAGAGCGTTTAAAGGAGTCACTTTACTAATGAAGACGGCGTTGGCCCTGATGAGAAACGTATCAGGCTTCAAAGATCTAATACCTAGATACAAGCCTGGTAAGCAGGTGTAGACTCAAACAGAGAAAAAAATCGGTTTTGAGTGGTCTCGCTCCTGAGAGAATATTAAAGTGCCATCATAAAAAGGTCAAAAGAAAATCTGCAAGACTGGCTGAAGGTTCTTCAAGAAGGCACCTGACACACACATTCACATGCGTGTGTGCATGCACATGTATTTCCAATCGAGTGTGTTGGATCAGAAACTATTTTGACACGTTAAATAAAAAAAGGAAAACAGCCAAGGGAGAAACAAAGGGGAGGTCCGATCACTACTAAGCAACTGAAGAAATATTTACATGAAAAACCAACCCGGCTCAACCACTCCAGCCAGAACAGGGGCTCTGGTTAAGGCACCTGAGTAGGTAGGTATTTGACAAGAAACAGAAAAAAATGAGTGCTCTATAACCACTTTCTTTTCACACCAGACCACCGACCACTGGAACTACAAAAAGGAATGGAGAGCTGTCGAGGAACACAGGGAAAGCAGGAAAGTACTCCTTTGGACAGTTTCAGATAAATCACACCTGAAAGGACTAACTAACACAAAGTGCCCGCCTCATTCAAGTTTCAGAACCAACCCAGCATTTCTTTCAACACCTGGTTATACTATTCCCGTATCGTCTTAAAGTCACTTCCATGTTCTGTTTGGTGGTCTGAACAAGCGCCAAGGCCACACCCTTGCCCACAGCTCCTGGACAGCTGGCACGGGCATCACACAGCCGGAGCTCACAGGCGAGCTCCCCGGGGAGCGCTCCAACAGAACTTGTTCTTCCTCCGTGAGCATGTCCACATTCCCTACGTTTACTGTCAGTTACGTGGAATTGCTTTTGGGGTGAGGGGGAATCCGTTTTTGATCCTTTGAAAGCTGATTATTAGTTTAGAAATCAACCTTAGTCTGCTATTGACTAAAATGTGGGCTACTGATTTCACTTGCCCAGAATATAAAAGCCATAAAAGTTATGAACAAAACTACAAATGCATAGCTTAAATTACAGGCTTCAAATTGTGAGTTTGGGGGGAGGTATACTAGGCACTTAAACTCCTCCGAATTAAAACCCACATCTATAGCTTTAGGCCAACAAATAAATTTAACCAATGTGGCAAAGACAGATCAGAGTTGTATCAGTTTAAGACTGGCCCTCTTCCATATGAAGCTTTTTAAGTCAAGGAGACAATTAAATTTTACATTATCCACTGAAGTATCTAGCTGCTATTTTTAATTGGTTTACATGTGAAAGTTCAGATAACTATGGTTATTGGGGCATTCTGCAATTTCCAATGGAACTAAGATCCCTACTATGTCTTCTTAAAGTGGCAACAATGAGTGACCAGAGAGAGATTTCAGAATCAGCAGAAGTCAAGTAACTTCACTCCTCTCCCCAAACAGATAATTTCCTGCGATCTCAAATTTTATTGGATTTAGGTAGTTTGGGATAAAATGGCTCTGAACATGTTCTGCAAATTCAGTATCATATAGGAAGGCCTAATAACACATTTAATCATTTTTCTAAATGTGGTTTCCAATACAGTGGCTTGACTCAGACACATTCAAGAAAGTAGTTTATTTTGGTGCAACAACTTTTTCTAGCAAGAATATATTGATGGGCAAAGTATGAATCTTAGCAACTTTTTTCAAGTCCCATGGGAAAACAACCTACTCTTAAAACTTCAGTTCCTACTACATTGTGTAAGAAAATCAGGAATAATATTTTTATCAACCACATTGTCACTATTAGACAAAAACAATTGACAAAGGTAGCTTTCTAATTGTTCTTCCTGAAATTAGCCCAGCCATCTGTCCGGACAGGCAAGCCCCTGGGCCAGCAGGATGCCGCCAGCAGCCCAGGGGCTCCGACGGCTGTTTACAGGGTGGCACTGAGGATCAGAAGCACCAAGGCACCTCCAACTGTCCACACACGGGAGGCACAAAAACTGGAGAAGACGCCTTAAGCTCCTAGAACCACATCGCTCCCTTCTCTTCCCTCCCCCACGCTTGGGTTGACATGCAAATCTTCACAAATAATCCCTTAGTTATTTGCAGCTAATATACAACAGTGATTTGCACACCCCAAAAGTCCCCATGATCCACTATTGGCAGTTGTATCAATAGTGACATCTACGTAGTACTACACGCCAGGCAGTGTTCTAAGTGCTCTGGTCCTCTTCAAATAAAAGAATTCTCCGTTCAAATGTCTGTAGAAGTTACAGGGGCCCTTGTGAAGACACCTGTTTAAGTAAAGACCTATAGAGCCATGTAATCTGAATTTCAGTCAGATACAAGGCTGTTGTTTACTTGATCAAATAAAAGATTTTGCTGGCTAATTCTATATAAAAAAGAGAACTATATTAAGGTTACAATAATATAGATGAATTGTGAACTGGTAATTTACTTGGTAAATAACCTACTTCTAATAAACCATTGAAATGGCAAGATGATATCATCATAGCATTTACTTAAGAGGAAACTGTAGTGAGTACACAAAACGGAAAATGCTAATAGTACTTTAAAGGACAAACAGTGCAAGTGAAATGGGGAGACTCACACTGCACTTTTTCGGGTTGGCTGTATGCAGTAAGGTCTAAAAAACCTGCACTTGTGAAAAAGAATTATTTTTTTAATGCAGGGAAAATTAACAGTGAATGGATTCTTTGCTATATAATACTAACATTATTGGGTTACCTTTGAAAATTCCTTTAGTTTAAGTATTACCAAAAAACCTAAGAATATGGGCATTACCAATCCCTCTGAAAAGTTGGGCAGCACTATTGTATTTAACAGATTATGACACTTACGTTAGGGACCCAAATTTGAGTGCTATAATACCCAAAGTAATTTAAAACAGGGTTCTGTAAAGATGTGTTGTCATGCTAATGTATACCACCTTCCCACCGTGTGTCCCCAAATGTAAAAGGTCTATTTACTTAGATCTTAAACAGTTACAGAACTTTAAGGGGACAGGCTGTCAGGAATGGTGTTCTCCAAAAATATTCAGAACCTCAGAATGTGACCTTATTTGGAAATATGGTCATTGCAGATGGCATTAGCTAAGATGAGGTCATGCTGAAGTGGGGGGAACCACAAATCAAATATAACTGGTGTCCTTACAGGAGGAAATTTCAGACACAGACACAGAGGAGAAGACGTGAACACACATGATGGAAGACTGCCATGTGATGACAGGCGCAGAGACTGAGGTGATGCATCTAGAAGCCAAGAACCCCTCAGAGTGCTGAGAACTGTGAGCAATGTGGAGGATAAGGAAGAGTCTTCCTCTAGAGCCTTAAGAAAAAGCACGATCCTGTCAACACCTTGATTTCAGACTTCCAGCCTCTGGAACTGGGAGAGGATACGCCTTTGTTGTTTCAAGCAACCCAATTTTTGGTATGTTGTTAACAGCAGACCTAGGACACTAATTATACCAACCTTACAGTAAAATCCATCTTTCCAAAAAAGCACCTTTTAAGTACAGCATAGCTTTGAAGTCGGCAAAACCGGGGTTCAAACACCTATATGAATCAAAAGCTATGCAACCATGGAGTGCAAGTTTGCTTCTCACTTGTAAAGAAGAAATAAATCCTACCAAACAGTGTGTATCTGAAGACGCAGATAAATTATGCATAATGTCTGCAACACAGAGGATAAAAAACACCGAGTTTCTCTACCCACAAACCCCTCTCCCTGGAAGGACAACTTTCAACCTGTGGTCACAGACGCTCTAACAATTCAGAAAGGGGTATGTTGAAGAGAGACGGCTATATTAAAGTATTAATAAATACAATTTATTTACTTTTTAAAAAAACAGTCATAAATGAAGTCCTGATGGTTTTACTACTTAGAAATCTCTAAATCCTTAACCTGGGTATGACCACAGTGATACAAGAGGTGATGTTTTTCAGAACATTCTGACATGGGAAGTGCTACACTCTCCAACTAAAAGGCTCAAAGTCATATCCATCACCACAGAAGGAAAGATCAACTTCTCAACAAGTTCTCCTGTTATATTTTCAAAGGTTATTTAATACAAGTCTTCTGATTTTACTAATATTCTTACTAATGTGTAAACTGACCCAAGTTCAGTAATAAAAACAAGAGTCATGTCATTAAATAATGATTGTTCAAATGCAAGAACATTTTATTTAATGTAATGATCATAACATAAGCAAAATAATAACTACCTTTGGCAAAATTAGAAAAATAGTAATAGAACTCACAAATATGATAAGCATGTCCCCCTGCTGTGTGGATTAGGCACCAATGGCCACAACGTCCAGAAGCATCTGTCCAAAGACTCTGCAAAAGGCGATCAAAGGCCGACCATGACATGCTGTGAACGCAACCTTCCATAAATCTGTTTCAGTCAGCTGAAGGTTTGAAGAGAAAGAAGCCCTCGAATCGGGCTATGTGTTCTAATAAAGTAACCACCTGCAAAGTACCCACTGCCGCCAAAGACAAAGGCTATCTCTGAACTCTCTGAACGTAACTGCTGAACAAGGACTAATACTGAATTTTTACTATGTGTAACTTCATACATCTCATTTAATAGATGTCATGGAATATTCTTAATAAAGGAGTTTAGTACACAAGAAAAACAGGTACTAGGTTTTGGCTAGACATACAGTGCATAAATGCCACATTTTGGAAGGAAGCTGCCAAAGCCACAATCTAAAATGTGAATTTTCAAGCTATCGCCGGCTCTGCGTTACATGTATTAAATAATTTTAAAGGATAAAAAGTTTTGAAATTTTATTTAATTTGGGGGAAAAGTAAAAATGAAATCTTGTTTAATATCAATGCAACAGAAATATGCCTTCAAAGTGGCAAGTTATTAAGAAAGTTAATAATATTATGTCATGGTAAAACCTTAAGAAAAGCACAAACCCTGAGCACAGAATCTAAGAAGAGTGAGGCTGCAGTGACTGTGTAGCCGGAGTAACAAGAAGACAGCCCCGTGTGCACCGGCAACCGTGACACCCCAACTTCCGTTCCTGTTTACTGCAGCCTCGGATAAGCCTGGCGGGGCTCTTCAAGTTTACGCTTTTGTGCGCAAATCTGCCTTTTCTAAAGAGAAGAGGAATAGTTGGAGAGCCTCTGCGATGTACGTCTGGCACTTTATTAGGTGGTATGGACTAAGTTTTTAATTTAGTAGATCTGAGACTTAGGTTTTTCTTTAGCAAAAACAGATATTAAAACAACTACCTCACAGGACTGTCATGAGGATTATATAATGCAGGTAATAAAGTTATTCTAGTTCTTCTCATAGCACATGTCCATTAAATATTAACTAGTATAAATAATAATTTTAAATATTTAACCCTGCAGGTTACTATTAGAGCTTAGAGGTGTAGTAATTTTGTTCAAAGACATTACATCTAGCAAATGTTAAAGCCAGTTTTGAAAACCCAAAGGCAGTAAGATCTGTGCTCTCTTTAAAAAGTGTTTCAATATTGTTAGTCTTCCCTTTGTTCCTCCTGCTCCTTCAACTGGTCTTTTACAGAAGAGAAAACTTATTCATAGATGCAAGGTATTTAAATGCTAGAAATAACCTTAGAAATCCCCAAGATGAAGGGGAGCAAATTGCTTTCAACACAGACAAATCCAATTGATAGTCCCTGGTCAAAAAGAAGGCTGGAGTGATACGCTGAGGAGGAGCAGATTCAGCAGATTCGGAGAAGGAAAAAACAAACAGTGACAGCTGAGCAAGGTGGGACAGGGTGATAATGGACTGGGGGGACACAGGGCAACCAAGGGCTGCATATCTACTATTGTGATGCCAATGCACTGTGCTCATTAAACTCGTCTAGTTCTCAGGGCTCAAAGAGCCGAGTTTCAGAGGTTCACTCTTTCCCACCCACTGAGCTGCGTGCATAAGCACTCTCTCAGCGTCCTTCATTCCAGGGCAGCCTACTACCTGGTATTTCTTGTACAATACAAAGTTAAGCCTATTAGCACAATTCTACCCCTTGATACACCCTGTGTGTGTGTGTGTGTGTGTGTGTGTGTGTGTTTTAAAATTACTTAGAATATTTGTTCTCTGACTTGATTACAACAAGGCAGAGTTAACTGAGTGTACGTCCACGATGAAGAGAGTCCCCTGAAAGAGGCGAGACTTGAGTAGAGGGAAAGCAAATGTTTGAGCAAAGCTCGTGCCAAAATATCCTGATCTGCATCAGTTTTTGATGTGCAATGCACATCTCAGTAGTACCACTGGGAACGCTACTTCTAGCCCCTGATTAAGTTAATGCTTGCAATTTTGTCCCAAAAGGGTTTGTTTTATAATCAAAGAATGACATACTATCAAGTAAATTTTTCTCTGAGGTATCCTAAACAAAGTTTCACTTGAGTAAAAATAATTCCTAAAGAAGCCATCTCATAGGCTTCCTTCCATCCCTTTCTTGCTGTAATTCATTTTTAGATTAATGCTTGAGTTCAAAACATCTGTGACAAAGGACTTCTCTAACTTTCATTCATCCTGCAACACCAGTTGCCACAAATAAGTATCTATTTCATTGAAACAGTAAAAATAATTGTGCATCACTCAGGTATTTTACTTAATATTTTACAAATCTCAAGTACACAGAATAGGAAATGTTTACATATTTTAATATGTCTGCAGTGGTGGTGTGTGGGGCATGTGTGTGTACACACACGCGCACCCAGGAAGCTAGGGCTGTGTGTGTAAATATGTATCACCCAGGCAATTCTGTAGCACTAGAGCGTTTGCGGCGGTCCTCCCAAACCCCGAATTTCAAAGAGCTCCATATTTCCTGCCTGCAAACCACAGAAACAGTGCACTTCAAACTGCTTCTGATATGCACGCCCCTCTGTATAGTACGATCTACGAAAGAACACAATCGGGGCCATTAATTTTAAACTCCAGTTCCAGAGAGGTTTGTTGGGCCAAGGTATCTTGCTTTCAAGTTTCCTATTATAAACTATAGTAACCTGATTTTTTTCTTCAGAAGTGGAAAATATAAATCAACTCCAGTTTCTTTTTTAAAAGATGTTTTATACAAAACACAGCGTGAATTAAAGAAAACAAACCTTTCCGCCACACTGCAGCTACTCACAACATAGTATTTTATTTTGCCTATCTTAATAATACAAAGGTAATGCTTTCCTTTTCTGTATTACGTAAAATATTTAAACAGAAAAACGTTTTCTTTCTTTGAAAGAGTTAAAATCCCTTAAAACATTTTATTAATATAGCACCCAATAAAGTAATAATGATAAAGGCACATACAGTAAAAAATTTCAATTGAATGTAATTTAGCCTTAATTTTAGATGTGCCCATCTAAAATACATCTATAAAATTCTATAATGAATACTGTAATTCTTTGATTATAAGATACTTTTTATATCTTGATATATCTAAATTAGATATGGGTTTTATAATCACTGACATGTCATATTGGAAGCATTTTAAAAATTCTGAATGGCACCTTAAATCTGATGCACTATGTGTTTATAAAAAAGTGCTTTTTCCAATTAAAAAAGGTAACTTTTTCTCTTTAAGTGTAACACAACTGCCCCACACCCAAACCAACCCTAAATGTGTGCCTCCATAAACTATAGTCTTTTATATGAGTGAAAAATGGTCAATAAATTTAATGAAGCAACTAAATTACCAGGACTAAAGAAACAACTCTGATAAGAATATAGTAAATAACAACTTTTATCAATTATTATATAATTTCCAGAGTTTTAAGCAAAAAATTTTATACTATTCCATCTTCCTATGCTTTCTAAGTATTTGTCCACCCTATGTATTGATATAAAATTGGAATAAAGGAGCCTTCCACCGGCATGCTGCAGATAGAGACGACTTTGCTGTAAAATACGTTCTATCCACAATATAAACGATCAAAGTACAGTACATGCATTTATGTCAAGAACAGAAACCAATGTTTGATAAAATGTCTGCGAACATAAAAACCCATTTATATGTTAACAACGAATGTATAGTAATACTGAAGTCCGCTGACACTGCAGGTCATATCGTTCTAACAAATCACAAACCAAAACGCTGTGTGATCTAGCATCTAATGCAGACGCTGAACCTGCAGCACTTTACATCATTTTGTTAGAGTGAAGTGGTTAAGGCGCCCCTTGCTTACTTCAAGTTGCCAGCATTCTAGTGACAACACTGTGATTAAAAGCATCAAAAATGTGACAGGTCTTATGTCAAACTTATCGAAGTAAGACGGTCAACTCTTCTGTCCATAGTTTTAAAAAATGATGAACGTCAATTATCAATTTTGAAAATTCAGTATGAGAATGATTAAATAGCCTTTCAAATATTATACAACAGAACAAGGACAACATGAGAATGAGTGCACACAATTTTTTTTCAGCTATGTTAGGAGTGTCACTCATTTCCAAGATAGGTTTCTAGATTCTGTGTGACAACTGACTTGGAAACTCATGCGACCACAATCTTTAAACCAGTGCAACACCTGCAATATATTTTGTTTTCAAGTTTGCACATAAAAGCCCAAAGTGTGATTAAAAAGCCTGGGATTAAAAGTCAGTGAAAAGCCTTACATTCTTTCATATTATCTAATCCAAGTGCATGCCAATAATTTTAATAATGGTGAAGGCAACGAAGAGTTTGAGAGGAATCACAGTCAACATAATTTCCCTGAAAACAAGGCAAATCCCTCCCAGACGTTAAAACTGAACTGTTGTCATAGTTTTCCTGTTACCCCGAGGAAAAGATCAGAAACCAACTGCGATTATGGAACTGAACTGAATTACCTTAAAAATAAACACCAAACCCCCCTTCCCACTTTTCCAAATAACAAAATAAATAACATACTATTTCTATCAAAACCTGTAAGAAGACTTTATTTTTGCCCAGGAACCTTAAAGTTCTAGCGCTCTCCAGGTCATTAGATACAGTAAGCAAAAACCTCCCGTCAATTTGAATATATGGTGTAATCTTATGGGGAGAGAAGGAGTTGACAAACCTAACTTAAGAGTTCTAGATAAATAGAGCAAATGATGAATTGTTGGAAATACACAGGAAACTAAATGACTATTCATAGGACGAAATGAAAGCCATCATTAGAAATTAAAAAACACCAATGGTTTTTCACATATGTGTATATATGTGAAACCCAAAGGAGACACGAACATCAGATAAATGAAAATTAAAACAAAAATAAATAATTAACAGGAAACCAAGACCAAATATTTCTGCTACTCAGTTTACCTTGGAAATAAATCTGGAGTGCTCCCCAGAGCCTACAAAACACAGGATGGACACTTTGTATAGAAAGTAATGTGTTTAAACCCACGAACACCACTATTCATTATGTGCATTAAGATACTCACTTCGGGCAAGTGACCAGCCAAGAAGTTTAGTACCAGCGCTTCTATGCAGAGCAGTAAATGCAGTGTAAAACAAGGCAACGCAAGCTTCTACATGAAATTGGGGTCCACACTCAATCTGGCTTCATGCTTCACTACATTAAAAAAAATTGCCAAACTGCCAATATATTTATTTACAGTATTTCTTATTTTCCCTTCATAAAGGCTAAGAGCTATAACTATGAGCAATATCAATTAGCCAAATTTCCCTTTCTCTCCAGTTTTTAAAAATATTTGATTATCTAAACTATCAACTTCTATTTTTCTCTGTATGTGAATGAAAATAGACATACAGAGAAACAAACAAAAAAAAAACAACCCTGTATGACTTACACAATAAATATACACAGATATTACATACAAACTGAGACTGCATGATTTTTATATTAAAGTACATGCTTTTTCCACCATACAGTTCTTCTTTGTTGTTATTAAGAGTAATAGAAAACTTTTGCAACTAAGCACATGCTGCTAATGATTCAGGGTTTAAGAACTTGTAGGTTAAAAAAATACAATTCCTAGAACACTGTTATCAAACAAGTAAGTTTTATTGGCATCTAAAAACAAAATTCACCCAACATTGAAACGTACTTTAATATTTACGTTGTTGTTTTCTTTTTTCTTTATACTCACTGTAGTATGAGGAACAAATCACAAACACTTACTTTGGAGAAACAGAGACCATAGTGTAGATCTTACAAAATCACTTTTTAAAATCTCTGTATTGTGCTCCTCAAATATCTAGAGCCAGTCTTTGCATAAAATATCACAGCTTGGTCTATTACCTTAAAATTCTGCAGCAGCCTAAAGATATGGGGTAAGATATACCATGACTTGCTATTTTGAAATATATCTATTGCCATATCCAACCTAATGGTAGTATCTAAAAATTCCTTTCTTCCATAGGAAGTCTCTGACAAGCTGTTATTCATTTCCTTGAAGTTAAAAGAATCAGGGGGCAACATTTATACTTTATCAGAAAAATAAAAAATGTCTACCTACCATGTTCATATTAAGAACAATGTCTATACAAGTCAGTTGTACAATTATTTTAAGAGAAAAGTGAACATGAACATCAGATTAACTTAATTCTGGCAGACAAAAGTGAACAACTATGGTCCAGTCAGCCATTAATCTATTACAGAGAGATGACAACTTTACAAAAGGTATCTTTTACCTACTGAGTGATGATTATGTCCCCTCAGTTTCTGTGCTTTCTACCACTGGTTCACTTTCTATATCAGCAACTGTGTCACTCTTCTCCTTGTTTATTTCACTCGAAGACGTCAGTTTCTCATAAAGTTCAGGATCATTCTGTACTGGTAAAGGTGGTGGTTGAGCATGTCTCTCAGCGTTTTCACCATTCACCTGAGGCACATTATCACCTTTTCGTTGAGAAGTGGCCCCTTCGAAGAAATCGAAAACCCGAGCTTGAGGAGGGGGGACCCAGGTGTTTTGAATTCTATCTCTTCCAAGACGATTTCCATTAATTTCTCTGCAGAAGTCAAAATCTCTGTCATCCCTATCCCTCTGCCTCTCCCAGTGTCTTCTGCGGTCATCAAAATCCCTGTGAACTTCTTGCCCAAATCCTCTGTTCCAAGGACCACTTCTAGGATCAAAACGATAGTTTCCAGACCGGAATCTACCTCTTTCTTCATGTAAGCCCTTTGGACCAGCGAAGACAGGTAGAACTCGATGCTCTCTCTCATCAAAATCTCTCGGCCCCCACGGTTTCTCTGGATTGAAGCCAAAGTGGTCTCTTCGACCAAGATGATCCATACCTGGCCTCACAAGATTTTCTCTAATATCTACAGGAGGTCTTCCAAAATGATCCCTGCCATCTAGTGGAGGTCTTCCAGGACCTTCTCTTGGGTCTACAGGCCGTCCAACCACCTCCCGAACATCCACGGGGGGAGGCCTACTCATGCTTTCCCTGGTGTCTATAGGAGGAAACCGGTAATCTCTGTCTCCTTCCTGTTGAATGTTATCATTCCCAAGCGGTATCCTTTTTTCTGGATTAGCAATATTGTCTATACTTTGCCTTCCAGGAACTAGAAAAGGTCTTTCTGGCTGACTGAAAATATCTCCTGGAGGAAAAGGACCACGGGGTGGTGGATGAAGAGCTGAATCAAGTATCGATGGGGGAGGGATTCCTCGCTGGGGTGGAATTCCAGGCTGTAGTAATGGAAATCTTGGTCCGGGTGCCTGTGGTATTAGTCCTGGACGAAGGTCTAACATGGGCATTACAGGCATCCTTTGACTAGGGAGATTTAAAGGGGGTAAGTTTTGAGGCCCAGCTGGTGGCTGTGTTCCTAAAAGTCCAGACGCATTTGGAATATTTGGTGGCTGTACTCCTACAAGTCCAGAATTGTTAGGGATACTGGGGGGTAACACTCCCAAAAGTCCAGAACTACTCGAAGCACTTGGTGGCTGTATTCCCAAAATTCCAGAGTTATTCAGAATATTTGGTGGCTGGACTCCAATAATCCCAGGACTACCAGAAACGTTAGATGGCCGGACTCCAAGAATTTCAGGATTACTTGATAAATTTGGTCTTTGAACTCCAAGAATTCCAGCATTGCTTGTCATATTTGGCGGCTGTCCTAAAATCGCAGGGCTACTTGGAATATCATTTGGAATCACTAAAATGGAAATGGGGGGTGGGGGAGAAAAAAATTATTCTGATATGAAAAGAAAACTAATGCTATAATTCCCATCAGTTAGCTTAGAACTAATCAGCTACTTATCTCCCAAGATTCAAAGTATATTAAGTAAAAATTAAAGCTAAAATCAATATGATACACAGTAAAATTTAAATATAAAAACATAAGTGGGGCTACTGACTAAAATTTTACATGATCTTTAAGCTAATGAAAATGCCAGGTTTTATACTGATTCTCCATCTTTAACAAAAGTCTTTCTAAACTACAATTCTCAATATACTAACAGCGGTGCCATGAAAAAAAGAAAGGGACTTGCTGCTTTTAAACGCCACATTTATCTCTAGACCTGGCTGGATAATGCCTGATAGAAGTAAGTTATGTATATGTATTAATTGTTTATTTTTATTGTTTTATAAGTATTCAATAGTTTGTACAATCTTATTTTGATAACAACATATTAAAGCAGTCCCAATAAGCAAAAAAGGAGGGAGAATGGCCTTAATGGAAAAGTGTCAAAATCTACACCATTCTGAACAGAACGCCAAATTGGTTTTTAACAGACATTTCACCATGGCTGGTGAGGCTCAGCTGGCTGGAATGTTGTGCGAACAGTCATGGGTTCAATTCCCAGTCAGGGCACATGCCTAAGTTGTAGGTTTAGTTCCCAGTCGGGGCATGTACAAGGGGCAACTGATTAATGTTTCTCTCTCACATCGATGTTTCTCTCCCTCTCTCTCCTTCTCCTGACCCCTCTCTCTAACATCAATAAGCATGTTCTTGGTGAAGATATTGAAAAAAGAAAAATCAACATTTCAATATTTGTGCCTTAAACTGGTTACAAATGCATGGCCCCTCAGAATTAAAACACCACCATAGAGAAGCACTGCTTATGACTTAACTATTTATCTGTGGGGATTTTTATTTTAGTTTACCTGATCTGGTGTTTTCACCAGAAGAAATCTGGTGGTCTATAAGATGAGGTACTTTTTCTTCAGGCTCTGCTTGTTTAGCAGGATTAAAAACATTTCCAGCTGGCAGAGTAGAAGCAGCAAGACTGCTGGCAACAGGACCACTTGGTAAAACAAGGCTACCAAATCCAACCTCCTTCACAGTTTCTGGAGTCATGGATAATGGTGGCTGCACTAAAGCTGTTTAAAGAGGGAGAGAATATCTTCAGACTTCATTATCTAATAATTCATGTGCTAAGTTAATATTAACCATGACTAACAATGGCCTTGACAAAGTTTTAAATACTTCCTATTCTCTCCCCCCAGTTGTTTGGTTAAGACTGCTCAATTAACATGACATACAGTAAGTCCTCATCTACTGTTGTGGATAGGTTCTGTGACTTTAAAATGATGCATAACAAAACCCATTTTACCAGACTAATTGATATGAACAAAAGTTAAGTTCCCACAGCATCTCAGAAACATTATAACCAAACAACACTGAATGCAACAACATTATTCAAGGACCTACTCTATAGGAATTCTCTTCTGATCCCACTGCTTCACTTATAATAAAAACTACCTTTCAGTGTTTCATTTTATAGCATCTCTGTGTCACCCAGCACTTCACATAACAACTGATGCTCAAAATGATGAATGTGTCATCATGAAGAGGATAAATTTTATTCAGAAAACTTTTTTTTTAAAAATTGCAAATTTTTTTTAAATCTTTGCCCAAAGATGTTTACGAACATAAGGACCAATAACTTAAGAAAATCCCAGTAATACGAAAAAGAAAAACCAAAACCCAAAACCCAGTTTTCCAAGGATGCTAGTACATGTATATATGAACATACAGAATGATTTGTGCAGACTGACAAATATGCATGAGAATAAAAATCTGCCCAATCCCCTTGAAATTACAATCTACCATCCTTGTATTCACTACTTTTTGTCAAACAAGGTAAGAACTCATCAGATGGGAGGAGATAAAGTGGACTAGAAATTCAAAGAATGGGTAGAAAAGCCCCTAAATGATATAGAAAAGTCTGTATCATGTATATGTTAAAAAACAGAACTAGAGGAATATAAAATCACAATTAAATATTTAGAATTTTTAGTCCAATTTATATCATAAGCTGTTAAGTCATTTACTTGGCGATTTTTAGGAACTGTATTAGCCTCACATTTAACTCTCGATTATCTGGACAACCTGTTAGCACATAAGAAAGCTGTAAAGCCGGGATGAAACCACCTGGGACCATGTATAAAAATGATGAGAATAAAATGAGACTACATAAGCAAATAGGAGAGTATCTGGAACACAGAGGCATTTCTCTTTCTCCATTAAATTTATCCCAGATTTTCCAAAACAAGTAAATTAAGAAAAAAATTGCTGAGAGGTAGGCTCTAGGATGAGTCTCTATGAATGGTGAACACTTTTCCAATTTTTAGAAAAAACAATTCTTCCTACTTAACCAACAACAAAAAAGAATTTTAGACACTAAAGGAGAATAAAGAGTTTAAAAATATAAGGAAAATGGGTACTATCAAAAGGGAAGCTCTCTATCACATACACTCTCTTTACACTAAAGTCCTCTGGGCTGATATTGGGCTAAAAACACTAAGGAACTCTCAAAAGCTGATGTAGTCGTCGCAACAAGATACAGAGGCAACAGGAATAGTCTCTCACAGTCAAGGATGAAGTTGAAATGCAAAGAGAAAAGTGAATGCAACTGCATCATCTACCAACACTAAAGAAAATAAGGAGAAAGAGGTGAAGGGAAAGGGAGAAGAGGAAGAGAAATAAGAGAATCCTCTCCCAGCTTCAGCTGTTGGACATAACTGGAAATACCTTAGAACTAACTCATTACTCTCAAAAATGGCAATCACAGGAAAGAATTTAGCATCTACCTGTACGACTGTATTTCAAGGTAACTACATACTATTGGTTAATAAGTTGTGTGTTTTGTTTTGTTTTTTTATTTACCTACGTTTAGAGAGAGGGAAAGGAAGGGAGAAAGAGAGGGAAAGGAACATCCATCGACTGTCTCTCACACGCCCCAAAGTGGGGACCTGGCCTGCGACCCAGGCATGTGCCCTGACTGGGAATCGAACCGGTGATGTTTTGGTTCGCAAGCCGCTGGCTCAATCAGCTGAGCCACACTAGTCAGGGCAAGTTTATCTTTATAGAAAAATTCTACCTAAGAAATATGTAAGGAATTATAAAAATTAAAAAATGACCACTTTGAAATTAATGAAAAGTAGATTTAAGTAATAATAATCAATGAATGAAACCATCAGACGCAAATTTGCAGGGAAACATTTTAATCACCAGGTCCCACTACCTGAATGCTCTGGTACATCTTAACATCGTTTAAGGAGAAAAAGAAGGCATTGCATAGCTCCTGATATGATGTAGTATCAGGTCTACAGTATACCACCTTTAAGAATTCTCACCAAAAAAGTTGAAGTGAAATCAAAGCAAGCCTTTGGTGCTAAAAATTTCCTATTTACAGGAAATTCAAAGAGTTAGAGGAACAGATTCAGTACCATGAAGAAACAAACAAACAAAAAAAACCCACGAACAAATCCATTACTTGGAATCTTGCATATAGAAGTGAACTGTTTCTCCAACAAGTCAAAGATACGAAGAATTTAAAAAAAGAGGTTTGAGCAGTACTACTCTAGATTAAGATATTTAACACACACACACACACACACACACACACAGAGATATGATGGGGAGGTCCTTCTCTGAATTTTGACTAAAGTAAACCAATCATAAAAAGATATTTTGAGACAAGAGAGTAAACCTGAACATGGATGTCAAATGATGCTGTTAACATTTCAGAGTAATTTAACAAAAAAAAGAAATGCATGTATCAAAACTTTCATCATAAAAAATGAACAGTAATTCACAAGAATGAGAACTGACACATTAACTCTACCAGGAATTCAGAAAATTCTAGAACTGAAGACTCACGTGTCGGTACTACTGGTGGAATAGTAGGTGGTGGTACAACAGGTGGTGGAACTGGAGGTGGCATGAAACCTACATTGAAAAAAAGACCCCAAATAAAATAACATAGGAAAAGTTACTTCTTTTAAATCAAAGAGTTCAATAGCTCTAAGTGAAATCCTACTTTCTTATAAAAGTCTTTCATTACTGCAACCTCGTATTTGTGAATGTATCTTCCATTTTAAAAATTACTTTTACATATACTACCTTATTTGATCCATAGTAAGTATTGGGTAAGCTAAGTAATGCATAAAGATCCTCATCACGAGCAATCCTACTTTTCACCCATCTGTTGAAGTCCTGTGGCACTCTCTATAATGCCATACAATTACAGATTAATACAAGCCAGGCAGCCTGTTTATATGTTAGCACTGTGAACAACTACCGGGGGAGTCAAACGCTACATTTCAGGTCGCCGGCGTCACACGCAACATCGTCTGTAAAAGACTCTACTGTATTTCTTTGATATATATGATGTTTACCCGTTAGATCAAATATTTTCATCAACCTTGGTTGTTACATCATGTTTTCAGGATTAAAATAAATTCTCAATTTAATACTGGCTGTTTCATGACTTGAAATATCAAATGATCAAACTATAAACCTGCTTCCTAGCGTTTTTAAAGTACAGAGCTAACATGAAACCCAATTAGAAACAGCTGCTGAAAATAAGAAAATAATAAAAATATATGATTTTGAACAACTGAATGCTAGACAATGACTTTATAAAGTCTACATGGTATGGTGTTTGAAACAATCATTTAAACATCTTCTGAATAAAATTTCTATTTTTAAGATCACAGATACAGAAAATATTTCACAAGACTAATTTTCAAGTATGTAAAATATACAGAGATAAAATTCTAATTAAAATCTGCATCAATTTCAAGTTATGTATTAAAATTTTAAAATTTTGTAAGACAAATGAATTACAACCACTTTCAGACAATGAATTCACTTTCTGGCCTTGTTAATATTTTTAGGAACTCTATTTAACAGCTAAAAACAAGTTACAAAAATCAAATTATAGTACCTCATTTCTATAATAGGCAAATAATTCTATACAAGCAATTATTTATATTTAATTGATGTTACATAAACTATAGTTTTTCCTACAAACACTGATTTAAGCTACTTTTATCAACAATTAGATAAAAAATATATTACGGATTCAATTAGCATTTTAAGATATCATTTCTAGCCTTGGCTGGGTGGCTCAGTTGGTTGGATCCCCGTGCTGTGCACTGAAATGTAGCAGGTTTGCTGCCTGGTCACAGCAGTAAGGGAGGCAATCTGGCACGCGCGCACACACACATACACGTATATATATGTGTGTATGTATGCATGTATGTATCTACGTATTTATTTCTCTTTCTCTTTTTCTCTCTCTCCCCTACTCTCTGTCTCTAAAAAAACAAAACAGAAAAAAAAAACCAAAAACTAAAACCAGTAACCATATCCTCCTATGAGGATTAACTTTAAAAAATTTCAACATAAAGTTTATACTATTTTAAGAGCATTTCAGTAATTTTAAAGGATTCCTTTTCTTCTCTCTGTCAATGCTTCTTAAAGTATTGGCCCTCTGACAATTTGCATCGCCTGGGGGACTTGTTAGACATGCAGTGCCTTGTCCCCTCTTGGTCACACTGAAGCAAAAGAGGCTGGCCCAGCTGCTCTGCTTTCCCGTACCCTCCACGTGACCCCAGCGCATGTTCAGGTTTGAGAACCACTGCTCTACAGCATTTTACCCTGGAAAAAGAGCAGTTTAAGTAATATTCTACACAGAGTTCCACTAATAAGACAAAATGTCCTTACCAGGAGGTGGCTGTGAAGGGTTGAAACTTGCTCGTAGAAAAGGAGGTGGAGGGATTGGACTGAAGCCAGGAGGAGGAACCGGCATGGACACAGGAAATGCTGGTGGGACTAAACTAACTGTAGGCACAGCTGGTGCTACTGGAATCTTTGTGGGTAGAAAATAAAAAGTCCTGAATCATTTTATCCATCTGCAATGATTACAGCTTGGAATATCTAAAGGTAAATTATTTCTATTTTTTGTTTAGGAAGGTAACCAACACCATTGTATTAGGCTGCTTTGCTTTTTCCTTTTTGTATACTTGTAAGCAAGCCTACTTGGGGTGAAAGAAAGGCGTTATTATTTGACAGGCAGTACACATGGAAATTGTGAAATGTATCTAACATTCAAGTGATGTAAGGTAGTGGGCACCTATATGAATAGTGTTTATCAGACTGAGTTTTAAATTGCCATTTTCCAATAAGTTCATAACACCTACCACTGTTATGCAACCTACCACCAGAAAGCATGTCAATAACCGCTTTAAAAGGACTCCAATTTCTCATAAATTCATTTTCTACTACTAGTATAAAAACTCTGTACTCATCCTAGGTACAATAATTCCCAAATAAATATTTATCTGCGCTATTGTTGTACCTTTCTTCTAAACTTCCTATTGTATCAATGGTCTAATCAGTATCTTAACTTCGCTGTCTGAAAGACACTTCATATACACAAAACTGAACGCCCAATTGTTCTTCCCAAAAGAACTCTTCCCACAGACTTTCCCATTTTTAGATAACAGTAACTCCATCTTTCCAATTTCTCATACCAAAAGCCTGGCCTCTGCTTTCTCACAACTCAAAAATCTAATCATGCCATGAGTCATGCCACTGGTCAGACCATCAAAATGCACCTAGTATCCCACCACTCCCATGCCTCCACTGCTATCAGTCTCGTCCGAGTCATCATCATCAGCCTGAGTCACCATCATCTCGCATCTGGATTGCTCCAACTGCCTTCCCACTGGTCTCCCTGCTGTCATCAATGCCCACGAGTCTATTCTCAAAACAGTACCCAGTAAAGTCCCTTAAAACTTTAAGTCAGGTCAAGACGCTTCTTCCTTCAAATCCTCCAAAAGCTGCACATCTCAGAGAGAAAACCGAAGTCCTTCTAGGTCTCCTTTCCACTAGGGCTGCCTCTCCCTCACTGTACTCTAGCCCACTTGCCAGTCCTGGAACACACCCAGCATGCTCCTGGCCTAGGGCCTTGTCCTTGGACAGCCAAATGGTGCATTCCCTCAGGAACTTTACGATGTTGCTCAAATGTCTCATTCTCAACTATCTACCTTGGCCATGTTATTTAAGACTGTGTCACCTACCCAGGCTGGTCATCCTCATACTATCCTTTTCCTTCCACAGCATCTCATAACCTTATCTGCTTTGTATTTTCTGTCTCCCTTTTTGAGAACAAAAGCTCCACAAGGGCAGGGGTTTGAGTCTGTTTTTTCCCCACTGATCTACCCCAATCTCGGGTGCCTCAAACAGTCAATGTTACAGAGCAGACAATTAGTAATTATCTAGTCAATAAATAAATACTTAAATATAAATTAGACTATCTATAAAAATTTTTTTGAAAAAAGAAATGTTTGAATGTTTGATATAACTCATTTTTATTCCATTTTAGACAATTTCCCCCCCGGTTTTATAAAGCAAATACATGAGTAAAAACAGAAATGTAAAACAAAACGTCCAACCACAAAAACACCGGGCACTCACCTGTAACATAGCAACAGGTGGAGGAAAAACCTCTGCCTGGGTTGTGACCACTGTCTCCTTTTCAACTGGAGGTGGGCTTTGAGTTGTCGGGACGGTCTCTTTAACAGGTTCTGAGCTTTTCACAGTCTCCCACTCTAAACAAAACATTTGAAATTGATTTCCTCTAGATAGGTGCAACTTTTCATCTTATTTCTATGTATACACTTATTCCATGCTTGTCTAATGCCTTCAACTACCTGGCACACCTATCTTTAAGATGTGTTCACAACTATAGGTGCCAGTCTAGGGTTTTGCCCAGACAAATCTGATTAGGATACTAAGGAGTCCAAAGCATGACACAAGCCAAAAATGGAAGACGTTGAAACACCTGGTCTAGAGAAAACACTTGGAAGGAATATAACAGAGATGTATCTCAAAGGCTGTCTGGCACTACAGGAACTAACCTGATTCCATATTTCGTCACAAGGGAAGAGCAACAAATACTAACCCAATACAGAAAAGTCTTTCGGAATATACAGCTAGGCAAAAATAGAACAAAGAAGCTCTGATGGTCCCTCCAATGGTTCTCCATGTCCCTCAGATTAAGGAGCAAAGTCATTATACTGACTGCTAAGACTTTACACGACTTCTTCATCCTCTCTGACTGCATCTCCTACCACACACTCTTCCCTTCCTTTGCTCAAGGCAGCCAGTCTCACGATCCTTTAAATGGACTTTGCACTTGCTGTACCTCTATATGGAATGTTCTTTCCCCAGGTGGTCGCACATCTCACCCCTTCAAATGCCACCCTCTCCATTAGGCCTCCCACCACTCACACTGAATCGTCTCCACACCCGAACGCCTATCCCCCTTCTGTGATCTATCGCACTAACCCTAGCAACACGGAAGTGCTGTGCAGTTCATGTCTTTTGTTCACGGTCTTTCCTTCCACTAGAGCATGGTTGGCAGACTTTTCCTGCACTAAGGAAGCTTAGACTCTGCAGGCCGTATGTTCTCTGTTGCAAGTGCGCACGCCTGTGTTTCTGCAAACCGGTCCTTGCAGAACAGACACAGGCTGCCGGCAAGGTCTGGCCTGGAGGCCGGGGGCTGTCAGCCTCTGTACTACGGGTGCACTGCCGGACAGGGAGAGGGAGGGGGAGGGTGTCCGTCTGCCTGCCTCACCGCTGTAACCCCAATTCCTCAAATTACGCCTGGCAAAGAGCAGAACTGAAATACTTGTTAAATGAAAAGATATTCTGGAGAAACATCCATAAGAAATAAAAACAGAAACTGACAAGAAAGCAACCAAAAAAGTGTCTGAATATATGCACTGGCCTAAGAACAAAAATATTCTAAAAATGAGCTCATTATGCTAAAAGTATGTGAAAAAATAACATATCATATTTCAATTATTTTAAGATGTTTTTACTGTTTAAATTGATAATCACTTTTAACTGAATTTTTTAAAAATAAAAAAGACAAGTGTTTAAAAAGAGCAAGCCAGAAGATCATTTGTCATAGGCATTCTCAAACTGCATGCACGTGAACCATAGCTCTCTAAACAAAGAGTCTATTCCTGCCATTCTCAACACAGACACTAATCAAAATAATCTGGGAAGTCTTTCAAAGAAGCTTCTGAAGTCTCCAGTTCTCATTTAAACTCAAGGAATTGAAATATTTAGTTTAAAAAACCTCCATACATACAACTCTCTCTTAAAAGAGCAAAATTTTGTTAAAGACAAGCATGAAAAATGCTGCATTTGTAGGCTTCGGAAACTACCTATACGTTGACACTATGAAACGGAACCCATCAAGCATGTACACCGAACAATGTAGTGTTTCATCTTTTTTCTCTTTTGGGGGGAAAGAACCCAGGAGCTGGAACAATCCCAATTCACCCTATCATGAAAAACTCCTATCAATTACAATCTTTTAAGTGTACTTTTTTTAAACAATGAAAGCATCCTGAGGGTTCTTACCAGTATTTACGGTTTCCTGGTCAATCATGCCTCCTTCTGCAAAACCTTCCAAGTCATCCACTTTAACTTTTTCCCATGGTATGTACGTCACTCCGAGATCCACATCCCAGAATTGTTTGTATTCTGTTTTTACACCCTTGTTTAAAGCCCAAGCAATCTATCAGAAATGAGGAGAGGAAAAAAGAAAGCTTATAAACACTGTAAAAACAAGGTAAAACATTCAAAAACAGGCACACAACGTAAATACAAATAAAACTAGTTTTAAAAACCAGTGGACGGGAACAGCCACCACCACTGAAAGAACAGCAGCCACGCAAAATTTCTCCATGTTCTGTTTTTGTTTGTAAAATAAAACCTGCACTAGATACTGATGGTGTTCATGAGATTTATTTCCACTTCTGTTAACTTTAAAACACATTTTCAGAAACAATATCCAAATCTACTTTTCACCATAAAGATGTCAAGCTATATTACCGAGCTATATATCCAGCTATAACTGGAGTAGTTATTATAACTTAAACAAGCTGTTGGTACTCCAGAAAATAGGAAAGGGACCAGCGATAGACACTTTAGTTTATAAAGAGAGACTCTGCCATAGAGTGACAAAGCACGGGCATATTAACTCCTCTGAAAGCAGTTACATTCGAGTTTCTAGTTCAGCTGCAGACACTGATGGAATAAATTATCTCCAAATAGAAGAAGTGTAAATTAGTCATAAGAAGTAAAATTGGAAAAATACATAATACTCAGTTTAAAGACTAAGAGGAAAATAAAAATAAACCCTTTACAAGGGCTTGAGTTATATAAGACAAGAAGCTAAGAAGGAGAAATTAACACTCTAATTAAGGGGTATGATTAGGAAGCATTGAGAAGAAGTAAAGACAAACTTATATAAATTAAAAAGATCTGCTGATAAAATGGTGACCTGTCCACATGTGATTTAAAAGAACTGTTTGACTAAATCTGGTTATTGTTGTACCTATATCTACTTCTATAACTCAACCATACTGAAATAATAAATTTGTCATAGTGTGCCCAAAACATTAAAAAAATTTATTAAATACAGAAACATTCTAATAATCCAATAAAACAAAAGCCATGTTTCCCTCCTCCCCCAGTCTCACCTTAATGACCTTGGACCCAATTTTATACGACCCAGAACTAAGTTTCTGAAGCGCCCGAAATGCATCTTGTCGATGAACCATGCAGACATAAGCACAGCCCCGGGGAGGAATCATCTATTTAAAAAAAAAGTTCACTTTAGAAGGGGTATAAGGAGTACAATTCATTCTGGCATTTTAGGGTTTTAATGGAACAGAACATTGACTATTGACAAATACTGAATTGTTTTCTCTTTTCTTCCTCCAGCTGTTTATTGGTTCAATTCATGAGCAACTAATTAGTTTTAAAAAAATCCCAAAATTCAAATATTAGTTGGATCTCATTCTAAGCCATGATGTATATGAAGTCTTAAATATTCACATAAATTAAAAGTTTCTCTGATACACAGTAAAAACTATTTTAAAAAGTATAAAGACATGCATACAATACTACCTACTAAAAGAAAAATAGTATTGTATGGCCAACATATTCGAAGGCATACAATTTATTCACCATGTTAGGTCAATTTTTTCAAATGTTATATTGAATAGTAGTAATGTATGAAGAATTTTTGTTTTGGGTAAGTATCTTATCTCTTAACACAAAATCTGTAATCTACAACAAATGATAAAAATAAAGTTTTTCAATTTTATAAAACTTAATTTTGTCCAAATACTTCTGGAAATAGATTTTAAAATGAATACCAAAACAGCTTCAATGTAAGGATCTAAGAGTTTTATTTACAAAGCATTTAACTATTCAACAGACTATCAGATCATAAAATTATCCTTACTGTATTTATTCAGAAAAACAGAGAGCATTTCAGTTTCTTTTGAAGAACTCAAAAGGTATTCTATCACTTTATTATAACTCAGTATCTCTAAAGCTCTATTTGTCAAAATAAATAAAAACCTTTCCCTTGGTCTTGCTAGCACTTCGAGCTACTGTCACTTTGATAAACCTTTCCAAAGAGAAGTCTACCTAACCCCTACATACCTCAACTCCTATGCTGTATACCCACCTCCCTACCAACCCACTGAAAATATTTTCTTCAAACTCTCTAATGACCTATTAAAATGCTGAACCTAACAGTCCTCAAACTCCCCTAAAACCAAGCAGAAGATTTCTAAATCTTATTATCAATTTTTCAAATTCCAGATTTTATCACTAGCCATTTGGTATACTTCAGTTCACAAAAAAACTCAGTGTCTATTATTTGTGAGGCCTACGCTTTTATTTATTCATATGAAATGTTCTATTATTTATATGCAAAACATAGCAGATGCAGAAATATCTGTTTTGTCTCCATAATATGCGAAGTCCTGTTGTTGACACGGTGGGAAACACAAATAAAAGAAGACAGGGCCCTGACCACCGCCAGGTTCCACTGGGAAAGACGAGAGGTACACGGAGGGTACTGGGTAAGTCCCAGCTAGTACTTGATGTGCCAAATGAGGAGTCGAGTCAATGAATCTAGTGGATCCCAGAGGACTGAGGGCTCCCAGCAGTTATGGTAGTCAAGGAAGGCTTCTAGAAGGCAGACCTTCTTCTGGGCTTGTTGCGGAAAGACACACCAGGCAGAGGGTCCAGCTGCCGGCCCTGGCATCATGCGGCCCTGGTATGCTTTTCCGTGTAGCTCACGTTCACCATCTCCTTTCTAAGAGTCTTTATTCCCTCACCGGCGTCTTGGCCCATTTTACTTCATTTACAATTCTGCAGCTGAGCTGTGTACGTCTCCTGATGAGGGCCAGCTGGTTCCGCCTGTCGTCAGTGGTGCTCTCATTCACAGTGGGGTCGGTTAGCAGGCTGGTGGGCGCAAGGGCCCTCAGCTACGCATCTCATCCCAGCTCCACGTGGCCTTGCATCTTCGTAAGCCTAGTTCAAACTTCATCACGTGGTGATTTCAGCACTATGCTTTGAAAAGGTAATATAGAAGAGGAGGGAGACAGGGGAAACTGATACCCAAGTGACTGATATGAGAAAGACCACCAACATCACGAAAGAGGTGAAAATCCAAAATGCTACTCAGATTCAGGATCTGTTCAGTGCAGTGGTGCTAGCTTTACAGCACTGTGATAAGCTTCTAACGACACTGATCACGGGCATCTCTGCTTTTTTTCTGATATGCAGCGAGGGCTGAGAACCTCTAGTTTGAGGGCAGGGAACAATCAGGAAAAAATTTAGAGGTTATATGTTCATGGATTATGAATGATAGTTATGTTTTGACAGGTGAAATTTAAAATACCTACAGCCCTCTCATGGTGTAGAAAGAGGAATTTGAAATAACTAGTTGAAACACTCAACCAATCACCTACTTATTAACGAATCACCAATTTATTATCTGTGTATCTCAGGCAAATCACTTAGTTTCTTCACCAGTAGATTAAAAGATATTTGAATTACTACCAAGTATCTTGTGAGACTCCAGTGAGATCAAACACAGTTGAACGTAAAATACAAAACGATCAAATTCAAATATTCAAATAATGCTATTATTAATATAGAAAAGTCAAGTTTGGGCATATAAGGAATGTTGGGGTCTAACACTAGAAAGGAAAACCAGCTAATTTTCCAGTAAATAACAATAGACATAGTATAATAACACTAAATACAATCACAGAGTTAGTTAATTTTAAGAGTCCTCAAATAAACAAATATAAAGCATTTCTTTAGTTTTGGCCCCAGGGAAAAACAACAGCCTTTCAAGAAGAAAATACTCAAAGAAGGATCGTGCATGGGGCAGAATCACTGAAAGAACTAAGTTGAGGAGTGAAAAAGTTAAGCTCCAATGACTGGAGATGCCCTGGCCACACAGGTCTTCCTGTCTAAGGCTGGCTTTCAGAGGAAGAGATACGGAGGGGGAGGAATTAGAGGGAGGAGACTGGCAGAAGACTGGGACCCCAAGTCCAGCTATGTCTCCAAACTACCTACGTGCTTATGTGCATGGGAGTACAAGTCTGTGGGACTCAGTTTCCTTTTCCTAAAAAAGGAATTAAACTAGATCACACTAGTTCCTGCGACTCAAACATGTGACGTTTTTAGGAATCAAGTACTACACTGCTATAAAGCCCCTAGGAATTTTTGTTAAGAATTCCATTTTAAAAATTAATTAAGCAAGGCAATAAACAGCAGCAGAATATACACAGAACTGATGAAAGTTGGACAATCCTTGTAAAGATGAGTGAAGGCAGATACAGTTGACTAACTATGAACCAAAATGACTCTCTGTATGAGTGAAAACCCTATTCCTTTTAACTTTATTTTTCAACAACTGATACTTACATTAATGGATTCAATTTGTCCAAACTCTTCAAAAAGGTTGGTTAAATCCTGCTGGGTCGCCTTCTTGTCCACCTGACCAACCCAGAGAGTAGTACTGCATACTGTCAAGACATAAGAGACAAATGACCTAAATCACAGACAGTTACTTTTTTCACGGTGCTAAGGAAAAAGCTCTGCTAACAATAACATTAAAATTTAAGACAGCATATTTAAAACAGGTGTTAAATGACATTTCTGTTATATTTAAAAATCAGCTAAAATCTGAGGTACCCACTCACATCTATGCCAAGTCAACCTTTGTCGTGTCACCTGCTCTCAAGCGGGCTACACACCTGAATCACCTGTGGGCACCTGGGCCCCACTGTGTGAGACGGTGAATGTATGGAGTGTGACCGAGTAGGAGTTGGGAGTTTTAGAACACCACAGGTAATCTGAATGTGCAACAGAGTTTCAAAACCACTTTTCATTGCAATTCTGTGTACCTTTTAAGTATTTTTCTGGCCTGGAAAGATTAAGTGGGCATTTCTCCCTAATGAACAGTTAAATCCCAAATCAGTATCTTATCCTTAAAGAAATAATTTGCATGAAGATACAAACAGTAGAAGACTGAATTAGAACTTCTTAAGTGTTAAAATGAAAGACACGGAAGCCACATCCCATTGATAAACAAATGTCACACGTGAGACCTCTTACCACTTTTAGCTATTACTGCTCACGCCTCCATAAACATCTCCTTTTCCTGAAGACACTTACTTTAAAAATATTTACAGGTAATACAGCTGCAGAGTTTTAATGTACAGTTGACCCTTGAACAACATGGGCTTGAACTCTGCAGATTCACTTATACGTGAATTTTTTGCAATACATAAAGTCGGCCCTCCACATCCCAAATGGAAAATAGTATTTTCAATCCACCATTGGTAACTCGAGGAAGTGGGGGCCAAATGTATGCATTGTCCTAAGTCATTTTATATGAGGGGCTGACGCATCCTTGAAGTTTACTGTCTCTGAGGGGTCACAGAACCCATCTCCCACGGACACTGAGGGATGACTGTAGTCAAGTTTCCAGGCAGTCGAGTTACATGCGGATTTTCAACTACTGGGGCCGGGGGTGAGTGGCGGGGCAGTCAGCGCTCCTAACACCCACAAGAGTCAAACGTCAAACTGCACCTGGACTTTTACCAGTGTCATTTTTAAAGAGCAAGTTTCCAGCTTTTTGATTACCTTTGATCTGTAACAGGGCAGGCCTAGAGCAGGCTTCACTCTAGAGCTAATTTAGAACATTAAAATGTAACTATTATAAGGTGCCCACTGAATGTGTTTTCAACCAGGTCTCTCTGGCTGGTCAGGACGCAAACATCTTCCACGTCTGCATAAAGTTTAGGAATCCTTCAGCTAAGAGGTCCAGGTAATTGTTCTTTCCCTACTATTTCTTCTTTGCCCCATGAAGTCTCACTCTATGCGCACATAATTTATTTAAGTTTCAAGGGAAAAAGTTTTCTTTTGCTACTATTACAAAATACCAGAAACTTAGTTTAAAACACACACAAACGTGTACTTTTACAGTTTTGATGTTCCTAAATAGGGTGAGCTGGCTGCATTCTTTCTGGAGGCACCAGGGGAAAATTTGTTTCATTGCCTTTGCTAACTTAACCTCTACAAGCTGTCTGTATTCCTGGGGTCATGACCTCTACCTTCAATGCCAACAGTGTAGCATCTACCAATTTCTGTCTTTCTCCCTCCATCTTCACATCACTCTTTCTCTCTCTGGCCTTCTTGTTTCCCGTTTATAAAGATCTGTGTATTACACTGAGTCCTTCTGAATAATCCAAGTTAATCCCCTGCCATCAGGATGCTTGTTAATCAGGTCGGCAAAGTCCCTTTTAACATGTAATGTAACGTATTTACAAGCTACAGTGATTTAGATGTGGACATCTTTGGGGACCATTAATCAGCTCACCACAAATGCCTAGCAACTTTCTGGACCTCTCTCACTAAGCAGTTCCCACCTCTTCCTCCTCTGTCCTACACATCCTAGCTGCCTTCATCCTCCCGAAATCGGTCTGTTTCCCATACTCCTTCAGTGTTGTCTCTCTACAAACCATTCCCATGGATAACTTCATTTCTTCCCAGAAAGCAATAATGAGTCTCTCCCATCCCATGAGGAGGGGACAACTAGGTCCTGGGATGCTACTGTTTGTTGGGTGTTTCATATACCCAGAATTACTCATAAAAACTCTTGTGTTCTACGGACCAACGGTAGGGAAACACTACTGCATGTGTTTAGAATGTGTTGGGAACCACATAAAATGAATATTGCTTCTTAGTAAGGAGACTTTTGAGGTAATAAATCAGACAAATGTTTCACCATATTTATGTGCTTTCTGTTTTTTTACTGTGTTTTATCCATGAAAAACAGCAATAGAAAAATAAATCTCAAGGTCAGTAACTATGTAAATGGTGGCAGCAACAACATGACAAATTAGGTGAGGAACTAAATGAAAGAGACAGGATGTGAAAGCCAAGTCCTAAAATTGGAGATTCTGAATGTCTTCATGGCAATCACTGGGAAGGGCACAGTAGATTTTATAGTCACGCCCTTGGGTCCTTTAGGGACCCTTGAGGGATAAACAGAAACTTTTGGAGAGAGGAAGGGCACCATTATCAGATTAACACTGGATCTCAGAATCAGATAAGATTCTAGCAAAATTGCCAGAGCTTGCGGAAACTGCCCTAACTTAATAAGCAGAAGGCTACTTACTGCCTTTAGTTAGAAGCCCGAACTTCCAAGTCCGAGCTTCAGCATGACCAATTATTTATCTATTTCCTTGACAGAATTTGGAGATCTCTGGAAATCAGATAACCTGATCAATGTTCAGCTTTTGACAAAGAAAAACACTTTGCTCTGTTTTATGTAATTTGCCCATCTGCAGTCTACTGGTTCACCGTAGAAGTCATATAACCCACTAAAAATCCTTTGGGAAAAATTTGGCACTAATTACAACTTACCTTCCTATACCTCACATTCCCACTAAGTGAACTCTCCCCTAGCCCTCTTCTAAAATAAACTCCCACTACTATCAACATTGTTTTAATCATGCATCATAGATTAACATATAAAGGAGGGGAAGTTTATACAATAGGAATCACTCCATCAATATGGATTCAGTAAGTTTACAATTAGCTTTAAAATTTATATGCTTCCTATAATAATTACTCCTATAGACCTAACAGTTCACCAGTTACGACATTATGCACAGAAGTCACCGTGTCCAAGTACTAGACACTATGCTCTAGGTCTACTTTATATATCACTACTCAAGTCTTATATTTTATAATTTAACTTGTGTTTTTTAAAAAATCAACTCTCACCTTAGTATTTAAGTAGAAACTGCTCCTTTTTCTTTTCTTCCCATCACATTATAAAAACCATGGATAAAATTACTCATTTACCAAACCACTTTCCAAATACTCAGTCTTAAAATAAGATGTAGAGACTGTAGCAGAAAACTATTATCTCCGTCTTTGCTGCCGCCCAAGTTTTTGAAAAGCACGCACGCCCATCACTCACCACTCAACGTCTTAGACCTGATTGGCGGGAGCCCCTTCTTCTGCCGCTCCTTCTCCCGCTCTCTGGCTCTCCTTTCGCTGGAGTACGAACGCGAGGACTTCCTCTTTCTCTCTCTCGAGCGTGAGCGCGATCGCTTTCTGTGCTTACGCTTTCGAGAACCAGATCGTGACCTAGACCTCCGTTTTCTTGGTGATCTAAAAAAACAAAAGACTTTATGACCAATGATGTTATTTTTCTATCAAATTTTTAGTTTTTTTAAGAGAAGGGGGAAAATGGTTGCCTTACATTCATCTACCTCAAAAAAAGATTGAAGTATAATCAAGTATCAAACATGCATTTTTTTCAAATCTCTGTCCTGCTCAGGTCCACACAAGCTGTAAGTTTATTTTTTTTTAAATAATTCCTACTGAGTATGGATTATTATCCACAACCAAGAAGAGCAGGACAATGAGATCCTAGAAAGGGCTCACGTTCTCTTAGTGTCTTCCAACTTATTTTTCAGAGTCAAAAACAGGGATGAAAAACCCAAGAAAATAGAAATATCCTTTAGGAAGTGACAAAATGTTACATTCTTGAAAGTAAGAAACAAAGAATAGTTCCAGCAAAGAATCAGGCCACTATATAATTCTGCTTATGAGCTTTTGACTTCTGTAAAATTTCATGGTGCTCACCTTTAAAATATAAAGTGATACTGAAACACTCTTTCTTTTTCCTGTCAACCTGTCAATGCACTTAATTCTCTCCCAAATGCTTACTAAGCAGGAAATAAAGACGCTGTTATGCTACCACGAAGTTTTCAGCACTAACACTGTAACTGCTATAGCCAGATAAGTCAGTGACATGAGGTGGATTTACAGAAAGCTGAATTGACAGGATCTCATTCACAAGAGGTAAATACAAATAATATTTTGAAACAAATACAAAATGACTGAAGAAGTGGTCAAAAGTACTGCCTCCTAGCATTTACTGTAAATATTTCCAGGGCACCCATGTATAGAACACAAGGCATAAAAAATGTTAAGGGCTAATGACTCAGTTTTAAGATAGTTTGCAGTAAAAACAATGTGTACTACACACTACACAAAAATTTACCAGGTTAAACAAAGTATCTTCAGCTCAAATTGGAATGAGCATGCACATGAATGCACCTTAGCCATGCTGAAAATCCCACACACACACAAAAAACATTTGAAGGATGTTATATAATAGTTTGATATTACACTTACTTTACTGTTCATAAAAATGATTTATATAATTTTACCTTTATGATCATTTTTGGTATTATTATGGGATGAAATGCAATGTAAGAAATACAGTAATTTCTAAAACTGTTCCTCTATACCCTGATTTAACTGTGGTTCAGAGGCATTAATATCCTAAAAGGTGAATGTCATCAAAATATTATTAACTACAATCAGGTATACTACAAAATCAAAGTTTCATGATATGGCTGTGATTTATGTATATTATTCAAATAAGTGGCCACAGATATATCCAATTAAAAACAGAACTTTTTGTTGTTGTTGTTGTTTTTAGAGAGAGAGAGAAACATAAGATTGTTGTTCCACTTATTTATGCATTCATTGGTTGATTCTTGTATGTGCCCTGACTAGGCACTGAACCCACAACCTTGGCGCACTGGGACAATGCTCTAACCAACTGAGCCACCCAGCCAGGGCCAGCAAAGCATTTTCTGTTTTTCAAATTCTGCATTACTTTGTCGAGACATGTCATTCTAAGAAAAACATTTCCTTTAATCTTGATGCAAAGAAATAAAGCCAATGTTTTAAAAGTTTGCACACAACTATTTTTAAATATTATGAGAACCTTGAACGAGAGCGTGAATGTGTTCTTGATCTCGAGCGAACAGCCACTTTCTTTGCTTCTTGTTCAAAGACCTCCTCTTCTACTCCCTCTTGCCCTTCATCTATATCCATATCCTTAAAAGTCAAAAGAACAGCAAACAAACAAAATGGTTGAGATTCAGTACATGGTGACAATTCTGCCTTACAAAATATTCACCGCAGTAGCATTAACGTCTAACAGTAAAATGGTTGGAGTGCTGAGTTCAGGCTGGGGGGACAAAACACTCAAGACATAACCACTGTTTTACATAAATAATAAAATATTCTACCTAAAATAAAAATTACCATCTTCTGTAATCTTTTTCTGTAATTAATTTATAAATTTATGGCCCAGAAAAGCATTTACTTTTTACCTGCTGCTGAATGTCTATGGAATCATCCAAATTTGCTTCCGGCTCAAGGAAGTGCTGCTGACTGCTCCCTTGGGACGGCGACGCGGAATGCTCTGACCCAAAGGTTCCCTCTTGGCTGTCCTGAGGGGTTGCCTTTTGAGGATGTACAAATACACAGACGTTGGGAAATTGTGAATACCATCACAAAGAAAAACTTAAGCACACAAAAATGACAATCTTTTGAAAGAAGTCCAACACATAAAGAAATCCCATGCTTATTTTTTTAATAATCAATCTAACCCTACTGTTCTGTTTAAATCCAAATTTGCTTAAAGCACGGAACATGACAAAAGGTGAGGACTACAATTTTAGAATAGAATGATAAGATCAAGTAGGTCTTCAAATAAATTTTTAATTGTGGAAAATATAACTATCCAGAATTCATAAGGGGATCACACCACCAGAGACATACAATGGGAGCCTGCACGTGCGGTCAGGGCTGCCGAGTTTAGAATGACACCAGGAACCCTACTCTTTTCCCTAAGACACTACAAAAACTTCTAGGCAGCCATTGAGCTTACTAGCAAATAAAAATGTTTAATTTTTCTGCTTATTTCACCATATCTTAAATACAGTAAGGCATTTGGATGAGTGGAGCCAATTACACAAGTTATTCAATTTGTTGCTCTGTGGATACACTTCTCAATTCTAAATTTGTTTTAAACACTATCCATTTCATGCATTAGAAAGTCGTTTTGCTTCACCACTCCCCTCTTCATCATTCATTTTTGAACAACAAAGCTTTTAAGAACATCTAACTCCCTTCAAAGAGGTATTATTACTGCATCTTCTAAAATTTTAGAGACAATGTATAGGGCAATGAACTAAGCTGAGAGGTTTGGGAGAGAGGACTGAGATTCTTAATCTCAAGTTTGTATTAACTTTCACCTTTCACTTCAGAAAGTTGGTATTAATTACAAGCTGGTCAAGAGTTTCACCTCGATTTTACTGCTTCTACTAAAACTTGTGAAATAAAACTGGAAACAAGGTAATTCAAAAGTGTCCCTTTCATGAATGAACAAACCTGATGGTCTGGATAAATTCTTCCATCACTACTATCTTGTCTCTGTAAAAGCTGTGGTTTTTTTAAAATTATATCGCTGACAACCTGTTTCTTTTCCTTGAATTAAAATTTGTTTTTCTTTAAACATCCAAATGTTCTTCTCTATCTTCAACTTCCTGAATTCTCAGGCAGATCTGTATCTGGCATAAATACGGTACTTACTCCAAACACTTCTAATCAGAATTGTTCTTCAAAATAAGGAATGGAAGTCCATTCTCATAATTCCAGGTACACATTCCCGGCTAGCAGGTATCATTAATAGTCATTTTATTTTTACTATCTGCATCAAAAGATCCAGGTCAAACCCGAGCAGCATCTAAGGCTCACTACCCTGTTGATCTAAAGTAACTCTCCCCCTTCCGTATTTCCGTAGTCCTTCACTTGTACCTGTTACAGAAACTAGAATTCTGCCTGTGTTCACACAGAAACATGTGCTCCACTAGAGAAGAGGTTACTTGAGGTCTTGCTTTTCTGTTCACCTCTGTGCATATCATATGTCTCATAATGCTTATTTTAAAATGTTTGTGATGCTACATTAAATTCATTTTCATCAGAAAGTTTTGAATATTAGACAGATGTTTCATTTCACTGAACTTCAATTTCCTATGATGTAAAATGGGTGTCAAAAAGGCCTATTTCATCAGCATTAAATGTAATCACACTTAATAAAGTTCCTGCCACATGGTAGTAGCCTAAGTAAAGGCAGCCATTTACTCTGTCATCACTACCATCCACAACAGGAAAATCATCATTACCTTGCTTGACACAGAACTAAATGGAGAGGGACTAAGCTGTATCACTGAAACACCATCTCCATCTTCTGTTCTACACTTCCAGTACGCTGAAATTAATTTCTACAATGTTCTCAACCAATTCATAAGTTTCTAGAGTACATTTTGACTATAGAAAAAACTGTAAAGATCCTAAAAAGACTGACCTTCCTAGTAATAGTGAAAGAAAAAAAAATCACCATACTTAAGCCACACCCATTTATAGAATGTAGACAGCAATACCCCTGGAGACCACAAGATGGAGTTACAAACCTTTTGAGGCTGTTGCTGTTCTAAGAGCTGCTGCCTGAGATGTTCAAGGTTTTGCTGCTGTAGTTGCTCTGCTATCTGATGAAAAATGGAATTGTTCACAGATTCTGAAACATGAGAACTAAAAGGAAAAACAAGTGGAAATATATTTTAAAACCCAGTAAAGATAATATAAAAATAACTGAGTATTCAAACCCCCAATGCTAAATAAATGAAATATACTCTACAATAACTTTTACTTTTAGAATATTAACAAGAAAATGGAATACTTCAGAAATATGTTAAACCAGAAATATACTCAACAATAGTTCAACAGATGACATGTTATAGATACTTTGATGAAGATCTGATATTATTATCTCACACTATTAAATACAAATAAATTAGTACTTTTTACAATAGAATATTTTAAGAAAGGTTCAATAAAACACTTCTAAAAAGTGTTTAAACATCATCACTTTAACTTCTCTAACTATGAAATAGTGGGGAAAATGTTCTATCAGTACATATAAAATCTGTAATTATAACTTCGTAAAGTTTGCTTTCTTTAGAAAAGAATTCACATTAGGTATGTTAACAGAAACAATGTTTAGATAAGAGGAAATAATTTAACTATGCTCTGGGAAATTCACACCTGGAATACACCTGGAATTCTGTGTGCCACAAGGTAAAACGAACAAAAAAGAGGACATCCCAAATAGAACAATGAGGACAGTGAGAAGTCTTGGAAAAAAAGAGTATGTCATCTGGAACAAATAAGCCTAAGGGGAAGAATGACACCTATCTTCAAAAATTAAAGAGCTATGTCAAAAGATTAGGAGCAAATTTGTTTCCTTGCTTCAAAAAGCAAAACAGATGAGTGTGTAGAAGGCAAATCAAAACAGGATTCAATAATCAAGTAACATACAACAGTAACAATTACTTAAATTCTCATAGTGAAAGGCATTACCACACTGGATAAATACCCTGTTAACAGGACTGTTAAAGATGACCCTTATATTGTTCAGGAAGAAACTGATACCCATAATTTCAAATGCTTCTTCTAACTTCACAATTAATAATCTAAAATATTAGTTTTGAATTTTTCAAGTAGGACCTCTTTATCAAAAGAATATATTTGCATTTTATATTATACAAATAAATCCTTAAATGTATCATCTCAATACAAAAACCAATAACCTATCTGAAACTAGATTCCCAGAGGCTCTCCCCGTTCGTCACCTCCCTTCCATTCTCCCACCTTCCACACCGTCCCCAGGAAAGGACTCTCCAGTGCTGCTCTCACAAACCCTCAACAAAACCTAGGGCTCTGAAGAACTGTTTGGGGGAAAAATAACTGATCTAAATAAAAACATACAATCAATTTCTTTAAAAAAACAAAATACCTACAACCCTAATTCTTACTTCTGATTAGCCTGATATACTCCTACAATTTGGTATACTTCCCAGCATTAGAAGCAAGTTTATTTCCTACTATTTCAAATATTCTTACAAACGGTTAGGTAACTGAAAGGCAATACAGACATAGAGAATACCACAACTAGATCTATCAATATTTCTGTAAAGACTTTTGATGTAGTCCAACTATTTGCAAAGATCTGAGAGTCACAAATAATATAGCAAGGCAACAAGAACAAGACAGCAACCCTACCATCATTCTGTAATGTTAGAGCAAATGTTGAAGTATTTAGGCTGTTCTGAAATAGCAGCCTAACTTATTCAAAGCATACCTAGTAGTTCAGAATGCATCATCCCATCCAATGTTTATGAAAATTAGAAAAAAATTATGGTTATAAAGAAAAACATAATGATACTTACAGCTGAGAAGTTGGAATTTCTTTTTTGGGTTCTTCACTATGTTCAGAATCTTCCCCAAAATCAAACCTATCCATCAACTTCTAAGGGGGTTGGGGGAGAAAGGAGTGAAAGGAGAAAAGAGACAGATTAAAAAGTGCTTCTCACAAATATGTTACAAATGTTATTTTATTTAAAGGTTAATGACATCCCACTAATTTATCTGCATCATTCAATATGGAAATGTTTTATATCATTTTATGTTTTACTGGAATAAAACATTTTATTTGAATGAATCTTTACTTTTCTTTAAAGTACTTTGACATACACTGCCTTGTGTAACAGAACAAATCATGACACAGTGTAAACACTAATACTCTATAGAAGAGAATATAAGAATTAAAATTAAGTGGCTTGCCAATGGTAATAAAGCTTGATTAAAAAACCATCTAGGACTATAATCAATGATCTTTTCCTCATACAGTTTTCTTAGAATGCTCCACTATTTTCTAAATGATCAACTTAGAGGATTTTTATGTCATCTAACTATTTGGAGTCAGGCTAAATTATACGTGGAAGCTGCAAGCTAAAAAATCTAATAACTCAATAAATCAGTATTTTCCATTGAAAATAATAGCAAAAATAAAAATATGGATAACACCTCCAAGGTATTTTAATATTCCCATAATTAACAAAAATACTGAAGGTATCACACAACTACATATGAAAGGTTCTCAACTTTAAAAGCACTATATATAATTAGGTCTCAATTTATCAAAGTATTATAGAATACTGATAACTTGTAGGAAAGTTGTTCTTCAACCTTACACTAAACAGTCTGAATATAGTAGGTTAAAATTACAGAACACCATAATATATCTGTAACATCCAAAAAAGAAATTTAAAATTTCAGAAAATAATTTGCCTCAATGTGAATTCATAATTTTACTGGCTGGTAAATCTTTATTTTTATGGAAACAAAAATATTCTAAATGTTTCAAGCAGCATTGTGAAATTACTCAATTCCTTTCAGAAGGTTTTAGCCTTCTGTAAAACTGGTAATAGCTTACACAGTACAGTGGATATGGAAACAGTTCTACGATAACATGCAATTAGAACCCACGTGATAATACATAAACCCCCAAACTTCATACTTCGCACAGAACAGATCTGGTCTCTCCGTTCCCACCTTGTTAAAAGACACTCCCGGCTCCAAGGGCGTGAGGGTGTTGGCTGCCGCGGCTGCAGCTGTGAGCTGTGCGGTCAGAGCCTGCAGCTGGACCACAAGACCGGCATCCAGGGCCTGCAGAATGGACGGCTGAGGCTTCTGCTGCTGTATCTGCAAAGTCTGTATCAACTGCTGAAACTGGAAGGGAAACAAAGGGAAAATCAGTACAAACAGGGGCTGGGTTTTATCTACAAGAATGCCCTACTAAAACTTCTCCTCAACAGAGCTCCTTCTAGTCTTTGGAGATCAAAAAAAAAAAAAATGAACTAACTCAAAATAACAGTTAATTTTTTAAAAAATAGGTTTTCTGTGCCAGAGATAGCACATTCCTTATTAAATTTGTCTTGCTTCTGGAAGTCAGAAAATTTTAAACAAACAAGTGTTCATTCAATGAAAACCAGATAAAGAACTCTTCGTAAGCAGACAGACTTTTTCACTAAGCTTTTCATCCTTTCTTCAATGAACTTCTTGATCCCTGTAAAGCCAAGTGCTGACCACAACCGCTCCTTCCGATCCGCCATCTGAAACCTGTCCTTGGAGCAGAGTCCAAGACCAAAGACATTAAAGGTGGACAGTGCAACAAGAGTTTAAAGCAAGCCCTGTTCCTTCTCTTCACCTACCCTCCTCAAAAACAGAAGATATTTTGTAGTTAGCTAAACCCTGAGTACATCTTAGAAGTAACTGATACTTTTCTAATCAAGATCTAAACAAAGCTATAAATCTAAAAAATTATCAGTTTAGAATAAACACTAAAAATAGCAAAGTTACTGCTAAACAAGACATCTATCTGTACTCTTTAAGCAAAGTTCGACTTATAGTGGGTGAAGGTAAAAACACCACTCAAGATGACAGCAAGTAAAATAATTTCATACCTATCTAAAATAGCAACATTAAAACACAAAGGAGTCGTTTAGCTATAAACAAAAACTACCAATGTAATAGCAAAGAAAATATTTTTAAAAATTTGATAGTTGAGTTACTGCACTGAGGAAGCTAGCTATATAACAGGATGGAAGGAGGGAGAATGAGGAAGAAGGGGAAGGGGGAAAGGAGGACAGGAAGGAAGGAGGGGGAAAGGGAGGGAGGGATGGAGGGTGGGAGGGAGGGCCGTCTCCTTCCTTTATGCATTTTAACTGCCCCCTTTGACGCCCCCATTTTCCCCAGCAGCACTGTTATTTTTTCAGTCACCCAGGTTCGAACCACTGCAGGATCCTACCATTTCCTCTACTCTGAACTTCATATTCTATGAATTACTGTCTTCCTGATCTCTGTGT
The DNA here is from genome assembly GCA_028533065.1 of Trachops cirrhosus. Lineage (NCBI taxonomy): Eukaryota > Metazoa > Chordata > Mammalia > Chiroptera > Phyllostomidae > Trachops > Trachops cirrhosus. Next base: position 182,903,481 of record CM052541.1, on the reverse strand, counting down.
ACTCTTTCTTCTGGAAAATCCCTTCTCCTGCCTAAGTACTTATTTTCATTGATTTTTTTAAATGGAAACATTTATGAGTTATTTTCAAAATATCAGTATTATAAAATAAAATTAGTAACTGAATAACTTTGTGTTATCAATTCAGTTTCCCAGCGGTCTGAAAAATATAGAAATTGCATCCAGTCTATGACTATAATTAAATTGGTTTTTATATTTTTAAAAGTCTAGAACAGTCCCTTTTTGAGATTAAATGTCCTCTGAGAGTCCCTACCCGTACAATTTTTCACATATTCATTACTTCCCTTCCACTATCATTGTTACGGAAAGATAAGACACTCCCAGCCTTCAGACCTCCTCCCCTCCTCCATTCACTGAAGTGCTGTTCCGATTACGTGGATTCTGCATAAAAATCTCTGGACTTCCCCACTACTTAGCATGTCCTTTATTTCTCATTCCTCCACTTATGTCTAGTGCACCCAGGCCTCCCCCACCTGAATCTACCATTGCAACTTGGTCTCTAACAACTTACACACACAGGCCACCTCATCCTCCAGACAACTCAACCCTAAAATATCTTTTATATACCCAATATACATGATTCATTCTACAAAAAAAAAAAAAAAATACTAAACACCTGCTTTACCCTCGAAACTGGAGATACAGCAATGAACAAAAAAAACAAAAATCCTTGCCCTTGCACAGCATACATTCCAGTGGGAAGAGACAAAGAATAAACAAAATAAGTAAATTATACAACGTAACAGAAGGTAATAAGTACTAAGGAAAAAAATAAGGCAGGTGATAGTGAAAAGGAGCCTAAGGAAATAAAAGGTAGAATCTGCAGTTTTAAAGGACTGTTTGAAGGTCTCACTGAGGTAATACTTAATCAAAACCTTATATCACAAGAATACGTGGAAAAAGGGAGCTCAAGAAGTTTTATTATACAGATCTTAATTAATTTGCTTTTTTTTTAAGTTAAAACCTACCTATAGAAATGAGTCATTTTTTTTAAAAGATTTTATTTATTTATTTTTAGAGAGGGGAAGGGAGGGAGAAGGAGAGAGAGAGAAACATCAATGTGTGGTTGCCTCTCATGTGGTCCCCACTGGGGACCTGGCCCACAACCCAGGCATATGCCCTGACTGGGAGTCGAACCTGCGATGCTTTGGTTCGCAGCCCGCGCTCAATCCACTGAGCTACGCCAGCCAGGGCAATTAATTTGCTTTTGAAAGGATAGGTTAAAAAAGAGATGCTAAGGATGGACTATCCTCATATCCTGCTGTTTCAAGTCTCAATTCAAATGCCACTTCCTCAAAAATGTTTCTTGGCTACCCTCTACAATTCTGACCCTTTCCTCCAAACCTAGCTTATTACTCTCGAAATTTACCCTGCCCTGGCCAGGTGGCTCAGTTGGTTGAAGCATCTTCCCGTATACCAAAAGGATGCAGGTTCAGTCCCTAGTCAGGGCACATACCTAGCTTGCAAGTTCAATCCCTGGTTAGGGTGCCTACCAGAGGCAACTGATCGATGTTTCTTTCTCATCAGTGTTTCTCTATCTCCCTCTCTCCTTCTCTCTCTAAAATCAATAAATATAGCCTCAGTGAAGATTTAAAAAATAAATGTTTTTTAAAGATTTACCCTGTTTTAAGTCATATATTACTATCTATACTTTTTCACTGTCAGTCTTCCCCAAAGATACTCAATAGAAAGACGTCTCCGAGATAGGAGACCGCCCTGTCTCATTACTGGAGTAACAACAGCTCCTAATAATGTTTGACACAAACTATGTGCACTAAGTCAGTATCTTGGTATAAATTAATTTTTTATAAAACAATCTTTAATGATCAAAGTGTTCATAATGCATTACTAAATGAATAAAACAAGTTACACAGTACAATATATAATGTGATACTACTTTTACAAAATAAAAACACATACTCTTTAGGTGGTACATGATAAAACAATCCATTAGAAAAATGAGTTCTAAATCATTGTCAGCGTAACAAAAAAGCTACTCACCTGCTGGCCTTGAGGACTTTGCAAGATCTGAGCCACAGCTGTGAGCGTGTCTGTATTTGCTATCTGGGATACCCACGGATCGGGCAAACCTTGGACCACATTGGCTGGAGTAACAGGTGTCACAGGAGTTCCTTTTTAAAAAAAATCACACCCACCCCAATAAATATAGAAGAAATAACACTTGAAAAGAAAAAATGTGCTCTGCCGCTTTAATAAAATCTATACAAATTTATATAAATATTTTTCTTTTATTGGCCCCATTTTGAAAACCCATTACAGAATTAGGTAGGATAAAGTACCAAAAGGATCACCCATACTTGTCTTCAGTTAACTGCTTTAAAGGAGGCTACAAAACCAATCACTGAAAATCTTACTATAGAAGAAAATTCAATTACATAAGAAAATATACAAAATAAAATCTTCAATGAAAAACTGTAAAATAGTATGTATAATATAAAACTTTTTTTGTTCAAAAATCTGTGTGTACACACACCAAGAACTAAACACCAAAATGTTAACAAATGTAATTCTTGGATGATAAAAAAAATTACAAATGTCAAATAACCCAGGAAACATTGACATTATCACTAAAAGCACTCTTGGCCCCATTAAATAATTTTTTCAGGTTCCTTACAACATTAAGTTTCTCTAGTATACTGTGAATATCAAGTTGATCTGCATGTGAATTTAAAAGATTACAGGCAGTTAAATCCGGAAAAACCTAACTGACACACCAACTTCCCTAACTCTTTTATCTTTATGTTTCTAGGGACCAAAAGTATTCAGCTCCGTAGTTCTTAGAAACAAATTACACACAAACATCATCGCTGATTGCATTTCTCCTCCAAATTACTCTCCCTTTCAGTAACGTACATTCTCCGGCCGGCCTAGTCATTGCCTTCTATACGTACGCATAACCACGCAGAGGCGAGCGTGGACTAGCTGGGAAGCAGGTCTCTATCAAAGCGGCGTACCTGGGGTGTTGCTCATCGCAGCTGTGGTGCTGGCCAGAACCGGGGTGACGACTGGCGGCGGAATCCCTGCTGCCATATCCAAGAGAGGCTGAATAATCTCACTCTTAAATACATTATTCTTCTGCCATAAGTTTAATACTCTTACTATTTTACTCTAGAGGAAAAAAGAAAAATGACATCTCGATTTTTGCTTTCAAACCTCAGCACAGTCACTTTATAGAGACTATTTGGGCAGTGGGTGGCAAGGATAAATTAGAATAACTTCTACTAGACTTTCCACCCCTACAATTATTTCTATAAGTTTGCATTTGATAACCTTAACTCACTTGGGAGGGGGAAAAACAGGTTCATTTTGACAGACCTACAAGGTAAACGGAAGCTACATTTAGCAGAAGGCAGGAATGGAGGGGCGGTGGGGCGGGGCGGTGGGGTGGGGGGGCGCTCCAGCTTCCTGTGAGGTCGAATGGGATCATGGCCATGGCTGGCCGAGAGCTGTCAGGCTGAGGCAGGTCAGGATTCACTTCACTGCTGAAGTTACAGCTAATTTTAACTTTATCTTTTAAACAAATAAGTAAAATCAAGACAAATTTTCATTTTAAAACTAAGGACAGGGGAGGTTAGCTCCTCAAATAAGAATTCAACCAAATTTATATTTTTTCATAACTGTTCAGCATATAAAAGTTCTATAAATAGCACTAAGTGTTAGTTACTACTGTGACCACTTATTCCATTAGGAAAGTAATTTAAATGACAGGCTGAGATTAAGTATTAAAAAGAGACCTCTGTTAAATATATTTGTAACAGTAAAAGAAGCAATTCTGAGAATAAACATCTGGGTTGTCTTCAAATCCTTTATAATATTATACTGATGAATTTCAAACCATGTCCAAACTACATTAACATGCAAACTCTTGTATTTCAAATGAAGCACAGAAAATTACACAAAGAATGCTTCATACCTTCTCAATTGACTGTCCTTTCTATGACGTGAGCACTTAAAAAGTACCTTACAGTTTTTTGCTTTATAGAAAAAAATCTTCCAGTTCCCAAGACACTCATCCTGTAATTCAAAATTAGCCAGTCTCTGACAAGTATTCTATGCATCTACCTACATACAAACAATGCCTCAAGTTTATGACTGAGAGTACAGTATCAATGTAGTCTTCCCTACTATGGTTTAAAAAAAACCCTCTATTATATAAACTCTATCATAAATGAGAAACATTATTATGAAGTCTACAAATTCAACACTGATATGTTCATAGCACACATAGAAATCCAAGTTCATGTTGGTAAAATTTCTAAATCAAAGTGTTTCACTTTAAAAAATACATAAAATTTTAGATGAGTTAAGTGGGATTCTAAGGTATCTATTTTAAGAACCACTTAGTAGAGGTAACTTAAAATTAGAAGTATTCTTTTTGCCTGCAGAGAATTATCAAAATACCAAAGGAAATTTTTTAAAAAATTGTCTCAAGAAGCATATCCAAGAATAGTTTACAAAACAATGATATGATAATATCTCCATATAGATCCATTATAACAAGATTGTTTTCTAATTAAAGACTATAATTATTAGCCCTGGCTGCTGTGGCTCAGTAGATTGAGCGTCAGCCTTCGGACCAAGGGGTCGCCGGTTCCATTCCCGGTCAAGGCACATGCCTGGGTTGTGGGTCAGGTCAGGCTCCCAATGTGGGGCGTGGGAGAGGCAACCACACATTGAAGTTTCTTTCCCTCTCTTTCTCCTTCCCTTCCCCTCTTTCTAAAAATAAATAAATAAAATATGCTTTAAAAAAGACTATTATTATTAGAAATAGGAACTACCTAGTCTTGTACTTTACACAAGGTAAAAGATTTGTGGTAAGCTTTTAAGTTTTGTGGTTCTTCTTTAAAGCAATCGTTAATCCTCATCTATTCTTATCTTTTCCTACACAATCTATATTGCAATCAACCCTGTCAAAAGAGCACGCTACACTTGCAAATCAACACCCAAAATAATTAACCTTCTAATATCTTTGGTTATATATGAAAGTAAACAACCCCTTGTTATTCTCCAAAAGGTTCTAATGCGTTTTATTTTATGTGGTATAGATTATTTACTGATTCAGACCTAGCAGACCTAGTAGTCTGGTTTCCAGCACTAATAAACTACTATTACAAAAAATTGTGACACACAGTTATTTTCTATTAATTGCTTCACAAATCTGCTTTTCGCAGATACTAAATAGGTAAATTAGGTCAAATAGTCAAAATTCTGAATGATGTTATAAATTCTGAAATGGTTATGTGTATGAATAAGTAAACTAAAAGCTTATGATAGCAAGTTCCTTTAACACCAGTTGTTTCAATAAATTAAAAAGTAGCAAAATCAACTACATCTCTCCAGTCTGTTTAAGAAGATTCTAAGGACAAAAAGGAACACAGATAATGTAGTAACTGAATTAAATATTCAAATTTGAAATAACTAAAAGTAAAGAAAACATAAAATCATAAATTAAGATAATTTAAAGAGTCTCATTAAGACCAAAAAGGGTAATGTTATCTGCTTAAAAAAAAAAAAAAAGCAAGCATACCTTGTCATCCCCAGGGCAACGATATAAATTCTGGAAAGTGCTAATGATGTTATTACTAAATCTGGGTGCAAACACATCCTTTTCTTGACCAAACTGATGTCGAGACTGTCGTACAATGGAGTCAATAACATAAAGCCCAGGTACCTTGTACTCTGGTTTACACTGGTGAAAAAAAGAAGAGTGGGAAGGGCAGGGAAGGAAATGAGAAGGTAAAATTCCTGATAGAAAATCATCACAAATCCTTTACAAACACAGAACATGGTGAGGTAATGAATACTCAAATATTTACTGTTCTACACCATCTTTGTCTAGAATGATAATTTTAAAGTATATACTTTAAAATTTACACACTCATTCCACTGCCAATCACCTAAGTTCAACAACAGGGTTCTGTACAACTCTTTTGAACAACAATAAACATAAGGATAAATAGGGTACTGTTGTAATTAAAAATTCTGCTTCATGATGTTGCAAAGCCACATGGTAGGAAGAAGCAAATCCAGGAAAGAAGAGGTGTAGAAAAAGCATTGCCAAGGTGCTTCAGGTTTTATTTGAAACATGTAACAGAAGGGTTTCTGTACTAACGTGAGAACAAATACCAAATGGCAAATTATAACATTCTAAATACACTGATCCCCAAGTTTCCATACTTTTCTCAAATTCCACACCTGTTAAGACACTTCCGTAAAAACACTGTTTTAGCTACTCCAATGATAAATGCTTCTCACCTTCATATCCACAACCCAAACTAAACATAAGTCTCCTACTTTCTCGCCAGAAGCTTTCCTAGCTTATCTAGTTAGGGGAGCACAATCAAGAAGCCTTTTACTAACATGTTCACTGCTTTTAGTTTGTCTTCATGTCAAGAAACATAATGAAACCTGCTTCCCAAACATGCCGTTGGTTAAAATAGAACTGTGGCTGCAAAGAGAAGGTTCGACTTTTGGGTCTAATTGGGATTTCAACCCAAGCACTATAATTTCCCAGAAACTATATATGGCACCAAATCAAAATTGTGTTCTTCAAAACTCTTCTTGGAAACTCAAGTACCAATAAGAAAAGGATGCTCATTCCATCCCCCATACACAAACACATATTTCTAATGGCATATTTAACTGATAAAATAAGTGATTTCAATCTGAAAAAAAAGAGGATGTTTCATATGTTTCTTTAAATCCTTTTAAAGAATCTTCTCCTTAAGGTCTTTATTAAATCAAGAAAAGGAAGAGACCTTTAGCACCAACTCACAAGCATCTACTGCTCAAGAGTCTGGCTGTGTGTTGGATATTAAAATTTCAGGTTTTACCTACATAAAGGTTCAGAAATAACTGCTCTGTTGAAATGTATCATTTTTCGAAGTCTGAAAACAGTTTGCCCCCAATTTCCCCCCAAATCTAGCATATTTGTCCTTTAGTTCATGTATGTGGTCAAGGCTATTCTCCTTTGACTACCATATATTAAAAAAAAAATCTACCTAGTCAGGCAAAAAAATACATCTCAGTAAAGAAAATCCTGAAATGTTTTTTCAATTTCCTCTTCAATTCTAGCACTACTGAAAAACACAAGAATTCTTAAGACTTTCCAATATCATGAGGTATTTTTTTACTCCTTGAATAATTTGTTAAAAAGCTAAGTCATATTAAATTTTGAGCTACACAACCTTCAAACCACATAGCAGTAATTTCCAATTTCTCGGGTTATAAAGAAATAACCTTTTGGGGGGAAGGAAAGCAATAACAAATTGAGAGAATTCACTTTTAAACCATTTGTGTGACTTTCATTCTGATATTATCCAAGCTGTTATCTGAATACCATCACGAGTCGGTTTTCTGACCAAAGAGCCTCTAAATGAGTTGGACCGCATACTCTGAAACATATAAACAAACTTTCTACAGTGACTGTTACCGCCAGTTTCCGCTACTGAAAGTCTGTGTTAAAGAAAACAAAGCCAGAAGGAACGGCAGAAACAGGAGCGTGTGGCGGTGACTGCAAAGCACTGGGCGACTCTGGCCCAGCGAGAGAGGGAAGAGGTTGTCGCGGGGCGGTCACACCTGCCCCCTCGTGAGTTCGCGGCTCAAGCTGGAGGAAAAGCTCCCCCTGCTTCCTGAAGGGGGGCCGCTCTGAGCGAGCCAGCAGCAGCACTCTGCTCTGCACAAGGTCTGCTCCCCGGACACACTGCTGAACCAGAGCCCGCCCGGCTGGAGCTGAGCCCCAGCCTAGGTGACCTGGGCGGGAGAGGAGGGGACGGGAAATGTGGGACTGCAGCCGTCCCAGCCATGCCGCTTCACTGAAGAGGGATTTAAAAAACTGGAAAGCGCGTGTGAAGCCCGCACTCCACAGGCACAGGCTCTATGAAAAACCCAACTAAGATTATGCTCAACAGCGACGAGCTAGAAGTTTGCCCGCTCTGGCCAGGGATGGCCGGCAGTCAGCGTGAACGTCCCTGCCAGCACTGCCCTTCAGCATGGCACTGGACATCCCCATGAACGCAGTAACACACGAACAGAAGGTGTACTGATCGGGAAGGCAGGTTTAACGAGAACTAACCGTATCTAACACTCTTAATTGAGCCCACAAGAGGATCTTCAGTGCTAACTTTGAACCAATCTACACAGTATTTCTTACGAAAACAGCATCAAACTCTGTAACTTAAAACTATAAAATAAATGAAAAGAGAAAGTGGATTTGCTTTTGAAGCACAACTACTTCTATGTCATTTTCAAGACACAGACAGACAATTCAAGTTTTCCAAAAAGTGTGCAACCTCAGAAATCCCACAGGAGCAATTCTATTTCCACAACACCCAGGCTGGAAGGGGACACTGGGGATTCACTGAGTCTGCTCCTCGCCCACTCACAGAACCTCAGCCACGCCAGCAAGGACGAGATGGAAGGGGACGGTGTTCTGTGCTGCACAACCACGGGAGAATGCAGGTGACAAGCCAAAAAAAAAGTGTCTGATGAATCAAAGCTAAACAATTCCAATTTTTATACACAGCTTGGTAAAATACCTGAGGCTGAACTACATGTGATATACTGAATTTGTGAAAAAAAGTAACAGTAGTCATAAAGCAACCTAATATTTTTTTAGTTTTGGGAATACACTACACGCTTTGCCCTTTGACCATAGAAATTCTATTTGATGAATCCTTAAGACTCTGAAAAGACTCTGATGCTGGTTCCAATTTTATCTCCTTGACTACAGGTAACATTAGGATAATATATTTTTAAAGTAACCTTTAAGACTCTGTACTATAATCTACTATTAATTAAATTACATGTGAATCTACAATTATCTCAAAATATAAAGTTTAACTAAAAATATACATTTACAACCTAATTGACCATGATAGTAACTCATTGTTGAATCACTGATTTAAACAGGGTGATAGAGAGGGAGGGGGACAAAGCATTTAAACCCCCCCCACAATGACTAAGGAACATCACTCCTCTTCGGCCTTCTCCCTAGGGCCCACTCTAAGACAGAAAAGGAGGCTGTACGGCTTAACCACCTCTGCAGGCGGCGAAACAGCTGAACAGACTGCACACCTCGTCCACCGCGGCACAGCAGGCCTGCTGCTGACGCTGAACCCCGTAACCGCGCAGGGTACGGAAATTACTCTGGATGCCATTTCCAGTAATGCCTTTCAGGCTGCTGGCAAACTAGATGAAATCGGGAAGCTTAGCATGATAAAAGTATGTGGCAGTATGGACAGAATTAAAGCTCTACAAATGAGTAGAAACCATGAAAGTGAGTACAAAGCTTCATTAATAAAAAATGTATTTGACTGAGAAGCATTTCTTGCAGAGGGGTCCAACCCGTGGTCCACAGGCCACATGCAGCCCAGGATGGCTATGAATACAGCCCAACGCAAGACTGTAAATTTACTTAAAACCTTTTCTTTTGGCTCATCAGTTTTTGTTAGTGTTTATGTATTTAATGTGTGGCCCAAGACAACTCTTTTTCTTCCAGTGTGGCCCAGAGACACCAAAAGGTTGGACACCCCTGCTAGAGGAAGAAGAAGATCAAAATGTTGTTCCAGAAACTACCTCTCAAAGTTGCATATTACAAGCTCAGGGTGGCCCTCCTAGGACTTTTTTTTTACATTGTGTATCTGAGGCATAAAGTTTTGTTTGCTATGTATTATGTTTGGTATAAGCTTGTCTTACTATTTCTCTAAAAACTCTTTTTAAATGTGGATAGTTTGTTATTTTAGCACTTTTTGCAATAAAATTTTACTTGAACAGTTCTAAATTATACAATACAAAGCTCCTCTCAATTGGTTTCTTAGTTCTCTGTGGAAGTTCGTATGTTGCAGTGTCCTATAAATGAAGATTAAATTCCATCCCTTTTCTTTACTTCAAAAAAAATTTTTTTCAGATATTGACTTGCTTCTTCAGACTGGCTCTATAATTATCTCACAATAAAATAATTGTGCTCACCCAAGGTCTCCTAAGATTCTGAAATACCTAATTAAAAGTGCCCTTAACCCAAATCAAATCAGTCAAAACACATTAATCCATAAATTCATATTTATCCTTTAAGCTCTTACTACTCAAGCTGGGGTTTCAGAACTGAAAGCAAAGGCATTGTCTTGGAACAGTCCGAAATGCAATCGCAGCCCCTCCCCACATTAGTGAATCCGAACCCGCATTTTAGTAAAATCCCTACGGAACTGCTCTGCACAAAAATGTCTAAGCAGCACTGCTCTAGACATTCGAATCTTTTCAAAAAGACTTTTAAAGCTTTAGAATGATGACACTTTCCAACCACCAACATTTTTATATTATACTTTGGCTTACCTAACTCACACAGCATACTTAATTTTACCTAGTGAATTTTAGCCTTAATTCACTAGTTGTTCATCTCAAAATATGTTTCACTACAGAAATATTTTAAGTACTGTAAAACCGTTAAGAGAAAAACACCAACCCACACAAAGGCTAACTCACTTACTCTAGGTTGCCTAGCCAGTCTAGTGACAGGACTCTCACTCTGACCCATGCACCCTTTCCCAGGCTACTTTCACTCAAGAAAGACACTGCAACCTCGCTGAATCTTAACGCCATATGCCTCTGATGCTCAAAACTGGTTCTGCTTCGAACTAGGCACGTGAACACGGGAAGAGCAGAAAGTCTAAATTCAATGACAGCACAGATTTCCTATGGTATCCTTCTGTAGGTTTCAAGGCTCATGTACGCCTGCCCCAAACTGTGACACCAGTAGTACACTGACCACAAAGAAGGCAAAGAAGTATAATCTTGTCACCTCAAACGTGCACAACAAGATAGCAGCTTTCAACTTTATTTCCCTCTACTTACCCTGGAAAACGGAACTTCTGGTCTATATCATAACATGCTGAGATGTCTAAGTAAGTCCTAATGGATGAGACAAATGCACCAGCAGAGGAGAAGTGACTGGTAGGCAGTAATTTTATCCCCACCTAATCTAAAAGGAGGCTCTCTAGGCATTCAGCTTGAAATTACAAATGAAAATTTCTTTAAAGGCTATAAAAAGCAATGAATTTAAAATTTCATTAGAAACTAGTCGTAGTGCCCTGGCCAGGTGGCTCAGTTGGTTGGAGCACCGTCCCATACACCAAAAGGTTGTGGGTTCAATCCCCCGTCAGAGTGTGTACAGAGGCAACTGATCAATGTTTCTCTTCCACAAAGGTCTTTCCCTCTCTCTCTTCCTCTCTAAACATGTCTTCAGCTAAGGATTTAAAAAACAAAAACAGTCATACTGATGGCAATTTTTCAAGGGACAGATGATCACGATGGCAATGCAAATTAACAAAAACATCTGCCTGAAAACTATTGTTTTTAGAATTATCCAAAAAGCACTTTCATTTTATTTCTTAACTGGAAAATCATTTTTGAACAGTCCATCAAACAATGTCAACTTGGGCATTCAATTTAAAAAAGAACACAAGGCATTAATCTACAATTATATTTAGCATACTTACCTTCTGAATAAATTTCTCAACACTCTGTACCACATGCTTATAGAACTAAAAGAAGAAATAAAGCATGGAGTTAAAATCTGTTTGCTTAGATTAGGATTTTCCTGCTAAAGAAAGGAATTAATATAGTTCCAATGATCTATGAAAATAATGAATATCAATCATGAATTCTGAAACAACCATTCATGTCACTCACCTTTACAACTAGCTATGGTACCTAATGAGTAGAGGGATTCCTTAAGTATTGCAGGTACATGGTCAGTATACCCCAAGTGTTCCGCATTAACACAGACACACAAGAACTGTCACCGGCTTTATGAAAGCACATATTCCCAAATAGTTATGATGATAGAGAATATCTGTGATAAGCATACTGGCAGATATGTATTATTTTTTGTGGAAGGAAAAGATTTCCTATAATATCATTTATTTAGCTACATTAGGGCAGTACTAGAAAAATCAAATAACTGTTAACAAATGGAATTAATAATGTAAGCAAGAGGCCTGGCTGGTATAGCTCAGTGGATTGAGTGTGGGTTGCAAACCAAAGGGTTGCTAGTTCAATTCCCAGTCAGGGCACATGCCTGGGTTGGGGGCCAGGTCCCCAGTGGGGGCCACATGAGAGGCAACCACATACTGATGTTTCTCTCCTTCTCTTTCTCCCTGCCTCCCCCTCTCTAAAAATAAGTAAATAAAATCTTTAAAAAAAAATGTAAGCAAGGGAGTTGTTTTCAACTGTTTATCTCTTCTGCTTCTCCTAGAAAATGGAACTGCAAGTGTATGTAATTAGACCTAGAAATGTGTAAGGTTCTGGTGGATCAGCCAAAATGAATCAGCGGAAGCAAAGTGAGCACAGAGACTCAAATTTAGTAATGGGTCACTATCAACTATGAGCAAGCTCAGATTTAAATTTTATAACCAACACAATGAATACACCTGAAAGTGGAAAATAATGGAAATTACAGATTAAACAAGAAGTATCTAGAATTTCTGCTTAGTAAATTTTAATATCTCAATGGCAATTGCATAACTGACATATTTCTATTTAAAGATCTAATTTGAATTGTCACAAATTATGTTTTTAAGGGATATGCCCTTAGGCTGAAGAGACAAGAACATTCAAGTGCACTGTATCATAAAATTCAGTATTTATAAACTCAAAAATACAGGAGTATTACTCATACTCAACAAATCAAGATCTACAGTAAGTTTAAGCTTGGCTAAAATTTCCTTACTAGAATAGTTTATGCAGCAGTTTAAGTTAAGTCAAAAACTAAAACAACTACTTGAAAGTTATTAGGCCCTTATAGGTACTTAAAAATTTTAAATCAATATACATATTAAATAATTACTCACCAAGTGATATTTATTTAAGTAATAATTCTCTCGGAAAACTTCTTAGCAGTGAGTGCTTCTTGAGTCTAGTGACCTTATATACTACTATATGTAATTCAGAGTAAAACTACTTACTAAACTTTAACTCAAAGATATTAATTCACACAGTCTTTCTTCCACATTATCCATGAGGCTTTGTTGACAGTGTTCCATGTTAACAAGCACCCATGAAAATAATCCTCTAAACACTGATTATACCTTACCTCAATATAAAGCACAGTCTTAAATTTAAGTATGATTTAAAAGCAGTTCAAATCTCAATTTATATATGTACTAAATGCAGTTTTAAAATAACACAAGAGGGAACCAAAAACACTAGAAATATCTTCTGGAGGACGGGCCCCCTGTAGTACAGGCTTCCCCTGCTAGGAGAGTGTTCAAGGAACCCATCTGTATCAGTGCACCAGCTGGCGTTGTTGTGAGAGGCTGTGTTCAGCTTCAGTGAATTTTTTTGAAGACTCAACACATTTGCCCATTTCATGGTGGGAGATTTACAAGCACACCTGCCCACACCATGCTGAATATTCAGCAGTTTGACCAAAACAGCATGACCCCACCCTCCCTACTCACCCAATCTTGCCCAAGCAACTCTTTTTTTGTTTCCCCGATGAAAACAGTCCTCCAAGGGAAACATTTTGCAGATGTGGAAGAGGTGAAACAAAAAACGGCAGAAGCACTAAAAAGCATCAAAATCGACGAGTTCAGAAACTGATTCAAGCAGTGGAAATAATGTCCTGATAGGTATATTGCATCAAACAGAGAGCACTTTGAAGGTGACTGAAGTTTAAACATGTAAGAATAAATACACAAATTTTTTAAATGAATTCCAGGCCTTTGGGAGTGTCCCTTCATACAGTACTGAGGTCCTGGCCAGTGCAGCTCAGTTGGTTGGAGCACTATCGTCCTATAAACCGAAGGGTCGCGGGTTTGATTCCTGATCAGGGCACATGCCTAGGCCGACAGATGGGGTGCCTGGCCCGGACATTCACGAGAGGAAACTGGTCAATGTTTCTTTCTCACATCAATGCTTCTCTCCCTCTCTCTCCTTTCCTTCCCCTCTCTCTAAAGTCAATAAACATGTCTTCGAGTAAGGATGAAAGAAAAAATTAAATAAAGTGTTTAAAATAAAATAATACAGTACTGCAAAAACAGTCTAAACTCTTCAAAAACATCAACAACAAGAAAAACAAAACAGAAAGGGTGGGTGGCAGGACAAATAATGTAATATGTGATCTTGCCTGAATCCTAAAAAAGCAGGGGTGCCGGGGACAGCTATTAAAGTCAATACTGAGACAACTGGTAAATATAAGTGTGGATTGTACATTAGATAAAAGTGCATCAAAGTGAAATTTCTTGCATGGGATCACTATGTTATGGTTAGTTAGGACATGTCTTTGTTCTTAGGAAATTCAAATCCAAGTATTTAAACTATGATTACAAATTAAACATAAAACACAAATGACTCAGTGAAAGTACGTGTGTGCAGAAATATTTTACAACTCTGAATTTTTTCAAAATTAAAAAATTTTTAAACAGTTTACAGTAAAACAAAATACAGTGTATCATAATATTTAGACTCTTGAATGAGAGAAACCTAACTGTATTATTCCAACTGTTACAAATTACTTAACTTCTCTTAGACCTTCTAATAATAAAAAATGGAAATAATGTTAAAGCATAGCTTTACAGAGTTTTCTAATTTAAAAATATTCTGCTCAACAAAAATTATGTAAAATACACCAATTACTAATGTTCACAGAATAAAAATACTAACATACAGGTCTATATACTCTCAGGATCAGGATCCTAAGAATTGGATCACAGTGTGGACCACCACCAGTAAAGAGACTAAACACTCTATACTAAGCCCATTACAAGCTCTGAAAAATCACTTGGAAGAATTCTCTGGCTTAAATGTGTTCACTGGTGACTGTCCTTGCCTCTTCTTTGATTTTCTGCATATAAATACAGGAATATTAACTACAGTGCTTTAAGATAATGACTACAGATCTTAGTCTGAAAACTAAGATTTAATCACTAGACCACTGCAAAATCACCTGATTATATAAATATTCTCTAGTGGCAATTCTCTGCAAATAGGAACTCGTTAAATTTAATAGACACTGCTGTTTATTCAGAAACAATTTATGCAAATAACAGGTGCTTCAGGTTCTGGCTGATGTCCTTATTCAGAGTAGGAGAACATCACCGAACATCCACAGGTCAACACCTGCATAATGAAAAAGAAGCTCTGGCTCTTAATTTTAACAGCCCAGGGAGTCTTGGCTCTGGGGACAGGAGCCCCTTGCAGAGACGTCTATGGCTAAGCATAAAAGGTCCTTAAAGCCAAGAAATGTTGTGCATTTGTATCCTTCTCTGAAGAGTGTCCGGCCTTTTGCTGAGATCTCCGCTAGTGCCCCCGCATCCGCGTGTGCTCGAACCCGCTGCAGCAGAGCAACGGCCGGCTACCTGCCCGCAGCCTCTCACCACAGGTCACGCGTCCCAGGCACGTGAGGCTCAACTGTTTCCCACAATGGCCCATTTTAAAATCTACTATAGAATCAACGAGAAAACAATCACTAAAAGCTTTTATTTAGAAAACTTTTACTAATAGAAAAATTTTACTAAATTCAAGATTTCAAGATTCTGTAAAATCAGTGTGCCAAATAGCAGTGTTAATAAACACAATGCCCAAAATGTGGCTTTATCTAAAATCTTACCTGCCCGAGAAAAGGGAAAATGATTGCTTCAAAGTTTATGGAAGAATGTTTATCGAATGTTAAGTGTTTATCTTTAGATGGGAGAGCTCGTAGTAACAGATTTTTATTTTTGTGCTTTCCCCCATGAACACGTATTACCTCTGTAAAGACGAAGAACACATACCATCTGTAAAAATTACCCAACCACAAAATATTAGAATAGTTTACTTTTTAAAAACAAGAATAAAATTTATTACTCACCTTAATAGCTTTGATGGCTGCCTTAGTAATTTGGGTCATTTTTGCTTTAGAAATCGGTGGTTTGTAGTCATTCAGGGAATATAACTAATGGGGGGGAAAAAAACCCAAATTTTAAATTCAGCAATGCTAATTGCCTCAAAGCAATTACATGAAATTACCAAACATTTCCAATTTTATACTCTCAATGAAATCAAAGTGCTGCCTTTCTTTTAAAAGTCAAGTTCAACATTATTAGCCATTAGGGAAAAATGCAAGTCAGAACTACATTGTACCAGTCACACTTGCTTATAGTCAAAAAAGAGTGTTAGTAAGAATGTGGAGAAAGTGGAACCCTTATGCATTGCCAGTGAGAATGTAAAATGGTACAGCAGCACTGGAAAACAGTTTGGCAGTTACTTAAGAAATAAAACAGTAATACATAACATGGCCCAGCAATTCTACTACCAAGTGTATAATACCCAAGGGAGTTGTAAATACATGTTCACATAAAAGCATATACACAAAAGATCATTGAAACATTATTTATTAAAAACTCACTGAAAAAGTGAAACCACTCAAATGTCCATCGACTGATCAAAACTGAATAAAGTGTTATCAACATTCAATGAAATATTAGTCATGAAAAAGAAATGTAGTAGTAATACATGCTACAAAACAGAGGAACCTTAAAAATACTATGCTCAGTTTTAAGGAAAAAGCCATATTAAAAAAATGTTACAGGGTTACACTTACGTGAAATGTCTAGAAAAAAAAAAACAAATCAATTGGTGACTGTCGACAGTTGAGGGGGGGAATGGTGGGTGGGGAGAAATAAGGAGTACTAGTAAGTACTCCATTTCTTTTTGAGGGCAACAAAAATATTCTAAAATTGAATGTGGTGATGGTTGTACAACTGTACTAAAAACCACTGAATTATGTAAATTGGTTAATTATATGGTATGTGAATTACATCTCAATAAAACTATTCAGAAATCAAGGGATATAATATTTAACAATAATCTCCCCACCAAAAAATTTTGTTTTGAAATTTCTCATATGAGCAAAGGATAATACTGCTTACAGAGAAAACAAAGACAAGGTGAAGAATTAGGAAACAGAACTAAGCTTAAATAAATACTGCTTAAAATCTGCATTGTATTCAGTGATGCTCGAATTTGAAATAATGCTGTAAGATATTATGTACAAGTCGGGAAGCTAAGCTTTGGCCATTACGACACTGCAAAAACAACTGGTACAGACAATAAAAGCAACGTAAACCAAAGTTGTTGGTTAAGCAACTAGAAATTTGGAAGTTTATAGCCTTTGTTGCAGCACCTCTTATAACCTATCCTTCACTGAATTCCATTAATTTTTTCCCACTTTTCTTCATATTTGTCTCCTCTCCTCCTCCAACCATGACCACAACCACAGTCCAAATTACCTTCATCTCTCATATAAAGAACACCTAAATGGATGTGGCAGGTCTGTCTTTACAAAAACTAATCTGATTAAGTGGTTAACACCACCCACTCGCTCTACGCCTTAAAAAGGTCAATGACTCCCCGTTCTTTGGAGAAACAAACAAATCTACATATACAAGGCCCTGCCTGACCTAACTCCTGCCTGCCTTTCCAGTTTCATCTAATCCCTTGCGTCCCTCCCCAGCCATCTGCTCCAAGTACAACAATCTTTACCAGTTCCCTAACACAACACCTTGAAAAAGGGTTTGCTCTCTATTTGGACTACCACCCACCAGGGCCTCCTCACTAGCTAAAGCATACTCATCCCTCTCAGTTAAAGCATCACTCAGTTAAAGTGAGGAAAGCCTTCCCTAGCCTCTCCAACCAAATCAAAACCTCTTTGTAATGCTTTCATTCAACTGTTACTCACCTTCAAAGCATTCACTGCAGTAGTTTACTTATGTGATTTAATGACTTGAGTATTGATAAAAGACAAAGGATGTAAGTTCCTTAATGCAGTTCAAGTTAATAAGCGGTTAACTCTACACTGAGCACTATCCAAGTTGAAATCAATCCCGGCACAGTATACAAGCATCCTTTCCTTTAAGTAAGTGTCCATAAAGTGTCCACCTTAGTTGATAAGAATGCCCAACCAGGGTTAGGATCTCATCGGATCCTTTAAGAAGCTACCTCTGTCAAACTCACAGGGAATTTTAATATACCTATAGCCTCAATTCCTACTCCTATGCCAGTCTACTCGCCAGGTGCAAAAATAAAGAATTTCTGAGCCCCAGGCTGCCGCCCACCTGAGATCCACTCCTGCCCTCTCCTGCTGGAGCAGCGGTGTCAAACTCCTATTTCACCGGGGGCCACATCAGCCTCACGGTTGTCCTCAAAGGGCTGAATGCAATTTTAGGACTGCATAAATGTAGCTACTCCCTAACAGTTAAGCAAGAGCTCGGCACTGACTCCGGGTAGTAACAAGGTGCCGGGCCGGATAAAACAAGGTGCAGGGCCAGATTCGGCCCACAGGCCTTGTGTTGGCCACCTGTGTACTAGAGAAAAAGTTCTAAAAATAAAACCATGACTCTGTTTAGATTTTTTCCTTTGCTCCAAACTTTATCCTCTGTGTACAGTAGAGAATAGATATTTATTAAGAATAAATTAAAATGAACAAATGCATACAAGACGCAGCATTGCACAGGCTTTACACAGTAGGACCTGGATTTGAATTCCAACTAAGGCATCTTATTACAAGCTGCTGAAGCCCTGAAGCTCAGTATTCTCATCTACAAAATAAAAATAATACTGATTTCACAGAAACATTACATATAAACCTTTTTTAGAACACACCAAAGTAGCTCAACACTGTTAGCCATTGTTAAAATCCTTCTCTTTGGTAGGTATTCTCCATTTGAATGAATGATATTAAAGGATCGATCAAACATTTCTTCACACAGCTACCTGAAGGTCCTCTCTATAGTGACTTATATTACCAGGGCAAGGAAGATGTATCAAGGTCTTCCTATGGTTGACAATACATGACTTCTCATTTTTCTGTAGTAAGCCTTGAAGTGTCAATCAAGCATTAGTTCATACACTGTAAGACCAAAGCTTTGCTTGCTTTCCTTTTTTTTGCAGGGGGAGTTGGAGGAGGGAGTCAGAGAATGGGAGGGTTGTGGGGGGCGGTAATGAGATAGGGAAAATATAATTTAGACTTGTCAAACATTTTCAACAGCCTGAAATGTCAGCTCTCATCTGAGAACCCCTTTCAAAAATGCATCTATGGTAGAAACCTAAGGTCCTACTCAGAGAAATACTGAGTGATTTAGAACGTTTCAAAGGATCACTTCATACATATGCTTCCACAATTTCTCTAGACTCTCTGCAGTACCATGTCTTTATTAAATTTGATCATCAGGATACAGGCATAGATGATCTAATTCCTTGCCAAATGCCTGAACTGAAATTTAATATTAAGTTCTTAACTTATAAAGACTGATTTTTAAAAAATGATCTTTTACCAACCTGTTAAATAATTATCTCTACCCAAAAAAGTCCCTTATCCAAGAATTCACAAAATATATTTTCCTTAAATTCAGAAACAGAAAAATGACTAAGCTAATTCCCATGTGTCTATTTTTTATTGAAAAATAATGATGTAACGTGTTCCCCTTCCTGTGCACTGGCTTCTCGGGACCTCGCTGATGTTCACTAGTACAAATATATACCTCAGATTTCTACTAACATCTACTTCTCTAACACAGTTAACTAGCTGTGTTGTATGCAAAAATAAAATCTATGTTCAACTGTGACTCACCTAAGATGCCTCCAAGCTCTTTTTGAAGTAGGTGGAGGATAAATTTACATATTTAATGAACTAGTATGAGCCCAGCACAGGACATCAGAGAGAGCTTGTCATCATCCAGTTCTCCTTCTATTCTATTTCCAGATCCAAATTGAAGTGTTCTATATATTCCACTGTTGCTCAACCCTCAGCATCAAACTCAAATCATCTAGGACCTCCATCAAAGGCTCTTTACTGAGAATTTTTATGAATGTCACTAGAACATTCAGTATTTTCGAAAAAAACTATAGTGATGAAATATGCTTCCAGCCCATTCAAAGCTTTTAAAAACTGTAAATGATACAATGTAAAGAGACACATGACCTTTAAAGGAGTTCATCATCACCAAGCCCTTACTTTATGAAATGTTAAAGGGACTTATCTAAGAAAAAGAAGATAGAAAACATGTATAGTAAAATGACAGCAAACTCACAATTATTAATGACCACACCTAAAACAAAAACAAAAACAAACTAAGCAAACAACTAGAACAGGAACAAAACCACAGAAATGGAGATCACATGGAGGGTTAGCGACAGGGGAGTGGGAGGAGGAGAGAGGGGGAAAAGGTACGGAGAATAAGTAGCATAGATTGTAGGTAGAAAATAGACGGGGGGGCAAGAATAGTATGGGAAATGTAGAAGCTAAAGAACTTATGACACATGGACATGAACTAAAGGGGTGGTGTGGGTGGCAGAGGGTGTACAGGGTGGAGGGGAATGAAGGGGAGGTAATAGGACAACTGTAATAGCATAATCAATAAAATACATTAATTTTTAAAAAAGACATATGACCTTAGTATGTTTAATCAGATCAGGACACAATGTTTGATACCCAGCGTTCAATAATAAACCATTATTAACCAACTAATAACTTATTAACACTGCAATGACATTGCCATTAGGAAGTACCAAGCTTCATGCTAATCAAAAGTATCAATCTGCCACCCAAAATTGGGGATGTAATTCTCTCTGTACTCTTAAAATTCAATCTGGGACAGAAAACACACCACAGTTTTACATCGGAAAATGCTGGAGAAGAATAATAGTTGAGTCGGGGACCTTCCTTTCCCTCTCACCGATGATTCTCATCCCTACGCTTGAGCGAGAAGACCACGGCTGCCTGCTCTCCAGGCTTGGGCTTTCTGCATACTCCGTGTTCTTGTGAGTTTTAATCCCTCCATCTACCGGTATTTCTTGGAGTCTGAATCCCTGCTACCATGTTTTCCACAGTCTCAAGTGGCTGCTGATCCTGCCAGTCTTTTCCACCAAATTATTCCCTCAATTAAGACTATTTTAATTTCACTAGGGCTTCTGATGCCTGCTACGTCTACACTCTACTTTCTAAATCCAAGTTTTTCCCCCTGATACCATGTGAACAAACCTTTACTTACAAAAACACATACATCTGACCCCAGTGATCGAACTGAAGTCCCACTCTTGACCTGCCCATTCCTCTGGCTACTCAAGACTTACCAATGTAAAGGAAAAATAGTAATCAATAGCCTCTGTTTTCAGCCTAATTAATCCATTCTTTATGTTTCAACTTCCCAAAGATACACTGAAAAGTGCTCTTTGAACTAGTAACATTTTAAATTTCTATACTATCACTTGTAGGCACAATATCAAATGCGTATTTTTAGATCTGAAAACAACTTCTTCAAATCAAATCAAGATTTGAGGAATCCTTTACCTAAAACTGAGGTATACTAGATGCTGGCAGCTACTTCAACAATAACAAAAAAAGCCTTTCACTTCCAATAAAGATTTTTAAGCTTGTTGATCACTGACCAGGCAAGGGTCATCACAGGAAATATTTTAGGCTTCAGAGGTCACGTGATCTCTATTACACTACTTATCTCTACCCCCATAGCAAGAACAAGCTGTATATAAATGGGCAGGGAGTATTTCATAAAAACTTTTTTACAAAAGCAGGCCAATCACTGAATTTGGGCAATATTTCTCAATTCTACAATGTGCACTATTTGGAGGAGATAAATACTGCAGTCTCATTATTCCTGGAAAGCATACTCACGACTTCCCTCATCTATAACTGAGTGAGGCCATTACCCCAAACTTAGCAAAATGTATTCCACTGATTGTTACTTCAAGTAAACTATTCTGTTAAAAAAAGTCAGTGCCTTTCCCCATTTGAGCGCTATTAAATAAATACTATTATCGCCTAAGAAGAGCCCAACGAAGAACTTATTATCTGACATACCCCAAAGAACCATCAAATGTGGGTGAAATCCTCTCTTACAGACTAGTCTTATGCCTTCAAAGTTGCTGGTTCTATGACCAACGGAACTATCGTTAAGTGTGAATCTAAAATAACTAAAGTAGTAATCAACCCAATCCTGTTTCCAACAGCGGTCCTTTAGCATCCTGAGAGTACTAGTTAGGATCCCTCAAATCTCCAAAGAAATCAGAAAATCAGAAACCACAGAAGTCCCTGGAACGAACACAATCTCGACACTATCAATTCAAGACAGCACGCTAACTACAGACATCTGTCTCTTCTTCTTCCTGTAGGGAGGACGATAAAGAAATAAAAATTTTTAAAGGTACAGCAACTCACAATGAAAAGCAGAATGGGAGGGGGGAAGAATCAGCACACAAATGTCACAAATTTCCAGAAAAAAGGAAATGTGGTAAAGATTGGTGACTGATGAAACAAAAAAGAATACTTAAGCCACCTAACACACAAAAGAAGATACAACCAAAGAGAAAAATAATTGGTCCTGCAGAATTCCAGATGGCCACCACTCAAATCAAGGTATTACAGAGGACATGACCAACACAAGTGAATTAATGCTTCATCTATTACTGCAAAAAAAGTCAACAAATAATGTTCAAATGGACCATTGAAGAAACTGGTGTAAAAATCCTGCTCAATACTATAATATGAAGGTAATCATCAGAAGAACTAAAACAGTGCTCTCTTTACAGTGAGAAGAGTAAGCCTCCAATAAAAATCATTTTTTTTAATAGAGAGGGAAAAGGAGGGAGAAAGAGAGAAACATCAATGTGAGAGAGAAACACTGATTGACTATGAGGCCTGACCAGGAATCGAACTGGCAAAATTTCCCTTTGCAGGATGGTGCCTAACCAAGTCAGCCATACCAGTCAGGGCCCAATAAAATATCTTTTGTACTTAAAAAAAATTTACACACATATTATATGCGTTTGTTACCTTTAAAAACATAATTATATTTTAATACAATCTTGTTCTAACTCCAGCTGCCAACAATGGCCCTCCACTCCACATCTCTCCCCGCAAAATCTATGTTAGAAGTCCCAAACCCTAATGTAACTATTTTGGAAACAGGGCCTTTATGGAGGTATTAAGCTTCAATGAGGTCATAAGAGTTGGGGAGACTTGAACCCATAGGATTAGTGTCCTTATAAGAAGAGACACCAGAAAACTATCTCTCACTGCCATGAGAGGACACATCTGGGAAGAGCCACATGGCTGCAATGACCTGAGGCCGGCTGCCAGGACCTGTGAGCAACATCTAGCCACAGCCAGCACAGTAAACAAAGACCTCAGTCCTGCAACAGCCAAGAACTGTTTTCAGCGAACATCCTAAGTGAGCTTGGAAGAGAAGCCCATGTCTCAAATGAGAGTCCTACTGGGGCATACTCTGCTGGCTGGTGACACCATCAGCAGAGGACCCAGCTAACCAGTACCTGAATCCTGGCCCACGGAAATGGTGAAATAAATATACGGTGTTTTAAGCCACAAGCTAAGTTTGTGGTAATGTATTACACAGCAACAGAAAACTAATAGAACAAAACTGCGACTGATTTTTCACTTTCTAACCCGACTATATAGATGTTTATTATTATAGTCATCATTTTAATCTTCACCCAAGGACATGTTTATTGATTTTAGACTCTAAAGGAAGGGGGAGAGAGAGAGAAACATCAATGTGAGAGAGAAACATCGACTGAATGCCTCCCATAAACAGCCTGACCGGGTATCACACCCACAACCTAGGTGTGTGCCCTGACCAGGAATCAAACCCGAAACCTTCTGGGGTACGGGAAGATGCTCCAAACAACTGAGTCACCTGGCCAGGGCTGACTATATAGATTTTTAAACTTTCATAAGTGCTTTTGTGAAAATTATTTTTATAATTCAAAGTAGAAATTAAATTTTAAAATAAAACATTTCTCTGCTTTTTCATAAATAAGTTACAAAAAACTAGAAATTCAGAATTTTGCATATAGGAATAAGAAATAAGACTTGTTCACAGATAAAGGCATTTTAAAGGGCATATGATATGTACCTGAGAAACATAAAAAACACTTATTCATAAAGATACACGCAGTCCATGTTCATTACATTAGTTACAACAGCAAAGACACGGCAACCACCTACATGCCCTTCAACAGATGACTGGACAGTATGTATCCATGCAGCGGAATACTACTTGGGCCCTACAGAAGATAAAATGTTGCCATCTGCAGTAACAGATGCATCTTGAGAGTATTACTCTAACTGAAATAAGTCAGAGGGAAAAGGACAAAACTGCATGATCTGACTCTTATGTGGAATATCAAACAAAAAATTACAAACAAACGAACAAACCAAAACTCATACAGACAACAGAACGGTGGTTACCAGAGATGAAGGGGGTGGGGGGATGAGTAAAGAGGGTCAAACAGAGGTTAACAGATGCACAACAGAGTATGCGGTATCAAGTTATAATGTTGTGCACCTGAAAATTATGTTATTAATGTCAGCCCAACTTTCTTTTTTTAAAAAAAAACATTATTATTCACCAACTTTAATACCTGAGAACCAATAAACCTTATTAAATGTTGTACTTCAACAAACCAAAAACTAGTTACTATATCCAAAGTTTTTCACTCTATAATATACAAATTATCCTTTCCCACATAACACCATCTTCCACATTATTTTCGGTATTAGATTACAATATAAAATATTAAGACAATCTAAGCATGTAACAAAGTAACATACAAAATCAGATGTCCTTTACATAAATGTAACCAGAAAATAACATCACTATTAACTGTATCAGATTCAACATTAAGAAAAGCACACACTAAAAAGGGGTCCCTAAACCCCAGGCCATTAATCTATAATGGTCCTTCGCCTGTTAGGACAGGGTCACACAGCAAGAAGTGAGCAGGTTAAAGTCCAGGCTGGGCTGCAGCGAGCAGGGGAACCGGTACCCACTGCCGCTCCATCCCATCCTGCCCCGTGTGGCCCGTACGGGCCCTGCCTCAGCCATGATGATCCACAACTTCCAGAGCAGTCACCAGGACTTCTCCTTCAGGCCCTGGAAGCCAATGGCTGCCAGGAGAAGTTAGCTGATAAACTGCATATGTCATCCCTCCCCGAAATGATGTTAGGGGACACATTTTAAACAATCCACCACTGTTCTGGCTTTGGGATTGTGTCCTGTGCTATAGATGCTTTAAGATACGTAAACAACTACCAAGGAATGCTCAAAGTAGCCTGTGCGGAGGAGTGGCAGGAAAGCAGGAACACTCCAAGGAGGTTATGAAACCATATGAGTGGACCTACACAACAGGTTATAAGGGAATGTTACTTGGAGAATCAAGTAAAAGGTTGTACCTAGAAGAGATCATAGAGATACAGAGAAATTGAAAGCCAGAGAACAGATTAAGTGCTTTGAAGTTCTGTTTGAGGAGGAACTTCACGATCATGGAGTTTCAAATCTACGTGTGAAAATTAGAGTAATGACTTACAGCTTTTTCCTGCTCTTGCGGGTTTTCTTTTGTTTTTGGTGGGTGCGGGGGTTGAGAATTGATGGAGTACTCATCAGAAAGAATGACAAAAGACTTTACCACGAGGCCAACAAGACCTACACATTATTACAAGAATATATATCACGAGAGAGCAAAGCTGTTCATTTAACGCATGTTCTACCTTCCTTCTTCATGGAGCCCAGTGAAGTAGCACGGAATTTACCGAACAAGGAGGCCGTCTGTGAGAAGCTAATATTTCCTGAAAGAATTCCTCAAAACCCCACAGACTCACAAGAAAAGGCCCCTGTGGAATAAAATGTGACGCACCACATGCTCACCGTGGACTCTGATGGAGACCTTGGCTACGTGGGCGGGGATGCTTTTATTATGAGAATTAACTGCCTTGGCTAATGCAGACTTTCAGTAGCCTTAAAGGAAAAAGCTAAAATAAAAGGTTGTTGCAGGCATAAATAAATAAGTCAGTCAGTCAAGGCACGATACCCTGAGACTGCCACAAAAGCACTGAAAAGCCTGCCCCCATTTCCAGCCAAAACGCGATCTCAGAGTAGGGCCGGGCACGAGCAGCACCCTCGGGTGTCCTGTCTCCCACCACCTCCAGAGGGGACCGTCTTGTTGAAGGGAAACGAGCTCGGGACTCCCACTGTTCTGCACTGTGGTGAGTTTTATGATTATTTCATTATATAGTACAACATAATAATAATAGAAACAAAATGCACAATAAATGTAATGTGCCTCAATCACCCCAAAACCCCCAGTCCGTGGAAAAACTGTCTTCCATGAAATCAGTCCCTGGTACCAAAAAGGTTAGGGACTGCTGCTCTAAAACAATAATAGTGACTTTTTCCCTGAGATTTTAGAATCAAATTTCTTTGTAAAAAATGTTTGAAACAAGACTCTAAAAATACAAATGTGGGTTAACTTCTACTGAAGTAGCAATATTCTTGAGCAATCAAAACGTTTTAAAGAGCAATGGCCAAAAGGGTATGTTAAAGGACCCCCTTACATCACATCAGGCTTTTAACAAAGGTACAGTCCTCAATTTATACTAACTAAACAGAACAAAGTTTCAAATGCATTTATTGAAAGAAAAAAAAACTCGCCATATGTAATTGCAAACACCAAAGCACACAAAATCTGAAAGGTTATAATGCCTAAAAGAAAACCAGTGAGTGAACACAGAAATACCAGTCTTTTTTGAAGAAGAAAAAAAAATATTTTATAAAAATATTTTATAGAAAATACAGAAAATGTAGAAAATATAGAAAGTACAGAAAAATTGGGAAATACAATATACAATACAGCACAAACAACAGAAAATGAAAATTATCTATAATAAAGCAATTCATCACTCATTTCAAACAGGTCTCTGTCGTTACGGAACAGATGGGGTGCTCCTGGAGACAGATGACATTCTAATAAACCAATACAGTTTGCAGAGCAGGTAGTTAAGTACACAATGAAGGTAATAAACAATGTTATTTGGTGAAGAGTACACAAAACTGTACATCTTCAGAATCTCAAATCCAGAATCCCCTTTAAAAGTACAAGGATATATGGGGAAATGATGTCTGTTTTCTTAAAATTATAAATCTGAAGCAAGCAAACATCTGTCTAGTAAGATCAAACCTATATAACAAGTTTTGAGGAAAGAAAAAGAAATTTTCTAAATAGAGAAAGAAAAAAAAGAAATGATACCAGAATTTGATATATGTTAAGTGCTAACAAGATTATGACAAATATAAATATTTAGCTGCTTTATAACCAATTACCCTTTCCTGTGGGCTACGCGCAGTTTTCTGCACATAAACAGTTAACATTTTCTATTATTAAACACAATATCCTATTTCTCAAGCATGGCAGGAGGTATCTAAGGTTAATATTACAGTTTTTAATACTGTAAAAAGGAAATTATCCAAGAACCTAAGTTATAGTTTAAAACTGTGTTAATAACAAAGAAAAACTATAATCAACTCTCCCCCACCCCCAAAAAATTTTTAAAAACTTAAGTTTAAGCCATAAAAACTTATTTGCATGGTCCTTTAATTCAATGCACAAATTTACATCTTTTCCAAATCCTTGGAGTAAAGGGGGCTAAGAAATACTCTTAAAAAAAAAGTGCATAGGGGTGACAGTGAGCCGAGATGGTCTCCGCCAACAACAGCCCCCTCTTCCACTGATTACAACGAAACCGCCAAACGACAAAAAGCAACTACCTGAAGACTGAAAAGTGAAACAAGCCAACTGGAAACTAGAGTCAAACCTGAATAAAGGCCAGTGATTTTGGGGGGGGGCAGCCGGTGCTGCATTTGGGTGTTGAGGTAAATTTCATAGTGTTTTGTGTCCCTCTATTATCTCTGGGCTCTGATCCCAGAGCTGGCAGAATGGAACAGTTGGCCAATACAAGAAGCAAAACCACTGGAGGAAACCCCCTTTGTCCAGCCAAAAGGACTCCTTCGTGCTGTGGGGGAGGGGACCCTCCTTTCCTCTCCTCTCCCTTCTCCTCCCAGCCCTTCGAAGCCTTGGAGGGCAGCCACTGTTGCCACACAGCACCTAAACCCCCAAGAGAAGAACCACCTCCAGAAAGAGGAACCAGGAAAAGGGGCCCTAATTATCCAAAATATACGATAAGCAGTCTGCATTTTTTTCTCTCTTCTCTCTTGCCACTTCACTCTGAAGGCTAAACCTGGAAAAAAAACAGACTTTCTGGCCAGAGAAACAGAAAAAAGAAAAAAAAAAAGGAGGCGCTGAGATCTGGACATAGTGTGGGGAAACCCAGAAAGAGCTGGAGATCCCTTCATTCCGTGTATGAACTAACAAGTCCTGGGATCACTTCCGGAAGGGTGCCTTCATGAAACAGACCCCAAGAAGCCCAGCAAAGGCTCCGAGAACTAAAACCTGTGTAAACCCAATGTCTAGACACCAATCCTTGAGTGGCACGTGTGCCGGGCGCACACCTAAATACCAAAATAAATGCTTTGAAAACTGAAGTGACCTGGAACCATCACAAAAAGGCAGGGCAGAACTTGCATCAGGAACCCTACTTACCAAGCTGAACACCTGCTAAACCAAGCGTCAACATTCTGCAGAGGGTTTAGTAAAGTCCTACAATACTAAAAATGTCCAGCAGACAAACCAAACTTACTCGATATCCATCTATCCATCTCTACCTCTATCTCTCTCCAGGAAAACCTTTCCACACTGTTCAAGGGGAAAGAAAACAAATGCCAACCCCAAGACAACACTGATGTTAGAATTATCAGACAAAGACTTTGGAGATATAATCATGCTCATTAGGTAAAGGAGAAAAAGTCTTCAAATAAATTCAAAGAAGTTTTCAGCAGAAAAAGAGAAATGACCAAAATAATGAAAATTTTAGCACTGAAAAAAATTTTCAATACTGAAAAAAATTACAGTATCTGGAAGAAAAATGTAGCATGTTCCTAAACACAAGCATAAAATTTTTACTAGTGACTTTAAATATTTTAAGCAACTGGTCATAATCATTAGTTTCACATAACATTATATAACAGTTTTTTTCAAGTTCAGAAAGAGAGATTTTTTTAAGGTATACTAAGACAGTTATCCTGATACACATATTACTAATGTACAAGTAAGAAAATGTCTAATATGTTACATGACAAATATAAAACATATGCAATAATTATAATTTTATACTATACATGTAAGAATTAAATGCAAAAACAAGTGTGTGTATTAAAAAGTTGGTGTGTGGGAAAACAATTTACTTAACTGTTAGTGGATCAGCATCTCTGTTTTCTCCCCTCAAGTTCCCATGTGGCATTTAACAGAGGAACAACATACTAACGTGGTACTTAAACACAGGGTGATCCATGAGGGCCTTAAGACTTGGCCTCATGAGAATGAGAACACATCGTAATGTTTTTTTAATCCTCACCCAAGGATACATTTTCACTGATTTTAGAGAGCGAGTAGGGGGAGACGGGGAGGAAGGGAGTGAGAGAGAGAGAGAGGGGGGGCCAGCAATGTGAGAGAAAAACATTGATCAATTGTCTCCCTGTAGGCACCCGACAGGGGATCGAACCCACAACCTAGGCAACTGTCCTGACTGGGAATCAAA
The DNA here is from genome assembly GCA_028533065.1 of Trachops cirrhosus. Taxonomy (NCBI): domain Eukaryota; kingdom Metazoa; phylum Chordata; class Mammalia; order Chiroptera; family Phyllostomidae; genus Trachops; species Trachops cirrhosus. The sequence goes on along the minus strand of CM052541.1, from coordinate 182,873,948 downwards.
CCTGTAGCCTTTTGGTATATGGAATGACACTCCAACCAACTGAGCCACCCAGCCAGGGCAAACACATGTCACAATTTAGTGCCAAAATTAAAAAAATGCTTCTTCGGGAGCTATTCAGACAAATACAGTAAAATATGCATCTTTGGAAACAAGTAATGGTTTAATAAAGAAAACAGAAGTAAAATGGACTGACTGGAAAAAGCATTCCTGTTACAGCTGTGATTCTGCCTTCACACCACTTACATCTGTAACACACTCATCAGTAAATCTCTTTACAAACAGTAATTTTCAGAAAGGATTGGAGAAGTGACATTTCCCAATGGGAGAGAGCACTACAATCTCAACGGAATGCTGTGCTTTTCTCCTAAAAAATCAGAGCACCCAAAACAAGACACACAGATGGGAACACACAGGGCATAGCTTCGCACACTTCATCTTTGTGTTTCATAGTGTTGCAAATATGCAATGTATATGATAAGCACATTTAAGCCAAGGGGAAGTGATGAGGACATAGGCGCATTAATATTTATTTTTATTATTTTAATATTGAGAATAAAAAAGAAAGAAAAAATAAAAAACATTTTAAAAAATAATTCATTGGATTTCGTGACTGAAAATACATAGACAAAAGAGAGATACCCAGGAAAATTCCAAGTTTTAAAGTCTGAGTGCTTGGGAACACGATTTTACTGTTAACAACAAACAAAGTCTAAAAGGAAGAAATTTGTGGAAAAAGACAAGCTGCGATCTGAGGTGATTAGAATACTGTTTCACGAGCACAGACTCACAGAACACCTAGAAGACAGGAGACGGAATCCCAGAACAGGAAAGCGAGAACACAAGTCACTCCTGAAGAGACGACAGTTGAGGAAACGCAGAATGAACAGTCAAACCTCGGTCTCGAACGTCTTGGTTCTCAAACAATTCAGTTCTCAAGCAAGTTGTTCAAAGAAAAAAATGTCTCGGTTGTCCAACAAAGCTTCAGGTCTCGATCCTCTACCTGACAACCCTTTCACACTGACACCCAAATGACCAGTCACGTGGCTCTCAGGTGACAAAGGAGACTGGGTTCTCAAAACGCTTCTCAAAGTTCTTTGGAATGAATTAAGTTCAAGAACTGAGGTTCCACTGTAATGAAAACCAAACACCAGAGAGAAAGTAGAATAAGAGCTTACTAGGGTTTAGGGTAAAATTATTTCAGAAATAAGATACAAAGACGAAAAAGAGAGACACAGCAGCATAATAAAGGAGTAATAAATATTATTTTGCGCTTCTATGGCACTTTGTCAACTATTAAGTACTGTCACAAATGCTATGTCATTTTTACCTTCAGAATGGCCCAGTAAGACTGTTTATTATTCTCACTTTATAGATGTACAAGCTTAGCTGACTTCACTAAATTTAAATGGTAATGAGTTACAAGGCCATGTCTCAAACCCAGTTCTTCTGCCTACCGAGACACACGTTTTCCAAAAACAAGGCAAAAAGCCCACCAGCCAGCCACCAACTAGACGTACGCACACAGTGGAGTCACTGAGTAAGATGGCAGACAACTGGGGACACTCCGTTTAATAGCGTCAACCAAACTAATAACCAAGAGAACCAAGAGAACGGTAAGCAAAAGACATCAGATTATGAAGCTTAGTACGTCTACTGATCAAGTAACAGCTAAACAAATTCCATTTAAATATGAATTTTAAGCATTCTCAACCAGGTTTCAGTTTTCCAACCCTTAATAAAGAAACTCACTTTCTCTAAACAATTTAATCAAAATATTAAAATAGGCCAACTCCATCCTTCTCCTAAAAGATAAGACACATAGTATTTTAGGTTGGGGGAAATATTACAAAAGTAATATGGTAATAAATGCTGAGTGTGAAAAATTCTAAATATTAAAAGCTCTCATTCATTGCACCCTCTTCACCTATTGCTTTCTTAAGAAATAACCACTGTTAAAAAGGCCGGTAGGCTGCCTTCAAGCATTTCTATACACTCATAAATATATAAATATTGTAAATATGTGTTTATATACATGAACTAGACACTTCAAACTCTACATTCTGAAGCAAAATTATCCTCCTCGTAACTGTTTAAAATTGATTTTCTTCAAAGTCCTGCTGACTTTAGTAAAACAATGAAATTCTTATAAATGTCAACCAGTAATATCATTGGTCCAAAATATATCATGGTCTGTATTTTGTTACTTTCTGTTGCTCAAAAAAAATTCTCCAACTTGGAAAATATGCTGAACATAATCTAGTATTTTTTATAATCTCCATAACTTTTATCCAGTAATAAAGTATGTTATAATATGGAGATACTTTATAGGGTGACAGACTTTCACAATGACACTAAAAGTTCCCAGTTGTGGCCTTTTAAAAACTGTCTATCCTTCATATTCTTCAGTTATCTCTAAGAAAACTATTTTAGAAAAAAAACATTTTAGAAAGCTAAGGATATTAGAACTAGTGTCCTTTAGCTTTCCAAATACTTTATGATTTTATAATTTTATATAGTCAAGCCAATTTTTTTGATTATTTTAAAACCAGCCACTATTTTAAATATTTAAATCAATCTGAAAGGTAGTCAAGGAAGGCATCATTATCCCTAACTTTAAAATGAGTAAATTAGCCCTGGCTGGTGTGGCTCAGTGGACTGAGCGCCAGTCTGTGAACCAAAGGGTCGCTGGTTCCATTCCCAGTCAGGGCACATGCCTGGGTTGCAGGCCAGGTTCCCAGTAGGAGGTGGGCAAGAGGCAACCACATATTTATATCTTTTTCCCTCTTTCTCCCTCCCCCTCTCTAAAAATAAATAAAATCTTTTTAAAAAACAAATAAAAACAGACAAAAATATGTTTCTTTAAAAAAATGAGTAAACCAAAACTTTTGGAAAACTATTTCATTATTAGTGTTAACACTTAAGACATTCTAGAGCTGCCCTGGCTGGTGTGGCTCAGTGGATTGAGCACAGGCTGCGAACCAAAGGGCCGCCAGTTGGACTCCCAGTCAGGGCACATGCCTGGGTTGCGGGCCAGGTCCCCAGTACGGGGCGCAGGAGAGGCAACCACACATTGATATTTCTCTCCTTCTCTTCCCCTCTCTCTAAAAATGAATAAATATTTTTTTAAAAAAAGGCATCCTAGAACTTATCCTATCTAATCCCATTTTTTAAATGATGAAACAACTATCTTTTCTTGCCAACTGTAATCTTAACGTCTTACTTTGACAGCAACCACATTAACTTTGTTTCCCTATCATGCTTTAACATACCTGTACCAGGAGCATTCTAAACAGTAATCTATGAAAACCTAAAGGATGTAGTTACAAAGTAGCCACCATTATAGCAATGTGAATATTAAAAACATGCTAAGGATCCAAGCATATGGAGTAACTGCACTGCTACAAAAAAGATCAAGACACAGGAGCTTTGTACTCAAAGGTTGTTTTCACTGAGTTGTTAGAAAACTGCCGACTAAGTGGATGCTATGGTACAATACTCCCTGCCAAAGAACGTATGTTGTCCTAAGGCAACCAATTTGATGAACAGGAGGGGCAGTACAGTAGTTTGCTCCTTATTCTGGCTCAGCATTAGCATGAAATGATTATAGTCTACTAACAATCACCAATTCCCACTCCTCCTCCACCTCCAACACACATAAACACTACCAAAATCTCTCAAAAATTCCATATGGAAAAAATGAAAACGAGAAAGAACTGGGACACAGAGAGCAGATTTTTCTTCTAATTTGGCCGCTGAGCATATGCCTCTGATGAGCTGTGATTCTGAACAAGTTTTATCAGAAACTCGATTCTTCATCTATAAAGTGAGTCTGTTAACTATCCACAAGTCTTTCAGATTTAAAATCTGTCATTTCTGGAAAGCGAGTGTAAGCATGGAAGTAAACAAGGAACCCAACTATGCAACCACAAACTTAAAATACACCTACAGTCACAACACCTAATGTGACTGTAATGGTCCTTAGCTATCCTATTCTGAAACCAAAAGGAACTGAAATAATTCTCCATAAGAAAACAAAACACATACATGTAAATACACACACACATATATAAAAATAACTCTTATGTTTAAATTTTCCCTGGGTTCCAAATAATCTTTATTTAATTTTAGTTCTTTCCTATGTTTTTTATAAACATCAAAATGAAATATGTAAAATTTACCTCCTCTTAATTTCAGAAATACTAGTAACTGTCAAATGGCCAAATGAGAAGAGGAAAAAGAATTCATTTATAAATCCTCTACGTAACAAATCCCCATAAACCACATTAGCTGGAATTTCTCAAATAAATATGGGTTCTATTTCTAATGATATACCCTTTAAATTCACAATTCCATGTTCACAAAGTGGTTACTATAGAGAGATTTAAGGTAAAGCATTACTATGAGGAGCTAACAAAGTATTAATGATGTAATTAGGCTTAATGTTAAGAAATCCTATTAAAAACTCATTAAACAAAATTCAGTCTTGGCTGGGTAGTTCATTTGGTTTAAGCTTCATCCCAACGTGCCGTGGAAGCAGGTTCAATCCCCAGTCAGGGCACATACAAGAATCAACCAACAAATGCCCAAATGAGTGGAACAACAAATCAATGTCTGTCTGTCTCTCTCACACACACATCAAAAAAAAAAAATTTAAGGGGGAGAAAATGGGGGCATCTGTAATAGTGTCAACAATAAAAATAAGTTAAAAATAAAAAATAAATATAGATCATTCAATTTACTACTTAAATTTTAATTGCACACAAGAATACCTGGTTGTATAAGCAGAATTTAAAGTTAAGCGTATTCCATGGAGTTGCTTTTTTAATGTCCTTGTACACACAAACACAATGATAGGAAAAAGGAGCCAAAGCATTCTGGGAAGGAAAAAAAAAGCAACTGAAGAACATTTAATAATCCATAAGATTTTGCCCTAAGCTTTCTTTTATTCTTTCTCTATATCACTTCCACAGACAATTGTACCCTCTTCTAAATCTTCATCTCCAGCCTGACTTATATATACAGCTGGGTATCTCCACCTTAATGTCCCACAGATGCCAAATATTCAAGTACAAAGCTACAATAAGTGTCTTTGGATGAATGAGACATGGGTGATTTCAACCCTTCTTCCATGCTTAAGATCTTTTATTCTATGTGGGAAAAATTATCCCCCACCCAACCCAACCACCTGTCTCCTCAAAGATGCTTTGCTTCTCCTGGTCTGCCCATCTCAGTGATTGGCACCATACCATTTTATCTACCTGGTCACTTAGCCAAAGCCCTGGCACCACCTTCTTCTTCCTCATACTCACCGATCTATCATTAAATGTCTCCTGCATTCATCCCTTCTTCTTCTCCCCATTATTACTCTCATTGAGCCTCTCATCTCTTCTCTACTAATTACATCTTCCTTCTCCCCACATCCCCATCCCTCCTTTGCCCTGTCGTGCTACTACAAAGATATTTATCACCATGCCCTGGCTGGTGTGGCTGAGTGGATTGAGTGCCAGCCTGAGAACCAAAGTGTCACTGGTTCGATTCCCAGTTGGGGCACATGCCTGGGTTGCAGGCCAGGTCCCCAGCAGGGGGTTGCGCAAGGGGCAACCACACATTGAAGTTTCTGTCCCTTTCTTTCTCTCTCCCTTCCCCTCTCTCTAAGAATAAATAAAATCTTTAAAAAAAAGATATTAATCACCTTTCTAAAACACAGATTTAAAACTTGTGCTTTTATGTAAAACCATTCAGAATCTCCACTCCCTTTTGATAAAAAATGAGGTCTTGGGCATAGTACAGGAAGGCCCTCCACCAGAAAATCCTTGACTAATTCTCCGTCACTCCTCCCAATCCTGTACCCTACCCAACGCTGGCATTTCCTTGAAAATGATCTTTATTCTTTGCCTCACACAATGTCTCCTCCCTACTGAGCACATCACAATATACACAGAAGAAGAAGAGTGTACACACAGTATACAACTGCAGTATCACCATTCTTTGTATCATAACATTCGTCACATCACCTTCTTCTAACTCTGTGCACACCCACTGCCATGCCCAACCCTACGGGAACACGAGGTGTCTGAGAAAAAGGAGGCAGGTGTCCAATGAATGCTGGCAGCCACTCTGCAGAACACAATGCTTGATGGGTGGCAAATGTGCATGAATAATAAAACTCAAACCACAGCAAATACTTTCTAGCATTCTTTCCAGTCACTGGTTGCTACTGCACTGAAAACCACTTTTCTTAGTATTAAAAAAAGAAAAAAAGGCCAAAGATGTTAATAATCCTTACAAAAGCAATTATTCACATCTCAATAAAGCTTAACAAAAAAAATGAAAAGGCACTTACTCGTTTATTAAACACTTAAAACTACTCAAAGTCATTTCAGCAACAAACATATAACATGGTAAAACTTGTTTTGATGATTTTTTCAGCAGTGCTGATATTTAGACAGTAACAAAATAGATAACCTGCACATAGTTCTTAAGTTTATTAGATAAATAAATATTAACATTGTCAGGAGATTTTCTTTCTCCCTATTTCAAGAAACTACATAAGCAACTACTTTCACAGTGGTCCTCAACTATTGATAGTATTAAAAATCCTTCTCATTCTCATTTATTCATTAAAGCCTTAAGGAAAGATTAGTTGAATTACTGTTACATACTTGAATACTTTTTAAAGATCCTATAATACACATGTACTTATCACTAAATTAAGTCTGGGTTCTTTGTGCCCATTAATGAGGTTTTACTTAATTGTCCTCCTTTTTAGTGAATTAGTGTAACTGTACACTGAAAGCTCCATGACGATGAATCATTTTCAAATAAAAATTACTTCACAAAAAAGGAGATGGGAAGCAATAAGCCACTTTTCTCCCTTTGCTGTATTTTTCTCAAGTTTTTAAGAAAAAATGCTCACTATGTAATTAACATGAAAACACTTTTAGCAGATAATATATCACTAAATGAGCAAAAAAAACCAAGAAAGTATTACTTTGCAGTACACACCCACAAAAACTGAATGTAAATGCCACCAGATTTTTTTTCTGCATGCTTTTTAAATCTGTTTTGTACACTAGTAAATTTCTAGAGTCGAGAATAGTGTCTGCGCATGGTGGTTACATGCTCAAAACATTTAATATTTTCACTAATGCAGTCTTTTAAGCTGTTTTGTTTTTAATGTTTAAATAAGCCTACTAAGTCCTAAAAGAAACATATCTTCCAGCTCAATTTTAATTCTGACTTATAAACAGCATGCTTGCTATAAATCAAGTTCTAGGTTTTAAAGTCTGCAGCAGGGGCCAGCAAAGTATGGCCTGTGCCCTGTTCTTGTACGCCCCGCCCCCAAGCCAAAATGGTTTTGTGAAAGACAAGAATATGTTAAAAAAAAAAAGTACCTTAAGTGGCCCATGAAACCTACAATATTTACTATCTGGTCCTCTACAGAAAAAGTCTACTGACCCCTATAAATGAAGATTCCATTCACAAGAGAAGAAAAGCTTTTGAATACATACTTTTTTCCATGTATGAACTGAATGCTATTAGAAACAAATCTAAGACCTTCTCTAGAACTAAACCTCTGAAATTTTGGCTTCTTATTTGGTTTGAAGACTATTCTGCATACTAAAAAAAATAACAAAAATGGAGGAAAAGGAAAAAAATGGAATACAAACAGAAAAAAAATGAACTTAATTATATTTTAAGTGAATAGAACTACATTCACAAAAAGAAACTAATCAAGCAATGTTTGAACACAATATTTTGACTATTTAACTATTTGTTTAGACTATTTAACTATTTGACTATTTGACTATTTGTTTAGACCTTAAGTCTAAACAAAACAGGAACTATAAACAAATATTAAATACCAGTTAAACATTTGTTTTCTCAGCCATAAGGTTTAGCAACTCTGAAACTACTCTCGAGTATCTTAGGATTGATCAAAATAAGTAAATACATCGTGAATAACAGACACCAGTTTTCTCAGAGGAAGAAATCACAGATTAGGAAAGGGGAAAGGCTAGAATGACCCCTTCGGTGTTAGAATGGAATTGATAATATCAGGATGAACTCAATGACTTTTTAGGTAGATAAATAGATTTTTTTAAAAACCATGAAAATCTGCATATATACATATATGCATGTTGACACATATATATAATTTCCAGCTCAATCTGTTCATAGGTATCTACCAGAAAAAGAAACTGTAAGGGCTCCTTGGAGAAATGGCTGATTCCAGGAATGGGAGTGGGAATGTCTTATCACACAAGAAATGGGGTACTCAAAAAATGATGAGCATGTCAAAAAAAAAAAAAAAAAAGCACAGGAGCCAGCTTAAATGAGCTCAGACTGGTCAAAACTGAGACACAATCTAAGCATCAAAACCCCAATGGATAGAAAAGACTCCATTAAGTTCATACTAATTGATATGTGCACATACATAAATAAACAGGGAGAAAGAAAGGCTCTTAAAGAACACCAACTAACACTGATACATAAACAATGAAAAATCAACTGATTCAGGCAAAAACTATGAATGGATGCAAGTTTGATGAGTAACAAGGTATCTGCATAGTTCCAAAATATCTCCCCCTAAGACACTTGTTACCAAGGGGAAAACCCAACTTTACAACTGACAAACCTTGCAGGAAAAAAGTTAACCACCCCACTAATGAATAAATGGACATCATGTGCTTCCAGAGAACACAACCACTTCTGGAGTACTCCTGCCCAAAATGCACAACCTAAACCTAATCATGAAACAGCAGCAGGCAAATCCATATTGAGAGAATCCTAAAAATAACTGGCCCGCTGTCATCAAATATAATCAAAGGTCATAAAACACAAAGACACAGTGCTAACCAACTGCTGCAGACTAAAGGACACTAAAATGACAGGACAAGTGAGCGCAAGGTGTAGTGTAGGATTTGCTTTGTTAAGGACATTACTGGTACAATTAGTGAAATCCGAGTAAGGCCTGCAACCCTGGCAATGTACCAGTGTTAATTCCCTGATTTGGATAATTGCATTACGGTTATATAAGAGAAGGTCCTTCTCTTAAGGAAATAGTTATTTAGAGGTAAATGGTATTAAGACTTGCAACTTACTCTTAAAATGTTGCAAAAAAAAGTTTTCATGTGTTCATATGTATGTACACAGAGAGAATAAGAAAACTTGGTGATAATTAGGTAAAGGAATAAGGATGAAATGTACACAAAAATTCTTTATCATTCTTTCGATTTTTCTGTAAATCTGAAGTTGTAACATAAAATTTAAAAAGTGGGAAAAAACTAAGTTAACTTATATTTGGAAATCATGCTAGTAAAAGGGAATTGCGGGCAACCGCGGGACGGCTCTCCCTTACACAGGGAGGGTAAGCGCATCTCAGCCAGGGTTTGAGCCCAGGTCCTTCTGGTCCGAGCTCCGACACACAACGCTGCGTCTCCTGAGTGAAACTTCAACTACGGGCTTCGGTTTCCGCACTTGTAAAAGGGGATCCCACCTACCCTACTTTTCTCACAAGATTATCCTAAAGAGCCAGTAAAATAAGATGATGGTTGGGGGGAAGAGGCACAGATTATGAAGCTCTATGTTACAGTGGCTAACTTTCTTAAGAATTTTAAAATATGTGTATTGACCTTAGAGAGGGAGGTAGGGAGAGAGAAACACGGATGCTTGCCTCTCATACACGCCCCAACTGGGGATCAAACCCAAAGCCTAGGTATGTGCCCTGACTAGGAACTGAACCCCCAACCTTGCAGTATATGGGACAACGCTCCAACCAACTGAGCCACACTGGCCAGGGCCACAGCGGCTTACTTTTAACAACATTTGGGAAAGAAAAAGTACTTCAAAAATACAGAGTTATTTTGACCAAAAATTTTTAAAAGTACCTGAGTTCTTTTTGCATAGCAAATAGCTGTTACAGAAACTAGACATTTGCTATATGAGATGTTTTGGTCTGTAAAAATTTTACCTTTCCCAACATTCTTTTTAGCCATATAATGTCAACTATTTCAGTAAATTCAAGTAACTATATTTATTTTTGCCAAAAAATACTTTACATATCAAAAAATTACTAACTTAAAGAAAGCCATTTACTAGGAGTTGGTCAACGTTTTCGTTAAGATACAACTGCCAGGCAACACTGTATCAGTGTCAGGTGCCCCGCCTGGTCAAACGTGGAGAAACCGATCCGGCACAACAAGGTCTCTGTATCATCTCCCACGTGCGACACAGTAAAACACATGATCCAAACGGTTTCGTCCCGCACTTATGAGATGCTCAAATGAGCCCTGAGGACTTCAAATCAAATTCAGAAAACGTGAAAGAGAGAGACCAAACTGTTTCATGTACACTTAAATCAAGGAACAGTTTGTTTTAAAAATAAAAAATATTAATTTATTCTTCTAAATTCATAAAGGTTTGGTCACCACTTAAGAAAGTATTTTTTAATCATTTTCATGTGGAGACTAATATCTCATTGACGAAACACCCTTAGTAATAGCTGTATTTTTGAGTTAGGATTCCAAAATACCAAATGCATTTTAATGCATGTTAGACCACTGTTGAAAACATCATATCACAGTGCTATTTAAATAAATCCATTGCTCAATCTTTATTTTGAATAGCAGATGAGCAATACGGACTTCATAAGGCAAAACGCTGAGAACAGACCAGGCAAACCTGAGCCTGGACAGAAGCGTGGCAGACACCGCGATCTCAGCGAAGCACAGCCTGAGTCACTAGCTCTGCACCTACTACAAGACCGTGGGCTCCAAGAGGGAAAGCTTTCATCTGTCCTGTGGATCACTGTCCCAGCAGACAGAACAATGTCTGCAACTCGGCTAGCATCCGTTAAGTACTGGTTAAATGAATGAACAAATGAACAAAAGAATGAAATCCCAGGTCTTTCAAGTCGGCCTATATACAGTACCTTAAGTTGCAGAATTATTTAAAAAACAAATCTGGCATACATTAACTTAACAGCCATGCTGTCTTTAAAAAACATGAACTAATAACCTATATTCCCCATTCTGACTACATAGAGTAATGTCGAAGTTCATATTTCTTAACCTATAGTAATAGATACCGTAACACATTTACATACCCTTCCCTGAACTTAAGATATGGTGTTATCAGAAACTCTTGTAAAGCAGAATTACAAAGACAAATGCATAAAATCAAAATCAGAAAGAGCAAATGTATCATGTTTACAATCAAACTTGAGATAGCATTAATTCAGATAAGAAATCACAGGCTACAGAAACACATGTCATCAGCACTTATTTCTCATAATAGTACCTCCACCAAAATCTGCTCTTCTATAATTAAAAAATAAAAAATTTGACTGTCATTTTTGTTTCTCCATTCCTACAGCATATCTGTCAATGATTTGTCATCTTATAGTTTGAAGAACTTCCTCAAAATATAAGATGTATTTTACTTCCAACCATCAAATTAAGGGGTTTGCAATTTACTCATATTAAATGGGTAGTATTATATTTCTTTTACAAAATATAAGTAAAATTATGTGGAGCAGAATGCAAATAAATGCAACCAGAGTATAATATATATGACTTTTGCTCACTATTAAGCAAATAACTTTTTCCTCTAAACCTATTTTTTGGTGAAGAAATTCATCTTATTCTCTGCATGTTCTCTTTGAAATTACTAATATAGTCTATTTATTCTGAGTCCCAAACACTGTCCATATAATCAAGACATCATTTCAGCACCAGTTTAAACCTAATTATTTTCCAAACGGCCTGCCTTACGCGGATTATAATCATCTTACTATGCTTCTTGTGTCCATGCTGCTGGAAAAGCAGTCTGTACAAGCAGGAAGTAGAGGCACAATCCTGAGAGAGAGGAGTAGAGAAAGATGTTGAGAAAACAAAACCAGAATAAATTAGCTCACTTAAAGAGCTTAGGAGCTCAGCCAGTGTTCAAAGTCAAGGTTGACTACATTCTCTCATACCATGATGAGTTAGAAGCTGTCCAACATCAGCAAAACTGGCCCTAGAAAGAGATATCTGAAATTCCGAGTACAAGTAGTAATACAGTCACTAAATCAAAGCAACTATACTTCTAAAAAAAGAACAATCATAAAATATGACTAATTCGGATACGGGGCAATATGGATGTCCCCTAAATTTCAATGAAAATCACTGTAACAAACTCAATGTGAGCCTAGAAATGGTTAAGCTATACATATCACATAAATTTCAATCATGTCAAAAAGTTTTTATATTTCATCTTGAATGATTAAGACTATAACACTCTCAAATCATATACTCTCAAAATTATCCATCTAAATTTTTTTAATGTTGGTTTAAAAACACACAACTTTTACTACATGTTGTTTTAAACTGAAAAACAATAAATGAAAAGCATAATTACAACATAAAACTCAGAACGGCTTTAATCTAACTGGAACCTTCAATGGAGCAGTCTCCCTAGTAAGAAGTGAAAATTATAAACCCACCAGAGCTGATTTAAAATTTCCCATCCAACACCCTATGGTGCTCCTACACCATACTCCTACAGCGCCATAAAATGAACTTCCAAACAGTGCTTATACACAGTGAGTCCTTCAAAAATTAATCTTTTATTTGGTCTAAGCATCTTCCAACAGGAAATCTAAATACAATCTCAAATCAGCCATTTATTTAAGAGGAGAAAACCGAATGTTCAGAAGTGTTGCCTACACTGGTCCAGGGTCACTCAGCTACCTAGTATGTCACCTACCCGTTCCGTCAAGAAATCTGTGTTTAGTGCACACTATGTATTAGGACACTGTGCTATGCACTGAAGATACAAAGCAATGACGATATATTGTCACTGTCGTGGAACTTACGGTCTGGTGGGAAAGGCAAATGCTAATTACTTAAAATTGTAGTACTAATCAGTAGAAGGGAAAGAACAGAATGCTTCAAGATGGTTTGACAGGAGACCTAAATCAGTGATTCTCAACCAAGGTCAATTTTGCCCTCCAAGTGACATTTGGTAATGTCTTGAGACATCTCTGGTTGTCACAACAGTGGGCAGAAGCTAGGGTTGCTGATTAACGACCCTACAATTTCCTTGCAGCAAATAATTATCCAGTCCAAAATATCAATAGCGCTGAGGTAGAGAAACCCTGATCTAGACCACCGGGGCAGGGAGGGATTGGTGAAGGCTTCCTCCCTCTGTAACACTTACTATGTTACATCTTCAAGGAATTTTCACAAGGGGAAAACAGAAAAGGTGGCCTGATTGGATAACTACCCAAAATTCCCACTGGAAAGTTAAAACAGGAAAGAAAAAGATTTCCTGGTAGATGAAAATGAAAGAAAATGCAATGTTTAATAGCTGCTTCACATAAATTTCCTTTCCTGAACCATAAGCAAAGGGAAAATGCACAAATTAAATTTTTTTTCACGTTTTTATTTCCTTCCCACTGTTTTCTACCAGCCCATGTCCATTCCTAGATATTGGTGGAAAGAATATATACAAAGTCCTATAGTGAAACACATGAGCATTCTTGATACAAAATTGGACATGGAGTAAAACGAAGATGGGCTCTCACTCCTGATGTGCAAGACAAGACAGAGGCCTGTGTTAGGATTCTGGCAAGTCCACATCCCGGAACAGTTTAGAATTATCTGACTAACCAAATGACCCTGAGGGCAAAACCACTAACAACTCAGGTACCCTAAAAATGATAAAAGGTACTAGAACCCTCTTAGAATTGATGAACCAAGGTAAATCCAAACATGACATTGCAATGACTGCCCTGGCACAACTCACACCTACACATCTGGTCCCTTCCCACGCAGCCTGCTCAGAGCAGCGGGAGAAAGGGGTCGGGGACCGGGCGCGGGGAATGGGGGCGACCATGGCAGAGCAACTCGCTAGACAAAGAACCTCAAAAAAACATGGTCACTGACTGGCACTTGATTATGTGAAAGAGTTACTAAGTTTTTGAAGTGTGATAATGGTATTGGGGCTGTTTTGTGAAGTGTTTAAATACTAATACTATCCAATACATAAGGAAAACCCACCACCACATTTGCCTTCTTATCTAAGCATAACCAATGCATAGCAGATTCTATAATTTTCTATATATTAGGAGTTCCTATGTTATGGAAGTGCCCCCTCCAATTAGCTATAATTATCTAAAGAAAGGGTCACGCATTGCTATTCTCTCCTCCCTTTTTTCAAAAATTCCACCGTAACGAACTACCCCGGCATCCTTCAAGACAGAGCACAAATGTGCAGCTCATGAAACTGCTGCAATCCAGCCATCAACTGCGGCCCCAAACTAGTCACAGACGTAAGCGGGCCACCGACACCCTTTTCACTGCGGCGAGAACTCCAAACCCGAAGAAGGAAAGGCCACCATCTGAGAGCAGCCACCACGACAGTGTCTCCTAACGGTAACAGTTCCCCAGCTGACCCTTAGGAAGCCTTCCATTCCCATTTGGACAAACTCTCTTTCATAGAGATTTCATAGATTCCAGAATCGACATAGTGGTGGTGGGGTAATTCTTTCATCGCAATGACACTGAAGTGGAAATGAAGGGTTTCCCACACAACTGGCACAGTGGGCACCTAAATATGAATTCCTGAGCCTCAATCTCATTTAACTCAGGATAATTTAGAGGAATTTACCACATGAAGGATTTTCTGACAGTGATTTTGAAGACATAGCTGGGGAGGCCACAGAACCCCTTTGAGAAATTACAGGGAAGGGGGCAGGGTAATCATGATTCACACACATCCTGCATAAGGTCATTGGTTTTCAGAACTCATCCGCTGTTTGCAGACTAAAAACCTATCTTCTTAACTAAAATTTCTGGCATGATCTTGTTCTCAAGCCAACTGGGCAGTCTTGAAACACCTGACAATTAGCAAGCCGTAAAAGCAAAGCACTTCATACTTTACATATTTTAAGTATCAAAATACCTCACTGACAAACCTTAATCACTATGTCTAGGACTAAACTATGGTCCTCATAAAGCAAATGGCATTTCTTATTTAAACTTTTTTTTATCCTCACCTAATGCATGCTCATTGATGCTTTTTAGAGAGAGGGGAGGGAGAGAGGGAGAGAAGTACAGATCAGTTGCCTTTCGAGACCCCCTGGGACTGGACAACAAATGGATTTCTTCACAACTCAATGCTTCTAAAATGTTTCCATGTAGCAGAGGAAAGTGCCCAAGGGCTCAGCCCAAGGATAAATGCTTCTAAAAACCAGATTCATTATAAGTAGACCTAAAATATCTTTTCCTCCTAATCCTGTAACTCAGACTTTTTTGTTTTTGCATTTTGCTACACAATTTAACAGAAAATACTTATTACTAAATTATTTCCCAGTATATGCTTACTTGCAAGAAAATTTTCACATCAGCAAGTATTACAGACATTCACAGAAACTATATTCACAATCAGAAAAAAAAACCTAACAACATTACGTATTTTGTGTTTAAACAAAAAAATTTAAGCATATTCTTATAATCTTCTTCAAATGTATTTCCCTTCCTCAACCTGCTGGCTAGCTAATCCTACTTTCAAACACGGTGAAATTTGAGCGTATTAAGTAACATGGGAGTTAAAACAGTGTTTTAAGATATTTGAAATAAGGGGAGAGAGGTGAATGCTACCCACATTAAAATGGAAACACTACTACTTGTTCCAGTAAAGATTAAATAAGAGGTTAAATGCTATGTAAATGTTAGGCCTCTGATACTTAATGTCAATACTAAAATGAAAAACCAACTAACATTTCTGCCCACTGTGCTCTCCTGTGACCAACCAGTATGCTTGTTTTTATCTACCCCATAAGGGATCCTATTTAACACCTTATAGAGAATACACATTAAGAACCTTTTAAATAAACAGGAGAGACCCCATCAAAAGGTGGTGGGGTGGGGTAATCAAATAATTGCAGAAGAGCAAGGATTTTTTATAATAAAAAACATAAACACTTTAATGCTGCAGCACTCTATGTAGCAAATGAAAAGGCTACATGGGGGAGGGTCCTGCACAGGTGTGAAACTATTAACAACAAATTAGGACATGGTGTCATTAAACGCTTTCTATTCCACATTTTAAGCACTACATTGTGGGGGTAAAACCAGATTTTATAATTTGATCCAAATTATCAGCTATAAGCTTATAAATAAAATTGAAAAGATTCTCAAGTCTATTGCTAATTATTTATAAAGGAGTGATTTTTTTAAAAAGTACAAAAAAATGCTTGTTTTCACACAACTGTATCACTGCTCTAACCTAGAGTCCAAGTCACAGGAATGTTATCTAACTTTCAGCCTCCTGGCCAATTTGCTTCCCAAATGCCCATTCTGGGGGGGAGGCGGGGGGGATGAATATGAAAGGAAAGAAACAAAACTGTAAAGCAACTTTTAAAGGCATTGTCTGTCCTCTTGAAATTATCAAGACCTGCCTGGTACTTTAACAGGTGAATAAGATTTTGTTAATCATAACACAGAACAGGGTTATTAGCACCTCCACATCGAAAGTTCAGAGAATTTGTGCGAATTTAGTTAACATGACATTAAACTTCTTTCTGAGGCATACAGGTTAAGGATAATTCTGGTTGTGTAAGCATGTACTTGTTATGTTTATTTCATGTTTGCATTAAAGTCTATTTAATTCGGAGTTTTAACATTTTTTAAATATACTTTATCAAAACCTAGGTCCCTTCAAACTAGTAAATTCAATTAAACAGTGAAAATTAGACACCTGCTGGTTAGAAATGTAGAGTTATATTTGACATGTGAATGAGCCCTTGGGAAATCCTTCCCCAGCATCTTCCCTCTCTCCGGGCATAGACCTCTTCCTCCCGTTTGTCTTTTTGTCGTGATGATGGGGGGTGAGGGGGGTAGGGAAGGGAGGTCGGCTAAGAATAAAAAAGTCACTGATTACCTCGCTTCCCGACAAACCACCCTCTAAGCCTAAGTCCCTAGCTGGCAGGTTACCTAGCCAACAGCATCTCGATTATGCACACTAGGTGCACTGTGACCAGGGATCAGCACCCCTTCAGCGCTTTCTGCACCATGCGCAATCTGCGCCTGACTCATTAAAGACCGCGGGGAGGGCTGGGCAGTGAATGTCCAGCGTGCAGTTCAGATCCCACAGGCCCAGGGAAGAGGTGGGCGGGCCAGGCCTCGGAGGAACTGACCCCGAGAGACCCGCCAGGGGCCTCAGGGGGAGGGGCCCAATGGGGCTTTTCCTCCAACCCCGCAGCCACTCAGTAGGGCGCAGGAGACACCGGAACCTCCCTCCGCCCTGGAACCGCCCTCCCCCTGGATTCGGGGGAGGGGCGCCGGGGCAAAGAGACACCCCTCCCCCCACCGGGGACGCGGCTAGGCCGCCACTCGGCCCATCCTGAAAAGCCCTGCAGGCCTGTGCCCACCCTCGTCCTGCGGGCCTGAATCCGGTTTGGTGGGGGAAAGTGGGCAAAAGGGAAGGTTAGGCAGCAATACCAACCTCGCTGTTGAAGATTTTCACAGCCTCCATGTTGTCGGTGCGGAGGCCCCGAGCCCGGCGGCGGAAGAGGCGGCGGCCACTGCACTGGGTGGGGAGAGCGAGACGCAGGCGGCAGCTCCGCTGCGAGAAGGGGCGCTGGGGGGACAGCGGGCCGCTGCGACCCCGGATCGGGCGTGGAAGGGCAAGCGCTGGCGGGGAAGGGCTCCCTCAGGGGCAGCGAGGCGCGGGCATGGCCGCTAGGGCGGGCGGAGCGCCGGGCTGGGGAACACAGGCGCTGCCTGGGCGGGTCGGCAGCGGCGGGGGAGGGGCTGGGCCGTGGCGCCTTATCTTCTCGGCCCCGCTCCGTCTCAGTCTTCCACGCTAGAGCCCCGTCCCCTACACTCTCCACCCCCTTCGTCCTCTCCCTCCGACAGGCTCCTGTTTCACCTCCCCGCCGCTCGGGCGGCAGGAACCAGCAGCGCAAGGCGAAGACGGAGGAGGAAGCGCTGGCAGCAGCGGCTGCGGCATCCAATATGGCGGAACCGAGTCGGGCCGCGTAGCTCCAAGTCCGCGGCGCCGGCCAGCGCGCCCCCTGGCGGCTGGACCGCGTGGCCCGGGTGGCCGCTCGGAAACCATAGAGGATCGCGGGCCAGAGCGTCGTCGCCGGGAGGCCCGGCTCCTCCGGCCCTGGGACCGCCTGCTCTTGGCCCCCCTCCCGCTCCCGGCCAGCGCGGGAGCGATCGCTGTAACGCCGTGGACCCCCTCCGCCGACCCGTGTAGGACTGTGCAAAGCGTTGCTCGAAACAAAAAACAAATGCCCCCACAAAAACTCAAGTTTAGGAAATAACATTGTCCACGTTTTTTGTTTCCGTGTGGATTTACCCTTTCGCAGAGTGGCCGGGTTTAGTTACTATTGAGAACTTGACCGAACAGTGGCTTAGAGGTTGGCAGACGAAGGAAAACTTTCTAGTCATTCATTTATTTTGCTAACCATGTGCCCAAGCATTTTAATAGCGTGAGGAGGAAACGTTAGAAACAAAAGCTTCGGAGCCGGGTGGGGGCAGAGGGACGGGGAAGCACGCTCGCAGCCCTCGAGCAGCGCGGTGCAGGAAATGCACACTCATAAAATCCCGGGGACTGGAGTGGCACAGACAATGGGTGCATTTGTCTGGGCGCCAGAAAGCGGAGCCTCGGATGCACAGGTTTTGGTTAGGTGAAAGGGAACCCATTTTTGTGGAAGATGAATTATTCTAAAGGAATTTTGCCGTAGGTTGTTTGAAGTAAGAGTGAATGCAATATTCCTAGATGAAACGGGAGATGCTGCTAGCAAAATGCCTCCTCTCTCACTTTGTGCAATGTAAAATAACCAATACCAAGGTAAAAGTGAACATTTATTTAGAATTAAAAGTTGAGGTGTATCATTGAACCGCAAACACTGCTCCCTTGCTTAGAGTGGTTTTCAGCAGTCATTTCTCCTGAATTCACTCGAAAGAGGGAATGATTTCCAAGGAGAATTGTTAGAATCAAGGTACTAAGAGCTGAATCCCAGAGCCCTATGAAACTCAGAGACAAAGGCCTTCATTCTTTAAGGTCTTTGAGTCACTTCACTGACAGCTTTAAGATGGGACTGGCAACTGAGAAGGTAGAAGAATCACTTCATTAGTAAAGACTTTATAATTCTACCTTCAAATCTCAAATGCTGTCCCCAAGTTCTCCGTAGCTATTTGCCCCCAATCCTCATAGACCAACCCATGATGATCTTTTGCCAGGAACTGTAGTAGCCTCCTAATTGGTCTCCTGTGCATCTTGCCTATACAGTCATGGCCCACATAATGACGGTTTGGTTAACAAAGAAACGCATGTAACAGTAGTCCCATAAGACTGAAAAATTCCTATCGCCTAGTGACATCATGGCTGGACTTAACACAGTAGTACAATTGAATTACTCGTGTCTGCTGATGTTAGTGTAAGAAAACCTACCACCCAGCCAGTCATATAAACCTATAGCACATACAATTGTGTACAGTGCATAATAATAAATGACTATGTTACTGGCTTATGTATTTACTATACTTTTTATCATTTTAGAGTGTATTCTTTCTACTTATAAAATAGTATGCTGTGTTCTGCCAGGAGCAGCCTCATACGTATGTTCACTGCATCTCTTCAATGAATCATTTCTTTTGTGCTTGACTTAGTCTAGTGTTGTTTTATAGTCACATGATCTATAGGTTGTAGCCTAGGAGCAACAGGCCATGCCACATAGCCTAGGTGGGTAGTAGGCTAAACCATCTAGGTTAGTGTAAGTGCACTGTACGTTCCCACACCAACAAAAGAACCTAACACGTTTCTCAGAACGGATTCCATCAGTAA
The DNA here is from genome assembly GCA_028533065.1 of Trachops cirrhosus. Lineage (NCBI taxonomy): Eukaryota > Metazoa > Chordata > Mammalia > Chiroptera > Phyllostomidae > Trachops > Trachops cirrhosus. Next base: position 182,854,106 of record CM052541.1, on the reverse strand, counting down.
GTGGCTTGTGGCTGTAGTTCATTCTTCAGACTGTAACCAGAGGGATTTGGGGGGTTTGGTTCTGGATTTTTTGTTTTGATTTTAGACAGAAATCAGAACAGGTTAGTGACTTAATCCCTTGCTTACATCCCTTCAAAACTTCCCCAGAGTATTTCAGATACAATCGTAACCTCTTCCCGTAGCCTGGCCACCTCAGCTCACCCTGTCTTCCCCCTTGCTCATTCTGGCCGCATGACCTCCTAGGTTCCTTTACAACTTGTTTTCCAACCCAGGAGGATGCTTGCATTGGCCTCTTCCTCCAGTGGGGGGCTGTTTTCATTAGCTGACTCCTCATCCTTTTGCCCTCCTGCAAGAGGTCAGTCTGCTCAAAGGAGCATGCTAGGGCTGACACAAGTCACCCCCTCAGTTCTGCTCATGCCAGATTCTCAACAGTCACTGCTTAGGCAGATGAGGGATTGTTTATTCAGTCAGTCAGTCATTAATGAATGTTGACTGAATTACTTAAGCCTGAGAGGTTCAAATGCAATTCAAGCTAAAAAATAAAATCAGGCGTTAACAGGTTATGTGACTTGATTTAGTAAAGCTTCCACACCCAGAAAGATAGCAGAGGGCATATGTTGTTGATTGGGGAAAGGGAAAAAAGGAAAAGGAGGGCAGCCTACGCACATTCTTAAGGTGACAAGGAAGTGAAACAAGATGAAAAGCAGAGAAAGTTAGAGGAGGCTAAAGGGAGGCGGGAAGCCCAGAGCAAAGACCAAATAGTTCATGCACAACTTCACACCTCCACAGTGTAGCAATGCCAGCCCTCTAGTATACGCGTGTATATATTAGTTAGGGTTCCTATGTCTGTTAGAGCTAGTGTAAGCATAAAAGAATTCACTATTACAATACAGGTTTTTCTCCTATAATCCAAAGTCAGGAATGCAAACTTCTCATTTGGAGATAGTCTTTAAAGAGACAGTCAGTTAAAAATGAACTCATTAGGATGGGATCTAATCCAACATGACTGGTCCTTACAAGAAGAGGAGATTCAATGCCTCAGTGGTTTTCTAGGATGTTCCTTGAGCTCCTACAAAATGCCCAACTTTTCCTGCTGTCTTACCTTTGTATTTTGACCATTGGACATGCAAAGGTGGTGACCTGGAGGAGGGGGCAGGTGGAAGGAGGTGGAGGAGGGTAAAGGGGGGATGAATGGTGGTGGAAGGAGACTTGACTTCTTGACTTGGGGTGCTGAACACACAATACAGTGTGCAGATGACGTGTGTGGAATTGTACACCTGAGACCTGTATAACTACTTAACCAGTGTAACCCCAATACATTTAATTAAAAAGGAGGGAAAAGGTGAATAAGACATGACAATGGTGTTTTTAAAAGACAAAGTAGCAACACCAATGAGAAAAAGGCCAAGAGTGAAGTTTTGGCCAGGAAAGCTTATTAAGGAGATGGTGGTCAAAAGTATTAACAGTTGCCCTAAAAATGGATAGTTAGAAGTCTAGGTGTTTCCATTACATTTAATAAATAGGTTCCATTGCTGGCTTTGATGAGAACAGCTTCAGTGTAATGACAGGCAAAATTTAGAGTGCAATGGGCTGAGAAGGGATTTACAAACAACTTTGTTCAAAAGGCTTAGTGTGGAGAGAGGAGAAATAAGAAATGAGTTAAAGAGAACAAGGGGTCACGGCTGTGGTCCCTAGACTGTGCACGGAGGTGCCCTGGAGCCCAGCGGCAAGCTCAGAGGGCTGTCGCAGGATGGACACAGGAACCAGTCAGAGAAACACATCGCTGCAGGGCGCACGGGAGGGCCCACAGGGAATTCGCGGTTTCTGCATTAGATTGCACCGCATTCCTTTCGACCTAGTCATGCCTTCGTCAAGCTGGGTTTGCAAAGTTGCTGGGATGAAGAGGAAGTACCTGTGTGAAAAATCACTGTGGAACGGGAATAAGGGTGGATGTAGCTAATCTGATTTCTAGAATGGAGAAGCTGTTCGGTGCCCCAGTCACACAGGTCCGGTTGGTAAGTGATACCCCACTGAAGAATGAAAAGAAAGTTTCCCTTCGTGTTACTATGTATTATTTTTTCAAACTGATACTAAGTGGTTAGAACATGAGTACTTGTTAGGTTGGTTGACCCAAACCACATAAAAATGGAACCATGAGGTATTTATTTTGTCCTGGGGACCAACCATGAAAAAAAAATTATTGAGATACTAAGAGCACTTTTTTTTTCTTCAAAATCTGTCATGGGGGGTTAAGCTAGATTTGATTTGATTTAGAAAACTAAACTCAGGCCAAAGGGAAGGGAGCAAATGGGAGGAAGCAGTGACCCCTCTGGAAAAACCTACCACGGGGAGGGGAGAGAAAGCAGGCACAGATCCTGCACACTCCCCACCCGGACCCCAGCTGCCCCTTGACTGAGAGCGCGCACTCCTCCACGGGGTGTCCCCAGTCTAGCATTCTTACCCCCTCCATCCCCGTATTGACTTTTTCCCTTTTAAATCAAATCCCTACCTCCCTTCGTCTCCACAGTGTTTGGTCTGTCTTCAGATTCTTGAAGAATTAAATAGTCTTTCATTCAAAAAAAAAAGAAAGAAAACTAAAGAAATGCAACAATGTAAGTAAGGTGCTGATTTCTACCTGTTACATATGTTTTAAAAATGTTTCTAGTATACAGTAAACAACTAACAAAATTAAACACTTATTATCATCCCTTTGTAAGAAGATGAAAATGAGTCTCAAAGTACGTAAACAACCTTTGCAAGGACCCTAAGTAATGAACCAAATGGATACTAAAATGAATTACTCCTCGTGTGCTTACTATTTGTAACACTTTTGCCTATATCAATGGTTAGTTTTTTTCCTGGGTTCAAACGGCCCTGTGTTATTTGTTTTTTTTCTTTTGACCCTTTGACCCCCTTCACCCATTTCCCCCAACCCTCATTGCTGGCAACCAGCACCCCGTTCTGTGTATCTATGAACTTGTGCTTTGTTTGCTTGTTTGTCTTTAATTCCACATATGAGAGAGATTACATGGCATTTTTTGTATTGAATTACAACTCAAACAAGAGCGATAACCACATCGATGAAGTGAAGACATTATTGTTAAAATGTCAATTCTCAAAGTGACTGAAAGGTTCAATGAAATTTTTTTTGTAAGCAGTGTTTCTTTCCCTGTAGGAAACAACAGGCTGGTTCCAAATTTTACATGAAGATGAAAAAGATTTCAAATACCTAAAACAATTTTGAACAAAATTGGAAGGACTTATATACCACCTCATCTAAAATATTACTGTAAAGCTACAGCTTCAGGACAATGTGGTATTGGGGTATAAATAAAATATCAAGAGAAGAGACCAGAAAACCCAGGAAGATAGGTATAGATATTCCCACACATATATTGTTTATTCACGTTCAACAACAGTGCCTGGGTAATTCACTGTCTTTTCAATAATGGCAATAGAAAAAGGGGAATTCAATGTGGGGGGGCGTGCCTAACCCTTGCAGCACACCACAGATAGAAAGCAGGGGGAGGAGCTTACACAGACAGAGGATGGGGTTGGCGGTAATGGAGAACACCATCATGAAGGTCATGGCAACAGCCACTTCTGATTACTTCTTCAGTTTCACTGTTTCCTCTGATCTCCCCCCTATAATTTGAGTTCCTTGAATACAGTATTCTGTGGTTTGATTCTAGACATTGCCTTGCTATTTCATTTTGCTGGAATGCTTTCTACACACTTGCATCTCAATTTTATTTGGATAATTCATATTCATGTATCTGTTTGTTTTCCTCTTGATTAACTGATAAATACGTACAATATTTGTAATGTAAGAATGATACAAAAGTTAAACATGAATACCTGTGTAGCCTTCTCTGAGAGGGATTCACAAGAACAATTCCAGGTCCAATGTGAGCTAGGAGGATTCACAGACTTGGAAAACAGTCACATTCACAGTATGATTTATCTCTGTGAAATGACACAAAGCAAAATCAGCAAAGGGAAAAGGCACAAGGAAACCAGGTGCCAGCTTCCAAGAGCCTCTCCCTCAGGAGTCACACCGGATGAGTTTAACTCTTCCAGCAATGAGTTGTGACAACACGGATGAAATGTTGCATGTCTGGGAAGCTCACTGGAGACACAGCGCCCAGGGGTTTTGTTGGGGCTGGACACGCAAGCTCCCTCTGCCAGGCGCACACGAAAAGTCAAGACTTCCGGAAGGACAGCAGGTGTTTGGCACAAACCGAAATGTTTGCACAAACATTTTAGGCGCAATGGGTCCCTCTTATCAGGCAGTGGTGGGAGCTCTCCCAGGATGAAATCCAAGCTCCCAGACACCAGCCAAGGCCTAAACTTGGAGGTCTTTCTAAGGACAGCAGTCTCAGGCCTGCTGTTGATCTGCTCTGTGCAGGCCCATCCCAAACCCTGTTGCTCTGCGTCTTAAGCATTTCCCCTATGCCCACCAAGTAGCCACCATAAACGAGTATTTACTATGCCATTGCTTTTTCTCTATGTATTTATAATACGGATGTATGTATATACAATTTCTTTTTGGTTTTGCAGTATGTTGAACGCCATATAAGTGAAGTAATATATTTTTCCATTTTTCATTAATATAATGTTTATAAGATTCATGTATGTTGATACCTGTGTATTCTAGTGTGTGTGTCTGTATGTTGTTATATGTACACCCACATTTGCTGAAGATGGAATAGAATTTTTACCTTGAAGTATTATCTTTAAATTTGCTCACTGATGCATTATTTATATTAGTAGAAATAAATCAAGTTCTATCAAAAAAGTAATGAATAATTAAGTTGTAAGGAAGAAGATAATTTAAAATATGAAGTATACCATTATATAGCTGTGCGCCAAATGCACAGATATATAGCTGTGTAATAGATACAAATATCTATTATAAGGGTACAGGACACGTTCAGAATGTGCAGAAAACAAGGCCGTGATTTGTCGAGCACTGATTCATTGCTGGGAAACAGCTAAGTTGATATTTTTTCATTTCTAGCTTCACAAAGCACCAAGCTTACATTTGCTTCCTCCTCACTCATGTGTTATACCGTCTCAGCGTTGAAGACAAGGTAAGCATAAATCCATGCTTAGTCCTATGTGAACTGTTAACAAGTGGTCGAACCGTTTCTGCTTCTGTGAAGTAACCAGAAAAGACCGAAAGTGTTCTTTGGTGTCAGCCGAGGAAAGGGTTTCAAACTGAAGAGGAGACTCCTTAATAGTCACACGTTTTTAAAAAAACAGCTATTGATATCATGACATTGAGAATGTGCTGAATAAATCAGACTAAAACTAAAACAGAATCAGGATTGTTTGAAAAAGTAGTAGACTGGAACCGTGGGCTTCATCTAAGGGAACAAGGCAGTGAGTTCTGTCTCACCCTCTAGTCTTGGGCCCGTCCCCCCGAGCCCTGCTGTGCAACAGACTCCTCCTCCACAGGATTATCTTTCAAAAAAACGATTTTAAAAGCCATCACGTTTTCTATTGGACATACACAACTGCACTTTTCCCCTTCTAATCGTTCATCATATGATCCTCTCACTGGTCTTCAGATCTGTGCCAGAGTGTAATTTTCTTCCGAAATGTTGGCTCTCCGAACTGAACGCTGTACTACAAGTAAGGCCTGCCCAGCTCAGAGAGGACCAGACCTATGAAGGCCTCTATTGGACTTCTATCTGGATAACTTAAAATGCCATTTGCTATTTTGAGCTCCTATATCACATCACGTTGGCTGCTCTTAAGCTGTACTCCTGGTTGGTGTCTTGGATCAAGCACTACGCTTTCTATATTCTCTTAGATTAAGCCCATCATTCCAACCTAGTACCTTCTTTGATCCTGACTCTATCCACTCCATTGGTTTTCTATACTTCATCTGAAGATTTAATCAACAGACTCCCAATGCCATGATATCCATAGCTATTTAAAAAGTCTGATTATTAAGGCGGCTACTCTTCAGCTGTAAAGTCCTTTCTCAAGTTGACATCAAAGAGCAGTTTCAGTCTTTTCTGATTACTCCACTGCATACAAATCCACCCACATTGCATCGGCTTGTCTACAAAAGCACCCTGCAGTGCAGTTACATTCCTTCTAAGTGCTACAGTATTCCTCCCACAAACCCTCTTCAAGTACAACTCCATGGTGGGCACCCCAGGTTTAAAGCCTAAAGTTAAGGACCATGCTTCTGTGATTCAAACACAGCACCACAAAAATGCTTTAGAGGCCTCTGGCTCAAGATCGCAAAGCAGAACGAGGATGTGTGTTTGCCTCCCCTGGTGTGGCACTGCGGGATATAGAAAAGTAACAGAAACACCGTCCCAGGGTAGATCCTGGGGGGTATGTCAGCAGGTAAGAGGTTTCAAACAAATTCTGGGAGACAAAATGGGGCAGATGTGTGTTGATGGATAAGACAGAACTCAAACTATCGTCCAGTAGGGTAGCAGTGTCGCTGGAATATCAGCCAGAACCCACAGGTCAAAGAGAGTGGGAGTACAAAGTGGGGCTGAGACACAGAAGGGCTGGGTCAGCCCACACCCAGCTTTCTTACCCCACCAGAGGCTGATCCACGAGAGAGAAGAGAGACGTATTCCTAAGAAAATTTCGCAGTTCGAAGGCCTCAGTTTTCCAAGGTGAATACTGGGTTTGATTCTTTGGCCACCAATGATGAAACACAACATCACCATTAATATGTCCACATAATGTATAACAACCCTTCATTTAAGAAAACAGGTTATCAGGAAGGAGTAGGAGAAATTCATTCCAACTACATGAAAAAAAGGCATCGCTTCTTTATCCTTAAATAGAAAGGAACTACCAAGGATCGACAGATGCACTGGGGGACAGGGGAAGCAACATGGAGGAGCTAGACCAAGGTACCCAAGAAAAAAATTCCCAGAGTCAACAGAGAATTTAAGAAACAGGACAGTGTTTACAATAAAATTTCTCTCAAGCAGATATTATATGCTTACAAAAAAGACTTAAAAAAAGAAACAGTACAAGAAAGGGCTACTATAAACTGGTAATGTAAATGTCACAACAAAAACATTTCACTAGAACTGAGAGATCAAGGGGGGGAAGTCCCATAATACCTTTCGAACCTTAACGTACACAAGAACGCCTGGGGATCTTATTAATGAAAATTCTAACTCAGTAGTTTTGAGGAGAGGCACGAAGTTGTGCCTGTTTAACAAGCTCCCAGGTGAGGCCAGTGCTGCTGGGCCACCAACAGACTGTGAGCAGAAAGGCAACGGATATAGAAGGGGATAAAAGATAATTCAAAATTGTAAAGCAGAAAATAAGAGAGAAAGACAACCCAAGAGAGTCAACTTATCCCAGTAATTGAAGTCTCAAGAAAATGGAGAAAATGTGAAAGAAACAGTAGAAGAAAACTTCAAGTCTTCAGATGAAAAGGGCTCACTCAGGCTAAATAGGATAAATTTTTAAAAAGACCCACTCTAGACACAGTCACGCTCAATGTAAGAACAAAAGAATATAAATAAATATAAAAATGCTAAAAACTTTCACAGAATAAACATTAGGACAACTACAGAGGAACCTGAAAGAGAAAGATATAAAACTTGAATACATTGGATGCAGGTGATGCCTTTGAAATTTTGAATGTGAAAACTTGGGACTTGAATATTTAGATTCAGTTGCTCTTGATCATTCAAGTTAGGGCAGAACAATGACATAGCCAAGGTGTGGCAGACAGTCAAGTTCGCCTGACTCATTTTCATTCCCAATACCATCCTCCCTTGCTGCCTCTCCAGTAGCGGCCAGTAAATCCCAATGCTTGTTTATAAGCTTTGTACAGCGAGGAGGGGTGATTAGTCACAGCGACAGGTAGCCAAGAGTCTGCTGAGGGTACTTCATGTATGCTGCAAACCAATTTCTGTGTTTTGGTTGGTTGGTTATGTAGCTATTTATGTGAGTTTATTAATCACATTACTTCAAGCTTCTATATCTTATTTTTAGCATGCTTTAGCAATATATTTCTTTTTTTTTAAAGATTTTATTTATTTATCTTCAGAGGGGAAGGGAAGGAGAGAGGGAGAGAAATATCAATGTATGGTTGCTTCCTGTGCATTCCCTGCTGGGAACTGGCCTGCAACCCAGGCACGTGCCCTGACTGGGAATCGAACTGTGATCTCTTGGTTCACAGGCCCGCGCTTAATCCACTAAGCCACACCAGCCAGGGCAGCAATATATTTCTGAGAGAGTCTGTTAAAAATATTCAGTTACATTTGTCGATTTATCTGATCTTCCCCTATAATTCTACCAACTATTTATATATACAGGGTGGGCAAAAGTAGGTTTACAGTTGTAATACAAATAAATAATATAATACTTCATAAATAATAATATGAAATAACCTCTGTTTTGCTGACTCACAACTGAAAACCTTCTTTTGCCCACCCCTGTATTTCTGAAGGCATTAGAAACTGTGTCTTCATTATATTGTTAGTTTTAATATTCCATTTTCTCTTAGAGAGAGCCACTGTATCATCTTCTCTGGAACTGGGAGCTCGGCCCACACACTGAGGGTCCCGTTTGGCCTAATCTATAACCTTTTATAAATATTTCAAAGGCATATACAATTTGCTGTTGTAGGATATTTGTTCTTTTAAATTCATCTGTATAATTTTTTCAGGTCTCTCTTTTTAAAAACAAGGTTATCCTCTGTGTTATTGTTCACCCGTCACAGACTGGGGAGGAAGCTCTGTTAAGTTTTCTGACCACTGTTGCATAGGCTGGACTTTCCCAGTGTTTCCAGCTACTTTGCTCTGCAGGTAGATGGACACTACGCACTGTGCTTCAATGCTACTTACTGACACTTCACTGGTTACAATCTTTTATGAAATGCACCTTCATTTGTATACAACTTTTATGTTTTCTTAAAGTCTACATTTTATAACATGATTTATTATATAAATAATATAATTTAATAATATATCCATTTAGAAAACAATTCTTATTTTCGATGCTCCTGTTTTAAGAGTACATCTTTTGATAGCAACACAGGGTTAACAAAATTTAGGTTTGCACTCGACTAATACTTTTTCCATAACTGTTGCCTTTTAATCATTTTGTGTCATTTTGTTTTATGTGTTTATCAATACATAACATGTAGTTAGAATCTGTTTCAGGCCTACTGACTTTTTTAACATGAGAATTTTACCCAAATGTACTTATGAACAGAAATGATTGACTATGCCTTCCTTTTATTCTCTGTTCTGTTCCCTGTAATTTTGAATATGACCTATGTTGTCTCTGCTGTAGCTTCTCTAATGTTTTGGAAGGGAGAAGGATATGATTTGAATCATAATGATCTCATGCTCTGGAATCAGGCAGATCTGGCTGTTCATTCCTGTCCTACAAATCATTTGCTGTATCAGTTTGTGTATGTGCAACATGCTCTTTAAGCTGCAGTTTTCTCATCTGAAAAAATGGGATAATCATAGTTCCTGCTTCATAAAGCAATTACGGAGAGTAGAGAGAGATGACGCCTATCAGGAACTTTGTCCAGTGCTTGGCAAAAAGTTCTCGATCAACTTTCTTGGTGTTCATTATTGGAGTATGCTACTCTATCATGTTTTGAACTCTAGTTAGTGTTGACAATTCCTTTTTTCAAAAGCAGCATTTAATCCATACTTCTATAATGGTCAGCATCAATAATGAGACTGAATCTTTTTAATCCTTCTCATTTTGGCAAGCAGTTTTAGTATAGATTGTTCAATCTTCTCTCCCCTCCCTTCCTCCTTCTTTCTTTAATATAATCTTAAATAAATTCAGATAAATTTTAGAGGTTTTACTTACTTGTTTTTAGAGAGAGGGGGAAGGAGGGAGAAAGAGAGGGAGAGAAATATCAATGTGTGGTTGCCTCTCACGTGGCCCCCACTGGGGACCTGGGCTGCAACCCAGGCATGTGCCCCGACTGGGAATCAAACTGGCGACCCTTTGGTTCGCAGGCTGCACTCAGTCCACTGAGCTACACCAGCCAGGGCCAGATAAATTTTAAATGACTTTTTAAGTTTTCTAATCACATTTTGAGAATAATCTTTAAAATTTGTTTTCTAATAAACTTAAGATATATATTTTTGTGTATTTTAACTTGGTTCCATTCTCACGACTTGTCTCTGAACTCTGAAGACTGCCTCGTCTGAACATGAGGCAAGAAAACACTCTAAACCTTCTTAAACTGCAGGGGAAGGTGGGGACTGTAGGCTAAGATCAGAGGGGTTTGGCACAGCTTTTCAGTCATTACAAAGTATGTTTATTTACAACATATACTTTGTAGGCCAATAAAAGATGCTCACATGAACAAGCTGATAGGCCCCAGTTTTTGACCTCTGCTATTTGCATGGCTTTAATATCTTCTGATGATAAGTAAAGATGACAATTTGGATTAAAGTTTTCCTCATTTGGTGGGACGGTGTTCTCAGAAAGCAATTTAAGTTGATTTAAAGAAAATGGATAAATTTGCTAGTTCTTCGGGTTGGAGCGTGTGATACAATAACTCATAGCAGGAGTAATACTTTTGGTGTCTTGCTGTGCTTCTTTTTACTGAAAGTTCTGCCGTGAAATACACGGATAGACCAAGCACCAACCCAGACACCAAGCCTCTGGTTAGGATGTGACCGACCATATGGCTAACTGCTAACCTTTTTCAGTATTCGTTATTGTATACACAGCCTGATTCCTCTCTGATCTGATAAACACATTAACAATAAACCAGTTTCTTAAACCATTTTCTATATTTCAGGATCTGGTTATGCACCCATATGGCTTTAATCATTTTTTCTCTCTCAGTCTTTTAAGTACCCTTTGGATGGAATAAAACTGTTGTGCATCTCAGTTGCAGAGTCATTTTCTAACAACTACATAGAACAGTTTAATTGCAAATGCAGTGACTCCAAACAGCTGGGCAAATCCGCATACATACAGCACTGAAAGCCGTCAGGGTCATCCTAAATTAAGGCAGGCGACAAGAAAACACTGAAGTGACCCAACAGATTGAGCAGAGACAACTCCCCTGATTGGTGGTCTTCCCTCTGGCTATGGGTGCTTATGGCTGTGCATTCTACCTACTTTGCACAGGGCATTTCACACAACGTGGGTGTTCAATGTATATCTGCTAAGTGAATGAATAAATGAGTAGTCTAAGTCTCCTGCCTTTCACCACGCTTTTATCCTGAAGGCATCTGCTGGGTACATACTGCTGAAAAGCTGATTTTATTATGTCGTAGCTGAGCTCTAATACCTTTGCATTGAGGACAAAGTGAGAATTTTCTTGGCCTGAATAAAATCCTGTATTACTTTTAATTATTGCTACTTCTTTTCTTTAATACTTACTCATTTATTTTTCAGAGAGAGGGGAAGGGTGAGAGAAAGACGGGGAAAGAAACATCAGTTGCCTCTTGTATGCACCCTGACCAAGGACTGAACCCACAACCCAGACCTGTGCCCTGACGAGAAATCGAGCTGGCAAACTTCGGTTTTGCGGGACGACGCCCAACCAACTGAGCCACACCAGTCAGGGCTAATTCTTGCTACTTCTAAAAGAAATTCTCTGGCCCCAGCCAAAGACAACATTGAGCATACTTTATATAACACACACACACACACACACACACACACACACACACACACCCCTCCCCCTTCTCAAATCAAACTAAATCCTCTCCATCCTGTTAGTTTCAGCTGATGGCTCATTTCCTTAATGAAACAGTTCTTGCGCATACCAGCTTACTTTGCTTTTGTTTTTTTCTTAATAAAGATCAACACCCAGCTCTTGTAAATTCAAATTCCTTGATTCCTTCCCAGACTTAATCTCCTCCAGTACTTCTGCTCGGAAAGTCTAGGAAGCAAACCCGATAAACTCTCTTTGCTTATGTAATCATCAATAGCTTTCTCACTGTTACTTGTGTCCTCTGTATTTCTCCTCAGTAAGATGGTGCTCGTGCTGTAGAGGGGCCACGTTCATCTTTATTCTCTTTGCAACTCCCTGCCTAACATTATGCTGATAGTACACGCTTTACAAATTCCCACTGCATAAATGGATCATCTGGTAAAAATTTTGCCTTGGCAAACCTTTGTTTTTTCAAATGTGATTCACAACATTGGGGAGATTGGTCCCTAACAAGAGTATTTATGAAGAACAAACAGTTTCTCGTTTAAAGATGTTTCTATTTGGTTAAGAAAGGATTAGAATAAATATATCACGGAACTTCGATGTTAAGAGTCAGAAAGGGAACATTGGCTTGTTTAGGAGTAAACTTGGGCTAAGGGCTTACTCATCAGAGATTCTATATTTAGGCAATGATGTTGGAACAAAATCAAGAATAAAAAATTCTTCATGAATATTTGAGTAAGCTAGAAATGTGAAATGAAAAATGAGGCCTATGAAACTAGAGCCAAACATTTTAAAATTTCACGATTGATTTTGTTTCAAAACCAAAAAGTTTAGTGGATAAGATATTGATTTATTGCTAATGCGTCTTCTTCCACTTGAGTTCCCATTTCACTCTGAAAGACTTTCCTATTGGGTGTTTCTCAGTGAATTCATTTGTCTTCCGAATCCACGTGTCCCTTGTAGAAGAAGAAAATGATGAGATAAAAGCTACCTCTGGTTCCTTAAAATATGAAAGGAGTGAATAACTCTTATTTTCCAACTTGCAATAGAGTAAATAAAGTTTTCTGCTTAATTACTCTATACTCCATTGATCTGATCCAGAATGATAAAATAACGGGCTGCCCAGAGATTTGCAGACACACGTCCATGACCTTCTGAAAGGTGTAGGAGGAGTTAGTTTTCATATCAACCTATTTTCTAAGCGTCAGGGAGGGAGAAAAGTCCATTTCTAGAGGAAGAAAACCTGCCCCAAGCAATTTGTTAGAAGAAGCTAAGAGATAATCTAATGAGATTTTGAATAAGCTGAAACTTGAGTCTGGATTAGAAAGAAATGCCATTAACGTTTAGGTGCTATTTTCAAAGTATTTTTGCATATGTAATAACAACCTTCTTTATAAATACTTTTGTGACAATAACGGTCCAGGTCACACTGATTTGCATTTGCTGTGTGTGGTGCCAACTTAGAATTCTTCTCTTCTTACACTTCGTGCTCCAGAAATATCACAGCACTTGTAAGTCTCTGCACGCTCACTGGGCACGTGGTGGTTCTCACGTGCTGGTTGGGGCGTCCTGCCCAGCTCGTTCATTGCACGCTCCTACTCCTCCAAGTCTAGGCTAAAGCATAATCACTTCTCCCCCATCTCAAGGTCATTTAAGAGCTCCTCCCTCCACACCCCTGGGTACATGTGTCTGTTTACCTCCCTATTTCACCATGAGACTGTAAACAATTTCAGGTTCAGATTGTGAGAGTTTTCTTCCTTACAGCTGTTAGTACCTAGAGCAGTTGTACTTGGCATACACTAAGAAGTCATCAATAAATATATTATGAATAAATAGAAATTAGACAATCAACAGTAACAAGTTCTCAGTAACCTCCATATTTTCTAAAAAACAAACATCAGAATCATGTAAAACTAATTTTTCCTAAGTGTGACCTCATTACTGTAGGACTGAAAACCAATGAGGCCAAATTTAAGGAAGTTGTCGGGAGTTTGTCTGTCTGCTTCCCATCCCTGGTTTTCTGAGCGGCAATTCCTGGCGTCTTTCAGGGTCCCCTCCTGAAGGCACTACTGGCTTTTCATTTTCTAAAAAATCAGAAAAAGTTCAGATACTATTCATTGTTGCTTGTTGCACGATGGATTATACTTTAGTAAGTTTCAATATGACACCTTAATTCTATGTAAATAACATCGTCCAGTTCATTAATTTGGGGTACAAAGTTCCTTTTAATATTCAAATTAATTTTGAGAATTCTGGTTCAAATTGGAGAATGGAGTTCATGCTTTTTTACTTTTCCCTTTTGAATCTCTGAAAATTTATAATAATGAAAAAAATGTATACAACCATCACAACAAAGGAAAGGAAACATAGGTGAAGATTTTAACTTGTTTGGGGAAGGTGGACAATAAAGGGAAAAATAATAACTAATAAAGCAGAGTAGATGACTTATAACCTAGAAACAGCATGCAGAGGGCTCCTGCTAAAAAAAGAGTTGATCTCCTGTGCACCACCTTGGACACACACACAATCTGCAGACACCAGACACTGTGGATGATGCTAAAAACAGAGAAATCAGTGTGAGGAGTATGGAGGACTCCCCCCCGCCTTCAAAGTATGTTAAATGAAGTGGACAATATCTAGAGAGTTAGGATGATGAATAGGGTAAAACCAGGGCAGCTTTGTATTCTGGCATTTGGGGAAAGGTTACTCCCTGTCCACACGTGCTAAAGCAGCCAGTTGACAAACTCGCCTGATTGGGAGCTTCCTATCCACTTTCCCAGTCCTCCTGTCTTCAATATGATAAACAAAGACTATAGAAATGAATGAAGAATAACAAAATAGCAAGCAGGAAAATTGACCTGAGAGGAAGCAGATGACTCAGGAAACATAAGAGAACATAATTTTGTTTTTCTCTAATTACTAGCCTGAATTCAGGATAACAGAGGATATCCTGAGATGAAAAGCACACTCAGATAAGAAGAAAAAAATTTCTAACAAAAATTGTATGGAATATCTGGCAGGGGGAAGTTAAAGAGGACTCTTAGGAAGTTGAGCAAAAAGGGACAGAAAAATAAGGTAAGGATCAGAGAGGATCACTTCAGTGGGTCCAGCAACAGGTGAGCTCATCACTGTGCAGGTTGTGCAGTTCACAATGGGACAGCCAGGCAACATGGACCAGGAGAGAGGGAGGGGGAGGGGGAGGGGGAGGGGAGGGGAGGGGGAGAGGGAGAGAGATTTCAAACAACAGAGAAGAGGAAATGAGAATTTCCCAGAGTTTAAAGATACCCATCTTCAGATTTAAAGGGGTTGTTAGAGGCCCAACAAAATGAATGCCAAAACCAACACTTAAATGCATCATTGTTTCAGAACCTTGAGGCTAAAGACATTGTTTTCATATCTACACACTCAGCTAATGTATTTTTCTTTTCAAATGTAAAAGTCTAGACAGATGGTGAGGGGGTGAGGAAACAGGAACTCTCATACACTGTCATCCAGTGCAAGTGTATGTGGAAACAATCACGTTGAAGAGCATCTTGGCAATTGCTAGTCACTTTGAAGATGCGTATAGGCTGACTCAACAATCCATTTGTAGATACACTCCGTGGAGAAAATGCTACCTTTCCTGAAGGAGCTATAAACAAGATTATTCTTTGCAACATTGTTTATAATAGAAAAAACAGATTGTTGTATAACAGTTAAAATTACTATATATCAACATGGAAAACTCTCAAATAACAATGTTGGGGTGGGGAGCAGGTTGCAAAGTGATACGTTAAGATGTGTATTTAAAATTTATATGTATTTAAAAATGCAAAACGTAGTCTATACGTTTTTTGGATAGTGAATGTAGAAAACAAATTTCCAGAGGTTAAAAGAAAGCAAAGGGACAATCCAGGTCATTCAGAAAGAACATGAATCAGAATGACACTGGTTTCTCAGATGATACTGAATATACTAGAAAATATGGGGTGATACCTTAAAAATTGGAAGCGGTATAATTTTAGGAACAACTTTATGGTATGATTTACATATCATGAAACTCACTCGTCTTAAGTGAAAAAAGTCAATGATTTTTAGTAAAGTCACAAAATTGTAAAACCGTCACCACAGTCCAGTGTTAGAAGTTTCATCACTCCAAAAAAACCCCTCACAACAGTTTGCAGTAAATTCTCAGCCCTGCCCACCCCTGCTCCAGGCAACAGCTAGTCAGCTTCCTCTCCATAGATGTGCTTTTGCATACATTTTATATAAATGGAGCTACACAACAGGCAATCTTTTGTATCTGCCTTCTTTCACCCAGCTTAATGTGTTTGAAGTTTAGCCACGTGGTAACACACCAGGAGCAAGTTCCTTTTTATGATTATGTTTAACTTTTTAAGAAACTTCCAGACTATTCTCCAAAGTTGCGGTAACACTTTTACCAGCAATGCACAAGGACTCCGGTTTTTCCACACCCTCGCCAGTGCTTGTTCTTGTATCTGTTGAGTATAGTTATGTGAAGACATATCTCATTGTGGTTTTACTTGCGTTTCCCTAATGACTAAAGAGGCTGAGTATCTTTTCATGTGTTTATTAGTCATTCATATAGTTACTTTGATAAAATATCTAATTAAATGATTGGTCCACTTATAATTGGGTGTTTTTTGTTTGTTTGTTTTCTTAATATTATTGAGTGGTAAGTATCTTTTATATACTATGGATACGAGTGATTTAGCAGACATGTGATTTAAATATTTTCTTCCAGTCAGTGGTTTGTCTTTTCCTTGAAGGTATCTCTGGAGGCACAAAAGATTTTAATTTTGCAGGAGTCCGATTTGTCAATTTTTTCTTTTATGGATCGTATTTTTGCCATTAGGTTTAAGAACTCTTGGCCTAGCCCAAGTCATGAAGATTTTCTCCTGTGTATTCTTATGGGGGGTCTAAATTTGGGGGGCCTGGCCATTATTCCAGCACCATTTGTTAAAAAGAGAGTGCTGTGGGCTAAGTGTGCCCCCACTCCAATCTGTGTGCCACAGTCCTAACGCCCAGGACCTCAGAATGTGTTTACATTTGAAACAGGGTCATTGCAGATGTGATGAGTTAAGTGAGGTCACACTGGAGTAGGGTGAACCCTTGATTCAACACAGCCGGTGTCCTTCTATAAAGAGGAAATCTGGACACCGACGTGCGTGCACACAGGGAGAGCCCCACGTGAAGGTGATGGCGGAGATGGGAGTGATGCTTCCACCAGCCAAGGGACACACCCCCAAAGGTCACCAGCACCCACCAGAAGCGAGGTGACAGGTATGGGCCAGAGCTCCCCTCACAGCCCTCAGAAGGACCGACCCGCTGACACCCTGATCTCGGACTTGTGGCCCCCAGAACGGCGAGACGATAAATATCTGTCATTTAAGCCTCTGCATGTATGGTATTATGCCACAGTAGCCCTCGCAAACAAATGCAGACTGGCCGTGATTTTTAGCCTAAAATTCTAAACTTAGCCCAAACTATTAATCAAGGGAGAGGGCTGAAGGAGAGGGTCTGTTCCTTCTGACATGCAAGGATTCAGAACATTTACTTTCAGGACATCATTTCTTAGGAAGTCACTTTAGGGTATATTATTATGAAATGAGAGGCAACCAAGGAAGAAGAAGAGATGTGATTTAGAAAGAGTGACTCTGGGAGAGGACAAACATCCCAGTAAGACAGCTGTGGAGCCGGTTTGCAGAGCCATCCGTCTGGATGGGAGCAGAAGTGTGCAGAGTCTCTGGAGGGATGTATACATGTATCTGTGCTTTTGTTGGAAGAATGTAGCTTTATGGTATACATGAAGGGGCAAAAACAAACTTGGATTCGTTGGTGACGGCTGTCATAACATAGTACCATAGACTGAGTGGCTGGAAGAACAGAAATGTATCCCCTCACAGCTCTGGAGGCACGATCGTGGTGCGAGCAGAGTGGGTTTCCTTTGAGGGCCTGCAGCTGGTCTGTGTGAGTCTGTGTCCTGATCTCTTCTTCTAAGGACACCAGTCACATTGGGTTGGAAGTCACCCACAGGCATTTATTTTACCTGAATCACCTTTTAAAAGGCTCCATCTCCAAACACAGGCACATTCTGAGGTACCTAGGGTGAGAACTTCAATGTATGAATCTTGGGGTGGGAGTGGGGGACGCAATTCAGCCCGTAATAAAACTGATGGAAGCAGTACTGATTCAGGGGTCTCATGTTCCAGCTGTCTCTCTTCACAGCACGAAACACTAACATTTGCCCTCCTTTCCCAACTATGGCAATGCTTGTTTACTTTGTGTGTGTGGGGGGGGAGGGGAGCGGGTGGTAGACAGCTCTCCCCCGAGTTTCTTAGCCAGAGGCACTGTGCCGCCCAATGGTAGATTTGGGCTCCCCACGTCACGCCTTCCTGGGAATGCAGCTTTTGCGGTTCGCATCTGTCTGTCTGTGGCTGCTCCTCGTAGCAGGCCACGGGTATCAGTGGGACTCCGCTGGGAGAGACTGTCACTCAGGTTTTCATTGAGGTGACAATAGAAAGTGTGAGCACCATGTAGAATGGGGTACACACGCTCCATCTCAAGTTCACCTGAGACAACTTCAGACAACTTTTTTGGCATGAGTCTGCAGGCTCGCTGTTGCTACATCACTTTTCAATGGAAGCTGGAACTCTGCATTTTTATGTCGTGTTTTCCAGCTTTTAAATGTGATCAACAACGTCAGATTTAAGACACTGTGGAACGGATGCCCGGGGAGCCAAACCAAACACTGCAGGTGAAATCTGTCCACCTGTAGCCTTGGCGCTTTCATCACCTGGACCTTCCCTAGTGTGTCTTGTAAACATTTCGTCATTGTTAATTAGATTCCGCAAAGGCCCTCGGGGACAAAGTCACATTTTATTGAAGCATGAGGAGAGGGCTGGTTTGGCTCAGGATGCACAAGCTAGCCGGCGTGGAAAGCTGGAAGAGCAGCCATCTGACTGCTCGGTCACTGCCCTGCCCTGCGTGGTCTACCACTCTCCAGGTGACGTTGGACACATTGAACTACAGCTGCTCCCCTTAATCCCTCCATTTGTGTCGGCATCTTCTCTGTCTACGAGCTGAGGGGCTTCTGAGGCTGTGTGCAGTCCGTCCGACAGGCAGTCATATGTCAAATAGGAAAGT
Source organism: Trachops cirrhosus (assembly GCA_028533065.1). Taxonomy (NCBI): domain Eukaryota; kingdom Metazoa; phylum Chordata; class Mammalia; order Chiroptera; family Phyllostomidae; genus Trachops; species Trachops cirrhosus. Next base: position 182,835,310 of record CM052541.1, on the reverse strand, counting down.
CTTGATTTTCACCTTGATAAATCACAGCGATCCCATGAAACTCTCACCCTCTTGGACATGGCCCTCATGGATAACCAGCGGCAAAAATACAGTGATTGCTTACACATTGGTTACTCAAGATGCTATCACATTATTTGGCAATTAAAATGTGATTACTTAAAAAGAGGATTTCTTGATCAAGATCTAGTTAGGAAGGATAAAGTCACACGAACAGGGTGGAGTTTGCTGAAGTAAAAGCAGCTCTTTCCACGAGCAGAAAATAAAGCGATTTCGGATAATACCCAGAGGCTTACAGGTTACTGCGAGTCTGCAGCTTAAGTTTATTAAGTATGACTGGTGCTCAATATGATATAAATTAATTCTGAACAGTTTATTACTTTAAATAATTTATTACATAAATCCATTCTTAATATTGTTATTGTAATCCGACAGGACGAGGTAAAATAGAATTCTGCCTAATTTTAATGTAAAACATTCAATGACAGCACTTCAGGTTATTTCCGGGACGCCTGGGCCTGGTGAGCGTCCTGGGCTAGCATGTTCTGGAGGGTTGCCCTCCCAGCCATGCTGACTGTGTCAGGCTTCTGATCGGCAGGAGGTTCAAGAGTGAAGCCGTCCCCCTGTGTGTGTGCCCTGCACTCTGGAACCCTCATTCGCCACGGCCGTGACTACCTGAACCTTGTTTACAAGCTTAGAGGACAGATCCTGCCCTTAAGTAGAATACGTTCAAGCCTATTAGACAGTCTAAGTATCTAGAAGTCAGTGGAACCTTCCTTACTGATGCCAATGATCTAGCTGTGACCTTATGTCCAGTTTTAATATCTAACCATTTATCTTTTCTCGGACTTTTTTTTTCCTATAACACACATAGTGTACACCACGTATAGAAAAAAGTGCGCAAATAAAAGTGCTCAATTCTTCCAAAGTGAACGCATTCAGTCACCACCCTCTGGTTAAGAAAGAGAACATCAACAGCACTTCAAAAGCCCTCTCTGCATTTCCTGCCAATCACCATATATTCCTTTCTGTCCATGGCATATGCTAGCTTGTCTTCTAATGACCGTGTTTGAACTTCATGCACACAAAGTTCAAACTCAGAGAGAACACAGGGTGTATATTCCCTCACGACTGGCTTCTTTCTCTCTGGAGGCATTGCGTTTGGGAGATCCAACCAAGTTATTACAGTAGCTGTCTTTCATTCTTTCTTATTGGCACACAGAATTCCACGGTACAAATCTACTGTCCTTTATTTACCCAATCTACGAATGATGCATACTGCCTCCCCCAGATTTTGGATCTTGTGAGGAATGCTGCTCCGTACATCCTCGTATATGTCTTTCGAGGTACGTGAGCAGGCATTTCTGTTGGGGATTTTTGTGGAAGCTAACCTGTTGGGTCATAGAAAAAGAAAGAAACCAACCAGTAAAAAATATATATGTACATGCACTCATTCAACTTCGGGAGATGATGCTAACGTTTTCAAACATAATTGAACTGGTTCATAGTCACTGCCAGTGTAGGAGATTTATCATCTGTGTTTAGCCTCACAAAAAATATGTCTTCATTTTGTATCTCTTGGATAAAAAGAGGTAATTAGCTCATGGTATTAGCTCATTGCCATTATAATTTGCACTGCCCTGGTGACTAATGACTTTGGGGCCCTTTCCAAATGTTTACTGGCCATTAAATTATCTTCTTATCTAGTGTCTGTTCAAGTGACTTGCCTGCTTTTCTGTTCTTACTAATTTGCAGGACTTTGTACATTATGTATAGAAGTCAATTATATCTGTTACTGATATATCCTCCTGTTCTTTGGTCTGTCTTTTCCCAGCTTCAGTGGTGTTTAATTTTTTTAATCAGTTTCTTTTGAAGTGTGTTTTCTGTATCCTGTTTAAGAAAGACTTCCCTATCCCAAAGTCATGAATCTTTCCCTATGTTATCTTCTAGTAGTTTTATTGCTTTTTTTTCATAGTGAGATCTGTAACCCACCTGGAATTAATTTTTGTAAATAGTGTGAAGTATGGAAAGTTTAATTTTTTCCCTATGGCTATGTAACTCATCTAGCACCATGTACTGAAAAGACTGAACTTTCTCCACTGCTGCCTCTGTGTGTATGTATTTATGTTTAAAGACTATTTGTAAGTGGGAATGTTTTCCCACGAGATGCTCTGTAACATGAAAGTTGGAAGCAGTCACGAGAAGCTGCGAGTACATTTCCAGTCTTATTTGTAAATTACATGTGAGTCATATCTCATAAGAAAAGCGAAGAAAAAAGAAGAGGTAGATAGGGTTTAAAGATATTGGAAATGGAGGAGAGGATGGAGACACATATATAAAGGACTCCAGCAACAAGGAGGCAAGTCAGAGCTCCCACAGATTTGTTGTAAAAAAAATTAACAAAGACAGTATATGGTCATGGCCACGGAAAGGATTTACCAAGTTCAGATGCTCCCAGACCTCAAGACGGGGGAGCTGTGAGATAGTAACTTCAGTCCCATTTAAACCTGAGGCTAGAAAGGACCCACACATCCCTGGAAGAGACCACAGGGCGATTCCCCAAGTTGTAAGTTGCTAGAGGAAGTGAGGACAAAGATAACAAAGAGGAAGGTTTAGGCTCGAATAAAATGATTCATTGTGGAGTAAGTGTACCATGCACTCTCTACTCCTTGCTCTGAAATTCCTCCCCATAATAACTAAAAAGAAGTTGCTCCTTACAGATTCCGGTAGCTTACACCGAGGAGGAAAGCAGAAGCCACTGCATGGTGAAAGTGTCAAGAGTTTCACTTGCTGCTTCTCACTTTCAAAAAGGGAACTCTCAGTTTCTGCCTTGGGTGGAGATCATGTAGCAAGAACGAATGAATTTGCAAGAAACCACACACAGAAGGTTGAGGGTTGAAAACCTTGGGCCTTTGTGTCACTGAAGGCAATAGCGTAATCATGTGACAGCTCCACTTGAGTTTACTAGGAATAATCTTTGACTCGGTTCCTGTAGAGTCAGTCATCTGATACACTCACGAAGATCCCTCGGTGGACTGAATGGTGTCCCCTCCAAATCACGTGTTGAAGACCTAACCCTGCGATGTGATGGTATTTAGGGTTTTGGGGACGTGATTAGGGTTAGATGAGGTCATGAGGGTGGGCTGTCATGACGGGATCAATGCCCTTGGAAGAATAGATGCCAGAGTTTGCTCTCCGTCCCCAGCTTTGCGCAAACACGGTGAGAAGGTGGTCACCGGCAAGCCAGGAAGAGGTCATCACCAGGGAGCCACATTGGCTGGCCCCTTGACTTGGACTGGCCTGCTTCTAGACACGTTAGTAAGAAATCCCTGCTCTTTAAGCCCCCTCCTTTATGGTACTTGGTTGCGGCAGCCAGACCTGATTAGGACACTTGGGAGCCCTTGGCAAGGGCACAGTGGACGCACGGGAAGCTGTATGCACTCATCTGTGCCCCTGATCTTAGGTGTAGTATGGTTCTGGTGAAGGCCATTGAAAACCAACCTGGAACCCAATCCGAGTCGCACTTCCTGTCAATTAACCCTCTTTCCCATCCTTGACTGCCACCCCCGCCCCCCGCCACCTTGATTACTTCGTTATTTCAAGTGTGCCATCATATATATATATGATATATATATATGATATATATAAGATATATATATATCTTTCCTTTCCCAGATGAAGAGTTGTGTGTGTTTTGGGTAGATGATCTTGACAACCAAATTGTTATATTTAAAAATATATTAAAATAATGAACCTGCCTCACCATTGAGATGCTGTCCTGAAATGTAGTTGTTCCGTGGGATCTTCTCGCCATCTGCTGGACACCTTGAGCAGTAGCCGGCATTCGCCAACTGCGTCTTTCCCTGACACAGAGACAAAACCGAAGGCCGCCCTTAGGAGAGTGACCTCTAGTGAACAAGCCATGGAAGTACTCTTTTTCATTGGATTTGTAAAGCTCAGACTTCATTTAGACCAGGGGTGTCAAACTCATTTTCACCGGGGACCACATCAGCCTCGCGGTTGCCTTCAAAGGGCCGAAATAATTTTAGGACTGTATAAATGTAACTACTCCTTAATTGTTAAGGAGTTGAAATTACAGTCGGCCCTTTGAAGGCAACTGCAAGGCTGATGTGGCCACCAGTGAAAATGAGTTTGACACCCCTGGTTCAGACGATTCAGAACGGGGAGGAAGAAAGGTAAGAGTGTACGTATTGACTCCTTAGTGATGTTCAATTCTTTTCCCTGTGAGGAGAGATCTCCTAGACAGGACAGAATTAAGTTTTGATGCCTCTAGCCTGTTGGATGGATTTGTCATTTTTTAAAATTTATTATTCTATTTTATTTTTCATCTCTTGAAGCAGTGTGCTTTTTAGGACAATGTATTCTTTTTTTTAATTAATTAATTTATTTTTTAAAAAGATTTTATTTATTTATTTTTAGAGAGGGGAAGGGAGGGAGAAGGCGAGAGAGAGAAACATTAATGTGTGGTTGCCTCTCATGTGGCCCCCACTGGGGACCTGGCCCACAACCCAGGCATGTGCCCTGACTGGGAATCGAACTGGCGACCCTTTGGTTCGCAGCCCGCGCTCAATCCACTGAGCTACACCAGTCAGGGCTTAAATTTATTTTTTAATCATTATTCAAGTACAGTTTCTATCCTTTACTCCCATTCCAGCCAACCCACCCATCCCTCCCCTCCTCCCTCCCAATTCCAATCCCCCTAGTTTTTGTCCGTATGTCCTCTATATTTGTTCCTGTAAACCCTTCCCATTTTGGATTTGTCATTTTGTGTTCGTGTGTTGTTTCACCTGAAAGGCTCCAGAACATCATCATCCAGGGCACGGGCTCTGGAGGCAGAGCTGGGGGGCAGGCTCGGCCTCTTACTAAACTTCTGCCTGGAGCAGGTACTTAACCTTCCTGGGCCTCAGTTTCCTGCCTTAAGATGGGGATAACTGTACTTACATTGCAGAGATCACAATAGCGCCTGTCGCAAAGTAATACATTCGGCAACCGTCAACTATGTTCATCAATAAAATAAATAAAACCCTGTAGTCTCTCTCATGCTCAGCTAAGATCAATCTCTTGCCATCTTTTTGTTGGGGGGGTGGGGGGTAAGCTGAGGACAGGAGACTCTCGTCCCAAGGGTGGAGGGGTGGGGGGATTCTACAGAAGGGAGGATAGAAAGTTGTGCTCACGGCCTCCTGTGATCTGGATGAAGACCCCACGGGACAAAGACATTCTGGCGGTGTGATTGGAGGGGGTTTGGGCACTGCAGGAAGTCCAACTTTGCAGGTAGGTATGTCGTCATGAAGATGGCACAGGGTTCATGGTATGTGGTGGTGAGCACCGTGACTAAATGCCATGCGGTCGTTGGATGCCGAATGGGGCTGGGGAGGCTTTCGGGCAGCTCCTGCTGGGTCCTTGGGCCTTGAACGTGCTCTGCAGGTCCTCAGACACCGTCACTGTCACTCCGCCAGCAGGAATTTTACAAAGGGCGTGGACAGAGAACAACATCTCAGGCAAGCCAGTGTGGGAGACGGGGGTGCAGTGCCTAGGGAACCACAGTGCCCTAAAGATTTCTGCAAAGCTAGCGGAGCTGCTGCCATGGCCTTGGGTAGTGAGGAGGCACGTGCTTCTGGTCTCCATCGAAATACACATCCCAGCCAAGAGAGTCAAGTCAGAGCAGAGGTTTTTGTGGAGGGATTCTTTTCTTTTTATTCCTTTTCATTTTCAATTTATCAAAGTCATACAAACATGTAAAATTCAGGAGGGATATCTCAGGAGCGAGGGATCCCAGTCCCACACTAGTCACTGCCACCCCCCCCCACCCGTCCCCGCCAGCCCAGGGTTCCAGGGTCAGGAAGGTAAGTCCCCACAACTTCTGGCTGCAAAAACCAGCAGAGATTGAGTCAGTGGAAAAAACTGCTGGAGCCCCAAGCAGTTCCTCTTAAAGAACCCAGGACTCAGAACTTATATTCATTCCCTCTGACTCGCTCCCTCTGAGCTCCAGCACCGGGGTAGCAGCTTGAAAGGCAACAGTGACATACAGGGAGAAACTGAAGTGTCTGGCATCCAGGCCAGCAGAGCCATTGTCCCTTTTCTAATATTTATGTTTCAACATACTTCCATGATCTAGTCTTTCTTTATCTGCAACAGTCTGAATCCATTATTAAATGCAGAGACAGGAGGAGGTGGACACAGAGAAGCTTTTGGGATCTGAAGAGATACCCCAAATCACCCTGCTATGTGGGGGAGGAAGATGAACACTGAAGGCAAACCTATCACCTTCCCCAGGACCCACCTGTGAGAGGGGGTTCCTAACAATACCCACTCATGACGGGCAGGCAGAGGTCTGGTGTTGCCCAAGGGCGCATGGCATGTTATTAAGCTCCAAAAGGGGAAGACATGCTCGACTTATTTTTTATTTTATGATAGAATTTTGCATATCAAAGTGCTTGCTGGATGATTATTAGCTGAATAAATGAAATAGGATGTGAACCCAGATTAATCTAACTTCAAAATCCATGTTTCTTTGAGGACGTACACTCTCACCATTAGGTTCCATATAACCTCATGTGGGCCTGGACCCCTGGGTACCAAGCAGAAATGTTTGATGCCAAGTCCTGGTTCAAGCCTCGCAAAGGGACATAGATTTTTTTCTCTGGGACAGCCAGAACGCCATCAATACCCCAGGACTTCCAAGTTGCCTTATCTCCCATTCTATTTCCTCTTATTTTACCTTTTGCCTTCTTTGATGAGAATTTGGTTTTAAATCCAAACTTTTGGGAGCAAAAATCATTTAATCTGTGAAATGTTACATTTTGGGGCAGTGGCTGGTAGATTTCTGCCACCTTGCCCCTCCCTCCCCACCCTCTGCAGCCAGGAAATAACTGAAGGTGTGGGAGTTTGGGAGCAAGGCCACGAATCGTTTAGGCCACGAATGTGTCGTTTGAGAAATTCGGGTTTGGCGTACTTCTTATTTGGATTTTTTGCTGCTGAGATGAAAGGCACACTGTTTCGTTAGGTCTCAAATTCTTTTGAAGTATAACAGAACTATCACTTTAATATTCCTGTGAACAATGTCCTCATTTAAAAGAATCTTGGATTTTATACCACGTACAGCATATTTCCAAAATTTAATTTTCTTTTTTGGCAAGTTTGTAAGTTTCTTCTCTCTCCCTTTTTTTTCTGTTGACGTTTGCCAAATCATTACTTCCACTCTTACCTCTTACTAAAGTTCATTTAAATATAACCTGAATCAACTAAAGAATGCATCCGCAGAGGAGAAAAACTAAATTCAAGAAGAGTTTAAACCATACAACAGTAATTTACTTGTATTCAAGTATTCAATCCATGTACATTTTATGTATGTATATATGTATGTCCTATAAATACTTATTAGCATTAAGCATTAATCATAGGTCAGAAGCCTGAGGGTTGGCTCACCCTCATCCAGGATGAGCTCATGACCCTGTTTCTCAACAAGGTTGCATTCACAGGTACTGGGGTTCAATATATCTCTTTTGGGGACACAGTTCAACCCGTAGCAGGGCCGTTGGTATTCTGAGTCCACACGGAGGGGTCTGAACAAAAAGAACGAAGTCCTCTCCAAAATGCAGAGCGAGCAGTAAGTGCTCCCCCAGCTGCTCTGAAACGCATGGTCTCGTGATTTAGAGTCCACCCTCAAATTCTCCTTCCGGACTAACGACAATCACATTATCTTCACCGAACCTTTTCTTCTTTAATCCGTTGGATCTCTTCTGTCTCTCTTCTACATAAACGGACAGTCAGTGGCTATTTAACTCCTTCTGAGTGATTTTCAGTCTCCACACAGTTCTCTCTTTTATTCTCTCTTTAGTATCTTTGCTAATTCGGCTCTTCACATGACTCGCACAAGGCTGTCAATCAAGCAATACGTTAAAATCATTAATTAAACCGTAACATTTTCCTTTATAATGTTGAGTATAAATAACGCCAGGGGGTTGGCATAATCTCTGTAGCACTGAGAAGACGCCTTCCTGTCCACGACTGCTTCCTTCACTTGCTTGCATTGGCTGGTATCTGTGTGAGGCTGACTGAAGAGGTCATACCTATTTTGCACGTCACCCTGTATTTGACCTCTTTAGCTACTTTATTCTTCCCCCAACCCCTTGCCCTTCCAGTAACCACTGCACTGTTGTCTGTGTCTATGAGTTTTTCTTGTATTGTTTGTCGCTTTCTGTTTTATATTCCCACATGTGGGTGAAATCCTGTGGTTCTTGTCCTTTTCCCATCTGACTTATTTGGCCTAGCATGATGCTCTCCAGATCCATCTTGTAAAGATGTACAGGGTGGGACAAGAGTAGGTTTACAGTTGTGAGTACACAAAACACAGACTTCATTCTTATAATTTATTATTATTATTTCCCACACAAACCTCCATACCCTCCATACAAAGAGTAGGTGGGTAAACCTATTGCCCCCCTGTGCGTGCTCATGTGTTCATCACAGCAGTATTCATGACAGCCAAGACTTGGAAACAACCTAAAAGTCCTTCGATGAGTGAATGGGGAAAGAAAATGCGGCACATGTGTCCACAATGGACGCTCCTCAGCCCAGACTCATCTCCGAAAATAGCTTTCTGTCATTCCAAATATACGTTCCTCACCGAGACCCACGTCCCTAGAGCTTACACTGTCTCGCTCTCTTCTAGTCCCTCCCGTCCGCGTCTGGCCTGCCGGGTGCTCCCACACTGCTGCGGAGGCAATGTCATGATCTGTATTTCAGGCAGGCACAGGAGAAACATTTTGCTGTAGAATAAGATGTTCGAGGAAATTGCTTTCTTTTATAGCAATCAGGGAACTAAAGTCATATTAAGGAGAAAAGGTTTAGAGAACATGGGATGGAATAATGTTATTTTCCCCTATCTCTAAGCGTTAAATAATTTAAACCTAAAAAGTTTCAAATATGTATAATTGAGGGGCCCATGGATTTTTAATAGCCAAGTATGAAAAGATTCTTTAAACTTGCAAAGTTTTTAGCTCTGAAGGAAGGAGTGTTTGACTTGTTAATTATTTAGGACAAATCTTGGTGAAGTCATTCAGACTCCTGTGACTTAGGAAAGCTAATTTGGTGACTGGAATTTCATAATTGCTTAATGCAGCTCGCTGCTTCCTTCCTTAGACTGTGAGTGCTTGCTGGTACTGTCTTAATGTGACATTTTAAAAAATGAGATAAGGGTATATATATATATATATATATATATATATATATATTCTTTCTCCCTATGTGTGTGTGTGTGCCTGTGCATCACGTTTCTGAGTGTGTCTGGATATGAGGTAGGCATTGATTTTCATGCATTGATTCACGTTAATAGGAAAACACTTGGATTATAGGAAATGCTTTTGGCTACCTCCTCTGATGTTACTGTAACTGAAGTAGCTCAAAAGCACAAAAGGTCATGTCAGGCGTTTACGTGGAATTGACCAGGGCGGTTGATGAAGGCACCTGGTGCATTATTGCTTTGTTCACGCACTTTACAGGAAATCCTGCGTTCCGTCATGTCCTTCAATATTTCAGCTATTTCTTATTATAAATAAAATTGTTTATTGCTAGTGGCCCTTGAACCTTATGAGGTGTGGTGCAGAGTCTCATTCCCTCTTCTGAGAGACAGGCTCACTCAATCTTAACTATGGCAAGGGCGGGCTGAAATTCACATTCATTGTATGCCATGCCCATATGTAATGCATCAGCAATAGACAATCATCCCCAAAAAGACATTATATATCAAGTCACAGATATATTCACTCACTCATTGCTTATCTGCCTTCTCCCTAGTTACCAGTTCTAATACTATCCCTTATGTGATAATGACAATTTTTACAGAAAAATTTTTACGTAGACCTTTAATGACAGCCTCATTTATTTAAAAAAAAAAACCCCACAAAAACCACGAAGCTTCTCTCCTGTTATCAGAATTATCTTTACCCCTACTACATACCAGCAACCTGAGGACGTGGCCATGCTGTTGAAATCTCATGGATCTGCTTGATGTACAAGGTCTTGAAGAACTCTAATTCCTCTCTCTGACCACCAACCACTTCACGTATAAAACGCAAGTGCTGTGAGTCAGGACTGGATACAGTATGCTGTGGAATCAAATAAAGCCTGGAGTCTGGGGACTTCAAAGCAGCAAGAGTGTATTTCTCACCCACGGCACACTCTGCTCTCTTCCCAGGGTCATATACTCTACACAACGAAGAGTTTTGAGGCATTTCTCATCCATCCTTCTACAGACAAGTCTGCATTTTTCAGGAGGAAAAGGGGGCAATAGGAGAGGAAGAAGCTGAGGTTTCTGGGTAATTATTTGAAACTACATCTGGCAGTCCTTCAAGAGCTTGGGAAGGATTTGCTTGAGAGAAGGTCTATTCCTCAAAGCTCCTTAAAAATAAAGAAACAAACCTGAGAAACATGCTTACACTGATTTTATTTACCTCAGGCTTAGAGCTGTGTCAATAATGTTAAACACAGATGGGAATGTGAATTGTATTTGTTGGGTAACAGACTCAACCATAATACATAGTTTTAAAGTTCCAAGCACCTCCAGGCTTTCATTTGTTCCTTACAGCAACCCAGAGAAGAAAGTAGCAGGCACTTTTTAATTGTTGTTTTACAGATGAGGAAGCAAAAGCTCGGAGAAATAGAGTGAGTTACATAAAGTAACAGTCTCTGAGTGAAAACGCTCGGGTTCCAGTTCATTTACCTCTTTTGCACCCACAGTGCCATCTTGTCCCCCTGGGTAGATTCCACTCGACAAAGATTCATCGCTGGAGCTGACACAGACCTACGAACTCTTTCAGGGCAGCGAACACGCCTTGTGTTAGCTCTGTACCCGCTTTTGTGCCTGACATAATGGCATTTGCATAATAGATCTATTGTACGAGAGATTAACAAGCGACTTTCTTGCGACAAACGTGGGAATCATTTGAATATCAAGATTGAGAACTTCCTCAAACATCTTTGGGCAAACACTGGACACCACGTTCTTCTGGAACGCTGCTCGGCGGGATGAGAGGTTTGGGAAATGGTCTTTCATGACTAGGACGGTTTTCTCGTGAACTCCACCCTGAATGTACTGTCCACTGGACAGGAAGCGCCGTTGTGATGGAAAAGAGATAATGTCCTGATGATTCATGGGAAAGCCTGTCTCCTCGCTTAGCGGCCACCGTGCCGGTCCGTGGTCGAGTGTTTTGAGATGCCTCCAGGTTAGGGGGGTTTCCAGTGTTGTTTTGATCCCTCTTCCCCGAATCTCCCTCCCATCCAGGCTCTTCTCCCTGAAAACATCATGTTTTCCGTGCAGTTAAGAACAAAGCAAAACAAAAAAATGACAACAGGACAACACATCCCAGAAACTGGAAATTCTTAACTAGTCTATAGTCAAAAATCATTTTTAAAAAACCAAAATCAAACACGCACCACTGACAGCGTTTCCTGCACTTCCTTGGACACTATGGAGCTCAAGACAAGCAACAGAAACTCCAGAAGTTTCCTTTGGCAGGCAGACACCAAACATATATTTTCCAACATTTGTAGAGAAAAACACCCCAAATAAGAAATGCAAATTTTCTTTTCTTTACTCAGAGTTACTGGGGTTATTCTCATTTCCGTCAGCGATGGGTGCAGAACATGACCCCTGCTCTGGTTCCTGGGTCCATCTCATGTCTCACACTGGCCTGGCCAGTGTCTTTGGCCACTACCCCAGGGTGCTGTTTACAGGCTGTGAAGACAATCCTTTGTGGGTGTGATTCAAGTTCCTCTTTCTCAAAAAGCCCTGCCCTCCCTTTCATCTGTTCCAAAACCTAAACTATATTCTTTTTTTTCTGGTTAACCGGGCAGCTGGGGACAGGAGGCCGGCCTCCTGGCGGCCGTAGAGGCCTTTATCAGCACTCCTGATGTTATCAGGCCAGTTGACTGGCAACTTGCTAAATGCAGAAACTCACATCCTGAGATGTACATCCTGAGATGTAAAGATATACCGCACCGGAGCGGAAGAAACAGAACACTTCAGGCGACCACAGGCACCTGAGTTTGATTCCAGGAAAAGAACGGCGCCCAGAGGAAGAGAGAGAGAGGACAGAGCTTACCATTCTGCCTTCACTTGGCCTCTCCTATTTTGTGACAGAAACTGGAGTTTCTGGTTCTGTCAACGGGCTTGAGAAAAATTAGAATGGAGAAATAAAAATTTAGAAAGCATACAGCAGTGTCAGACAGCTTGGCTAAAATGTTATGAAGAGACAGAAAATCTGTGTTGATTCATAATAAATACCCACAAGCAGATGATCCTTCTAGTAATGAGACTCAGCTGTTCAGTCGTTTTCGGGTAGAATGTCTCTTTAGAGACTCGATAATCTCAGAGTGAGGCAAGGCCACCACAATGAACATTTTCCTGGTGAGGAAACAGGCTGACGGAGGTTAAGGGACTTGTGCCATCACATAGCTGGTTAGTGACAGAGCTGGGACTTGGACACAGAGGGTCGAAGTTCATTTCTTGCCCACTGCACCACGGCTTCGGTGCCTACGTGAGGCTTTTGGGAACAGCCTAGCATGGGTCGCTTCTTTCATATTCTACTGGGCTGAAAAAATAGAGTCAGATTGGAGGAAAATAAAACAACATGAGAACATTCAGGGTGGAGCAAAAGTGGGTTTATAGTTGTTCATATGGAAACTAATACAATCATTAATAAATAATAATACATGAATAAACTGTGTTTCGCGTACTCACAACTACTATAAACATACTTTTGCCCCACCCTGTATTTGGACACATCTGTGAAATATAGATAGACACTTTGGCGGGGTGGTTGATTATGAGATTAATCCTCCTTTCACTTAGAGATTAAGGGAACGTTGACAGAGTAACCAGGTCTGCAAATCTCATCAGCTCCCACCTGGAGAGGTGAGGTCTCAAGGCTAAAAATTGCAAGTCAGAGTCAAACGGGAAAGTTTCCTGCTTTTTGTGCTCTGCGCAACCAACTTGGCTCTGGTTCCAACAAACTTCAAAGGGTGAAATTCCTCTTTCACAACTACAGGAAGGGGTAGGTAGGGCCAACGATTCCCTCTTTGGGGGAATTTTTTAATGGAGAATTTCCTGTCGTTTTACATTAAGGCTGGATCTCTTGCAATATACAATGCTTCATTAACCAAAGCTTTGTGTTATGATGTGGTGGGTTTTGAGGGATTTTCGGGTATTCCTCAGGAGGTCATTGGGGCAGACCAGATCATGCTCTGGGGACTACCAACCCTCAAATCTCAGAGGCTTAGAGCAGCAATGGTTCATTTTGCACTCTTGCTGCATGTCCCAGCAGCAGGCAGGGGGTGTTGCTCATCGTGGTCGTTCAAATAGGCTGATGGGGAAGGTCGCCATGAGAGAGGCAGAAAAGTACCCGGGGAAGCTCTTGCACTGCCAATCAAATGCTCCAGAATAGAAGTGATGCTGCTCATCGTCCACTGGCCCCACACTGGATGGGAACGGGACGTACAGCGCTACCTTGTGCCCCGAAGGCAGACAATGAAATATTTGGTGACCAGCCCTAAAGGCTATCCCAATCCATGTATAAATAGATGAGACCCTGGTGCATAAAATTCTGTCAATCAGATCTTTTTTCCTAGTGATGTTGATGATATAATCGTGTAAAGAGTGAAGTATTCCAGGATACCTGTCACTAAGTGAGAAGTATGATTCAAGGTTGGGATAAAAATAGAATTTTAACATAGTTACTATTACATTAGTCATGAGCAGAGGGGGAGGGAAGCTCTTCTTTTTGACCAGGAAGTAAAGTAGTAGATCAAGTTTCGGTTCGTTCGTTTTTTGAATGAACGATGCTGCAGTATATCGGAGAGATTCCAGAGTAGTGATGGCATGAGATTTTATCTCCCATAACAACTCCAGTTTACTGGCCATGGATTCTTAACGTAGCAGACTCCAAACTTCTTTGGTTTCTCACTTCTGTTGTAAAAGGATACAATTTATTTACGTCCACCTCCACTTATAAATGTGTGTTTTATTATAAATCATTGCTATTTACTGTACATACTGGACAATGTTTACAAAAATAAAAATTTAAACTAGAATAGGCAGTCACATTTTCTTCCTACCCTTTGAAGAACAGTCTTATCTGCCCACTTTGGATGTGAATGCCTTCGAGCACTTGTTGAACTGGATTTTTGGGACAGACCAAGGCTCAGTTTGTGCGGAGTAGCAATGTCTGCAAATAGAAGGGAGGGTGTTCTCACAAGGGCTGGCTACGTGACATCCATTTTTTGCTTCTTGCCTGTTATCACAAGACACCCTATACCTTCTCCGTTTCTAGTTCATGGAAAATTACACTCCCTGACAACTCTCCCACTCACTCTTTCAAAGGGCTTCTTCCTAAGCTGAATTAAGCAGTTAATTGAACAGAAGAATCAATGCATCTGAAAGTTCACAATTGCAAGCAATTAGACAATGGTTAGCAAGTTGGCTCCCGAAACTATAGATAGCACCATGGGAAGATTTTCTACAGTAAGTTTCCCTAACGTGAAAGATGCCCGAACTTTCTGGCAGTATATGTACTCTGACTCTTTTATAACATTTCCTTTCAAAACTAATTTAAAAATTAGGGCTCATAAATTCGAAGGGCAGGAATTACTAGCTGTAAAAAGACCACGTGCTAGGCAGACTTTTAAAAATACCTTGTCTTGTGTGAGAGCTGGTATCTTCCGGGAAAGGACCAGGGAACGCTCTGAGCTCAGGCTGGCACTTCCCATGTTTTGTCTGCTTTTAGCACAGACAATGATTTTAGAGGCATTGAGATTTTAGGGCCCTTGAAAGGTTGAGGGAAGAATTTGGATCTAAAAGATTGAGTTCTAGGTCATTGTGGACAGTGATAATGCCTTTTCTTCCTTCCTCTTACCTCCTGACCTCAAGTAAGAGGACCAGATATTCTGGTGTCTAGATGTTTATGCATTGTAATAGGCCAGGGATTTTAATCAAAATGCAAAATAAACATATTGTTTTTCACAAGGACTGATACTGCAATGGGAATGTCTATTTTTTTATGCTTAATTTGTTTTGGAAAAAGGGTTTAATATACTACACAAAATTTACTAGCAATCCCTTCAAACCTGGCAGTACTCCGTATGAATATAATAATTATCAAGATTAGACACTTCCATGAAATCAGAGGGACAGATCTGAGTGGCTACGTGTAATTGTTTCAGAGTTTAAAGTAGTGGAAGGAAGTAAAGGTGGAGACATCTCAAAGATATCGATAGGGCTGTAAACATTCATATAGATTTTATATAGTACATAAGTATATATATTATGTATAAAAGAACATAGATGTTTGTGTGTGTGTGTGTGTGTGTAGTTAGTGGCCTAGCCTATACAGATAGACTGTTTCCACGGGAGATGTGTTGTATAAACACGATTTGGTAATTGTTCCACGGAACGTGTGGCGTCTCATTCTAGTAAGACTCTTTAACAAGTGTTTGGAAAGACTTAAACAGTTTTGTTATATATCAACAGATGGTGCTATCTTCCTGCCAGCTATTCCACAGCGAAACCCGCCAGCTATCAGCCGCTGGTTCAGGCGGGGACATCTCTCCCATGAGCCAGCTGGGTATCAAAATACCTTAAAAATAAAGTCTCTTAAAAACTCTCTAAAAATACGTGTGTCTAATTCCTCAGTGATTGTTCCTTCATTAGCCTCTTCTCTATATTAAAAGCAAGACATGTAATGGTTGCATATCTTACTTCTGGTGTCTTGTATTCTTTGTTTGACTTGGCATCAGCAGATTATACGAAGGTATTCATTAGCACAGTCACACTGTGTGAACCTAAAATACCAAAGCGATTTTGAATCTCTCCTGTTTATATTTCTAAATATTTAAAAAATATTTTATTTATTTATTTTTAGAGAGAGGGGAAGGGGAGGAGAAAGTGGGGGAGAAAGATTGATGTGTGAGAGAAACACCGGTTGCCTCTTCCATGTCCCCAACGAGGGACCTGGACTGCAAGCCAAGCATGTGCCCTGACTGGGAATCGAACCGGCAACCTTTCGGATTGCAGGCCAGTGCTCGGTCTACTAAGCCACACCCGCCAGAGCTCATTTCTAAATATTTTAAAAGAAAAAGATGGCTTTATTGTGTGAGACTTCTTCAGAAGCAGGGGTTATCTGGTGACCTCTCTAAGTCTCCCTGAGCTTCATGACTTCTTGACACCATGACTTTTGAGCTGCACTTGGCCTATGAAAGTTGTTGGATGCAACATAAAAACACAGACCCAGCCAACATATCAGTCATCTGTATCTCCTTGGCCAGTTTTCCATTAAATACTGTCGCATTTAAAGGGATGGCTTAGAAATTAAATTTGGTATAGCAATTGAGTTATACTGAATATTTCATAAAGTTGGTCTTTACAAAGCAATTTTAATTTAATTCAGATATGTTTGAAAAGTTTCAAACATATAAGTAGAAGGAAAAGTATAGTAAAATCCCATTACCCATGGTCCAGCTTCAATGATTATCAATATATTGCCAAGCTTGCTTCGTGTATACATCCCCACCACTGATCCCATATTTTTTTACAGTGTTATTGAGGTATAATTTTATATACCATAAACGTCACTCATTGTAAGCGAACGTACACTTGCATTGAACTATAATTCACTGATTTAAAGTTCACAGAATTGTGAAACCATAGTTTCAGAACATCTCCATCACCCCGACCAGCTTCTCCGTGGCTGTTTGCAGGCAGGCAGTCCCCAGTCCCCCACTCAGCTCCAGGGAACCACGCACCTGCAAATCTATCGATGTCTTCTTTCTGAGCATTTCATCTAGATGGAGTCACACGATAGGTAGTCTTTTACATCTTACTTTAAAATTAGTGTAATGTTTTTGATCCAATGTCCATCAGCGCTGCAGCATGTAACAGTAGTTCATGGCTTTGTACTGAGATTTGTATTCCATTGCATGCATATAGCATGTTTTAATTATTCACTCATCAGTGGGTCAATGTTAGGATTGTTTCCAGCTTTTGGCTATTGTGTATAATGCTGCTATGAACATTCATGTAACAGTCTTTGTGTGAACAGTTTTCATCTTTCTTGGGTAGGTACCTAGTGGTGGAGTTGCTGGGTCAAGTTTCTATTTATCTTTTTAAGAATCTGCTACACTGTTGTACAAACGGCTACATCGTTTTTATTCCCAGCGGGAATATGAGGGCTCCTGCTTCTCCACATTTCTACAACACTTGGTATTATCTTTTTCTATGCCAGCCACTGTAGTGGATGCTTAGTGGTTTCTCATTGCAGTTTCTACTTACCTCTGAAATCTGTTGAGTTTATCGAATGGGATTAATTCCTCCTTTTCCCAGATTGTTCTTAGATATAGGTTATTAGGTATAGGTTATTAGGTTTTCCAGTTGTTCTTAGGTATTGTAGAGAATCATGATTTAGTCAAAATATCCAAACTGGTTTAAATTTGAGGCATTTACTCCCATCCCCCAGCTAAGCCCTGACGGGGTGTCAGGGGGGCCTAAAAGAAAGGACTTTTCTGCCCACCCCCAACACCCAGGTGTTTTGTTTTTTTCTTTTTTGCTGCTGTGGAACAGGAATAAGGGAAAGTCCAGACCAGGGAAGTCCTTTCTTTTCACTGTCAGGAGGTGGCCTAGCATGTTCTGGGCTGCAGGTGTTTAAGGCTGACTCATTGACTGTTGGGTGAGGGCGGCCTACCCCACCTCCTCGCTCTCTCCTCCCCCACACAGAGAAAGCATTTTCAGTCTCGCTGGTTGCTTCTTCCCTCAGCAGTTAGAACTTGGATGGTTATGTCTACTTTTCTTTGTTGAGGTCTTTTTGCCTCTGTAGTTTGCCCTTTTGGCTAGAGCCAAAAATAACCTCTTCGTATGATGTCCTTAGGAAACATGAACTCATCTCTGCTCCCACAAACGCTGCAACTGCTGATGGCCCACGCTGCTATCACTCCTGTTCACCGAAAAATAAGCGGCTTTTCAAAGAGAGAGACAACAAGCGTTTATTTGAGATCAACAAGAGGAGGTATTCGGGAATCATTCATTCAGGCAGAAGCCCAAATAATATTCTGAGTAGGAAGCAAAGACAGTGGGCACTTATGAGAAGAAAAGGGAATGATTTCATCAATAGGAGAAAGGCATTTTCATTGCTGCAGATAATACAACACAGTAACATTAATTTTAAACACTGTTTTTAATTTTCAGTCTAGCGCTCATCACACCAGTTGCCATATTATTGCTTTCTTGTTATCTTTGCAAACAATTGTTTGGGGACACAGTTTTGCCTGAGGCCCAGCCCAAAGGTCATCTTGCCCTGTTCTAATGTTCCAGAGATTCGAAGCGTCAGCCGCGGGACAGTTCCTTCGGGGGGGCAGCTCCGACCCCATTTTAAAGTGGCTCCATTTATCTCTTTGTTTACAACCCATCGGCTCGCCCATCCACAGCCAGCTATCTCTTCCTTCTCACTTTAGACGTCTCAGAGGAGACCCAGAGAACAAACAAGCCACTGCCACCCCAACCTGAAAGATTCCACGGCCCCTCTTAGGAGGCTTGAGGAGGAGGGGAACAGGCGTCTCCAGCGGTGGCGGTGGTGTGGGGAGGCAGGGAGGGCACACTCAACACCAACATCTAAAATTTCTCAGTCTGCTCCCTTTTTACCCTTTTATGTCCTCAGTGAGGTGAGGGGTTCAAGAGTTATATGCTTGGTTTTTTTTTCTTTGTCAAATCCTTTGAAAATTTGTATCTTGTTTGACACTTCACTCTGGAAGATTGGTTAAATCTTGAGATAGTTCTGGATAGGCCTGGAGCAGAGATAGATCTCCATGGCATATTATGGCACATCTCTCTATATCTCTCTCTATACACACACACACACATACACACACATTCCTCACTGAGAAAAAAAATTTTTTCAATTAAATGAAGGGCAAGCAACTGAGGCACAAAAATTGTGTTTCACAACTCTGGGAAGGTAGAAAAGGTATTAGATGGTGGTCTGACAACTTTCACAGTCTCTTCACCCTTTCTCCCTATTGTTTTCCTACAGGCATTTTTTTCCCAATAAATTTATTGCATGTCGTATTCCATCTTGGTATCTGCTTCTTGGAGAACCTGAACTGATATAGAGAAAAAGAGAAGAAGTTCAGGGTGTTCATTTCGCTGCCTACTTCCTTGTTGGGCCACAGGTTGGAAGCTCCTATTACGTTGCTCTCTTTGATAGTCGAGCAGATTTGGATTTGATGTTTAGCTCTGTGTGACTTAGGCAGATTTCTTAACCTCTCAGGATCTATTTTATCATTCATAAAATTGAGGCAACACGACATACATTTTTGAACATTGTGAGAAATAAAAGAAATGGTGCATGAAAACGATTTCGCCCAGTGTCTGGCGTAGTGCATGATTGAGTAACTGTGAGCTCTCAAGCATAGTGATTGTATTAGTTTCCTAGGGCTGCCTTACACAGTAACACAGCACGGGTAGCTTAAACGACAGACATTTATTTCCTCAGACTCCTGGAAGTTCGAAGGATCTTGGGAAGTTCGTGGGACCCAGGTGTCGGCAAGGCTGGTTTCTCTGCTTGGCTGGCAGATGGCCATCTTCTCCCTGCGACCACAAGTGATTGTCTGCCTGTGTGTGTTTGTGTCCTAATCTCCTTTTCTTATCAGCAGTCATATTGGATTAAGGGTCCTCCCTAATGACTTCATTTTAGCTTAATTACCAATGTTACAGACCTACCTCTAAGTGGCTACATTCTGAGGTATTGGGGGTTAGGACTTCGCCATATGAATTTTGGAAGGACATAATTTAGCTCATCACAGTGACCACAAGGGAAGAAACAACATTTTCTCTATCGACCAGGGACATGATTATTTACATAGCAGATTTAAAAGCTCTCTAGTTAAACTGTTAGAATTCATAAGTGAATTTATTAAGTTGCTGTACATAAGGTCAATACACAAAATCACTTATGTTTCTATAAATAGCAAAAAACAATCAGAGAATAGACATACAAATATGACTTGCTTTAGCATCATAACCACCAAATGCACGGCAATAAACCTAGCAACTGAGGTCCACAACGTTCTGGCCTGAACAGCCCCACTCAGCTCCCAGAGACACATGCCTATGACTCTTTTTATGGAGCGGTCCCCTTCGTAGTTGGTCTTCTCTTTTTCTGTTGCCTCCTATTTTTTCCAGTGTTACTGTATTTCCCAAAGAACCCTGCCTTCTCATGATGTCCTGCAGCACGACAGTTTCAGCTCTGTTATTTTTGCTGCCAGCAATGTTTCAGGCTTCATTTGCTCCAGGAATCTTGTTGGCAGCCCGGGGTATCTGTATGGCTCTCCTCCCACCCCGCATTTCAGACGAATCCATTTATTTTTTTTCCTGTCAGCCATATTTTTTTTCACTGTCCAACTTTTATATCAATAAAAAGAATTTAACTTACAAAATACAAAATAAGTAAATAAATATGCATGATCTCTTTCTGAGAATTCTTTGAAAGGAAAGCAAGTCATTATCTTGTAAACTTTCCCCCTTCCCACTCCTGCATGGAGTTTTTTACTTGAAGAAAAAAAAAATCTGTTTCCTTTTCAGGATGCTCACACTCTGCAGCTGAAGGCGGAGGCCAGTTTTAAGTTAGCAGAGTCACTGGAAAGTTGAGAATATCCTTTCAGGAAATGGGTCCTGAATTGTTTGAATGAGTTTCACAGGTTACAAAAACAGACATGGTGGGAATTTCAGCTTCAGCGTTGCACTGACTGCCAACTGCACTTCACATAGAAACTCCAGTGACTCATCATCTCACGTTGTGACAATGAGATTAAGATGCGTTTGGACATTTGGGCACAAGAGGGGTCAGTTACTAGTAAGCTAATTTTTCTTTGTTTTGTCTTTGCAAGAATGCAGACATTCTCAGAGGACGTCAACCCTGTGTACGAACCAAAGAGGTGTAAGATTCCACCTAATTCTTTAAAGTTTCTTTTTATCTTATTGAACTTATTTGTTTATAAACTTACTTTAAGAAACGTTGCAGTGAAAGATAGAAAAGGAAGACCATTTCCTCCCCTCGGGAATCACAGAATCTGGATTTATGGAGCCCTTGCGGATCATTCAGTCAACCATGCACCCAGAGTGTTGGAGGGATCCTATTTCTGAATCCTCCTGTTTCTATAGAGGAAATCATCCACTCCAGTCCTTGGAGGGAGCTGCAGGAGGGTAACTGCTCTTCTCTCAGTGCTCTTCTCTCATCCACCTCCACTGGGTGACATCTCTGATGAGCTCGGCAGGAAGCACTGAGCCCGCAGTGGCTTGGTTTCCCATCTCTCTCGGAGCAGTGGGTCCTGAAGCTGTCATCTGTGGAGCACTTCCTGGAGAGGGTGCTGTCTCTGCAGTGAGGTGGGCTTGTGGCTGCGTGAGCTGAATCATGCCCACAGATGCTAGGAGGTCGATGAAAGCTGCAGATCCAAGCTGCTTTCTTCACTATGCCTTTCGCAGTCATAAATCTTATATTTTGATCTCTTTTTTCTCTTACTCAGTGTCTCTTTTTTTATTGTTGTTCAAGTACAGTTGTCTCCATTCCCCCACCACGCTGCTCCCCACCTCCCACCCTCTTAATTGAGCTCATTCTACTTTGGTTTTGGATAGCCACATATCTTAGTCTGTTCAGACTGCTATAATAAAATACCACGGACTGGGTGGCTTATAAACAACAGAAATTTATTGCTCACAGTTGCTGGCTGGGAAGTCAAAGGTCAAGTTTCCGGCAGATTCAGTGCCTGGTAAGAGTTATCTTTTCACGTGGTGGAGAGGACACGGCAACTTTCTGAGGTCTCTGTTATAAGGTCACTACTTCCATTCATAAGGGCTCTGCCTTCATGACCTAATCACCCCAAAGTCCCACCTCCAAACACTATCTCACTGAGCATTAGGACTTAACATACGAATTTTGGGGGGATGCCAACGTTCAGTCTCTGCAGCACCACACAACGGTGGGGAGGCTCAGAAAGCACACACGTGTTTCCCTGTGCACTTGAGTAGATGAGACTGTGAGAAAGAAAAGAAGCCTTTTCTCAGGTTTAAGGAGCAAAAAATAAAGGAAAGTAAAAAAAGAATAATAAAAGAGTTAAACATGGAAAACTAGGTAAACGGTGGAATCAGGACTTCAGATGCCTTGAGTCCCTTTCCTTGAGATTGGTTTATTAGTATTTCTGCTGCTCAAAAAGTCTGCAATGAAGATGACGTTATTATTTTTCTGTTTATACAGGTGATACGAATACAGGAAACTCTAGCAAAAGAACTACATAAAGGAGAAAGTTAAAAGTCACCTAATATCCCTCCAATAGGGTACCCACTAAATGTCTGGGAAATGTGAGAAGGAGTGAGGGGGCGCCTTGTGGAATCCTGGAAATGCCCTGCGCTTCTACGTGGTTGGTAGTCAGCAGGTGTACGCAGAGTGAAAATTCGTCAGGCTGCACAAGATTTGTGCATTTTACTATATGGGGTTTATGCATAGATTAAAAAATATTCCAGATATTTCTCTCTCTCTCTGTATAATTTTAGAGAAAAGGAATCCTGTTATTCATGCTGTTCTGATAAGTCTTATCAGATTATCATTTATCTTATGATAACATATTTTCATAGCAATACACTTACTGATACATCTTTGTCACAGGGCATTGGGTGGGTAAGTTTAAAATCTTATGAAAGCTGGTTTAAGAAAATAGAGGTTTTAGGGGAAGATTATAATATGCATTCTCACCACATCCCAGACCAATGTATTTATTTTTTAAATTTCTTGATTATCTTTAAGGCAACCTTCTGAGCATTCTTGAATTTTCTTACATGCTATTAATTTAAGGCCCTTAGACTTTCATTATAACCTTGGCTTCACGCTTTTCCTAAGAGAGTTTTCTCACTGAAAGGACATTTAACGGGGTCTAGGGGGCCCATGGAGTTTATGGTGTATGCACCATAGGCTGCCCTACGTAGCTGTGCCCACAACGCAGGAAAACAAACATCAGAGGTCACCTGCATGTTGCCAACAAAGCCAAACCATTTGTTTAATTATGTGGACAAATGGCGGAAGTACCTTTTGTTACTGTCTTAGAAATTCAGTCAATGAACATCTGTTGATTGAGAATCTAATACGTGGGACATTGTGTTGGCAGCTGGGGATAACATAATGGATACGACATTTACACTGGATCTCAATGAGCACGGAATCCAGTGCAAAGTGGGGCGTAGATGTCCCTTTTGAAACAAGCTTCCCAGATGAAGATTTCCTGGTTCCCTGATTGCCCAAGGATGAAAGCTGTGTGAGGATAACCTCACTGGGGACAGTGCTGGACGCCAAAACTAAAGGAAATGTGTAGAGTTAGAAAGTGCAAAGGAAAGTAGAGACCTAATAACCTGGAGAAGCGTTCAGAGGTTGGGATCAGGTGAAATGAGCCAGTGGAAGACAATAAAGCCAAGCTTTGAAGCCAGAAATTCCAGCCTGGGTCAAAAAAAGAAGTGAACCTGGAGTTCAAGGTGATAGGCGTCTTAAAGTCATGAAGGGGCCCTGGCTGGTGTAGCTCAGTGGATTGAGTGTGGGCCTGCAAACCAAAGGATTGCGGTTTGACTCCCAGTCAGGGCACATGCCTGGGTTGCAGGCCAGTTCCCAGGAGGGGACCCACAGGAGGCAACCATACATTGATATTTCTCTCCCTCTCTCCTTCCCTTCCCCTCTAAAGATAAATAAATAAAATCTTTAAAAAAATAAAAATAAATAAAGTCACGAAGGGAGTAGAGAAAGGTAAAATGAAGCACAGGTAACTGCCGGCATCTGAGGTTAGGCACCAAGGGTGGGCACTGGGATGCATGGCCAGGGGAAGGAAAGAGAACAGACACTGGCGGTGAAGACAACGCATGTGCGGGAAATCGATACAAGTCTGGAGGCAACCAGAACCTGTGGTTAGGCTTCGCTGCATTGAAATGAAGATAAAAGTCTTCGTTGCCTGGTGCTGGATGCATAAATAAGGTCAGTCGTCCCTTCCAAAGAGCATATTATGTCTTCTGGAACTTACTTAGGTTCCCCCTCTTGTCTACTTAGGTTACATGTTAAATAGAAAGAACAACTACAGGGAATTCGAGAGTCTTATCATTAACAAAATATAAATGCTACCGAAGATAGATTAAACACACAACATAAAATACGACAAAATGTAACCATTTGGCAGTTGGTGGGTGGTCTGGTTTGCTCTAGAACAAGCCTCTTACTGTCAAACTGGAAAAATGTGAAAAGCAAACAAAAATCTTGGTCCAGGATAGGATACTTAATACTGATCATTAAAAATGAGAAAGGGCACTTGAAGAAGTAAAACACAAGTTAATTACTCTTTGGTGAATGTTTCTGGTTAGTACAATGGCTAATGGACTCATCTCTACTAACCCTTGCCCTGACATATAAGCCAAAACTTAGCATGAAAGAAATGCTAATCAGCTGTGTTGAGTTTGGTCCCAGTGGAATTTCATTTCTATTGTTTCTTAGAATAAGTAGATTTATCTTGGCTTTCATTGTTTAAGGAAATGCTTTGATTTCCTTGTGTTCTTTCCAGCCGAAAGCAGAGAGAAGACTTCCAGAATAGGAAGCAAGTGGTGTGTGTGTCTTTGTCGCAGATGTGGGCAGTTATTAGGAGTTTTCAACTTAGAACTGACGTGGGACGCTAGAAGAAATCTCATGATGAAAGAAGCAAGTAAAACCCTGAAATCTGCTACTCTAACCAAGTTTTAACTATGTTGTTTTGTGTTCCAAAAATAAAATGCCTGTATTTTAATTAATTTTTTTGTTCACAATAACTTATCAGAGAGAGAGAGAGCACAGTTGGTCATATCCAGTGCTTTAGGCATGTAAGAATCAGCTCATGACCATTGGATAAAACACCAAAACAAACATACAAACACCTCACTTTATTCCCAGGGAGGTACTGACAAGATCACTGGAGATTGGAGTGTCTTTGACTATTCATTAAATTGCTTTGAAGATGCATGGTCATAATCTCAATGGTAAGAACTCCATTTGCAAGAAGGAGGAGGAGGAGGACGACGAATAAAAGAGGAGAGGGAAGCAAAGGCAAAAGAGGAGGAGGAAGCAGTAGCAGCAGCAGAAGGATGGGGGAGGAAGGAAGGAAGGAAGGAAGGAAGGAAGGAAGGAAAACATTAACTTCTGCTCATCAAATTCTTGGTACAGTCAGGCCCGTTACCCACCTCTGTGCTGTTATCTCCTGTCTACCTGGAAAGCTGCTTCCAAAGCCATCTCAGATGTGTGTTTCCCCAGAGTCTTCCTATTCTGTCTCTAGCTCCTCTGTGTGTCAGTTGCATTTACAGTTAGAATCAAGCAATTTAATACATAATGTTTTCTAATACAACATGTTATTTCTGTGAGCTTTCTCCCCTAGCAGACTGTGTCTCTACAAGGGCAGGAATCTTCCCTGTGTGTTACAGCGCCCAGCCAAACCATGTGAGTAGTAAGTGCTCAGCTGATTCACTATTCCTGAGAAGTTCCATTTTACTTGTGTGTGTGTGTGTTGTTTCGTGACTACTCAGTTCTTCTCTTCCGAGGAAACCATTACCAGTTTCTTAGAAGTCCGTCCAAAGATAATCTCTGTACATTCAAGTAATTATAAGAGTTTTCCTTCACTTTTACCCAAACAATACTCTGCGTTTGCTCTTTTTTTCACCTAAAAATATATCTTGATTTTTTTTTTACACATCAGAGCATAAGGAGCTCACTCTTTGGTGAATGTTCATGTTTAGTATAAACATATGGTAACTACCTTCACGACAATGGGCATGTCAATGGTTAACCAGCAAGCAACAGCTCCTTGGAGGAAAAGAAACATAAATCTAAGAATAAAAATAAATCTGTGAGCCCAAGAAGGTCATGAAATATTTAAAATACTACCTAGTAGAGTGTTAACAGTCTAAATGTTGTTTTACATAGTACAAGATCTCCATTACAACATTAAAAGTAATCTTAATATTTTTACTCGAAACATGATAAATATTTATTTTGCATAATTTGAGGCTGAACTCAATCACACCTCTCAAAAGTAAACACTTCTTGCAAAAGACGCAGTGTTTAACATATCAGGTAAAGTAATTCTTATTGATGCATTTTAGGATGTGTTTCCATTTCACAAAGAGGTCATTTTATAACATCAGACTGCAGAGGAGCTGTTTGTAACTTTTAACCTCACCAATGTGGGAGCATTGAAAGAAGGACAAAGAGGAAAGACAGGACCAAAGGCAGAAGAAAAGCTGTTAATTTTATTGTTCTGGTAACTTTTAGTGAACCCAATTAAGGGATTCAAAGAAAAAATAGGTAATTCCACTGAGTAAAACATTTTGGATTTATGTCCAGTTATGAGCGACCTTGATTTGACTGTGTTTATGGTATAGGCTCAGACAGGAGTGGAGCACAGATCGAGAATATGTTTAAGCTTTCATCATCATAAATCCAGCTTAACTGTAGACAGCTAATTTAGAGATTATCTCTATCTAATCTTCTCATTTCGCTGATTAAGAAATCAAGGGTCAATTAGACAAGATAATACATCTACAGACTTGACATTCCTAGCAAAGATCTTTAAAACAAAGTATTTATGGGTTTATAAAATTACAGAAAGGAGAGAAAATAAAAATCATTTAATTGATCATTCTTTCTATGAGAAGGTAAAGGGTGTTATCTCATAAAGGAAGTATTTGAAATAAGTTTCAAAGCCAGGAAGAGATGTAGAGGTAGCCATGAGAACGCAACTAAGGGTCCTAAGTCACTTTAGGACAAACAAAATTGGTTTTACTAGGTGAAGACTAAGTGTTGGGTTGGCCAAAGAGTTTGTGTGGGTTTTTTTTTTCTGTAAAATAAAAGACACATTTTTTCATTTTCACCAATAACTTGATTGATTTGGGTATTTTGAGTATGTTGGTTACCTCCCACTATTGGCTTCTAGTGGGTCGAGGCCAGGGTGCTGCTGAACATCTTCCAGTGCATCAGACAGCCCCACAGCAAAGGATTATTTAGCCACAACGTCAACAGTACCAAGAAACTTCACAAACCACTTTCAACACGTTTGATCAGTCACAGCACCTTCTCCATACATGGCACAAATCATTTTTTACATTTCAGTTGCATTTTACCTCTCTTGGAATAATAAAGCATAATACACTGAAAATGTCACTTATTTTCTTCTATCTTCAATATTAAAATGGCTACAAAATAATTCACCAATTTTGATAAGATTTTTAAATGCACGCTGATGGGACAGCTGTCACAATACAATCTAATAAAATTGTTTCGAATGAAGTTAAAGACAACTAAGCACTACCAGAACCATCTTATGGAAAAAACCTAATACACAGAGCATAGTTCCTCAGAATGTGCTTCCTGTTAAACTATGAAGATATTAAGTTAATGGATGATTATAATTATTCAGAAAAACTGGAATTTTTGTGAGTATATTTTTGACCTTTTGAGTTTCACCTCATGGATGGCAACCATGGCTTCCCAGAAAACAACCCTGTCAAGGATGGGGTCATTGGCTGGTTTAGCTCGTTAAGAAGTTTTCTTAAGAGAAGCCAGTTTAAATGGAAATAACATTGCATCTCCCAGTCCCCAAAACTTCCTCTCAGAATATTTACCTTTATCAATGAAAAACGTATCGGGTGAAGTCAGAGAGGAATGAGATTCCTTTGGCCTACGCGCCCATGTTATTAGAAAAACAGTAAGGTCGACTGCCCATTTCGGCTATTGAAAAGCTGTCAAAAAGCAATTTCAGGGAAATTTGTATTTGTGGAATTATAGAAGAAATTAAAGTTTGAGAGCCAGAGTCCCCTGGTGAGAACTCAAGCAGGTGAACGTATGTGTTTAAATGCAAAAAGGCTTTATGTTTAGAATTGGCCACAAATTCTTATCATTTATACTGGCTCTTTTTTTTTTCTAAAGTGAAAACAGGAAACATGTCACGCACTCCTTGGCTCTAGGCTCTAACTCAAATTGGCTTTTAGAGCCAATCGTGTGGTTTAAAAACTCAAACAAAGACTGTTGTGCCACCGATTCCATGACTTGAGCTTTCTTTCTCACTGGGTTATTAAATGCAGGCTGATGACCTTGCAGGGAATTGAGGACCGACTGTGTTCGAAATACGGAAAAGGAAATACGAGTGCAGAATCCCTTTCCGGGGTGTGTTCCTGGTTTTTCCTCCCGTTCCTAACATAGCTGAGCCAGCACCTGTGGCGTGTGTCCTTGCACACTCACATTCTAGGTTTTACCACGCCAGACTTCTATGGGAAAATACTGCATGCTTATACACCTCAGATGCCCAGTTATATGCTTCTATCAAAAAGACATTAGCACTTCCTTCAAATTTTTGTTCCCATGATTTGACATCCATAGCCAATGGAATAGGGCTCCACTTCTGAGGAGCTTAAAATTCCCTTTATCTCTCTTATATTCTCACCCCATTATCAAAATACATACTGTACGTACCACATTGTACATATTGTGTTGGGAATTGCATACTGGATACACAAATCCAAGTAATTTGGAATAACACAACTTCTTTTTCTCTATATTTGGGAACAAAATAAGGAATTCTAGTTCCTTTGCCTTGGGGTTGATCAATGAAACATTGGCAATACGGTCTTGTCTGTGGGTGTAAACTAAAACAGCCCACAGGTTCAGGGCAAACTGCTAAGGGAGGAGACAAAGACAGGGATCTGGTCACAACTGTTTACACCTGTGTATCTACAGCCCTTAGAACGAGAAGAGGGCCCACACCTGGCTGGCTTAACGTTGCCTCCACAAATGGTCCTTCTTTCCTTCCACGAAAGATACGGGGGGAATAAAAACAGCCACAGTGCTTTGGTTTGGTTTGGTTTGGTTTTCCTTCTTTTGTGTTGAATACAATGCTCTCTGAGTTTATGTTTGAGTATATGATTTCTTGAAAATCATTAAGATTCAGAAATAGGATAAAGTAAGGACATTTCTATCTTCAATGATTTGAAGATTGAAATAAGAGTTACTTTTATTAGAGTTGTCTTAGCACAATTCAAAGAGAGTGAAAATGAAAAATATAATGCTTGACCTGAATTTGTCTTCCCATCAACTGTCACAAATCTTGGAGTTTTCCAAGGCTCAAACAAGATTTCAGGATACAGTTGAATATAGGAAATTATACCTTAAGAATAATTAAGATATCTTCCTTTGGGTCTTTCACTTATTTTACTTCTTACCTGTCTTTCTTTGGTGTCTTTGGAGTGTTCTTTGTGAATATATATATAATATATATGTACGTATATTTTTTTGCCAGCATCTGATCTCTCTTTCCATGTAGAATTGGCCATGTGTA
This sequence comes from Trachops cirrhosus, assembly GCA_028533065.1. Lineage (NCBI taxonomy): Eukaryota > Metazoa > Chordata > Mammalia > Chiroptera > Phyllostomidae > Trachops > Trachops cirrhosus. The sequence continues at coordinate 182,805,880 of CM052541.1, read as the reverse complement.
CGTTTTGGAAGGAAAACATTCACTTAGCGCTTTCCCTGGCTCCTGGCGGTGGAGTTACAGGCCATCAGCCCGGCTGCACCGGAGGCTGCGCCAGACTTCGAGAGGCAGAAGCGGTGGCGGAGCCAGGCCGCCTGGGTGAGGGGGCCAGCTCCCTCCCTCAGCAGCTGTCAGACTTCAGGCCCGCTGCTCGGCCTCAGTGAGCCTCAGTATCCTCACCTGTCAGATGGGGCAATTACCTTCTTCAGGGTGTTATCATGGGGACTCAGTGAGACAGAGTTAACTTGCTTAGAACAGGGCTTGACGTGTGTAAGTTCACAGATGTGAACTCTCACTGTGAAGGGGCCAGAAACTCAGTGAAACGGATAATTAAGAATCCATCCGGCAGTGGCCCTGTCTTGTACCTGGAGTTTGTGGGTGGCTTCCAGACTAAGCAGTTCCTTTTATGTGACCCTGGTTGTGGAGTTCTTGTTTTATCCAAACTTACTTCCCCAGCTTTCCATTTAATTCTATGAGTCACTCAATTACCCTCTAGAAAATTCTTCCTCAGCTTTAAGTTTGCCAGAATCCCGACGCCGATGGATATAGTCTACGACACCAAAGGAACGGCTGACTGCTGTGTCAGACTGTCTTACCCTGTTTTCGTTTACATAGGCTTTTCCCGATGAAGAAGGAGTTAACTTTGTAACAACAAAGACCGTACCTTCACTTTGTAGCAGCCGTGGGGCCTTGCACGCTACTGAGCCCAGGACGAGAGTGTGCGCCTTCCCCCAGCACGCGGGCTGCACGAAGGAGGCTCGGGGAGTATTTAAAGGCATGTTGAGAGAAAGAACGAGTGAATGGCGTATCTGATGGGTGTTACTGACTCAGGGCTCTGACGTTGTCGGGCTGTGCTACCAGCCCTTTATCGGGGTTCTGCTGAAGTGAAACAGAAATGTGTAGATTATTTGTTATTTTTGATCAGGTATTCTGTACTTGAAGCCAAATACATCCTGACATTAACATTAACCATTTTCCCCCCTGACTCTATCCTTTTTCTCTTGTTATCCATCTACTGCCAAAGAAGTACTTCTTGCCAGTTTTTTGGAGAAGGAATTTACCAAGAGCGCTCTGCAAAGCTCTGTTGGAAACTAATATTACTTTAGAAAGATTTTGTATAATTCATCCAAACCAACACTGGTTCCTTCATTAATTCAGGAGAAACTCTTTCTGTGTGATTGGTTGAGAGTCAGAACAGATGGGATAAGAATAGATGAAATGCAAGATGGAGGGAGATGCTCTTATTTCAGAATTAAACTTTTTGTAATGTTTTGCATGAAGTTGGGCATTTTCGCATTCGTTTGTCATTAAGGGGTCATCAATTTATTTGGATTATACATGTACACAAAATGAAAAACAAATGAAGTTATTTTTTCTATTTAATTCTGAGCTGCTCTGGTGGCCTGTTTTTAGAGAGGCATTTTCTGGATCAGCTTGCATCACCACAGAGCGAGGAATTTGAGAGTGCGGAGCAAACACTTGGAAAGAGTTCTATCAGAGCTTTCATCCGACCACCAGCCTGCAAGGCTCTTCCGGAGCCAGAAAATCTCTCCCTGTTGTCTGTCTTCAAGGGATGTTAAGTTGCATTGCAGTCAGAATGGAAAAAAAAAGTCACTCAGATTTTAATAATATCCAGCCCTAGATGCCATCAGCAAGATGACATTTCCTGGAAAGAACTATGTTATTATAGTATTATTATTTGTCATGATTTGCTTGATATGATCAACAAAGCAAAAGTAAACGATCCAAATGGGACTTCTGGCAGAGAACTGAATTCTCATTAAAAGAAGCATTAGTCAGCCAAACACATTCGAGTCAACACTGAAGGTGAACTTGACATTGGAAAGGAGGAGCTGCCCCGGGAGACCACAAGAATTTGTAAGGCCAAGGAATTCCAGTCTTACCCACGGAGAGTCAAACTAGGCTGACCTTTGCCACGCCTCTTGGCAGCCTTGGCCAGGATTTCTATTTAAGGACAACCTACAAGTCAAAATGACATAGTTTATGGGATGTCAGGTGCGTTCTCATTGCCATCCTTTAGGTACTCAGACAGAATGGCATAGAAGTCTGGTATTTCAGAAAAATACCGGGAAAACTTCAAATTCTTTGCCATGGGGTCGCCCACTTTGAAAGATAATTGATAAATTAGAGCTGACAGGCTTTGAGTATGTTACTGACTCAGTTTGCCAGTGACAAAAATGCAACCCAAAGCCTTTAACAATGACAATGATGGTGAGTTATAAAAGACTAGATAACCACACATGTTCATTTCTTTACTGTGGAAGTTACCTTTTAAAAACACATAAGAGGAAAAAACAAGGAGAATTTGAGGGAGCTATGTGATGGTCTGACACAGTCTTCTTATAGACCACGGCCGACTCTCCCACAACAAACACCCGTCTTATTTTTCACAATCCTTGTGGACACACATGGTTTTCAGGACCGGGATGTTTAATGATCTAATTCAAGTAACATTTGATCCAAATTGTACATGGAAGACATTAAACAATTTGGAATTACTTGTAATAGGGTATGAGCAATATTATTATTAAATAACTATGAAAGTACTAAAATATGACTGTTAATTATTCTAAACAGAAGTTATTTCTTGGTGGATAAAATTAAGATACTTTTTCTCCCTGGCTGGTAGGGCTCAGTGGTTGAGTGCTGGCCTGAGAATCAAAGGTCACTGGTTCAATTCCCAGTCAGGGCACATGCCTGGGTAGTGGGCCAGGTCCCCAGTAGGGGGCATGCAAGAGACAACCACACATTGGTGTTCCTCGCCCTCTTTCTCCCTCCCTTCCACTCTAAAATAAATAAATAAATAAAATCTTAAAACAAAAATAGGATACTTTTTTATACCTCAATTTAAAAAATAGTAAGTTATGCTGGTGTTCATTTTCCAGATTTTATACTAAAAATGACTCACTCTTGAGTGATACTCCATTCGCAAAAAAAAAAAAAAAAGCAGTTAGACTCACTCAGGGCTTGCTCAAAACATTCAACTTTATGCAAAAATGCTTCCAAACCAGCTGAGATGGACCCAAAAGTCACATTCTATTATAGGAAGTATGTTACACATTTACAAGTTAAACCATCACAGCTGGGGAGGTGGGGAGAGCATGAGATTCAAAGAAACCTAGAGCCACTTTTTCATGGTCCTTCAAATTCACGATCGATACCCTGGCTGGTGCGGCTCAGTGGATTGAGTGCCGGCCCGAGAACTAAAGGGTTGCTAGTTCAATTTTCAATCTAGGGCACATGCCTGGGTTGTGGGCTGGGTCCTCAGTGGGGAACATGCGAGAGGCAACCACACATTGATGTTTCTCTCCCTCTCTTCTCTCTGCCTTCCCCTCTCTAAAAATAAAAATTAAATATATATATTTAAAAAAATTCACGATTGATGGATTAAGGTGGATTACCAGAAGGCAGGCTTTCTTACACTCTGTGTAAAGTTCTGTTCAGGGCAGTCCAAAACAGAAAGAGAATCGAACTGTTTACAGAAGTCACCTCCTTCTCCCTCTCCCTCTCCCTACCCTTTCTTCCTTCCCTCCTTCTCCGTTCATATTCCCTTCATCCCCTGCACAGAACGGAGTTCCAGGTGGATGCCAAATTTGAGGCTTTTTCTCACCCCTCAGGGCAAAACTTTGCACCTGGTCCCATTTTAGAAAACAATACCCTGCACCTAGTCCAGATTCTTGGACTAATATTTGTTGAATTGGACTGTAAAAATAAATGGTTACAAATGGGATCGGGGCCTTTGGGGCCCACTGCCCCACTTACATCATGAATGCTAATTGCAGGATGTCTTGGCTCCGGTACCTTAAGACCAGCCAGCCCAGGTGACAGTAATCATGGTTGCAGGCCAAATAAATCTGCCAGAAACCCAAACGTGGCCTGGAACAAGAAGTTTGGGAGCTCTTCCCTCATAAGTGGTTGTTCCGCTTTGCACTGGAACAGGGTACTCTTCCCACAGACGGAAAAATAGTTCTGAATTTCTGAATTTACTGGGGTCGTTTTTTTTTAGCACCTGCCTTAGGAACCATTTATGCTCGCTCAGAAGTTTCCACATTTTTTGGAATTTTCTTCCTCTCGTCCAAAACATGGTCTTCCCGGGGGGGGGGGCGCTTTCCCCTTCTCCCTGTGCTGAACTCAAAGCTCAGTTGTCACCTTGGCAACTGAGTCCTGGGAAGCTTTCCCTTTTCAGGGCTGGGGCCCCGCGAGGAATGCAGAAGAATCCACTGTGCTAGCCAGCCAGAGGCCCTCTCAGCAGCTTCTCTGACCACACTGCATCGATTATGAGGCACACATTTTTTCATACTACTATCGTTGAAACAGAGACACTTGTTTCGATCTGTGGTATCTTACATACAACAAAATACAGTATAACAGCCAGCACTTTGTGACAACAACAATAATGCCACATCTTTGGTGGCTCCTAAATCTACATTGGGACCTACAGTTGGGATGCTGTAAAATACCTCTCGACAGCTACCTGTGTGCTGTATATTCAGAGCCCTGTGGACAGTACGTGGCCTTGGATCCCTTTAAGGTCCTCCGACTTGGATTAGGAGAATGTAGTGTTCGAATCAATAAAGGGTTGGGTTTTTTTTTGTTTTGGTTTGGTTTTGTTTTCGAAGGCTAGCTTCTCATAGTTTGCCTGTTACAGCTACCATACACAATAATTAGTATAGCTGTTAGTATTTAGTGTTAGTATTTAGTGCTGACTATGCTATATTTCTAAGCACCGGGAATATATTAAGTCACTTAATCTATGCAACAACATGAGGGAGGTACAATGATTAGCTCAATGATTACCTCCATTTAATAGATGATGAAGCTGAAGCTCAGAGAGGTTCAGTAACTGGCCATTTCATTACACATTAGAACAGGAATTTGAACCCAAACAGCCCGGCTCCAGTGTCCCTGCTCTTATCAGGTGTTGCGGCCACATAAAGATTTATGGTAAAGATTTATGTAATATAATTGACGAGCACATAGGCTGCAAGGAGTCAAACTTCAAGCTGACATCATGGAGCGATTACTGCTGAGAGTATTAGTATCATATTATATGATTCAGCTTATGCCCTGATATTAAAACTTCAGGCTATGAAAAAAACTCAATAGATTTTAGTGTCCAGCTGGAAAACTCCCCCACCAGCCCCACTAAGGAGACACCCAGAGACAGGTAAATGGGCCAGGATGAGGAAGGCCCGAATATGGCAACCACCTTTTTTTTAACTTCTCCTGTGCCCGAGTGTTTTCTAAATTACCACACATCTGTAATTGCCTTAACTATCCAATCCTGTTATTCAGTTTTCCTCAGGTTTTTCTGAAAACAGGTTTTAGCTGTTTTTGAAGGCCGAATCCAACCTCAAAGTGCAAAGACTTTTTTCACCACTGATAATTTTCAAAAGCATATGCTGTAGAGACTTTCAGTCAAGATGACAGAATAAGTAAACGTGGTATCTACCCAAATGTGCATTCTTGCATAACCACAGCAAAATTACAACTGAACTACAGAACAACCATCATTCAGAAGCACCTGAAATCTAGTTGAACAGAACAATCAGGGATTTAAAGAAGCCACTGGTAGGAGACTGGTAGGAGGGGTAGAGACATGAAATGGGCTGGTCCCAGCCCCACACCAGGCCCCCCAGCCCAGGGTTCCAGAGCCAGAAAGACGAGTCCCTATAACTTCTGGCTGTAAAAACCAGTGGGATTACAGCTGAGAGACATAGCCGACTTCTGGAATCCCAAGTAGCTCCTCTTAAAGGGCCTGCACATGGACTTACTCTGCATCATTCCCTCCGAGGTCCAGCACTAGGGCAGCGGCTCAAAAGGCACCAGGGACATAAAAGGAACAACTGAATTGTCCGGCATCAGGGCAAGAGCCTGGGGGTGGGGCAGCTTTCTACCAAACAAAAGTGCTGGCAGAGGCATTGTTGCTTTTCTGATACTTCCCCCAACAGAGCTGGCAGGTGGGCAACATATCTGAGTCTCCACCAACTTGGCTCACACTGTTACCCTGTCCTGGTGATTCCCTGTGACCCTGCCCCATGCAACTTGGGAGCTATTTCCGGTGGCTTTTCAATGGCCCATCTTGGCTCATGCTTCATGGTTTTCTGAAATTTCTCAAACAAGCAGCATCTGGCCTTGGCATGTCCAGTACCTCTAGCTAACTGACCCAGGTCCAACACTAGCAGAAGCTGGCCTTGGTTGGCAGCTTGGACTTGTCTGGATACCTCTAAGCCCAGCACAAGTAGCAGCCATCTGCAGATCGCTTTGTACCTTATGGTGGGTGGCCCCAGGCAGAACATAATTGGCAACTGACCTAGACCTGCACCCTCTGGCAGGCCCCAGAGCTACAGTACTTGGTTGATAGCTTCAGGCCATGTCAAAGCACCACCCAGCCACCTCTACAAGTGACATACTCAAGGGGTAGACTCAGTGGGCAGCATAGTCCTGCTGAAGTAAGCCCTGCTGTCTGGAGTGGGGCTCAGCTGGTCCCCCACAGTGGTCCCAGCCAGGACTTGCAGTCAATAGGCCTGGGGGAAATCCCTCCCATTGATGTGCTAACAGCAATCTGAGGCTCAATTACAACAGAAGGGTATACACAGCCCACACAGGGGGTGCACCTCGAGTGTGCACCTTGAGTGATCAGGGAAGCTATGCCACTTAAACCCACTGGACATGTACTACATTAGGCCACTCTACAAAGCCCAAGAGACATAGCAGCTCCACTTAATATATAGAAACAAAAAGGAAGGCTGCCAAAATGAGGAGACAGAGAAACATGGCCCAAATGAAAGACCAGAACAAAACTCCAGAAAAATAACTAAATAAAATGCAGACAAGGAATCTACTAGATACAGAGTTCAAAACAGTAGTTATCAGAATGTATAATGAATTTAGTGAGACCTCAACAGTGTAAAAGATATGGAAACCATAAAAAAGAACCAGACAAAAATGAATGACACTCTAACTGAAATGAAGAATAATTTATAGGAAATCAACAGTAGAGTAGAAGAAGCCAAGAATCAAGCCAGCAATTTGGAATGTGAGGAAACAAAAAGGACCCAATCAGCACAGCAAAAAGAAAGAATCCAAAAATTAGAATAGGTGTAAAGAGCCTCTGGGACAACTTCAAGCAACATTCACATCATGGTGGTACTGGAAGGAGAAGAGCGAGAGCAAGAAATTGAAAACCTATTTGAAAAAAATGACAGAACACTTCCCTAACCTGGTGAAGGAAATAGACATGCAAGTCCAGGAAGCAAAGAGAGTCCCAAACAAGATGAATCCAAAGAGGCCCACACCAAGACATATCAAAATTAAACACAAAGGGAGAATCTTAAAGGCAGAGAGAGAAAAGCAATTAATTATCTACAAGGGAGCTCCCATAAAACTGTCAGATGATTTCTCAACACAAAGTTTGCAGACCAGAAGGGATTGGTAAGAAGTATGCAAAGTGATGAAAAGCAAGGACTTACAACCAAGATTACTCTACCCAGCAAAGCTATCATTTAGAATGGAAAGACATATAAAGAGCTTCCCAGACAAGAAAAAGCTAAAGGAGCCCATCACCACCAAACCATTCTTACATGAAATGTTAAAGGGTCTTCTTTAAGAAAAAGAAGGAAAAAAAAGATAAAAGTAGGAACAATAAAAAGGCAATAAACATACCTTTATCAATAGTGAAATCTAAAAAACAAAGTAAACAACCAGAACAGAAACAGACTCATAGATATAGAGGATATATTTATGGTTGCCAGACAGGTGGGGGTTGAGGAGATGGGTGGAAATGGTGAAGGGATTAGGAAGTACAAATCTGTTTTTACAGAACAGTTGTGGGAATTTAAAGTGCAGCATAGGGAATATAGTCAATAATATTCTAAGAATTATGTATATTATCAGATGGGTATGAGATTTATTGGGATGATGGCTTAGTAAATTATATCTAATCCTTGGGGTGCCCCCCCGAGACTAATGTAATACAGTGTGCCAACTGTAATTGAAAAACAACAACAAAAAACAATGTAAATACAAAAATAAAAAGAAAATAAATAGAATATGCTGTAGTTTGTGAAAGTGATTCTAAACTAAGTTCTCCTAAATTGTTTAAACAATGGCAATCTCATTGGAAAAGGTATATATTTTCCTAGACTGTCTCTTTTAAATGTAGACATGCTCTTCAGATGCTCAAGTCATGAATATTCATTATTAAATATGATTTGTTTCATGGTTAGAGCTCATAGAGTGCTTAGAATAGGGTTAGCCTCTATATATTGCAGAGATGATTAAACTATCATTTATGATAGATGATTATGCCTATCATTTGCTTAATTTTTTTTACAGAGTGTGATGTAATGTATTTTCCTTTTGGTTTTTAGTATTATAGCTCTGAATCCACAGTTGGAAAGGATATCATTTGTTTTTCCATCATAAAATTCTATTTACATATAATTGTTCTGGATCAGGATCATGCTATAAAACAGAGTCTCCTGAAAAAAGGAAAATTCCAACCTACCCTATGAATAAAAAGTAGATTCCATTTGACTGCTTGACCAATATGCCATTATTTTCCCTTTATTTCTTCTTTCACTTATTAATCTATTAATCTGCCAATTACAATTTCAAAAAGCTTAATTAAAATGTCAGTGCATTTTTGTGTATTTTTATGATTATTTCACACAGCTGTCAGCCCTGCCCTCCAGGGCATTCAGAGATCGAAAAGATTGTTTCAGGACCCAGACAGGGCTGTGGGACAGGATAATGGGGTCGGGACCATGTTGGACTTTGCAAGGCCAGTTGAACAGTGGAGTGTGGTCTAAACTCCCTTCTTTCCATTCCTCAAACCTGTATAGTTACCCCAACATAAAAGTCTCAAGAAATATTTCATAAGCATTCAGTTATTAGTCATTTCCATTCTCGAACTGAGTGTTTTTCCAATCAAGTAAATTTCTGCAAAACATTTTTCCCAGTTGTTAAATGGCTCCCCACCCTACGTGTGCCAGGCAGGATAACTGCGTTTTATCTTGGTTTCTCTGCTCTGGAGCATTGGCTCCTGCTGTTAATCTGAACATTTTGGATTTCATCATACCTGAATATGGAGGTTAGTGAGCCAGATGTTTCTTTTTAATAATTTGTAAATCTTTAAAAAATTTTAGGTTTTAATCAACTATGAATTGTATGAAATTTACATGAAATCATACATTGATATAAACTCATACAACAACTATAAATGTATGTGTAATTATATAAATGTTCCTCATTAGTGCCCCCAGAGGCACTGTCTTGGCCCTGAAATTAGAAGGGTTAATTGAGAGGGGAACCTATAAGGAAGTGAGGAAGTGGCAAGAAAATAAACAAAGACGTGGTTTTTGATGAGGTCCAAGGGCGCTCTGGAGCCTGAGGCAATGAACTGTGCCTTCTCACTCAGCCCATGGCTATGTACTGCCCCAGGGGGAGGGCGCAGAGGCATAACCTCCCGGATTGGATCGTTCTTAGAATAGTTCTTCCGCAAGGCCAGCTGTGAGCCACCAATCTTGTGCAGCCAGGTGGTGGGGCCACCCACGGAAAAGGAACAGGGCAGGGCACTAACAGTGTCCACTGCAGGCCCAAGCAAGCTGGGTAGGGGGCAATCAGTGTAACCACAGACATAAAACAGTAATCACAGAGAAATGAGAAGCTAATTTGTTTGCCCTTTGAGACTTGGGGTTATTTCCCAACTTAATCATTCATTGACTAGTGACCGGGGAAAGTGAATCTGCACACAGCTATTTCTATATATTTAAAAAAAAAAAGGAGAACGGAATAGTCTTACCAGCGGACTTCAGAGAACTTGAAGTTTCTGGTTAATTTAGTAAACCTGATATCAAATTGTCCACTTCTCCTAAACTGTTTTTTGGGGCTTTCAGGGAAAGAGAGGCTAGTTGAGGACAAAAATAACAACACCCAACCCCTGCTTTGTTTAAAGCAGTGTCTTTAAAAAAACTAATTATTTTATTATTTTATAAAATGCCAAAATTACTGCATACTCAGTGGTAAAATTCAAAGTACGAGGAGTATTTAAAGAAAGAGACTCTCATTTCGTCCCTTTCCATTTCTGAATCCAGCCTGAACTCCTAGAACACGCAGCATATTTAGGTTCCCTTTTCTATTTTTTAATAAAAGGGAGTACCTTTTTGAAAAAAAGTTGATATATGACATATTCTGGCCCAGGGTTCAGTGAGCAGGCTCTGTGCTTAGCTGCTCTTTGAAATAATAAAACAGTGATAAGCCCAGAGGTAAGGGTTACAAGATATCCTATCTGGTCAAGGAGGAAACGTGGCCCTTGTTCAGGGTAAGAAGACCAAAATAGCTGCACTGGGAGGCTGATGCCCTTGACCATAAGTTCACATTTTAGAGTTTGGAATTCTTGAAGAATATTTTGAAGTCATTTTGGCAGAGCGCTAGTTTTTTCTTTTTTTCATGTTTTGGACTATATCTTTGGAAGACTATCTTTTTTTATGACTCTATGCAGAGGCAGCATAAACATTGCCTTTCTTGAGAACAAGCTGGTGTTTTACTTTAATAGACCCTGCCTTGGGTCCCAGAGTCAGGAAACTGTTCGGCATGGAAAGAGAACCGTACAGATGTGGTGTAGCCCCTCTAGGCCATCCGGTGGGAGGGACGGGCCCTCATGTAAGCAGCGGTCTGTGGCAGGTGTCCATTTCCGATGGCTGGTCCAACCTGCTGGCATCCACTGGGCCCTATTCATGCTTAGTCCTGTTTTGCTAATGAGGAAATTTAGGCTTAGAGAGTTACAGCATTTGCCCACGGTCACACAGTTTGTTTAACTCCAAGTGCTGTGGATTTTCCCCTGTATCACACTGACTCCCCCAGTCCTGTTCCATGATTTTACCAGCTACTGGGAATCCTGAGTCTCTATCCCTCGCGAAAAGCTTCTTACCTGATACAGCAGCTGAGAGAAGAACAAGGTGAGTAAAGATTAAAGTGGGGATGATGTAAGGGGGTAGGGTTACACACCCAGGATAACTGGGTTTCAGGTAAGTCACCTAACCTGACTGGCCTAAGTCCCCCACATGTTAATAAAGGGTGTGAACAATAGAAATTCCGGTGCTGACATTTTCTGATTTGGGTCCAGAGAAGTTAAAACTACGTGAACTTGGTTTTGAAGGAAGATGTGAAGGAATGGTGGGAGGAAAGTTCAGGTTTGAGTTCCAACGAACTGTATTCTGGTGGTCAGTAGCTGACCTCATGAGCTCATTCATAAAGCAAGGGACACAGTGCTTGCGCAGAGAGTGAGAGACACGCTGATGTAGAAAGTATTTGGAGATCCAGGCTTAGCACACTCAGTGCTCTGGATTTCATCTCATCTATTTTTCCTTCAGTTAGAAGCTTCTTCATTATCTAGGCTGAGATGGTGATCTGGAAATTCAGTGATTCTTAAGATACGGTGACATATTTAGAAATACTTGTTAAATGCTTCAGAGAAGACGAGGAAAGAGATCACGTTTGAACGAGGGGTTCGGGGGACACTCCTGCACAGGTGCAGAGTTAGGAGGTTGTCGCCTGCTATTCCTGTTGGGTGTTCAATCTCACTGAAGCAACAAGGATGAAGAGCTGACTATACCCATGATGTTGTGAGTGAAAACAGCCCACAGCCTCGTGAGTCACGGGGTCTAGGGCTATGAAACTCCTGGAGAAGAGCCGGGGGGCTGGAGAAGGCACACTGTAGGAAGAGACGATTGAACTGTACCTTAAAGCAAGGGAAAGAAAAGGGGAAAGCAAACCCGATGAAGGAACAGCACGGGCAGCATGGGGAGAGGCACAGAAGCACGACAAGCACAAGCTGGTCAGGAAATGACAAGACCCACTGGGCCTTCAGGAACCGTCCACGGGAGGGAGAGAAGGACAAACTGCGCGAGGGCTAAGGCCTCATAGGGCTCTGCCTGTCGGAGCAAAGCGTTTCTGAATGTTTAAGACGTGTTAATTCTATACCGTGTCCCACTCTATAGTGTAGTATCCTGGGAGTTTATCGGGGTTTCTTACAGGACAGAACTAATGAAATGACGTGGCTGATTAAAATCAAATGGCAACAGAAGGGTGTGGAACAGAGTAAGGGAAGAGGAGCTGAATGTGGGCTTCATAAAGACTTTGGAACAACAAGTTCAGGTTCAGTCAGGATCGTCCAGAGATTGATTCAGTAGTTCAGGAAATAAAAGCTGATTTTATCTTGTTGTTCTCTGTTGAAACCTTGTTTATTGGATTTTAAATTAAAGCAAATTAAAAGAACATGCCCTATTTAAAGAAAGGCCAGTTAAGTGATGTGTGTTTTGAGAGTGAGGCCAGTGTAGTACTATCATTCTTGGTAGCAGGGTTGAAGGAGTCTCCCTATGAAAATAATTTCAACAAATATTTAAAAGGTAATTCACTGTTAAAGAGTGGACATTTGCACTTTTATGTTTTCCATCTGAGGGCTTCGAGAATTATTTACTAGACTCAGTTTAGTCAATGTCCATTCATTCAAGTGCTTATACTAAGTCTTTAACTGTACTTGGTACTATGTTAGTAGGAGAAAGAGTTTCATAGAACCTCCATAAATAGAATGTCATGGGTTTGCTTAAGAATCTCAGTTAAAAAATTAAGGGGCACTTTTTTTTAAAGATTTTATTTATTTATTTTTAGAGAGGGGAAGGGAGGGAGAAGGAGAGAGAGAGAAACATCAATGTGTGGTTGCCTCTCATGTGGCCCCACTGGGGACTTGGCCTGCAACCCAGGCATGTGCCCTGACTGGGAATCAAACCTGCAATGCTTTGGTTTACAGCCCGCACTCAATCCACTGAGCTACGCCAGCCAGGGCTAAGGGACACTTTTAAAGTATGTGACCTAGTATTACGTGAGTATATTCAAATTCTATTTTACTAATCACTTACATAAGTGTGGGAAGGGTTGGAGGAAAGAATCACCATTTGCCCAGCATTTCAAGATAAAAATATGAGTTATTCTAGCTTTTTTCTCTCTTTCATTTGCTCCTAAACCACCCACTCAGCCCCACCACTAATTCAATGTCACCGAGTCCTACTGAGTCTACCTCGGACGTGTAATCTCTCTGCTCTCGGCCTTGTGCCTGTTCCCTAGATCACTGGTTTTCAAGGGATGTTTTTAAGATCCAGGGATCCTTGAAATCATTTCAGGGGATCTGTGAGATCAACACATTTTATAGTAATAACGAAACATTATTTTCTTCTTTCACTCTCATTCTTTAAAGAGTAGAAAGGGGAGTTTTTCAGAAGCTACAGAAACTATGATGTCACCTTTCTGATGGCTAACAGAATGTGTGCTCATGCATTCTTCTGTTTTAGAACTTTATCCATTTTAATTTATTATACAGTAAATATAGATTAATATACCCCACACAAACAAAAGCTCTTTGGCATCCCCCCAAATTTCTAAGACAGTAACAGCGTCTTGAGACTGAAAGTACGAGAATGGCTGGCCTACGTGAATGTCTTGGCTGACTGGTCTTCCTTGTTCTCCTGCTTCTCCAGTCTCGCCCCTTACCTTGAGCATGCTCTGTTTGTCCTCCGTGCAGCCAGCAGAGTCATCTTTCTAAGTCATGCTTTCTGAAGCATAGGTGTGCTAGTTGCCTTGGGCTTGGAAACTTCCAACATCTTCACATTTTTTAACAGAACGATAGCATTGGCTAGATTGAAAGGTTATCACAGTCCGGCCCAAACCTTCCTTTGCAGTACACCCTAGGCATCCGGAGGTGAAGATGGCTGAAGACAACAATTCAACGCGTATGCTTTCTAAATACCCATCTAGTCAAAGTGGACCACTCCCATGTCCACTGCAGCACGATCCACAGTAGCCAAGATGTGGAAACAGCCTAGATGTTCATTAGAGAGCAGGCTGACAGCTATGTGGGAGTGTGTTGGGGGGCTGGTGGCTGGGGGTGGGTGGAGGGATTGAGAAAAAAGAAAAAAGAGAGAAAACTCACAGACACAGACAACAGTGTGGAGATTGCTGGGGGCGGGGTGTAGGTGGTGGGTATGGAGGAGGGTATGGGGGGATTAATGGTGATGGAAGAAGACTGACTTGGGGGGTGAATACACAATAAGTGTGCAGATGATGCGTTGTGGAATTGTGCACCTGAAACATGTATAACTTTGATAGCCAGTGTCACCCCGATAAATTTAATACAAAGTAAAAAAAAAAGAAAAGAAAATGTGGTATAAATATAATGGAATATTATTCAGCCTTCAAAAAGAGAGAAATTCTGCAGTATAAGACAATGTGAACGGACCTTGAGGACATTGAAATGGGCTAATCACAGAAAGACAAATACTACATGACTCCACTTACACGAGCAATCTGAAATAGTTACATTTATAGACTAAAAGGGGAGAACGGCGTTTGGCAGGGGCTGGTAGGAGAGGAAAATGGGGACTTACTAATTACCAGGCATAAAGGTTCTGTTAAGCAGGATGAACAAATTCTAGAGACCTGCTATATAATGCAGTATAGTCAACAATACTGCATCCTACACTTAAAATTTTGTTACAAGGGCAGATCTCACCTAAAATGTTCTTACCACAAATTAAATCACATTAAATCTTAAATTATCACTAAACAAGAGAAGACCTACTTCAGAATCTGTGTTCCTAAAGTGTAGTGTTCACACCTTTATTTGTCATTTATCACAGTCTGACTTGTGTGATCACCAAGTAGATCTATCTTCACCCCGTTAATATGAGTTTGGTAGGGCTAGAGACCTGCTCTTACTCATTCTTGCAATACCACAGATCTAGACAGTGTCATGCTTACTACATTTTAAAAAAAGTACTTTGTTGAATAAATGAAGGAATAAGTTTTGCAAGAACTAGATTCTATTATCTACCTATGTAAGCATTTTATAGTAGGTACAGACTTAGTTGTAAGATATTAAGACTATTTTTTAACCTATTTATCTTATCAGACATATGAAAACATTAATCTCATTATTTGTAGACATTTCTGGATTGCACAAAATAGCATTGCTCAATAGTTACTACATGGCTTTGATCTTTTCCCAATCATATATTCATCCTCAAAGCATTAAGATTAGCCAGTCGGAGAAAGACAAATACCATATGATTTCACTTATATGTGGAATCTAATGAACAAAAACAAACTGAACTAATGAGCAAAATAGAGACAGATTCAGAGAGCAGGATGATAGCTATTGGGAGGGGTAGGGGGTAGAGGGATTGAGCAAAAAGGATAAAGGACTCTTAGACGTGGACAACAGTGTGGTGATTGCAGGTGGGAGGGGAGTATAAGGGGGAGAAATGGTAATGGAAAAAATACAATAAAAGTTTGCCACCAGTGAAGTTATTAAAAGGAACATGTTGTATGACTCTGGACTTAATTACAGTTCTGTTCCATTCCATTCCACTCACCAGCACCTATTGAATTAGCAGCTCTGTAGGTAGCTGCAGGTATGAAGATGAATGACACATGCCTCCTGCCTTTGAGAAGCTCACAGGTTAGTATGGCAAACAAAGATAAACACACAAACACAGGTCATCATGGTGAGGGTAATGATAGGGGAGAGAGGTGGGACCAGAAAATGATTAATTATCTCTTGGGTTGGTGGTGGTGTGGTGTAAGGAAGAGATTCCCTGAAAACAGAGAATGCATCCCTTATGCTAGGAGTTTAAGGAGGAATTGGAATTTTTTCGGTGGACAGGGCGATGGGAGAAGGTCTCAGGCAGGGGGACGCCTGTCTCATGGGAAGTGGTTTAGAGGAAGTGGCTTGGAGGGGGTTGGATAGCAGTGAGACTCGCAAGCTTGGCAGGGCCTAGACCATGAAGTTCTCATTTTCTGTTTGGGCTTGATCCTGTAAGTGCTGAAGATCTTAAGTGAAGGATTCTGAAATCATTTGGATTAATAACGACAGCATTGAATTTAGCTTGTGCCACCAAGGGCATTACTTTGGAGGGACCACGTTCACTTGAATAATTAAGTTTTGGTATATTTATTTTGAAAAGGCAGCTATGGCATTTTAGATCTTATTTTATGTAAGAGATGTTTTTTAAAAGGGTAATGACTTTCATGTAGGACTTTCCTTTCTTTTACAAATATTCGTTGAGCTTGTTGTGTTTCAGACACTCTTCTGCAAACATCCCCATCCGCAAACAAAACAGAAGGTTCCTGGCTTCATGAATTGTGTATTCTAGTTCTCTTGGTCTATGGTGTCTTTTGGAGGGTTTGTGTGAATGACAACACAAACGTTTGGGTGGGAAGGGGACTCTGATAAAGTTAAAGCACAGTAACTTCTCCTCCCTTTTTCCTTTAAGGAAACTCCTTCCTGAGAGCTGGTTTCTAGATGACAGGTGATGGGCGAAACACACACCAAGTAGCCAGTCAGTAGGTCGATGGGCTGCAACTGAAAACACTTGTTTTTCTTTCCCTGAGCCCTTCATCAATGTTTTTTTAAAAATCATCTTATTTTTTAGAACAGTTTGAGATTTACACAAACATTGAGGAGACAGTATAGAGAGTTCTCATATACTCCTATGAGGGTTTCCCCTATTATGAATGACTTACATTATTAATATAGCACGTTTGTTACAATTAATGAACCAACATCGATACTATTATTACTAACTAAAGTTCTTACTTTCTTCAGAGTGCGTTAATGTTCCCTAATGTCTTTGCTCTGCTCCAGGATTCCACCACATCCCAGTACATTTAGCTGTCAAAGGTCTTAGGCTCCTCTTTGCTCAGACTTTCTCACTTTGGGGAGTTTTAAGGAGTACTAGTAAAGAATTTTGTAGAATGTCCTTCAGTTAGGATTTACTCTATATTTTCTCATGATTATATTGGGGGCATAATACTCGGGAAGAAGACCACAGACAGGAAGTAGTATTCTCGTGACATCTTATTGAGGGTCCATGCTACTGACATGAGTCGTTACTGCTGATGCTGACCTTGATCACCTGGCTGAGGCAGTGGTGGTCAGTTTCTCCACAGTAAAGTTATTCCCCCCTTACCTTTCCCACCTTGTCTTGTTTGGAAGAAAGTCACCACCAGCACCGCCCCCCGCACCACACACACTTAAGGAGTAGGGAGTTCGTCTCCACTTCCTTGAGGGTGGAATTCTTTTGCACAGGAGATTTCTCTCTTCTCCTCCATTTATTTATGATTATCAGAGATGTTAGAATTACTATGAGTCATGTAGTCAGTAAACATATTTATTGAAGGCCTACTGTGTGCAGAGCATTAGTAACACATTTTTACTGAATAATAGTTTGATTTCCTCAGAAACAGCTTGCTGATTCCCTGTCATCTCTGACATTGCTTTGCTACGAGGCACATAATGTCACACAAGCTTCAGGGTTCTCTTTTGGAGAACTACATGGTGGAAGGGGATGAATTCTAACATTTTTTTTCAGATTTAAAATTGTAGGATTATATAATACATTCACAAAAACAGGCTTCATCATCTACAGAAGAGAATTATTGCTGTCTGTATTGGGCTGGCCCCACTCAATGATATCTGTGTCTCTTGCCTGCTATATTATTTTCTTATGACTCAGAGCTAAAATATATACAGCCAATGTAAATATTGAGTGAATGAAGTTAGTAGTTGTTAGTACTACACAATATTTTATGACAAAAAATGCCTGACCATCTGCAAATGACTGATTTATGGACTTAATAGAAACCACCACCTATGAAAACAGTAATATGCAATAAGAACAAAGCAAAAGAATTTGGAATCTATTCTAATACCAGACTGAGGTGGTCCAGTCCAGGGAAGATTCATGTGGATCCTTCCTCACTATTATCTCCGTTGGGAAAAGAAATACATGAAAAAGTAAGAAAAGTGCATAAAACCTGAGAATAGAAAGCATTGTTTAGATTTAAGGAAAAAAAATAAATACTCATTACTTGTTTTCTATAGTGCTCCTCTTCAGCCTACAGAAAGCGGGAGGCCTCTGTGTGGAGGGCCAGCTCATTCTTGGCTTCATTTTGGGGGAAAAAGGCAAAGTAACTTTTTTCTACTCCTGTCCTTTGCAAACTTAATCAGCCTTCTCTGGGCAGCTGGCGTCTCTCTTTTCAGTGATGAATGTCTTTTAATGCATTTTTTTGCAAATGCTATTATGGCTATTCTTTCTCATGTTTTCTGGGGAGATTTATTCCTGCAAACTCACTAGATGTCGAGGCAAATTGTAATGTGATATAATTGGAAGAAGAGAGGGCCCATGCCAGGCCCTGCCCCACGCTCCCTTCCCAGTGCCAGCTGCGCCACCGTGGGCACAGCTGTTACCCTCCCCGGGCTGTAGCTCCTTCTGCTGGAATTCAAGGAACATTGATTTTATCTGCCCATTCCCAAGGGACCCAGATGACCCCTTGAGGCAAATTTTCATAGAAAGGTTAAGACATGCAAAATGTTACACTAAGCATTTGTTGAGAAGATGTAAGCACGAGTTCCCAGGGAAACAATGCATGAAAAACAACCATAATTCAAAGCAGCCCAGATGGGGGCTGCAGGGGAGGACGAACACCGGGGAGCCAGGGCTTGGCCTGCTCCCCAGCGGGCCCAACTCTTCTGCTCTAGCTGGAAGGGGGAAGAGCAGTGTTTTTTCATACATGTACAGAGACCAATTATATCATCTGCCTGTCTGCATGTGAACTCAGTGAACAGTGTACCCAACCAAGTGGTCATTGTCTTCTTGACCCACGACCATGTCAATTCAACAAGAGAAATCAGGTAGCCGGACCAGTGTGTTTGGGTACATTTGGTCTGGTTGCCACCCAGAGGGTGTATCTGGCAGGCTGGCCTGGGGTTGCTGTTGAGAAGAAAGCCGTATCATGCCCAGAAATGGTCAGGGTGGAAGAGTGGATTTTCGAAACCGATACATGAAACCCCTCACTCCTATTCTGATCGTTACCCAGAATGAACCCTTTCTGGGGACAGTTGCATTCAGTGACGAAACTGTCCGACTGCATTGTGTGGACCAGGAGGTGTAAAGGAAATCCGTTCAAGTCAGAATCTTTCAGAAGTGATCTTTGAGGAGGGTAGTCCAGGGTTCAACAATCCCTGATGCCTGTGGATTGCAGCGAACATGGAATAGCCATAAAATATCTTGACTATTGGCTTTTGTTGGACCTTTGCAACCAAAAGTGTACCTTTTTCTGACTGTGATTGATCTAGAAAGCAGAAAACCCCAAACCAATTCAAGAGCCACAAGATACCATCAGAGTTGACTGATTGGACTCGAACAACAACACTGTACCTTGAAAAATTGTCAACAGTATTAAGACACCAACTGTACCCTTGGGAGGAGGTCAAGGTCTGATACAGTCAATTTTCCAGGAGCAGAAGGGATTAACACCAATACCCCATGGCTTCTTTCACCACAAGACAAATGGACCAACTTTTGGCAGGAGTCACAAGTCACGGTGTTAGCTTCTACACCATCATTTTTTATCATGTGCCCAGTTGATGACAGTGGCAACCTGAATGGTGCAGCCTTGCTTAGTTTCATCAGAAAAGGGGCCCTTATCATGGAAATCTACATGAGTGACAACTATGACTCATTTGCACAGTTCAGAGCCCCAAAGAGAAGTGTCTTTACTCTGATAGTCTGTAGTCTTCCAAATGGCAGACTGGGTAGCTAGACCATTGGCAACAGCCATGCATTAATAAAGAATACAGCACATTTCCTTAAGGGGATAGTTCTCCAGGGCTATGAGGACCACTTCGCGTCCTTTCCAATGAGTGGAGTGACCTCATTCTATTTTCAGTTCTGTGTCCCTGGCACTGGGTTTGATGAGTCACAACAGCCCAGCGGACACCGTTGAGTTTCAGTTTAGCCAAACCATCAGCCTAGGTGACTAGGTATTATGGAGAACTTCTATAAATTGAAGGCTCCATTGAGCCAGTAGCTTTACTTCAAGTGGCAGAGTGGGGGATGAAGTTTTCCTCAAAGGGCAGCTGCCCTTTGTCATGTAAACCCAAGATGCCACCGGAGCCGGGGCAGCTGTGCTCTTGGTTATATCATTTCCACTTAATAAGTGAGGCTTGTTGGGCCCTTCCCATCTTGTTAGTTATTTTATTTGAATGACCCAACTCCAAACAGGAATATCACAAGAGCTGCCTTCTTATTTTTAAAGGGGTGTACTAGGTTGCTGCCTCAACCAGATGGGGATGTTGCACTGGGAAATGACATAAGGAAGCAACAATTTCCCTTTCCCTTCTGGATTCTTATGGCGTTTCCACTGAACCACCTGGGAGGGGCAGGGAGGCAGGCTGTGGTGGTGGTGGTGGTGGTGGTGGTAGTGTATGTGTGTGTGTGTGCTGTTCCATTAGCTCCTTTCTAAATGCCACAGACCCCGAATAGGAGAACCCCTCTGCCACGTGGGCGTAGGGACATCCAAGTGAGGCCTACGTCAGCTTCATATCCATTCAGAAGTGGAAGCCGCCACAGCAGCGCATCAGTTGACTGGGTCTGAGCGCTGGTATTCGATGGGTGCCTGGACCTACTGGCCTCGTTTTTTCTGTGTATGTTGCCATCATCCTTCATGCCTCTGGCTACCAAGGAACCCCACCCCCCATCCTTGTTGCTGCCATTTGCCACTGGGGCAGGGGCAGGGCACACAAACCTGGCTAGCTCTTCTCTGTTTGGCCAGGCTGTGCCTCCACTTCTGGTGTTGAACAGCTGCTTGCTTTTGGATCCTAAAAACCATGTCCCAATATTCTTGGTTCACTCAAAGCTCTATCATGAACAGTAAGGTCCTCATTGCTTTTTGTGTTTTTTAAGCACTGGGGACTCCCTGACTTAGCAGCCACAACCACATTGCCTTTCGGCCACAGGCTCACTGTCCCATTGTCATGATAACATCTCTTCCTCTATGTGCCTGGAGGAAAGGGAGTGGATGACCTTCCAGCTGTCTGGGTAGCTGGTTTCAGTCCTGCTTCTCAGCACTCAGCCTCATTAGCATGGAGGATAATGGAACCCCTACTCCCTCACTTTCCTACTGCTTGCACTGGAGCGTTGGCTACCCACCCTGTGGGTCTTCTAATGTCCCAGAATCCAGCCCACAGGGACCTCGTTCTCCTCTTTAGCAAGTCACGCCTGCAGATCGTGTTCTCATCACCGTCTAGCTGTGATTGAGGCAGAGGGTCCATGGAGAGCATTGATGGGGAAAGTAAAGAGAAGAAGGCAGCTCAGGAAGGTCAGGCCCTTTGGAGGTGGTGTAGCTGGCAGCTCGCACTGAGCTGCACAAAGACACCGACGGAAGGGCCAAGAACTGCTGTACTCTGGAGGGAGGTGAGGATGGGGAGGAGTCGTGTACTGCAATTTGGTCCAAGCACAATTCCCTTTCGTCCTTCCTTGATCAAACCTGCCCGTTTCCCTGTAGGAGGCTGTCTGCAATTGAATGCCCTATTGGATTCCTTCAATGCGTTGGTAACAGATAACTTTTGGCAAACATGGCAGATGACTGAAGAGTCATTTGGGGATAATGTATTGAGTCATTAACAACAACAGAAATGGCAGGATCCTAGTCTATACCAGGAACAAGGGCAGATGCTGGGCATACAGCAGTGGAGCCTGCTCCCAGGGGCTGAGAGCCCATGAGAAGAGAGGGCTGAGGAAAGATTCGGGGATGACTTGGCCTGCAGCAGGCTCAACCCACACCCAGTCTGTGCTCCTGGGAACAGCTGGGGACGTTCCAGCCTCTGGGATGGGAACAGGGACGGCATTGACGTGTCAGACAAATAATTGTTCTCTTTGTTACATCTTATTTCACTTGGGATGCATTACACTGTTTACACTGAGCTTAAAATTATAGTTCATTACAATTAAATTTTTAAGAATCATTATTATTTATCTTCTCATTCAGGAAGTCCAGGAAGTCAAAGGAAGTGTTTACTGTTTAACTGGAAAAACAGGGAGATATCTTTGACCTCAGCCAAAATGAAAAGCCATTATAGAAAATCTGGGCTCGTGAAATAAAAACATTCCATGACTATATTTTCTCTCCTCCACATCGAGAAATTAAATTTGAGAACTGACGTAAATATTGGTAATGCTGCTTTGATGAGCCCAAATGCCTCCTAGTGAGGTTAATGAGTTAGAGGCAATGATGAAAAATAAACACATCTTGGGTGACAGCAAAGGGAGTGTGACGGTTCCTTGGGCTGGTGTAGGCACATGTTTGCGAGCTCAGATTGGACATGGAGGAGGAGATGGTATATTTGGTCCAGGATGTTAACCTCAAATATGTGGAATCTAATTAACCAAATGCACTAATAAACAAAATAGAGACAGACTCATAGATAGAGAACAGGCTGACAGCTGTCGGTGGGGGGTGTTGCAGCAGTGGAGGGATTGAGAAAAAGAGAGAAAAGAACCCATGGACACGGACAACAGTGTGGTAATTGCCGAGGGGAGGGAGCAGGCAGAGGTTTAGGGGGGATACATGGCGATCGACGGAGACTTGATGTGGGTGGTGAACAAATAACTTTGTACAGATGATGTGTTGTGCACCTGGATCCTGCATGACTTTGTTAACGAGTGTCAGCCCAATAAAGTCAATAAAAAGGAAAACAGACAGAACAATAACTTCCAAAAGAAATCAAGAAAAGTAGGGAAGTGACCCAGATGAAATGCGGTCTTTTACCTCACTTTGGGGCCAGCAACACTACGGATGGTTCCTTCAATATTCCTCCTCCGAGGAGCCTCGAGTACGCTGCTCCTACTGCACTGGGCGCCCTCTCCCCCAGTCACCAGCTCTGCCTGGTAAACGACTTTTATCTTTTCTTATTTAAAGTCCCCTCTCCTCGGCGAGGCCATGCCCAGTACTCCAGGTAACCGACCTGCAAGTCAATGCAAGTGGATTAAAACCCTGGTTCTGCCACATGCTAGCTGTGTGACTAGGAACAAATACATAAACTCCTCAACTTTCTTTTTTGAGACTTGAAAACAAATACAATCATACCTACTTCATAAGGCTGTTGTAAGAATTAACGAGACAGCCTCTGAAAAGCGCCTTGCACAGAGCAGGCCCCCAGTGAAAGGGTGCTCCTGTCCTCAGTTCGGTCACAGTAGTTTCTCGTCTCCGCTGTCTGGAGATGGTAATTTTTGATCGTCTCTTCCCCCAACTGATTGGAATCTCCTGGAAAATGAGGAATATCTCATTTTCATCTTTGAATCTTCTGCACTAGAAAAATACTTGGCAGGAGCAGGGACTCCATAAATGGTTAATGAATGAAGAAAGAACAAGTGAGTAAATTAATCAATGAATAACTTAAGTGGAATCCCCAAGTTTCGTAGTTTTTAAGCTGTTGCATCAGAGAAGTATTAAACAATTGCCTTCAGAAACCACATTAGGGTGTGTATGTGTGTGAGTGTGCATGCATGCACAAGTATGTATGTGTGTTAAGTGCACACCTATACATACATGTGTGCTGAAGACGGAACCTTCAGAAGATGAGGTGAAGGCTACTGCCTGTGTCACGGTGGAAGCTAGGTGGGCAGTTAGCTTTTGCCGGTGGTACAGATGTATGGAGAGGCACGTGGGTTTTTATGAGTGGGTTGGGGGTGCTTGGGGATGGTGGTTATCAATCCGATTCTTAGGGCACGTGTTTGTCATTGAGAGAGGTGTTTGGTTCTCACAGATATTGGGGGTGGGTTGAGCTATGACAATGAGCCCAGCCTTTCTACGACTAAACTTTGATTGCCCAAGTGTATGAAGTAGGAATGCCTTAGACCGTTCATGTTTGACATGAATAGTCTTTTATGTAAGTGTTTACAGCACTAAATCTTGATAATGTGTGGGTAGTTGGTCTCAGATGACTCAATGGTTATTTCATATTCACCTCTGTTTAGTGACATACCCCATCCCTTCCATATTCACTGCTTGTAGAACTTGACAATGAATAAATATATGACAATATTTCATTTCTTTAACCTACTAGAAGGAACACTCATGCTCACTAACACCCAGAGAGGGTCCGGCACACTGACAAGGATCCATTCACCAATTCATTTATTCGTATTTATTCAGCAAATATCTGTTGAGACTACTATGTATCCAGTGCTGTTTTAGGTACTGAGTGTATAACCGTGAACAAGGCAGCTAAGTTTGGAGTTTAGAGTTAAATATATTATTCCTTAGAACCTGCTAGGTTCTAGGCACTATGCTGTACTCTGGAGATACACCCAGAAAAAATAACAGTGTTCTGGCTGCACAGGGAGCACATGAATGATGGAACGCCAGGTGGAGGGAATGAAGTACCTGCAGAAGGGTGTTTTCTTGAGCATTCACGCCCCTCTATTTGGGTGCCGAGAGATATCAGAGTTCCAAGGATGTCCCCCAGGGTGAGAAAGTGACTTATCCCCAAGTCGTGCCCTAGGCACCACACAAAAGAGTTTCTGCAGAATTTTCTAGCTGTTTGCAACTTTAATTTTGAAACAGTTGCCTTGAACTATTTCACACATTGCATTATTTCTTCCCTTTGGTTTTCCATTTTCTAAATTAACCTTGAACTCGGTGTTCAGACCCTGGGTTCTTCTGGGCCACTGTCAGTTTTTCATTCATCTGCCCTCGTTCAGACTGCTCTGATTTAACTTTTGCCCCAGTTCAGCCAGGCTCAGGATGGGGGATGTCCCGCTGACAGTGATTTTATGGTCACCCCAAATTCAAGAGTAGCTTTTGAACAAACCCAGTGTATTTCAGATTTTGTTTCTCATTTTTTTTCTCTAAGGTATGGATCCATTTAAACCTTATAGATGTGCAATATATTGAACTGAATCTTTCTTTAAACTTAAGGCTCTTGTATTAATTTGCAGTTCATCAGCTTAAACACTTGTCCTGTACATTATAATAAAAGCATACAAGAGGTTTGTGATATTTAGAAACTACCCTACATCTTAGTAAAACACTCATGTCTTAATATTCTAATCCAATCCATCAAAATGAGTCCACTAAGCACTAATTATGTATAGGTCACTGAACTAAGACATTTGGATGCTGAGCAGTATCAGAGTTCCAAGGAGATTCAATAGAGTGAGAAAGTGACTTCACAGGAAATCCACGGCATAACATAATACACAAGAGAAACCCAGTTAGTGACCTGGGCAGTAAGCACCATGAGAATCCAGAGCTGTGAGAAAGATCACTGCCGAATGGGGTGGAATCTGAGCTGGCCTTGAAGAAGAGGTGGGATTTCACTGGGAAGAGAGGAGGGGGAAGGCACAAGGCAGGGCTGACGGTGTGAACGAAGTCCCAGCGTGAAGAGGTACCTGCGTCTGGATAACATCAAAGAGCTTCAGTTTTGTGGATTTGGCAAAGCCTCCGTGGCTCTCAGGGGGTCATTGTGTTACAGTAATCTTTGAGTTCCCAGATAAGAGTGATTGGCAGCATTGTGAAGACCTCAGCTGAAAAGCAGAAAGAAAAAAAATGGTTCTGAGAGACTGCTTCACTGTATAGAGAACTTCAACCACTTTTTATACCGCTAAGGAGAGGTATGGCCTTCATTGGTGGCTGGACTTTTTATGTGCAGCTTCTCCACCAGGAAGAACAATGAAAGGCTTTCCCCGGAGAATTAGTCTTTGTGGACAGTTCCACTCACCGCCCACTCTGGTGAAGACTGACAACTGCAGATAATGACATTTTCCCTGGACTGTTGCTTCTGTGAACTCCGTTGTGACAGCTTATATTTACAAGGCGAATTTGTGCAAACGATGTGTCTGATGGGATTTTAAGTTCGGTGTGAGATGTGTTTGGTGCAGCTGCGACGCACAGGGTTTTGATTCGCTACAGTTTTGCAGGGAGGAACTGACCAGATCGGCTAACCGATTTCCGGTTTCGTGCCCGTGGAACTGGGAAGTCTGGTGGTTGGCACCTACTTGCTGGTCTGGGTCAAACTGCAGGAACACACACTTCCATCGTGGTGAGATCGGGAAGCATCACTACTGAGACGAGGGTCTGCAAAGGGTGTGCAGAGGAGAGTAGCTGCAGTGCGCCCCAATTACAGACATTGAGAAGCCAAGGATGTGTTTAGAAGGACAGTGCTTGTCGGTAAGCCTCGGTGCAGAAATAAGACATCTTTCAGAGGGTTAGGAGTTTGAAGGCTGAGAGCAGGGCAGGGCGTGGTGTGAGCAGTGGGCGCTGCGGGCACTTCCTACATGAGGGGCTGAGGCCTGGTGCCTGGTGTGTGAAGTCACTGGGCCCAAAGGAGCCACCCCGCTGAGACTGGACTCCATACTTTTTCGGGGTGCTCTTGTGTGGGTGAGGGGGAGCTCTGTGTCAGGACCTCAGGGTAGAGGTCAACCCTGCCAGGCAGGTGACTCAGCCCCCTGTGAACGGAGGGCATGGGGCCAGAAGCTTTCCGAGGGACGTGGTTGGTGCACTCCACGTGGTCCTGGAGCCTGAATGACAGACACTGGGCCTGTTGACACGTGTGACTGGAATCTTGAAAAGCAAAATTTTCTGGGTTAAGTTTCTCTTGGCTTCTAGACTGATACACTTAAGAAGGTTCAGTGAAATCAGGTGTTTTTGTTTGTGTTTGTCTGTGTACGATTATGGAAACCATATTGACCCCAAACACAGGAAGTTTCACTGAAACTGCAGTTATTTCAATAAGACTGAAGCCTGGAAAGCCATCTGGAACCTGAAACTGTTCCCTCCGTTTCTCCGGGGAAACGTGCCTGCTGCCTCTGGTTCTGTCTGTGCCTCAGATGCTTTCCTTCCATCAGGGAACTTCCTCTGCTTTTTCATTTGCACAGAGGCCAGCTCGGCTGCCAGCTCCATGGTAAATCAGACCATGGCTGGCTGGGGCTGTCTACTAGCTCTCAGCTTCCGAGGGAGAAGTCGCTTGGGTGCCGTGAGAGACACAGCACTGCCCCCTCGGAGGTTGGAGTACGTGATGAAACTGTGTGTGGCTGGTTCATGTAAGAGCACGGGGGCATTGCTGTGGAATGAGGGAGGGGCCCGTGTGGAAGTCTGAGAATGGAGGGTCCCCGGCAGGAGCAACCCTCACATCATCCCAGCTTGCCTTTCCTCCTGGTCGTGTCCCTCCTGTCTCACTGTTCTTTGAGGGGCACTCCGGTGTTGCAGCCAGTCCCCCGAGCAGTGTGCCCTTGCCTGTCAGGAGATGAGCTGGTCTCACTGCCATTGGAGGCTTGCACCCCACCCCAGTTCGCTGAGGCATGGGGCAGCTCAGTCTCTTCGTGGTTTTTCTGTTCGGAATGGGGCTAACAAATTCCAAGTTCAGTGTACACGAAGCTTTGAGAGGTCACCTGAGGTAGACAATCAGACTTAGGGGGCAGAAAATGGCCTGGAAGTCTTGACATTTGAGTAGGGTTGGAAGATGCAAGGTCTGGACAAGAGCACAGACAGAGGCCCTGGTTCTGTCCTTCACTGTGGGGGCTCCTCACATGAGCACAGACACTCCAGCCCACGTGCCTGTCCTCGACAATAGTCACCAACATCGCGTCGCGTGCTCCTTCAGGAAAAGGCCTGCATCAGCCCTGGGAGTGGGCTCAAATTCATTTGGGCAGGGAATTCTGGGTCCCAGTGCCCCGAGCATAGTCTAGAAAGAGTGAGTGGTGGGCAATCTGAGTGGGGACATCAGGTGAGGCTCAGCATGGGCCCCTGGTTGTCCCTTCTAAACAGGAGAGGTGTGGCCAGAGAAGGCCAGAACAGGACCCTCTAAGTCAGGGGCTCCGGTGCCTGGGTCTGTGGGCAAGTCTGTTTGCGGTATGCAGCACGGAATGACAACCTTCAGAAAATGGGCTCACTGGACCTAGTGTTGCTATTTTGAGTAGCTCCAGAGAGGCAGACAGATCTCGTGATCATGAGGTATCAGGCCCTCTTGAAATCATGCCTCTAAGCCCAAGTAGAGCTCCTTCTGTCATATGCCACGACTGGTGTGGGCAAGGCCCATTGGAATAGATGTATATGTACAGAAGTGGATTTGGGGCAGCTCTCTCCAGTCCCCACCCCTTGCCTGTAACTGTTTGGAGGGAGTGGGATTCCTAAATTTATGGGAACCTACTCCTTATGATATGTAGAAATAAAGGGGGAAAATTGATACTTAATTTCCCAGCCTCCTTTGCAGGTAAGAAATACGGCCTAGACTCAACCAAGTTGACGCAAGCACGTAAGGCAGAGCTTCTCAACCAGTGTGCGGTGGCAAAGTGGTGGCCCCAGACTATGTGACAGGTATGTTGAGATATGAGTGCCATGTTGAGATATGGCACTCTTCAGTGGTAGGGGGCGGGGTGATCTAGGTTCTTGGATATGTCACCTCTGACCGTAAGCATCCTTATTCACCCAACTGTACAATAGAACTGCAATTTCCTACAGTGCTGTGGCATGAAAAAGGCTGGCAAGCACTGAAGTGGGAGCCGGTGGCACAGTTACCGAGCCCTCGGGAGGCTCTCTCTCTGGCATAGCGGTGATGGCCAAATATGTCATGTTGTGGGCTGGGCTACGTGCTTTCCCACAGGGCCACTTCTGTGAGATACATATCTCTATGTGATATACATATATATACATATATATACACACACACATATATAGTTCTCCAACCTTCTGTTAATATTTGTAATTTTTTTTACATTCAGTATTATTGTATATTTGGTGCCAGGTGTACAGACTAGTAGTTAGACAACCATATACTTTACCAAGTGATTCTCCCAATATTTACAGTACCCACCTGGCACCAAACACAGTCATTACAATATTATTGACTATGCTGCACTTTACAGCCCCTGGACTGTTAATATTTTAAACTTTAATGCGTGTATGTTCTGCTTGCGTCAGTCAGGGTCACGTAGTAGCTACAGAGCCATGGGTACAACAGAGAGGCGCTGGGGGAAGTGCGGATATCAGAGCCAACAGCGCTTCTCCTTCCACTCCAGGGTGAATCCGAACCTGCCGAACCTGCCAAGCCCGCTGTTGGCGAAGATATTCCTGAAAAGGTCGCACACTATGCATTTTGGAGCCTGAAGGGACTTTGAAGATTCTTGTAGTTCAGTCCTCTCATTATACTGATAAGAAGCGGAAGTGAGACGACCTGTAGCCTCTCCAGTTAGTTACGGGAGGAATTTCTAGGCGTTCAGGACTGTGCTTTTCCCAGTTTCCCACCATTGAAAGAAAAGGAACTTTTTTTTTTCCATCAAAGGAAGTGCAATCTAAACCAAGAATAAGCATTGAGCATTTTTTTTTCAAAGTTCAAGTTTCCAGTTAGTTTCTTAGATCTAAGTGCCGATGGAGAAGTTGCTCAATAATTAATGCATCCTTGGAAACAGAAGGCATTCCACGCCGGTGAAACGTGGCTTATTTCTGTCACCTGAGTGGGTATTTCCTTTAGCTAATGCCATCTCGCACTTTCGAATAGATGCTTGGACCTTTCAGTGTCTAGCTGTCCCCGGCACTCCCTTTTCCATAGGGAGAGAATGCTTTTAATGCCTTCAAGCAAAAGCAAATACTTACTTCCTTTATACTTGTTAAACAAGCCAACCATGTTCTTTGCTTTCTTGGAATTTTCTGGTATTTTATTTATTTGTTTGTTTGTTTGTTTAAATAGGCAGAGTGTGCCAGACAACTAAGCAGATGGCTGTGTATGTTTCACATGGATTAACAAAAAATTTTAGGGCTTCGGAAGGTTTAAATTAAACCATTAAAGAGGATTTGAAAAGTATCACTTCTTAAACATTTTGTTTTTGTTTGTTTGCTTCTTTCATTTTGTTTTAAGCCAAATGAAAGCTGCCTAGGGGTGGGAGTTGGGGGGCAGGAGGGGCTGAGAGGGGAGTTACGGATGGGCAGGAGGAAACTTTTAGTGATGCACATGTTCGTTAATTTGACCATGGCAAAGGTTTCATAGGAGCAACCGTACCTCGAGACTAATGTAATGGTACACTTAGGTAGGTCCAGTTTGCTTCACGTCAATTACATCTCAAAAAGTTGTTTATATAAAACATGACAAGTGAAACAACAGTCAGACTCTTCTGTGAACCACTCAGCGTCAGGAAAGGGGAGGGAGACCAAGAATCGAAGCGTTACTGGGGAAAAGCTGCCCACGCAGCTGACGGCTGAACGCCAGACTGGAGGACCTACACCAGGACCCGAGGCCTTTCCTGTGGGAGAGGCTCTTCGGATGGCCTCTGCCCCGTTCTGCTTTCCTCACACTCTTTGCCATAGGTTTTCTGAGTGCCTTGTTCATCTTTGCTTGAGGCGGGAGGTGGGTCTTCCTTGTGTTTTTAAAAATTACCTATTTATTTGTCAGCGGAGGACGAGAAGGGCTTGTGTTTTTTGAATGTAATTCTCCACTTTATCTGAACGGCCCTGGAATGTGTAGTTATAGATCAAACCCTTAACCATAATCTCTAAGTCACTGCTCAAACTCTCAGGTTTCACAGGATTTCACTGGAATTCCGTGGTGGCCGCTGCCTTGTGGAATGAATGGGAGAGGGGCGCAGGAGCAGACGTTGAGCTTCTGCTGAAACTGGTTTGAAGTAGGGTGGCCCATGTAGTGTATTATCCCGACACAGACACTTTTGAGAGTGAAAAGGTATTTATGTTGACAGCACAGACATAAACTGGGACCGTGCCTGACAAAACAGGACCTCTGCTCATCCTAGCTGGAAGACTCTGTGGCCTTTGCTTCCCCTGTATGTGTCCTGGGGATCACAAGCAATGTTCTAACTGACGAAGCGGGTCAGATCGGAGTTTGCCTCGAGCACTGCCGCACTTGGAGCTGGAGGGAGAACTGGGGAAGGAGGAAGGTGAGGATGACTCACTCACAAGGACTCTGGGGAAACTGGTAAGATGAGCTCATCGCTCTGCATGAGGCCTTTGGGTGAGCCCAAGCCTTTCTTTAATTTTTTGACCTGAGAAGCTTCTGAGCGATGAATGAGCAAATCACCGCATCCGGGCAATACATTCAGCCTTTCACATCTGAAGAAAACGTGGGTTAGGACAAATAGGACATTTCTTTGATTCAGCTTCCTAAATCTGTTATGAGTTTTGCAGAAAGCCACATTTAAGCAGACTCTCTCGATGATTTGTTTTGCTTCTTAAAAATGACAAATGCTTTTGTAGTTGGCACTTCCTTTATCTGCACCTGTTGAAGAACTGCCATCAGGCCTCAGACGCTAGAATTTGGAAACGAAAGCCTGGACGGCAGAGGCGCAGAGACGGGCGTCAGTGAAAGGGGTCCAGTGTGCAAAGAGCTTCAATATCCTGCCTGAGCTTTACAGTGACAGGGTGTCTCCTGGATAATCTCTCAAGTCGACAATAATTAGTTTTTATTACATCGTAATGAACAGCCTTTCCCAAACACGGTGCTCCACAAGGCTCTATGCGATTTCATTCTGCTTATCACACCAGCCTCCTCTCTCAATCCTTGCTTAACTAACACTTTATGTTCTAACAATATTAAAGTTCTTGTGGTACCCTCAGGGCCCCACACAGAAGACCCTAAAGACTTTATGAAGGGTTCGTTATCTTCAAGGTCTTTTCATGGTATGTTCCCTGCAGAGAATATATTTCCTTCTATGTGACTTGAGCTCTTCTTGAAACACTCAGTGGTCCCTGCTTCCAGGAAGCCCTCCCTAACTCCTTTCCTTATTCCTCCCAGGCTGCATTGGGATTTCTTTTCTTCCCCCCTCTCTATTACTATGTGTCGTATTTTTTTTTATAATTATAAGTTACATATTTGTATCTAACATACATTGAACAAGCATCTAAAAAAACTGAACCTGGTATACAATGTTCTTTCTCTCTCTCTCTCTCATGGCCAGCACAGTTGACACAAAGTAGGTGTTTCCAGGGCCTAATGAAATTGTACGTGAACCTGAGAAAACAACCAGTTGAAACATTTCCAAGAAAGACAGGTGGGCAAATGATTCCTGCTGAGAGTACGCGTGATGCTGTTTACATTAGTGCTCTCGAGCCAGACTTTGCTTTCCCACTTCCTCAGAGCAAATATGTGCCCATATGAGATAGAAGCAGATGCACAGACTTTAAGCACGGGGGTGTTGTCATCAGATCCCAATAACAGAGGCTTTGTTGACCTCCCAGGATTGCATCTATTTTTAGCTTTCAGTTCATTTAGTGTTAGGTTTAGTTTTCTTGGAACTGAGAAATACCACATGTTCAACTGCACGGTTTTAAGGGAAATGATGATAATATAATGAAAAGGAGGTGTTACTTCCAAACTAATATTAATGCACATGCAAGGTCATTTTTTCCAATGTCTTTTTTTTTGCCTGAGCAAGCACCGAACACTGGGGACAGCATCTTTGTTCCTGAAGAGGTGGTACCACCCCATTAATGGGCGTCTGAACAGACTGGGAAGAAAGTAGTCAGAAAAGTTGAGATATATTTTGTTTTCCTTTCTTTTTTTTTTTTTTTTTTTGTATGAGGGGATTAGAAAGAGTGGTGTGGGTCAGCAGACCACCCCTTTAGGGTTTCTTTGATCCAAGGAGGGACTAGAGGGCTGAATTGCTGCTGTAAAACCCAGGTTGCTGGGTTTTCTCTTAAAACTAGCCCCGGCATTCAAAGTCCTATTGTTTTTCAACTTTGTGAATGCTTGGTAATTATTACATGTTCAAATGGTATACTTTTAAATGATTATTACTATTCCAAAGCTGCCAATCAGAACTTAAGTTTTAAATAATCTGTTTGTTCCCCAAATTCATGTCACTAGAAAGTGAGCAAGAAGCAGGGTAATCTACCCTTTCATTTTCTGATATTGGAGACAGCGTCAAGCAGCCCGATGTGTTTATTAAGTGCACGGGGGTATGATTATTTCCAGCGAGACAGCTAACGGAATTTGAGATGGCTAGAATATTCAGACCAAAGTTCCAGATCAGTTTATTCAACTGAACAAAGGATGGCTCTGGATACAGCATCCCAAGAACCTCAGGGCTGAGTTTTGCCAAAGCTCTCCTTCGTAGAATGTTCAAGTTTAGGGGTTACCAGTTCAATGTGCAACAAGGAGGAAGCGTTGGGCTCCTGTGAGATCGTTTCTTAATTCACCAAGGCTGAGGCCCCTGTGTGCCTCCTGTAGGGGCAGGTTAATTACAGGGCCTGCTGCCAGGAGGCGTTTTTGTTCATTGTTATTGTTGTTTCACATGGAAATAGCAACCCCCCTGGCCACAGCCCCCTGCTTAGTGCAGCAGTCTCTAACTCCAGCTGGGCAGGGGATGCCCCTGTTGGGGCCGGTACTGAGCATCCCACCGCCTGAAGGGAAGGGCTTTGCCTCCTACAAGGATAGGAATTAGCTAAGCCAATCAGATTGGTTTTCTCTAAAGCTGTCTCTAGAAAACACGGAGTAGAACGCAGAAAGATGGAGCAGACACGCAGACTGAGGCAGTGTCACGCTGATCGCAAAGGGAGACCGCACGGGCTATGGGAGAGATGGAGAGGAGAGCTCTCTCGAGGCCAACCTTTGTCACACGGCTCAGAAACCGTAGTGTTAGGTGGTTCTTGGCAAGTCGAGCTGAGACAGCTGTGCTTTTGAGCAACACAAACCAAACTGTAATGTTAACTTTTTAAATCATGGGAGCCTCTAATACACAAAATAATTGGCAATTCCTCTGTTCTTACAGGCGTTTAAAAAGAATATACATTTAATGTGTTGCACGGGTTTAGCTTACTCCTTAAACATTTTCCATGGAAAGTAGGTTCCGTGGGAAGAGGATTGCAAATGAGAAAGTCCAATTGTGGTGCCAAGGCTTAAAAAGTTTGGGGGACGCCTTACCTGGTGGCAGACAGGGCTGCGGTCCACCCAGGCAACAAGAGGAGTGCTGGGAATCTACGCAGCATATCAGCTCTTTTCTGGGTTAAGATAAGAGGTCGGGTATGTGGCCCATGTTTCACTGCAAGTCAGTGCTGGGTTTCTGGACCCATCCTTCATACGGTAGAGATTTAGTGGACAAACCCTGAGCAGGTGGGAGAAATTTGCAACGTTTTTGTTTTGAAGGAGTATTTGAAATTCAGTTCATTCGTTTTTTAGGAACTGTAGTGAACATCAAAATTTTAATATTTTTAAATGCCTTGAATGTATTTAAGGCAGTCTAAGTATTTAATAAAGGTCCCATTGTAAAAAAAAAAAAGACCTGCCTAATAATTTCATAGCTTTTAAGCTCTGGCACCCATGTATCTTTATATGTCTCCGTTTTTCTGAAGGTGGCCTGAGCAAATCCCTGTCCCTGATAATCAAGGGTCTGTGACCACACCCCCAGGATAAAATATGGCTGCATAAAACCCTACATCCCGGGAAGATGCATAGAGCAGCTGCTAATGAGAGAGTCTTAACAGACAGAGAAGTGGAGAAAAAAGACACAAGTTGCAAAGTGTCAGTTCCTTAAAAGTTCTAAATGGATGTCTGCGAGACAATACTCTTACTAAGATCAACTCAAATCACTGAAGAGCACATGCCTTAAAGAACTAGACGTTCTAGGAATATTTGACCCTGTTACATAGTTAGGAAGTCAACTTTGGGCCAGAAGATAGAAAATCTTCCCCAGGATCATCAAAAGCTTTTTGATGGAACTGCTATTTAAAATTCCAAGTATCTGGGTAGGAATTAGAGACATTGACAATTTGGCTAATATTGACAAGTTTGGGCAGATGATTAACGTGTATTCCATTTAAGTTATTTTCTGGAGGGCAGTAACTATGCATGGGTGAAGCTTCTCTTTATGAAGCGTGCAAAGAAATATTCCATCAATGCCTTGCATAATGGTGCTGTTGTTGAAGATTACAATGGGAGTGCTGGTAATTATGAAGAAGAATGCAATTTCTCTCTAAGCAAAGGACCAATTTGGCTCTCTTAACTGGAGCTATTGCCTAATCAATCAAGCCAGGAACAAGAATGGCAAGGGGATGGATATTTCATTAGGAGTGTCAGAGATGTGTACTCACCTACAAGTGGCCTTAGTAATAGGCTTTCAGAGTTCATATAACTTAGAGAAGTAAAGCATTGTAAA
>CM052541.1:182726926-182770332 GCA_028533065.1 Trachops cirrhosus | reverse complement strand
GTCCTTGCCTATCCATCCCCCAAACTGACTGACCTGGGCCTGGTCCACGCTGGAGTCTCTAAACTGACCTTACCTTGGAAGTGATGGCCCTGGGGGTGGGGGGTGGAGCCTGTGCCAATTTACATCCAGGTTGGTTTGATGTCTTGATGGGTTCTCTTTGCAGAGAGCCATGAATCTGGTAAATCCAATAGGAAAGGGCAAGGAGTAGTTGCGATATACAATGTTTTGATACATAATTTATATAGCTCAAGGTCCAATTAGGGTATATTTTGATGGATTTAAATACCCAGTTCATTTTTTTTTCATTTAAAAATGTAAATGGAAATGTAAATTGGAAGCATATAACATTCTTATCCTAAAACAATTATTTGAAATTTCTGCTATTTTCATTCTAGTTTCCTTTATTCAACAAATATATGAAATATTGCCATAACAATATTGTGCTTTTAATTTTTTTAATGTCCACTATATTTGGATTAAGTCATTAAGTGAATTAAACTTTTGTACTTGTTTTCTGTATATATGAAAGTAAAATAAAATGTACAAGTATTTTCATGGAGTTATTAATGAAAAGTTAATTTATTTCTTTGTGATAATAATTTTGCAGTTTCTCTTTTCTGTAAATTGCTATAGCTTGTTTTAATGAAACAACTTGTGAAATTTCCTGAAGTACTATTGGTTTTTCTCTTTCATTTTTCTCACATACTTTCAAAGTTAATTTCAAAGCTTGCAATATTTTTATCTTGGTATCTAACTGTTAAGGTTCTGTTCCTTAAAAAAGGTTTCTTACACCGACATGTAAAATCCAGGATAAATTTATGGCTTTAGACTTGTATTTAAGTTAGCAACAAAATCTATTGCTGCTGGATGAGATAAAAATCTTCACCCATATAGCTAGCTCTCTTTGGCCTTTGTTAAAAAGTGACATTTTCCTGTTACATACCCAGTTTGGGGAAAGTCCTAAGAAGAGATGAAGACACTTTATGGGCATGAGTGCCGATATGGGATGTCTCCCTGATTTAAGGTCTAAGAAACCCATCAGTTCTCCATATGTTGATGTCCTAAACAGACTCTCGGCTTGCAAATCTGCCCAGAGGTCAGAGGTCAGTGTGATTGTGGTCCTGGGACCGTGGGGCTCCCTCTCACTGATGCTGTGGCTCTCTTTGGCAGTCCAGGCAGTTTCGATTTCTGGACTGTTCCTCTTCAGTTTCAGTGAAGCTGTAAGCTCTTTTATGTAGATGTATAATGGCACCTATGTACTGAATACCGCCTCTCTAAACATATGATATCACACGAGCAAACTGAAAAGCAGCTGAATTTGCCAATTGCCAATGCTTTAACCCATATTATAACACTATTTACTTTAAGTATTTAATTTTTTTTCTTGCTATTTTTGGACTGTGGTCAAATCCACAGAATAAACTATGTGAGTATTAATTCAGGCTGAACATGTATGCATGTTAAATTTCCATTCTTGGAAAAGAGTAAAATAATCCAGTGTTTTTGATCAATTTTCTACTCTTGATTAGTTTTATGATTCAGTCTTTAAATTCTGCTTTAACAATCACAACTTAAATATAGTTTGATATTTGAACAATGATAGCAATTCGTTATTTTAAAGAACACAGGCTTATGATGGAGGAAAAGTAAACTAAAAGCACTGGGAATTCAGATTTTCTGGTCACCATGGAGTATTTTTTTTTCCATCTGGCACAGTGACAATGGGGAAATTTGTTTAGAAGTCAGGGTCAGAGAATCATGAAATTTCTGACCAGTGGATAATCTTAAATTCCAATGAGATCTAATCAACTCTCTTATTTTTGTAGCGAGGTAAGCAGAAGAGAAAGGACGTGATTTATCTGAGGACATTGAGCTGTACGTGGTAGAGACTGATTGGCTCCAGCTCTGTAGCAGCTTCAGTGCTCTGTCTATTGTAACAAATCATAGAAATGGGGGTAGGGGGAATAAAGGGGTTTGGGCAGAATTTTGAAGACAATGATCTCTTTGTTGAGTCCAGCCTTTTTGGAACCCACAACTCAGTACTATCAAGGGGAAAAGAAGTTGAAATTTGCCTGGATGTATTTCACACCCTTGAAGCCTGCAAGAGATTTGGAATCGAATCCTAATTTTGACATTAATGATTCAGTTAAATGTGTTGGCCTAAACCTGTGGTTCTCAGACTTTACCAAGCGTCAGAATGCCTTGGAGGGCTTGTAAAAAGCTAATTGTCTGAGCTCAAACCCCATGTTTCTTGTTGAATAGGTCCAGGTGGGGCCTGAAATTTTCATTTCTAGTAAGTCTGCAGGTGGTGTGAGGACCACATTTGGGAAACTAGAGACCACCGAAGGTCTTTTTCTGCACGACGAAAAATACTGGACCTTCTTCCTTGCGAGTGAAAGTTAATCCTTTCTACTCTCCTAACACTGGGAAGAGGTGTGGCCAAGAGGGATTGTATTAATGGAACCAGTTTTGTGAGATCTTCAGGGAAGGACAGAAGTTATTTTAGTACGGTATTAATATAGCATTATGTTGAAAGTCACAGATGCTGTTGGAAAAGGAATGCGAAATATTTTACATATCTGGCAAAAAGAGAATGTGGAGGAGCTTCACTATACTGAGTGCATTGTAGTTTCTCAGGAGCGCCTTCCCATGGAAGCCTCTCAAAACAAACCTTGTTTATTTAAATTGGAGTCAGTTGGGAGTTCCCAATGAGGAAAAAAATAGTTGTGAGATCAAAGTACTGAGTGAAAAATCACACACGCACAAAATATATATAATCACTATGTTGAAAGAATTCTTCAGGTAAGAATTTTTCAGTTACATTTTATTCTTTCATAGTTAAAATGGTATGAAGGCGTGGTTTTAATCCCACTTTACTCTTCCTTAAGCTTTAATACAATGTGCTTGGTGTCCTATTGGGCTAAAGGGAGTTCTTGAATCGTAACAAGGAAAAATGGGGAAGTTCCAGTGTCTGGCCGGTTTCTGTTTCTATTACAGACCCTCGGCTCTGCCTGTTGCCGTTTTTCCGTGGGCATCTGTACTGGCTGGAGCTGCTCTGCTGGGTTCTAGAGATTACAGTGATAATTTGCACGGCGTGCGGTCTGATTGCTGAATGGATACGCCCCTTCTTGTCACGCATTGTTTATTTGTTTTAGGCCAGGTTTTAAAATAAATAATCCCCAAAGTTGGAACTTGTCCTTTAAAAAGTAAAAATTGCATTTAAGATGTAAAATACGCTCCCAGTGTAAAATATTATTGTATATGCCTTTAGTTTAAAAATGACCCCAAATCTTACTTAAGCCACTTAAAAAGAGGTGACCTTCTTTTTCTGGTAAAGATCTAATGCACTGGTTTTTACTTTTGTATTAATGATATATGACTACTTTTAAAAATTTAATCTTTATTGTATTTTTTCCATCACCATTTAGTCCCCTTAGACCCTCCTCCCCCCAGCAATCACCACACTGTTGTCCATGTCCACGAGTCCTTTTTCCTTTCTGCTCAATCCCTCCAACCCCTAACCTCCCCCCAAATATGACTCTTATAAAATGTAAATTTATAGAAAAGAACAAAAAACAAACCCATACCTCTCCGTTGGCCTTCTGCTGAGTGTGTATCAGAGTTAGTGTTTTTCCTGGTCCTGGATTTGCACAGACGCAGCAGGGAGGAGGATGTCTGAGGGAGCGTCTTGCAGTGAAAAGTAAGCTGATTGATCATTTCGGGACCATCTGGAAACTTGCCTCAAAGGAGCTGGTGGGTGTCCAGGACGCTGAGTGCCTGGGCCACCGCTTTCCCCACGGAAACGCTGAGGCCAGTTCTGCTGTGGGGGTTGAGCTTAATTAGGATTCCATATTTGGGACTTGCCCCCCTTAGTTTGGTTGATTTTTGACATATGGTGGTTGTGTTTTAGAAGTAAGAATATCAGAAATTAAAAATGAGGCCATAATGATTTTAAAAAGTCAGGTAATAACAAATGTTGGCAAGGATGTAGAGGAATTGGAACCCATGTATTTTACTAATGGATTGCAAAACGGTGCAGCTGCTTTGGAAAACAGTTGTTACGTCCTTAACTGGTTAAACCTGGAGTTACCATGGAATCGGGCAATGCCACTCCTCTTTCTCTCCCTCCCTCTCTTCCTCCCAGCTCCCCCATATACCTCCAGATGCTCCACACTAGAGTGTGAGCTCCAGGATGTCCAGGCCTGGGCTGTTGCGTCTCTGCTCTACCTCCAACATCTGGAATGGAGTTTGGCACACAGCAGGCCCTCGGTGTATTTTTCAGTTGAACAAACGAGTGAGACAGGTGTGTGGAGAAGTCATTAAGAGCACAGGCTCTGGAGTTACGCTGCTGTGGTGTGAATTTTGGCCCAACTCTTGCTCTGGAAACTTGCATTATTTAGCCTCTTTGAGCCTTGGTTTCCTCATCTGTGAAATGGGACAGTAATAGCACATAAGATTTTTGAGTGACAAGTATTAAAAAAACTTAGAAAATTTATAACAATGTTATTAAGAATTGACTATATAACACTTTGTACCAAGTAATAACGGCATCATCTCTATAGATGATTAAGATGTGGTCCCTGGCCTTAAAATCCTAAGGAACTTCCCCCTGGTAGGGACAGGATCTGGAAAAGCCAAGGAAGAGGCCTAGGTGTGGGAGGAATTCATACACCAGAGTGAACTTATCACGTCAGCCAAACACATTGGGAATCACAAATCAGCCTAAATTTGCTGCCAGTTTTTAGCAATAAGAAGACAATAATTTTGAAATGAATTTCTCTAAAACACTGTGTCCTGTGTCAAAATATTCATGTGTTTAAGTGGAGAAATCTGAATCGCCATGAGAAAAATTTATTTCATGCCTAACCAGTGTGCTTTATTTGAAAACAATGGAAATTAGTACATTGAACATAGGATATATTAAACAAATACTTTATTTTTGTCTTCTACTCCTCTTTAAAAATGTATTAGTGGGAGTATTTTTCCCATTCCTGGACCATTCCTCAGGCAGGCCCCAAGCTTACGGGGCTGGCTCTTGGATTATTGTAGTTCTGTAAGGTTGTGATCACAGTAGCAGGCTGTGCCTCTCTTGAATTAAAATCCTTCCTAGACCCGAGCTGTAGAAAATACGATGCCTGTGTGTGTGTGTGTGTGTGTGTGTGTGTGTGTGTGGACTTTTTATAGTCCTAATATGTATATAGTCCTAATATTGGGCAAAGGTGCCAAGTGTCAGCAATCTGCTTTCAGCTTAAATAGTAAAAGCATTTCCACCACTGCTCTGTTAGAATAGGAAATTTAGTGCCAGCCTTCTCTATAGGAGTGGCCCAGAAGTGGCTTGTCTGTATAAAGCAGAGAAAAATTCAATTAAGAGATTGAAATATGGTATTTGTCTTTCACTGCCTGGCTTATTTCGCTTAGCATAATGCTTTCCAACTCCATATGATCTCACCTTTAACAGGAACCTAAACAACAAAAGAAAGAAACAAGTAAAATATAACAAAGACACTGAAATAGAGGACAGGTAGTCAGTGACCAGAGGGGAGAGGGGAGGGAATTTCAGGGGAGAAGGGAATGGTTTACAGGAACAAATATAGAGGACACATGGACAAAACTAGGGGTGTTGGAAAGGGGAGGGAGGAGGGGAGGAATGGGTGGGTGGGCTGGAATGGGAATAAAGGATAGAAACTGTACTGAATAAACTAAAAGAAAAAAAAGAAAAAAAGAGAGATTGAAATATATTTAGCCTTTACAAAGTCCCTTATGCATATTTTACATTTAACAAAAGCATGCACTAAATAAAACTGTTTGGGGTGGTGTCTTACACATGTTAAACTAATAATAATGACTGACGAACTCTGCCTTGTTAGACACTATAGCTGGAAGCTTGCTTTCTCTACTCCTTCCGTAAGATCTTAAATACATTCACTTCACCTTACAACAAAAGAGCTTCTCCCTCTCTGGTCCTCTGTCCACATTTTCATGCCTCCTCATAACAGCTCTACCACCCAGAGCTGTTAGTGTGGGGCACTTAGGTTCCAGCACGATCCCAGGAGGATCAGACCTGAATGCTTGTGATGGAAAAAGTCCTGAGAAACCTTTACTTAAGCTATTCGATATAGTTGAATGTTTCTCTCAGTTCCCCAGACTCCTGCCCTCACTGCGTGCAGGACACAGGAGGTGTCCTCTTAGCCCTGCCAGGGATAATAACATCTTGCCACCTGCTGGGATCTCTCGGATTCTGGGTATCAGCCCTGCTTCCCCGTATGGCGTTCACAATCTGTACACAGCTTAACCCCCAAATCCTCAGCTTCTGCTTTACCTCCTTTTTTTCTAGACCTAACTCACAGATTTGCTTTTTAAAGTATTTTCAAAAGCCTGTTTTATAATGCATGTGCATTGCACCAGTTTTTGCTGTCATCTAGTGACATCCAATATTATATGATATTCAACGTTATATGAAATCTAATGTCATATAAATGGCATAAGAGAAAAAATTAGTCCTGGGAAAAAATGCATTATCTAAAAACTAAAATCAAATGAACAAATTGACGTAAACAACACCACAGATTCCCATTCACTGATTAGCTTCTTAATATAGGATTCACTGCTTAAGCTTGTCGCAAAGTATTGCTAAATCTGTCCAGCAGACTTTGATTAGATTTTGTAGTAGAAGCATTTTTGCCCTCCTCTTCTTTTTGTAAACCTAAAATCTTAACAAAAGTATAAAATTTTGCTCTACAATTTTCTGGTGCATGGTTAAGTATTCAAAACTCTGACAGCTCCTCATACCATAAATACAGGACCCACGGCCCCCTGACCCTTGCACTGTGTCGTAATGCCTTTGAAATCACAGCTGGATTTTATTTATTTTCGTATTTCCCCCTGGCTCTTAACTTTCCACATAAATTAATAGAGGAAAAATATTTCTTATCACCCCTCTTTTTTCCCTGTAAAATGATTTACAAAAAATTAAGTCATTGTCTCCATCTACCTTCCAAAAAGAAATAAAGTTTAATTTATGGCAATGCTGTTTATTTCACTAGCATAAAAGACTGAGAAAAAATAGATACAACCTCAGGACAGTCTAGAATCCTTTATAGATAAAAATCACACAAGGACCTTTTACTAGGGTGTTTTAGTTTGCCACTGCCATTAAGTAACTCTTAAATCACTACTCCAGGTGTAGTTACTGTGGGCAAGTATTCAAGACTCGCCAGCCTTTGCTCTTCTTCACGGAGAAGTGGGTCATTAAAAGGCAGGGATGGAAGACACAGAGGAGGAACACGCATACTCACACCCACACATGCCCACACGTGCACACCAAGCAAGCACCCATACACGTTGATAAGAGGCTGCCCCTGGGACTGCCCTGCAGGCTCAGCTGGTGTTTTGCAGCCTTTCTTGGTCTTGCTCAGGGCAGGGACACGATGACCAGGCTGCACAGCAACGTGTGAGCACCCAGCTGGCGCTGTCATTGTCAAGAACAACACAGGTGAGCTCACACAGACCTGGTAATAAACATAATCACAGAGACGCGTGGCAATTAAGCACAAATGCTTAGCATTTTACATAAATTGCTATAATTATTATGACATTAAAAAAACACAG
The DNA here is from genome assembly GCA_028533065.1 of Trachops cirrhosus. Taxonomy (NCBI): domain Eukaryota; kingdom Metazoa; phylum Chordata; class Mammalia; order Chiroptera; family Phyllostomidae; genus Trachops; species Trachops cirrhosus. The sequence goes on along the minus strand of CM052541.1, from coordinate 182,762,724 downwards.
CTTCTTCATTTCTTGCTTTGGTTTATTTGTAATCAGTCCAGAATGTTCCCCCAACACATACCATTCCTTTCTGACATCATCATCACCAAATCTAAGTTCATTAACTATGAGCACTGGGATTCTTTGCCTTCTATGGCATTCCTCCTATATCTCCGAACCAAAGTCCTCCCTACGTCCTTGGGACCACACCCAGTCTCCCCCATCGTCCCACACGGTGCTCCCAGGCCCCAGGGCGGAGGGAGTAAGAGGAAGCGGGAGTGCTGTGGGTCCCAACAGTGCACGGGCAGGAAGATAACAGTGTGAAGGGAAGAGAGGCCAAAGCTCAGGGCCAATCACACAGTAATAAAAGCATCCATTGAGATTAAGGGCTGGCTCCGCTGAAGCCGTGAGTATTGAGCAGGTGCACTAAAGGAGGGCAGTTAAGAAGAGAGCTGACATCCCAGGCACCATATGAATCATTGGCCCAGCATTTGCATTCAGCCACAGACTTCTACCTTGGCGCCCCTTCAGGACACACAGGGTTTCAGGGGCCCCTCTGGCACCCCCACCTAGTGCGGGGTATGCCTAGCGTGAGCATTCTACTTTAATGTAGGGGTTAATAACAATAACATGCCAATTTTGTTTGGAGGTAAAGTGTTCTCATTGAACCCCAACAACCCAGTGTGGTAGGCATGATTAGCATATCCATTTAAAAATAATCTTAAAAAATTTCAGCTTTACTGAGGTGTAATTGACATATAAAGTTGTCATATATTTAAAGTATACTTTGTGGTGACTTGATATATGATACACCGTGAAAGAATTCCCCTCCCCCCATTTAGTTAATTACCCCCTCACGTCTTTGTCCTTTTTCCTCACGGGGAGAACACTTAAGCTATACCACCTTAGCAAATTTCAGTTATACCCCTTTTTGAAACAAGTAAATGGAAGCTCAGAGAGGAGATGTCCCACAGCTGGCTGGCGGCCAAGCCAGAACCTTGGCTGGGGTCAAGAAGGCAGAGAACACTGGAAGGTACTGCAGCGAACTCGGGTAGAAACGGGAGGGGGATGGGAGCCGTTGCTGTGAAGGGGGAGGACAGGGAGCCCTGGAAGCCACACTCACCCCCCCACCCCGCTGTGCTGCGTTGGACTGGGTCTCCCTGCATCTCTGAGCCCTCAGCTGGGAGCTGTGCACCAGGGTGAATCCGGCCCTTCCAGGGCCTGCTGCTTCACCTCAGCGAGGCTTCTTAGCTGCAATTTTGAAAACCCGAAAAAAAAAATCTATCCTATTTTTGGAAATCCCAACAGATTTCATTGTAGGCATATTATCTGATTCCATCTCTAATGAATTTGAAGGGACTGTAAAAATCCTTCAGCTGTGTTGACACCTGGCGTCAAATGTGGCTTCTCTGAGAAAATTTAGGAAGCTTTCTTTCTCTCGGAATGGCTGGGTTCTGCTGTTTTATCTTAATATCACCTGTAGAATATTCTCCCAGAGACTATTAACTATCAAACTGCTTCTGCTCTTTTCTAATTTTAAAACAAGAAAAAAGGTTCATTTTGCTCTTAAATAGGATTTTAAAATTCTGTTATTTTTAGAGGATAAAATATTCTTGGCCCACTCTCAGTAGGTAGAGATCAGTTGTTCTCACGAATTTTTCTTGCTTCTTGCTTCTCGCTCTCGCCTTGTGACCTTCCACATTCAGATCGTTTTTCTGCAACAGAAACCAGGTCTATGTTTTTATAATGCAATAGCTCACCTCTAAGTGACCAAATCAGTGCTTCTCAAACTGTTTAGTCTTAGGATCTCCTTACACTCTTAAAAATTATTGAGAACCCCAGACGGTACTCTTACGGGTGTATGTGAGGTATATCTACCAACATTTACCCATAAGAGACATTAAAGCTAGAAAATTGTGAAATCTTTCTTTATAGTTTCTTTAAAAGGCGATAATAGTGTTCATTGAAATAACATATTTTTTAAATAAAAAATAACTACGCCACACAAAAAGAATTTACAAGAACGGCATTGGTTTACATTTTTGCAGATGTCTTTAATGTCTGGTGCAATGGGAGATGGTTGGATTCCCTGTCTGTGTCTGCATCCAAGGTGCTGCTGTATCAGACATCAAGTAGCCTCTGGAAAACTCCACTGAGAAAAGACAAACAGCATCTTCCGTTTGTTATGAAAATAATTTTGATATTGTGAAACATCTGAGAGGCTGTTAGGGACCATGATGGGTTCCCAAACCACATTTTGGTAATCACTACACTAGATCATTGTGAAAAGGCTTAAAAGAGCCTAAGAGGTCATTGCTAATAGTCACGGTCACATTTAAACCACCCCCAAATGTTGGTTACCTACAGGTATCCTTACAGATTGTCCTTTTGTGACTATGCTACTGGGCAATTATGTGTGACCTTCCTTCCTTCCTCCCTTTCTTCCTTCCTCCCTCCCTCCTCCCTCCCTCCTTTGTTCCCTCCCTCCCTCCCTCCCTCCTTCCCTCCCCCTCCTTACTTTCTTCCTTCCTCCCTCCCTCTCCCCTTCCTCCTTCGTTCCCTCCCTCCCTCCCTCTTTCCTTCCCTCCCTCCCCCTCCTTCCTTCCTTCTTGTAAATTTCATCTTCTACATGCCATTAGAAGAGCTTAACACTTGGAAATAAACAATATACTGTAGTGGTTAAGAAAAACATACAGTTTACGAGGTGCAGAATACTGTGTGCTACCATGTGCACTGAAAAATAAAGAACAAGAGTTGTTTTATAGACTTTCCAGAAGAATATATGAAAAACTGGTGATAGTGGTGTTTGCGGGTGAGGACAGGGGAACAGAATATCTGGAATAGGAAAAAATGGCTGTTACCCACTCATAGTTCATGATTTGTTTTTTAATCAGGTATACACATTAGTTTCTCAATTAAAATATGTAGCTGGTAACAAAAGGAAAACCAAACAACTCCTTTAGAATCAGAAAGATTAGAACCGTAGTCAGCCGCTTATCGCCTACATAACCTTGGCCCAATTACTTGATCTGTTTCATATTCATTTTTAACCTATAAATTGAAGTTATTGACAGTACCTACCTTATAAAATTAGTGGGATTATTAAATGAAAAAAATAAAATAGTATATTGATCTTGGCCCATAGGAGTGTATGTTTTACTTATTTTTATTTTGTATCATAATTATCATCCCTTTATAAATCGAAGGCTTATTTTGAAAGCCAATAATTATTCTTTAATTTCTCTTTTCTTGGATGATTCTAAAGTTTCATTAGCTGAATATCGTAATGCAATTAAAGTTCACAATCTGCTCATTGAGGGGCCATTTCAAAGTCTAGATATCTGGGCAGTTTTTGCTGCATCTTCTTATCTTTCTGCCTAATGTCATTGGAGTTCTAACCCCCGGTACCTCAGAATGTAGCCTGATTAGGAGATTGGGTCTTTGCAAAAATAATCCAGTTTAAATGGTGTCATTAGGGTACTTTCTAGGGTACTAGACTTCCAGAAATGCACTTCCGTGCTCACAGCTGTCTTCCTACTCACAGCGGTCCTCCGTCAGCTGAACTGTGCCTGGTCACAGGTCCATTTTTCCTTGAGCCTGAGGCAGAATCCCTAGCCCTAGGCCAGACAGTCTGAATCCGCCCTTTGCTCTTTCTGTGCTTGAATGTGCTTCATGGGTCCCTGCCATCCCCCCATTGTATTTGGAATCACCTATTTTTAGTAAACTTCTTGATTATTCTGCTCAGCTGGGATAAATTTTTAAGTTCCGACTCCTCTGGTTTTGATTCTGTGTATGTTCCGGCACTGAATGCCCGACTCACTTGCTACTTACTATATGTGTGATTATTTACTGGTTGCTTTCTATTCATCATTTGGGTTTGAGCCTTGCTGGCCCCTTCACAAATGTCTGTCTCAGCTTCAGCTGCTACTTCCTGGCGCCTAAGATATCTGAAGATTCCCACCTCAATAATGTAGAGGTTTATAGGAGAAGTGTATTACTTGGCTTGATGAACAACGGACAACATAGAAATATCATTCTCTGACATAGGTGAAGCACACAGTATATTTCAGCAGAGATGGGTCTGGCTGAGACAGCTTTCTTACAGGGTGGCTGCATTCTACTTGGGTCTCTTCACATCATCCCCCCTCTGCCTGTGTCTGCCTCTGTGTCCAAATTTCCCCTTGTTATAAGGACACTACTCATACTGGAGAAAGTACCCTAATGACATCATTTAAACTGGATTATTTTTGCAAAGACCCAATCTCCTAATCAGGCTACTTTCTGAGGTACCGGGGGTTAGAACTCCAACATCGTTTAAGCTGGGGAACACAATTCAACCCTGTCCAGGCAGGACTTCTGGGACTCCAGCTACCTAGAGTATGGTATGAAAGGGGTGGCCTGGGATCCACGGGGACATGTCCTCCTAGCTCCATACATGCCTTGCCCTGGCAGGGAGGGCCAGACCCAGAGGTGGGCCACAGGGGCCTCGTCGGCAGTGTGCCTGGTAGTGCTGCGCTCTACAGCGCAGCACAGATCATTATAAACTGTAGCAAACCCGCCCCTCCCCGTCCCCCAGCCTTTAGCGTTTCAGAGCACACTGAGCCGATGACACACGGCCAGCATCTACGTCTATTTGCCTGAAGGCTTTCTGTGGCCCAAGGAGCCTGCTTGGTGCCAGGGAATTGACACACCCCTGGAAGCAGTTCTCCACCCATGACTGGGGACCATGTGGACCTAAATGCCTCAGCTCCCTCTGTCCTTGTGGGAAATAGTTCTGAGGAGAGGGTAAGTATGTGAGTCAACACCAAAGACTTCCGCCCCTCATTTAAAAATGTCATTTAAAGATATCTGTTTAATGAGAAAAAATTGACATTGAATTATCATGTATATATTTTTCCATTATGTCTTTTATGTATGGTCCTCCACATCAAAAAGCAAGCTCCAACAGAACTAACAAGCAAAACAGAGACAGACTCATAGATGGAGAACAGATGACAGCTAGTGGGAGGGGAGAGGTTAGGGGGTGGAGGGATGGAGCAAAAATGAAAAAGGACTCATGGACATGGACAACAGGGTGGTGATTGCTGGGGGAGGCGGGTATAAGGGGACTGAGTGGTAATGAAGAAAAAATGTAATCAAGATTATATGAAGAATAAAAAAATATCTCCAATAAATAAATGGTAGATAGATAGATAGATAGATAGATAGATAGATAGATGGATGATAGATAACAAGCTCTAAGCCCTGGCTGGGTGGCTTAATTGGTTGGAGCATCATCCCGTACACCAAAAGGTTGCAGGTTCCATCCCTGATCAGGGCACGTACCTAGGTTGTGGGTTCTATCCCCGGTCAGGGCGTGTTCAGGAGGCAACCAATCCATGTTTTTCTCTCACATCAACACTTCTCTCTCTCTCTCTCATTGTCTCTCTCTCTCCCTCCCTCTCTCTTTAAAATCAGTAAAAACATATCCTTGGGTGAGGATTCAAAAAAAAAAAAAAAAGCAAGCTCCAGGAAGACAGGGATTTGGGTCTGTTCGGCTGGCTGCTGCAGCCGGAGCCGACATGGGCCCTGCCGTGTGCAGTGAGCAGGGCTGTGGGGTGCGGGGTGTAGAGAGCAGACTGGCAGTACTTGTTATTATGATTATTACCCTACATTTGCAGTATTGTTGTTACCACTTTACATTCGTACTAGTAGGCAAAGTTCTGATTACCTATGCTCATGCATTTCAGGATCTTATTTTGTTTTACTGTGATCTTCCTTCCCCCCAGTACTACGGTTATTTGAGAACTTTTGCACCTGGCTCACGGTGTTTGTTGTTGTTTAAATTTCCAAACGGACTGACCAAGGGAGACATGTGGCTGTTGCCAGATTGGCCCATCATGGTCACCGCCTGGCCACACACACCCTCTAACCTCCCGCTGAGGTCTCCTCTTCCAAATGTAAGATCATCCAGCAATTCTAATTCTCTCCCCAAGGACCCATAATGCATAAAGAATCGATCATTCTTTTTCTTTTTTATTAATTAATTTTTTTATTTTAGATTATTTAGTACAGTTTCTATCCTTTATTCCCATTCCAGCCCACCCACCAATCCCTCCCATTTCCAACCCCCCTAGTTTTGTCCATGTGTCCTCCATATTTGTTCCTGCAAACCCCTCCTTCTCCCCTGAAATTCCCTCCCCTCCCCCTCTGGGCCCTGACAAACCGTCCTCCATTTCAGTGTCTCCTGTCATACCCTACCCGTTTCTTTGTTTTGTTGTTTAGGTTCCTGTTAAAGGTGAGATCATATGGTATTTGTCTTTCACCGCCTGGCTTATTTCACTCAGCATAATGCTTTCCAGCTCCATCCATGCTGTTGCAAAGGGTATGAGCTCCTTCTTTCTTTCAGCTGCGTTGTATTCCATTGTGTAAATGTACCATAGTTTTTTGATCCATTCATTTACTGATGGGCATCTAAGTTGCTTCCAGCACTTGGCTATTGTAAATTGTGCTGCTGTGAACATTGGGGTGCAAAGGTTCTTTTGGATTGGTGTTTCAGGGTTCTTAGGATATAGTCCCAGCAGATCATTATTTTCTATGAAAGGTGGTGTCCCATTGTTCAGTCTTTTTAAAAATGTAACTGCTTACTTGTCTGCTATCATTTTTCCCAGTTCATTCCCTTTTTCTCTCTTTATTTTCCAGGATTACTTTCTTCAAGACATGTAAGCCAATCTGCTTTTCACCCAGACAAACAACACAAGACCTGGCATTAACCTTTTCTCCTTTTGAGGTGTTTATCTCCTTCAGATTTCCCTGACTTTCCATAGTTTCGGACACAATTCAGCCAGAGAGCTGAATTAATGTACAATTCCCCCAACCTCCTATCATAACACCAGTGTGATGCTCATGTCTGCCACCGTAACATTTTTGTGGGGTGGATTATATTTTCTTTTAGAAAATATTACTTAATTTTTAAAATATTATTTCATTGACCTCACCTAAAACAATAGGAGCTTGTGGTAGACTCTCGACTCCTTGTCGAATTGATAATCACAGCCTGCGTAAAGCTGTCTTGGACCTGAATGGACCTGAATGGCAAAACGCAGCCTAGTCATTTACCAAGCTCTCCTTTAATGCCCAGTGAGTTCAAAGAAAGTAAAAAGACACAATGACTGCCTGGAAGAACACAGAGGCATCGTACCACTTGAACAAAGAGTCAATTTAGTGGAGAAGGATTTAGTTGGACATGGGCGGGAAATAATTAGATTGATGATATGGATCTGGAGATGCAAATAAGAGGCTGCCGGAACAGAGGAAGCCAGCTGAGCGGCCTGCCGGCTCTGCAGCACACCCAGGCAGCCCGGCTTCGCCGCGTTGGGAGTGAACGCGGGACCGTTCATTGTGGCTTTCAGGAGACTTACCACGTTGGACTCATATCACAGCCTCTCAGCATTTTCCAGTTATCAGCAGAGTTCACCACATGCTTGTGAGAACTTTTAGTCCATTCTCCCACACCAGATTCTGGTGGTGTATGTGTGTGTGTGTGTTAGGTTATTATTTTGATTTTTGTTTAATTTTCCATAGAGCTCTCTCTTCTACTTGTTAGTTAGTTAATACGATGTGGACATCAGATGACAGAATTTTATCTCCATTTGAGTCTTTTCCTTTTGTCAACAAATAGATTTCACAGATACTGTACTATATAATAAAATTATCTTAACATTACTATAAATATTATTAACATTAACTGCTTTGATGAAGTATATTTAGTTTACTACTGATGAAACGATAGTTGAAAAAGTTTTTACCCTCCACTCTTTATGTGACAGAGATTATGACAAATTCATCAAATGATTGTACATTCAAGAAATGTTTATTGAGCACCTACTCTGTGACCTGCATCATTTTTCACTGTAAGTGAAAAACACTAAACAAAATACAGACATTTTTTTTTCCTTGCTGTTCCCACCTTCTAATGGGATGAGCTTGACAATGGAAAAATTAATAACATTTGAGATAGTGACATATTACATACTTATGTGATAGAGATCTTAATGTATACAGAAACGGTTAAAAAATTCTATATTAGTTATCTATTGCTGCAGAACTTACCTCCCAAATTTAGTAGCTAAAAACAAAACATTTGTATTATCTCACCCAGTTTCCACAAGCCAGGGGTCCAGGATCAGCTTAGCTAATGGTTCGGCTCAGGATCTCCCATGAGGTTGTACTCAAGATGCTGCCCAAAGCCCGCCTGGGACCGAAGCACTGCTTCCCAGGTGGCTGAAGCCCACAGCTGGCACGTTCGTGCTGGTCTTCGGCAGGGGCCTCAGTGCCTCAGCCTGTGCGTGACTCTGCAGGGCTGCTTGGGCGTTCTCACAACGTGGAGGCTGGTTTCCTCCACAAGGAGTGATCCAGGAGGAAGAGGCAGAGGCCACACCTTCTGTAAGACATCGTCCCAAGGTCATGTATCCCCATTTCTGCCATGCTGTGTTAGGAGCAGCGCACTCACTCAAGGGGAGGGGGGCATGCTCTACCTCTTGAAGGGGAGATATCAGAGTTTGCAGATACTTTTATAAACCACTCTACCCTGATACATTTAAAAACATATCAAACCAAAGAAAAGGTACATTTCAGAGATATTTCAAAATTAGTTATGCCATGTTTTATATACATTGTTAGTATAGAATGCCTTATTTACAGCTTTTTTTTTGTTTATTAGTATTATTTTTGGACAAAGGATCATTGAAAATTAGGTTTCTTGAGCTTGATTCTTATAGCTATGATTGCTTTGCTACTATGCTGTCAGCGCTGTTTAGGGTTCCATCAGTGAAAACATTTGAGCTTTAAAATTTTGGGGGGATATTCGTTGATGAATTAAACATCACTTATCACATTGGCATTGAATACAATTTGTTTCATGACTGGGAAACTCAGGTTGCACGGCTCAGAAGTAAAATAAAATCCCCTCTGGTTTTCAAATGCGTTACTTTCGGTGGGGCATCGATGGTTTATGGGAACGTGGCCCCTGTGGAACCTGGGTCTGTCTGGCATAGACGTGGTGTGACGGAGCGAAAATGCGCAGTCCTGGTCGGCTGCACTTTAACTGGGAAACCTGGTGAGAAACTGCCTATGGCCACTCAGAGGACATCAATGACGTATTGATATCCTCCTGTGGGTGAAGGAGTAATCCGTTGGTTGTTTAGCTATGGAATTTGCATATTTCACTGGGACACCTGAGAAGTTCCCCTTCCTTGGCCCACGTGTGCTGACAGCTCTTATCTCTCAATGACTGAAATGGTCAATTTGGAATTCATCAGGTTCAGCTGCCCTCCACGACCGGCCCTCCCTCTTGGGCAGTCTCCCATATGAGGTCTTCAGGGAGCTTCCAGGGCACTGCAGCTCTGCTGGAGATTGACAGGGACGGAGCCTCTGGACCTTTGAAGATAAAGGACTGTTGTCATCTGTAAAGGGCCCCCTTCCCAGAAGGGAATGCTTTTACGGTTCTTAGTCAATTAATTAGTAACCGAAGATAGTGCCCTTCTTTGAATTGTTCCCACTTTTACAGCCAATAACTGCAGAAGCAAGTGCCAGCAGAAGATGAAATAAGAAAAAAATATATAAAAGATAATCAGTCTAATTTCAGACCTTGCCAGTTACGTGGAGATTTCATCTCTACTCCTAGATTCTGCCCTAAGCAGAAGCTGTTGGCAGAAGCTGCTGTTAAAGAGAAAAGGGTATAGAAGAGGTACTTTCTGTCTCATTCCATTGTTGGGGGATGGGGTTGGCCCTTGAAAACCTGAGACATTTCTACTTGTACCGAGATGTGGACTGAGGGGCTGGAAGCTCATTGTTTGAGAAAGACATCAGATTTTAGACAATGGGTACAAAACAAAAATTAAAAAAAAAACCCAGTGCTGATTAGAGCCATGTTTGTATCTGAAAATTCTTTTGGGTAGGAAGAGGCAAACCTCAGATGTATTTATGCTCATTGTTAAACAATGTTAGGTGGTGTTGCAACAGTTAAATTTATGATGACATAGAGCGGGGAGAGATTTTATGGATGGCTTGGTTCTGACCCCAAACCCACATTCCTTAGTGAAGGGATGTGGGCACAGCCAGGACTAGAGCCTTCCAGTATATATATTTTTTCTTCTGGAAAAACAAAACCATGGATTTTGGATTTTCACTCTTTGTAAAATAGTAATTTAATTAGAGGCCATTTTATGGATATGTTTTCATCTGAGGAAAAAAAAAAGGAGAAATGAGAGCCACAGAGCTAAATAGATTATGAGTTGTAAAATAATAAATCCGGTGGAATTAACTTTTGAACAGCATTTGCTTGTGAGAAGTTCTGGGTGGAGGTTGCTGGCAGTGAGTTAGCAGCTGGGTCCTAAATGAAATTGGGGCTCCTCACTTCACTCCGGGTGACATTTCTATCTTGGGGATCCACACCCTCAAGGAGGAGCCAGGTTTGGCCTCTGATGACTAGTTATAGTAATTAGTGCTTCTCTGTGCATGCGATATTTTTATTTATTTTGTTTTAATACTGACGTAAGTGAAACCCTCAGTTTGACAACCAAAGTATGACTTGCTATCATTGCGTTACCGATAGCCTCTGACAAATCACATACCTTCATTTTACTTTAAATTCTATAAACAATACACAGTTTTGAACCTTCTCCCTTTTCCCCCCTAATTTTCTATTTTCAAAGCCAGTGGCAGGAAGTGAGGGTACACGACCGTTTTGTAAGCCCCGTGGACTTAGGAGCAGCCAGAAAGGAATGCATCAAGTCCCTCAAGGAAAACTGCTCTCGCCTTCTTCTGTACTCCACGACTGATGTCTCGTGACTAGAAAGAAAAGTTTTGAAGCTAGAAGCATTATTAAAAATCCTTTGGACCTTTGTAACCTTGGCTGACTTGCTCAAGGTTACCTGGCTAGCTATGGACTGGGTAAGAGGTTGGGATAATAAAACTAGTTGGGACCTTGTAGAGTTCCCCTTCAAAACATGAATTCTCTGAGAACGGGACCATCTCCAGCCAGCACCTCGGTGAAGATGAAGGTCTCTAACCACAGGACCTGGGCACAAAGGGGACAGGTGAGGCCATGACTGCATTCCTCCTGGTTTCCAGCCCTGCTGGGCTGGCCACCACGTGGCCCCCATAGGGGATGGTGGCATTCGGAGCAAGGCAGAAGTGAAGCCTGCTGGCTTACCTCCCTGGCGTTGTAGGCAGGTTCCCCCTTCGTTTCATTCCACCCAGAGCAGGGACTTCCTGGGTCTCAGGTATCACAAGCTTAACCACCCCAGGGCTTTCTGTTGGCCTCTAAACGGAGCTTCCTCCAGCTCCTGGGATCTCCCCCACCCCCAGCCCACAACTGCTCCTCCCAGACTATGCTCAGGAGAAGGAGAAAAAAGTGGGAAAAAAGTGGGTATAACCCCCTTTCTCTGTAACTAAAAGCAAAAGTTATATGGAATGCAAATGGAAAAAAGAGATTGGATCTGGGAGTTTTTTTCCAGAGTAGAACGAACCCTGGAAAACAATTACTGTTGCTATCATTCGTGAGTGGGTTGTGGGTTTCAACAACCATTTCACTGACTTTTTGGCAACAAGTGTGAGTTTTCCTGTTCAATTAGACCTTTGGGAGTGCTCTTAAAATCCTATGGAATCATCTGACTCCGTCCAGGAAAACACTGATTGGTATTAATTTTCATCCTTTCCCTTTTGATGTTGAAGTGGACCGAAACGTCCACTGCTTTTCTCATATGTTCTTTTTCTTACCACCTTTGCCCCCACCCCAAATGATTATAGTATTTCCAAGTACAAGGGTCAAGTTGTGGAAAATTGAGGAATAGGGTCCCATTACAGGCTCGGATGTCCAAGGATCCCAAATGGGAGGCATCAATGTGCTTTTAGTGAAAACCTGGATGTGTTGATTAGCAGTGGCTGCAGAACTGAAATACCCTTGATAGAATAAAACTGGAAGAAATTTTCTCTCTATGCAATTGTAGCTAAGTAGTAAAAGAGCAAACATCTTTTAGGCTGAACCCAAAGTTCATTAAAGCTGCTTAACTATAGTCTGGAGCCTTGTATATTCTATTTGATTTAAAATGGTATTATAAAATCTGTTGTGCTAAACTCAAATTCAAAAAACACAGAATAGTACATAAAATTATTTTTATGTTCTTCTTATTAACACTTTAGAGAATTTTGTAAAGTTTGAGCTTAGCGTGCTCAGGGTACTCAAATCTGTGTTTTATTCTCATGCTACAAGTTTATTCGGCCTAATTAGATTGTGGTTTTATTTGGAGGTTTAGAATGATTTCCATCAATCTTTTTTTCCCCCTGTCTATTATTATCAGCATGAAACTTAAGTCTGAAACAGAAATCACTGAGTCTGAAACTCTGGGTATTACTTGTGCTTGTTGGGAGATTGTGAGTCTGCAAACTTAGTGGACACTGCAGGAACAACGGTGCAGATGGCGTTCTGTTCTTTCTGGACACTCTGCAACTCGATAGCTAGGACGAAAAGTATCATAAATCCGTGGGGGAGACGCAGGCTCCATAGTTCTTTATCCCTTTCTAACACGCACCTTTGTTGGCTATTTGAGTGCTTGTAGGAAATGGAGCTCAACTCTTTCGTGAGTAATTGCCTCATAGGACGACTCTTCCAAAATACCGTTATCAACCCTGGAAAATGGGACTTACCAGTGTGGAAGTTTCTTTTTTGGGTTAGAAAAGTTGAATCACTTTCTCCAAATCTGACTTAAAGTAGGTGAGGGTTTTGATTGTTTACTTACTTGGTGTGGATCTCTGAGTTGCAGATAGGGCTCAGGAAAAAAAAAAGTCCATATATCAGTTTTCCAGCTCTGGGATGATTTCATTAAAGTGACTGAATGATCAGAAGAATTCCAATAAGTAGGGCAGTGTTTGTGAGACTTAAGAAAACAAACTAAAAAAATGGAGGACGTACACCTGAATTATATGATGGGAAACCTGGCATATTTAGGAAGATAGCTACGTTGCTATGGTGTGAAGAATTCAGACCGAAAGACAGGATCAGCAGCAGCCTGGGTACTTTAGTTAACCAATGGCTTTGCAGTGAGGTGATGTCATAGATAAGAATGGGTGTCTCCCAAGATAACAGATACCAGAACAGAAGAGGCATGCCTGAGACAACTATATGTGAGGAAAATATCAAGTAACTTTGAATGTTCTGAAAACAGTAGAAAAAGCAACGTGATGGGAAGAAAATAATAATCTTAGATTATGAGATAAAGTGTAATATTTGGAGCCTCTTGCTTTCCTTATTCACTTTTTTCTTTCATTTTGAAAAACATTGTTTTGGGCTGGGGGAGGAGTCTGGGTCTTTACAGATTAATAATTTGTTGAAAAATTTACTTATTTTGTTCCTCCCATGTTTATCAGATAAATTCTAGGCATAAGCACTAATCCAAAATTCTCCATCCCTAGTTTTCAAATACAACAAATAATAAAATATGGGCTGGCTCACGATGAAAATATTACATCCATCTTTAAAACTCTCTTGTCTTGTTCTCCCAGGTTCCTTTCCTCTGACTGAAGACTGCAGAAGACCCCTGCCCGGACAGAAATCACGTGATGCCTTCCATTTATAAGGCTGCTCGCATGTGTTCTGAATCCTCCTCATGCCTAGGTTAGTGTCTGTCCAGTACCGAGTGAATATTTCATTGATTGAATAAATGATCTAAATCTGTAAGGAGACCCAAAGTCAGAAAAAGCAGGAAGCTGGAAAGAGAACCTTAGGAGACCTGGGCTCTAGTATCAGTTCTTCTACAAGTTCAATTCAGTCTTTTAAAAAAATTTATAGTATGGATTTGAGAGAGAGACAAAGAGATTTGTTGTTTCATTTCCTTAGGCATTGACTGGCTGATCCTTGCACGTGCCTTGACCAGGGATCAAATCTGCAACCTTGCTTGGCATATATGGTTGATGCTCTAACCCACTGAGCCACCAGGCCAGGGCATGAGTTCGATTCAGTTTAGGAAAGGATTTATTCAGCTCCTGGTTAAGGGTCCAGAACTGTGTGTGGTAAACATCGAGGTGCCAAGGAGGAGGTCTGTTTCTGGAAGAGAGGGCACAGCTGCGGTTTGGTGCTGTGCAGGCATGTACGATGGAACAGCATAGCCACAGGTGAGCGCTAGCAGGGGAGAGAACTCAGCAAAGCCGTAACTGATCATTTGGTACCCACTTTAACTTCCAAAGCGATTTACCTAAGATTCCGTCTTCATTATATGCCATCATCAGTGACTTTGGATGTCCTCAAGTTTGCCTTTCAGACAGGAAGACAGGCTTTCCTAAAACTTTCACATGCGAACAGCTGTAATTAAGGTAGAAGGCCTTATTTAAATAGTAATTAGCTTCCAGGACTGGGAAGTGTAAACTGAACGCTAATTCATTTAGATAGTTCATTGAAGTTCCCTTTAGAGATCTCAGCCTGGCCTTCCTCCTTAGCTATGAAATATTTATGTCCTGAGTGTGGACAGTGTATTGACTCAGTGGGGGTGAAATTTTGCAAAAATCTTGCTTGACTCCCAGAATTTTAGCTTTTAACTCTCTAGTATTGACTAATGCAAGCGTATTTGAAAACACTGTGAAAACATCAAGTAAACTTCTATGGCAAAATCATTAACAGTTGACCTCTCTTCATAATTACAGGGAACATGTGGCTCAATATACTTACGTTATTCTGATATATGTATCAATAGATCTCCTTTCATATTCAGGAATATCTTGGTTTGGAGATAAATTATGTGGTCACTGTAATTATAACACCCACAAAATAAATGACACGGCATACAGTGACTGCTGTAACTAAAGGTGTGGAGGGACCAGTTACTTTTTCTGGGGGATCCAATGACAAATGTCAAGGTCCTTCTCCCTACTTATTGTCATAAAGATGCTTAACAATTGATGTTATTAAATTTAAAGGGTAATTTTTTAAAAAGACAGCTTCTCTACCAGTAATGCTATTATTGCCTTTTCGAGTTTCCTGGCCTGCCAATAACTCTTGCTAAAAAAAAAAAATATTCAAATCATTGCATTTGATAGCTGCATATCTCTGTGCTGTTGTGGTCCCTGAGTCCTACAGATAAATTTCATAAATTTCTATTGTTTTACTTTTTAAAATGTTTCTTCTTCCTGTTTATTCTAGCTCATCACACTATGATGCTTAGGCCTGCTGCTAGCCACCTTTTTAACATGTGCATTCAAATAGGCCTGAATCAACAGTACATATCACACCAATTCAACAAATATTTAATGAGTGCAGTGGCTGGCACACAGGAGGCATTCACAGGTATTTATTGAATGAATAAGCACCAACTGCACCTTTGAGTCCATACTAGGTGCTACCAGCTAGGAGATAGGGTCTGCCCTCAAGGGGTTAGCAGTCTCTAAGGGGAGGGAAGATGTAAATAAATGAACCATAATCGAATGTAAGAATCCTTACATTAAGTGCCAAAAGAGTCTCTAACTATGCGCGGGAGGTACAGCTCGCTGGGGCTGGAGAGGAGATGCAGGGGGCGGGAGCGAGGGGCGGAGCTTGAAGGAGGAACTGTAAATATTCCAGTTTTGGATTTTGCCTCAAATCAGGGTAACTCTGGCCCCGGACTGAGTCCCAGGAATGTGGAAGGGCCCCCTCCTGTCAGTCGCTGAAATAACAGCACGTGCTAATTTTTGGGGGGGAGGGCTGACAACTTCCCAACTGTGCATTAGCTCACTTTAGAAATATGAATATTATAATACGGCAATATATAACCAATTTATTATGACTCATTTTGGTGGCGAAGTTATTGCAGTAGGATTCAAAGAGAAGTGAGTTTAAATTGCCACTATGTCATCCAAAATATAAAGTAAAATAATTTTACTGTAGGAAATTAAAAATAAGGAAGACTTCATTTGCAGAGCAATAGCGACACAAAGATTTTGAAATGAACAGGACAAGCAGATCTCTCTCTTTTTTTTTTTTTGAGTGTATTGTTGCTCACACCGAGACAGACTACCCTGCTACCAATAGGACCCGCGCCTCACCCAAGCCAGCGGGCTCTCCAGGAAGCACGCAAGGTCTACAACCCGCCCCTTGAAAAGGAAAGTACGGCCCGGCCCGGGACGCTCCGGGTGTGTGCGCCCAGGGCTTAGAGAGGGAAAGTAACCGGAGTCGCCGTTTGGGGCGGACCCACCCCCACCCACGAGTTTCGCTGGCCGCGGCCCCGCCCCCTCTTTTATTTTGCCAGCAGCGCCCAGAGCTGAAACTTTGTAACCCGAGCGCGCAGGCTCTACTCTACTCTCAGCTCCCGTGCGGTGGAGAGGGTGGCGCCGGAGGTGGGACCTGCAGGCGGGAAGGCTCGGACACCAGTGCACACTGAGCTGGGACCTAGGGAGAGCAAGCTGCGTAGAGGTGGAGCTGGTGCGGGAGAGGAACTCGAGGCCCGAGAACCCGAGGGGGTGGCCCCAGCACAGAGGAGCGGCGGGGAGCAGCCGGTCGGGAGAGTCCAGGGGGTATGGGGTTGGGGCCCGTGTCCCTGTAGCTGCTATCGCCCAGGAGCTGCAGCTGTGTCGGGCTCCCGGCGGTGGCGGAAGCAGGAGGACGTGCAGCTGGACGGTGGCAGCTGGAGGAGCAGCTGCTTGGCTGTCCCGTGTGCCAGGAGAGCGCCGCGCTGCCCCGTGCTGGGATGACCCGCTGACCGCGGCCATGCATCCTTGACTGGGCTCAGGGACAGTCGCAGGGTGCGCCCTTCGGGAAGGACAGTGGTCGTGGGCAGCAGGACTTTACCGCCGACTCTAGCTCAGCTAGGAGCGAAGTCTTTTACCATGGAACCCGTGACCAAGTGGAGCCCCAAGCAAGTGGTGGACTGGACTAGAGGTGAGGAGCCCGGGGGCCGGCGTCTCCAGCCCCGGAGATGGGGCGGGCGGGGAGCTGGGGTAGGGGTGCTCAGTCCCTCCTGCGGGCGAGAAGTACTAAGAGCGCAGCGCTGCGACAATGCAAACTTCCTCAGAGTGGCCTGTGCGCCCCTCGCTTCTGTCCCTGCTTCCGGGGGTGTGGGTTGTGCGAAGCCGAGGGAAACCCCATCTTTAAACCAAGGAATGAGGATGGCCTTTCTATTGAGAGGGAGTGTTCGGGGTGCCAGTGTCAGAACTGGGGGGGCGGCGCTCTCTCTGCACCGCCTGGGTGAGGTGCCCGGTGCCCTGGCTGTCCGTCCTGGAACGCGAGGCACAAAGCGCCTTTGTGTGGGTGACTCCCCTCGGACCTCGTAAACGCCGCCTGCCCGGAGCAGTCGCAGGCATGCAGGCATGCCGGGGCGGTTGGACAGGTACCGGGAGACTCCGGCCGCGCGCCGAGCCTCTGTTTTTGTTGGAGAAGGCGTTAGGGCAGTGCCGGAGCCAACACTGAGGCTTTCGCGTCGGGGAGAAACCGTCAGCCAGACTGCTCGGGACGTGGTGACTTTTGTGACGGGAAGGCGCCAGTACCCCCGGTGGCGCTGCGTGTTTAGGCCACAGTGAGACCCTGGGAAGAAGAAATCTGTTTTGAACCGCTGACCTGACTCACGCTTATTTGGAGTGAGGGAAGCAGTAGGATGAGAAGGTAATGAATGATGGAGCAGGGGTAGAAGCTTGTATACTCCGGGCTGCCGCTGTTACTGTTTTACTCCCTCCCAAGATTTACAGGGAAAAAAAAAAAAAAGGAAAGAAAAAAGAAACAGAGGTTTCTCAGGCCTCTTTGTATTCTTCCAAGCGAACCAAATCCACCAAGAACAATAATATTTTCATAGGTCCCTTACCAGCCCCCCTCCCCCCACCCGCCGCCCCAGCGCAGCATCTGTTTCCTTACATCTCTTTTCTCGTTCTTCTCCTTGTTCTTTCAGGTTAGGAATGACGTCCTTTCTCAGTAATAATAACTAGAGTTGCATAGCGCTTTACAGTTTCCTAAGAGCTCTCTCTCTGTTATTGTCCTGGGTCGTCACAATAAGCCGGTGAGGTAGGACACCGGTAAGATGAGGCCATCTTTCGAACTGTCTCACCTGTGGCTGGGAGGCAGCGGACACTGATCAGCTTCGCATCTCATTTCGCAGGCCTGCGGTGGAGGCCACGTGGAATGGGATGGATGGGTGTGTCCGTGGGGTGTGTCCGGCCCTTTCCAGCTCCCCTGGGAAGGGGAAGGGATATACTGTGCCCTGAGAAGAGGTTTGTCCAGTGACCAGAATTAACTGGGCTTTTACTTAAAACGAAGTTGAAAACAACAAATGCTTGAACACTGGGTAAAAAGTGAAAACATTGTCAGTGCTTGGGACCAAACATTAACGTAAAAGCTGCAAATACCCAGAGCCCGTTTTGAGAAGGGTTTCTTCCCCCGTTCAAGATACTTATAAGTTCTCCATGTAGCCACTTGCCCACACTGAGTTGGTCTGTCTGTTTTTGAATTTGAGAGCTGCTCTGTCCGGCAGGGTAGCCAGCAGCCACGTGTGGCTCTTGGGCCCCTGAAATGTGGCTGGTCAGAATTGTGATACTCTGTAAATGTCAAGTACATGTGGCATGTGCACGCAAACTATCCCATGAGCAGTTCTTAATCCTTATCGCACGCTGAAATGATAGTATTTTGGAAACATTGGGTTAAATAAAATTTATCACTACAATTAACCTCATCTGCCTAGTTTTACCTTCTTAAATGTCCTTCCTAAAAAGTCGTACTGGAGGCTCGCATTTGCGGCTTACATTTCTGTTACACAGTACTGCTCCCCAGTGAGGAAAGGGTTACAACTTATCACTCTGGCTTTCCTGAGCCTCTGCCAGCCTCCTTGATAATGTACAACCAGAAAAATGCTCACAGGCACACAGGAAGATTATGGAGTGAGATCTTCACACCCTCCAGATTTGCGTTTTTTTTTTTTTTGGTTCTTCTTTGGATTGGGAGAGAAGTGTAAATTCACATCCTGTTCTGTTTGTTTAGCATTTAAAAGGAAGAGCAGATGCAAATTACTTTGGTATCCAGTTGCCTTGACGTTCTGGCTTGGTCAAGGTGGCTTCCCGCCAGGGAAACTTTCCTACTGCCGCCACGGCGATTACGGGTGTTCCAGTATCTTGGTGCCCCGAGCCCTGGACGCTGATTAGGTTACATACCTGTGGTTAGCACGTGACAACTTTATACAGCATGCCTGTGCCCTTTTGGACTCTTAAGTACAGCCTCAGAGAATGACCTGGATCCTTCCTATGCTAGGATCTAGAAAGACAAAAGGAGCAAGGAGGTGGCTAACTTTTAGTTGGCAAGAGGGTACATGCTCCTAGATTCCATGGTGCGATGCATTGTTTGGGTAGTTCCCGCAGTAGTAGTGTGAAAGTATTTGGCTTTTTAAATGAACTATTGATGTCTGCAAACTTGTTGGCTTATAGGACCATTTTCAGCTCTCCTTGCTAATCTCTCTACCCAACCCCCACTTTATAAATACATCCTACTGATAAGCAGCTCTTCCTGTAGACATTGCCACTCTCGGTGGCCCGTGAGTATGGCTGCGGTGACCATGGGCACTGTGGAGAGCTTTCTGTTCAAAACCTGTGTTGATGTTGTTAAGCAGATGCATGCTTTAAGAAACAGGTTGATGTCGCGGGCCAAGTCCCCAGTGGGGCCACATGAGAGGCAACCACACATTGATGTTTCTCTCTCTCTCCTTCTCCCTCCCTTCCCCTCTCTAAAAATAAATAAATAAAATCTTAAAAAAAATAAAAAATAAATTATACTTTACTGATAAAAAAAAGAAACAGGTTGATGTCTACAGAATGAATTGATTCATCTAGTTTTTATTGTTCTTTATTTATATTAATCTTTATACTGTCACCGATGCATCATAATATCAGTAGATTCTCACTAAATATTAGCAATGTGTCAGGCACAGTGCTAAGCAACCTACGGGTATCAGCTCATTTAATATGCACAACCACTCAAGATAGGAACTAGTATTTCCATTTTGCAGCCGAGGAAACTGAGGCACAGAAAGGTTCAGCACCTTGACCAATGTCACACAGCCGCAAAGTGACAGAGAAGCATTTGACCCCAGGCAGGGGGACTTCATTCCATTCCGTCTGCTCGGGAGGTTCGTGCCAGGGTCACGCCTGGAGGGCCGGGGATCCCACCACGGGGCCGACCAGACCTGCGGGATTCCAGGGTGTACGTTACTGGCGCCGTGGGCTGGTGGAGGCCAGCTGCCTGGTGGACGTGTGCCTCACCCGGCATACTTGGTGTGTGTCAGGAGAGTTGTTTGTGAACCCAATTAATCCACGGTTCAGGAAAGGTTTCTTAATCACAATAACTGAAAAGTTATCATAATAGCTGAAGCATTTATTAAGTGTCAGACGCTGGGTTAAGTGCTTTATTTAGGCTTCATTTAATCCTCAGAAAACCCAATAGGTGTACGAGCCATGATGAGCCCATATGAAAGATGAAGAAACTAAGGAGAGAGAGAGGGAGAGAATTTGCTCAGTGTCCCATATTTGTAAGTGCTGGTGCTCTTAACTGCTCTTCTCCCCTCACTCCCCTCTGTCACTTTGTCACGTGGCCTGGACCAGGCAGTGGAGTTTGGCGGTGCCATTGTGGGCTCTGGAATCAGACTCTGGGTTCCTATCCCAGTCCCACCCCTGACTGTGTGATCTCATGTAAGCTCTCAATAAATTGCCACTCCTTGTTTTTATTGCTTCCTCTCCTCTTTATCCTATAGCTCCAGGATGTAAATGGTCTGTCATGAGGTTGATGCCTTCCACTCAGGGGGCAGCTGGTGCCCAAGAGATTTCCCTGCCATCTGCCCACCGCTCAGAGGATGCTGGCCGGGACTTGGAGCTGCAGGAAGGGTCTTGGTTAGCCAAAGGACAGATGCCTCTTGTCAATATCATGAACCTTCAAAATGTATTTTCTCAAGTTTTTTCTTGTAGTCACTGGACTTCTAGTGAGCCTAGCATTAGGACTGACTCTTGCTGTCCACAGCTGACCCTTGTGGCACCTGCATCACCTGGGAGATTGTTAGAGATGCAGACCCACAGTCCAGTGAATCAGAATCTGCATTTTACCGAGGTCCTGGGTGACCTGTGTGGTCATTACAGATTGAGAAGCCCTGGTCTAGCACTCGGCTGCAAACGTGTCTTCATACTTTGTTGGTAGGTCCTGCTGTCCGGTCTGACCTGGGCTCAATCTATGTTATTTAAGTTCTCCAGTGATGACACTTAATTTGAGGATGCTTGACCGCCAAGCCACTGAGTAAAGCAAAAAGTTAATCTTAGGGTGTGTGCTTGTATTTATAAGCACCACCTAGCAACAACATCAGGTAATTCTCAGCAGACTAAACGAGATTGTTCCTCTGATATTTCTTACGTATGCCTTGGGACTTGAAGAGTTCTTGTAACAACTTTTTTTAAAAAAGACAAGTAGTAAGAAGGACATTGTGGGGTGGTCAGTGGGCCGTGGTTGAAGTTTGTCCCCAGGATCCTCAGGGAGACTTTGAAGGATGAGATGAGCTTTGGGCCAGTGACTACATGGTGTTCATCACACGTAGTTGACTTTGCGGGAGATTTTGTGGCTGATGGAAAAGGACACTGAACGTCACTCAGGAATAAATGACCAGGGCAAGTCTCAAAATCTGAAAGTATGGCTTGTGCCGAGACAGGGCGTCTCAGCTCTGAGTCCTTGGAGATTGGGAGGTGACCCCTTCATGCGCCGGCCTCCCCTGCCTGCCTCCCTCTGAGTTCACATCACACTCGGAGCGCTGCGGGGGCCTCGCTTTCCTGCGTCACCACTTCGGTGCCACTGCCTTGGCTCTTGGCCCTTCCCACCCTGGGGTCTCCCAGCTCTGGGGCATTCATCTTCTCACCTTGCTTTCTCCATTTACTCTCATTTTGTGCTGTTTCTGGAGTCTTCACCACTGGTTTAGCCACTCCCCAGGCTCTTCATGAATAAGGCAAGTTTTATGTACTCGACCTCTGCAGAGTTCTCCCTTATTTGTTCGCACTTGACTTTTGTCACAAGCCCAAGACGTGCACAGCAAAGGCACATGTCCGTTGCAGATGAGGAAACAGGCTTTTGGATGTGAAATGAGTCATCCTCGGTCAAAGGCCAGGAGTTTGGACCGCACTCCACAGGCTTCTGTTCTGTTTTTCCGCCCAGCCCCTGGCTCCGCCGCCGGCTGGGGCGGGTGCACTCTGCTCTCCGCTAATTGACGAGTGTGGGAAAGGGGCCACTTCAAAGAACTTCCCGCTTCTGTGTTTCCCCATCGATCATCCTTTTAGGGTTTATACTGGTGAGATGTACCCGTTCTTCATTTCCCTTTTTTTTCTTAAAAAAAATTCCACATCTTAAGCAGAACCTTACATATTTTGGACCTGACCTTTTAGTATTTGTGGTACTCACTGCCAGTTAATTTGTTTTTATTGTAGTTTATTGTGTTTTATTGTTTCAGAATACAAGTCAGTGATGGAGTGATTTCTCTTTTGACTCTGTGTATCTAATTCTTATTTTATCTTTAAAGAATTTATCTATTTATTTTTAGAGAGAGGGAAAGGGAAAGAGAAAGAGAGGGAGAGAAACATCAATCTGTGGTTGTTTCTTGAATGCCCCCTACTGGGGACCTGGCCCAAAACCCAGGCATGTGCCGTGATTGGGAATCAAACCTGTGACCCTTTGGTTCACAGGCCGGTACTCAATCCACTGAGCCACACCAGCCAGGGCTAATTTTTATTTTTATTTTGAGTGTCATATTACAAAACTTTTGTCTGATACAGGTAACATTTCTGGTAGAAATGTTAGTAGAATCATAACACACAAACTCACAATACATTTAACTTTTTCAAGCAACACCTGTAACTTTTGTAAACCCCATTTCATGCTTGCCTTTGATTCTTCACATCTTCCTTTTAACTGCTTTGGGAGAGAAGGTCAGGCAGTTATAGTGAATAATACATAGGCTTTGAAAGAAAATAGAACTGGATTTAAATTCAGTATCTGGCCCTAACTGGTTCAAAAGTTTAGGTATGTAAATTACCTTCTCCAAGCCTCCCTTAGTTTTTTCATCTGGCAACTGGGACTGGTAATAACCAAGTCACAGAATTTCATTTAGAATTAGAAGAGGTAATAAGGGAACAGCACTTTGCATAATGCAAATCTTCACAAACTTATTCTTAGTCAAGAAGGCTGATAGTCACCTTTCACATGCTAAAAATTTATGACAATCCCTTCCACCCTCATATTGGCATATAGGTGGTAAGTTAAATCAGCTCCATGTTCTGCCTTCTCATTGTTTGACAGTTTCCATTCATTTTCTTCGAGGACCTTATAGGTCTTAGGTGAAGGTGGGGTCACAGAAAGGTGTAGTGGCAGCTCTCTGAGGACCTACTAGGTTCCAGGTATCATTGTAGGTGCTGGCAGTCCAGTTGTGTTCTAGGTGCCGGGGTCAAGTTGGGTCCCTGCTTCAATGTGGGAGATGTGGGGATGACAAACAGCAATACCGTCAACCAGCACCGCAACAGAACAGATGAACAAGAAATATCAGCTACTGATAAGCTCAACATAAAGCAGAGGGGTGAAGGCAAGCAGCTGGGGAAGTGGGGGCATTTTTGGATGGTGTCATCGGGGTGTCTCCTGAGAAGATGCCATAGAGGCATGATGGCAAGAAGGAACCAGCCATTGCAAAATTAGGGGGAGGAGCGTTGTAGGCAGAAAAACAGGTAGTGCAAAGGCCCTGAGGTGTGAATGAGCTTGGTGTGTTTGAGCAAAGGAAGCGTGGTGGAGTCACAGGGCAAGGGTGGCGCGGTGGGGGTGGGTGGAGATGGGGGGTACAGAGACACACAGAGGCCAGGTCACATAGGGTCTCATCTTGGGCAGGCCTTGGCCATTTTCTCTAGTTGTTTTGGAAAGTAGGGGAGTGACTTGATCTGCTGTGCGTTCTTGGGGCAGAAATGAATTCAGGAGTCCAGCTGGAAGGCACTGCAGTATCTGGAGGTGATGGTATCTTGGTGGCTTCAGCATCTGAGAAGCCAAGTTCTAGGTACAGTTGGTTCATTGACCAGTAATCCCAGTAATTGCAAAATTATATTTGAAACTGGGAGTCCTCGATACACGTATTCTTTCCCAGCTGGTGTTGGGACAGCTCCCTGCCCTCCCCTCATCCCGATTACTCTCTCATTGAAAATGAGAGCGGAGATCTTTCTTTTCGCATTCACATGCTTCATGGACGTCATTGTTCTTTTCTGGCGCATTTTGCCGGGAGCTACAGTTTCTGAAGCTGTTTATTCATCTATGAATAGGGTTTTTGTGGAAGCGGACTTAGCCTAGTTTGTTTTCTTTGACATCAAATGGCTGATGGAACAGTTTTTAAACCTGGGATCACAAGGGCAAACGCAGTTGTGTTTATTAGAGCAAAACAGTTCCTTAGAACACAGACCAGCAGGTTGGAAAAATTAGAAAACTTTTTCTGTATGAAAACGTAAAAAATAATTGAATGAAAGGAAGCGGTTGAGAGATCCGATTTTAAATATTTGCTCCACCGACAGGCTGTTGTATATTGTACTTTTGCTTTTAGTAAATAGAGCCAGCGTGCTTTTGGCTGACGAGCTGGTGTCTTGAGAAATTTTCCACAGGTAAGAGTTGAACACATTTTCAAACAGTGCATCTCAACAGGGGAGGAGGGGGTGGCAGGGAATCGAAGGCAGGTAGGCGCAGAATAACCTGGAAGCTTTCTCTCACTACCACACCTCATCCCACCAGCCCCCACCTTAAGGATAATACCCGTCAGCCCTCCCAGAGGAAAATCCCGAAAGTGTTCTGCACCGGCCAAGGCCCTGATTATGATCATCTGAATCATGCTTTCCTGAGGAAAACCGTTGGAGCGAAAGGAAACGTTCCATTTCCTATTTTCAGAGATTTGCCTCAGAGGGGAAATTCAGCGCTTGGGGGTTTGGGGGAGAACGTGCGTGTGCCCCCGGGCACGTGCGCGTGTTTCTGTGTTTCCTAGTCAAACCTGTGCGCGTGCAACAGTCTTTTCTGTCCTTGGACTAATTTTATATCACGGCGTCTTAAGGATGACCTGGAGCGCGATCTTTGCAGTAGAGGGAAAGCTAGTTCAAGGTGGCGAGTGGGCCAGACTGCTAGTGATGTAACACCTGCCGGCGTTGTCAGCGGCATCTGCACATGCGCCCCAGCTGGAGTCTCAAACTCACCGCGAGCAGATGGCAGGGCTGTGCGCAGCATTTGGGAAAGTGACCGCTACGCTAAGGCCTGAAATTGTCCGTAATAAGCGTTTAAGAAAACATAAATATTTCTTGTGAGTAAGACGTCTGGAGACATGTGATAGGAAGTGGTGTGGTTGCAAGCGGCCCTAGGCCAAGTTGAAAAGTCAGCTGCAGAGCTGATCTGTACAGAAAGACCCATTTTGGAGGTGGAGAAATTCTTCGTTCTTATTTGGCGCTGCCTAATCGGGACCCCTAATGAGTGCCTATAAATACACGACGATGGTACCTGGCTCCTGATATTTTTACACTGAGATTGTTGCGAGACCCTTTCCCAGCCACAGACACGTGGTGCCTCCCAACAGCCTGTCACTGTTGTTCTTGAACTTAACTTTGTCCGCATCAGCCTCACCAGGGAACTTAGGCATGAAAATTTCCGGGCCCCACCCCAGACCCACAGACTCAGAAACTCTGGGGCTGGGACCCAGGATGCGGTGTGTGAACTGGTGCCTCAGGCGGTTCTAGTGCTGGCTACAGTTTAGAACCACAGGTTGATGCCACTGATGTGGAATGTACAAAAATAATTGGTGTCAGTTAGACTAACCCCCATATGTAATGGCTGATTAGGGAGACCTTTGCCTTCAGGGAAGGTCGTTATATATTTCAGCAGGTCAGTTAATGCACCTAGGTCTATAAGTGTGCTTTCCGTAGAGTGGGCAGGGAAGAGTTAAATCTGAGATCCACCCCCGACCCCCCCAAGGGCTCCAACTCCGGGTCCCCCCTCCCTCCTTTTGTTGTGCTCTTTTTGAGTGCCCAGCCCCAGAAAAACACATTAGTAGGGCCATGTTTTAGGTCTGTTTGGGCTTTGGGTGGAATTTCCAGACCTTGATCTCATAGAGGAACAGAGTGTAACACCCTTCCCCTGATGCCGTTTTGAAAGGGAGCAGATCATTTTCTTTCATTTAGCACTCACGCTTTGGCTTTGAACAACGCAAGCAGACATGAAGAGAAGTGAGGGGGGAAAAAAGCTGAAAAGAGAAATACCCAGAGTGGCAACTATGTTGCAGCTCCAGGTAAAAAGCTCTTTTGTCCTAGCACATGAATATTGAACCAAGGCAGATGGGGTCAGGGAGTCCCTGAAGTTGGCAAAGGCCAAGAGAATACATGATAAAAACTTGCAGGAGTGACAGCTGAAGATCAGGAATGGCACGGAGACTTGCAACAAGAGTTGCAAACTCAGATGCCTACAGCATCCAGGCAGACAATGCAAGAAATTGAAATGTGGGGCACGTGAGACAATAAGGAGTGGTGGAGACTGTGGCATATACAAAGACACATTGCTCAGTTTCTGCTGACTGTGGACCTACAGTTTCTAGGTGTTCTGATTTTTCTTTTGTTTTGAAATAAAGCTGGAAATCTGGATTTCTATGTGATACTCTCCCATTTTCAGAAAACTGTCCATAGTTTTTTGTTTTTTATTATTATTATTTTTTGCATACGACAAACAAAATATATCTGTCGGCCAGTTCCCTCTGTGGAGAGCTGTGATCAGGTGTTAACTGTCCGAGTGACAAACATACCTATGTGGTGTGAATACAATGAGCTGCATAGCAACTCATCAACTATTTAGTAAATCGGTTTATTACCATAATTTCATTTTGCTACTTAGCTAATGCTACTTCTAAAAGTGCAGTACGTAATTCCATGCAGGTATTGTTAAGGCAGAAATTCTCATCTACATGATGAGCCCAGCCGACTGTTGTGAGTTACCCTTCAGCGTGCAAACAGGAATTTTCTTGTGGTCCAGGCAGCACAGCTTGAGAGCCTCCGACTTTGAGAAAGTTTATTACCAATTCACCGGACTGTGGGGAAATAATACAGGGGTTTGAAAGGAGGAGATTGCCGCAGAACTGTGGGAAGTGGGGAGGGGTGACGCGAGGCTGAGAGACCAGCCCTGGAGGCACGTGGGTGTACTCTGGGTGGGGATTGAAGAGGCCCGAGCTGCCACAAAGAGGCCTTGGGAGAGAGAGGAGGAGGAAAAGCTGAGAGAGGCCCAGCCCAGGAGCAGTCGGGAAGCCTGCACAAGGTCTGCATGTGGGAGCAGTGAGAAGGGGCCTCAGGTCTGTGCTCTGTGCCTCTGCACCTTCACCGGCCAGTGCCTTTAGAAATGTGTTGGCTTCTGAGAGGAGTCGCTTTGCGGGTTCAGGAGTGGGTCCACCTCACGGGTACCAACCTCAAAAGCTGTTCTGATTTGTAGCTAATAGCTCTTGCATGGTACCAACGTCTTGCCTGAGTTAAACTTTTTAAAAAGCAGCCATTAGAAAGTGCCCTCTCTCAGAGCAGTGCTAGAATAGTCTCATGTTTTCATGAGGTGTAAACACCCTGCAGTTTGGCACATGAAAAGTGTTAAAATAGGCTGGCATTAGCTGAAATTCAGGTCCTCACCCTTGAGTGTGAAATGATGCAATATACATGAATATGACACCCAGAATTATTTCTGTACAGCGCTTTCTAAGTCTTAGAACACAACATAAAATAGAGAGGATTAGGACAGCCTGTAAATGGGGATAGAAAATCAGTGCTGATTAATGCAGAATGCATCTGGAGTCATCCCTGAGGTCTTAGCGAGATAAGTCGTCTGGCTAACGCGTCTGGCCCCAGTTGCAGTGTGGGTGGGTGAACCGGTTCCCTGAGATCAGTGCCTCCTTGGGGTTGCCAAAGCAAACGGTGAGTAGAAGTTCTGACCGGAGTAGTGCCAAGGATGTGCAGGGCTCTTCAAGGGCCTGCAGTGACAGGGAGGGCGTGGCAGGTGCTTGCTCAACAGGCGTGGCGTGGCTGTTTTCTTATTCATCATTGGCCCAACCAACCCCCGGAGATAGAGGTGGTTTCTTGTGTGATCCCCCTCAAGGAAAGTTAACCTGATTCTCCAGTGAATAGTAACAAGATTTTTTATTCAATAGGATCAGCTACAAAATGGTGGTTTATTTTTCTTAAAATAATCTTTCCTAGTGCTCTGCATGGGGACATTTCCATTCAAACTTGCTCATTTCTCATCTATGGTTTTTAAATGAACACTAACGCCCATGCACCTGGTATTCTGCAGTGAGGCTCCCTGTCACGTTAATTGTAGCTCTGGAAATGAAGTTTTCAATGAAGTGCCGTATCACTGGGATGCCTTAGGAGAAATACCCTCTAATTCTATGTACCTTCAGTCTGTTACATTGAATGAATTGTTAACTGACACTTTTACCAAATCCGACGAGGGTTGATAGTCACCATGAGTTTATTCAACAGGTATTTATTGAGCGCCTACAGTGTACAGCCCTGTTCCAAGAGTTGAGGAAATCGCAGAGAACAAAATAGGCAGTAGTTCCTGTCTTCCTGCCGCTGATTGGTGTAGACAGACAGTAAGTAAAACTCGTAGCACAGAGGAAGGACACACATTGCAAGGAGGGGTCACAGGTGGATGCAGGAAGGCAGTGGGGATGCAGTTTAACTAGGGTGGCCAGAGAAACATGTCAGCGGGCAGCACAGCTGACATGCAGACAAATGTGCTTGGCAGGGGGAAAGCAGGTGCAGATGCCCTGAGACAGGAGAGTGTCTGATACGTGCGTGGAAGGAACGAGGAGGCCAGTGTGACTGGAGCGAAAAGGAAGAGCAGCAGGAGGAAGAGATGGAAGAGGAGAGGGAGACCAGTTGGCGCAGAGCCTCAGGGGTCCTTCTGTAGATCTTGGCTTTCATCTGGTGTTTTGGGGAGCTGTTGGAGGGTTGTTTTGAGCCAAGGAGTGGTAGCAGATTTACATTTTAAGAACACAACGTCTGCCGTGTTGAGAAGACTAAGAGGGCAGAGGTGGAATCAGGGACGAGTTAAGATGCTATGGGTTAAGATGTGCAAATTGGTGGTTATAAAAGCAGGCAACGGAGGTATGTAGTACACAGCACAGGGAATGTAGTCAATAATATTGTAATAACTGTGTATAGTGCCAGGTGGGTACCGGAAATTTTGGGTGATCACTTCTTAAGTTCTATACATGTCTAATCTCTATGTTGTTCACCTGAAACTAATGTAATATTGTATGTCAACTGTACTTGAAAAATAAAAATAAATTATTTAAAAGGTAAATTGTAAAAAAAAAAAAAGACTTCACGGCTGTGATGCTCGGCCCAGGTGGTACCTTGGCCTCCGGAGGCGGAGGCGCCATGTTCTGGGTGGTCTGAGAGGTCAGCGGGACTTACCGCTCGTGTGGACTGGTTTGAGAGGGCGCCCGACAAGTTTTTGGTCTGGGCAGTTGGAAGGATTGATCTACCCAGAGGTGGAAGCGTGTGGGAGGAGCAAGTTAAGGGACTACCGGGATTTGAAATTTGCAATGCCTGTTAGTCCACCGGATGAAGTGGGTCGTTGGGTATGTGTGTCTGGATTCATGGGGGAGGTTGGGACTAGATAGAAATTGGGTGGCCATCGGGGTAGGCGTGGCATTAAATCTTTGAGACTGGATGATGTCACCAAATGAGGGAGCAGAGGGAGACAGGAAGTCGGGGGCGTCCCATCTGTGGAAGCCTGGTTGATGAGCGACCAGCAGAGACGGCTGAGAGTTGCTTCCAGTGAGAAGAAGGAAACCAGGAGAGGGCGGTGTCTGAAGGGCCAGGGAGGAAGCAGCCCCAGAAGGAGGAGCGATCCGCTGGGCCAGTACTGTGGTTAGACCACAGGCGAGGGCTGGGAATTGACCCCTGTATTAGACCGTGTGGAGGACACTGGTGAACCGGACAGGTTTGGTGGGTTGGAGGGGACAGAGTCTGAATAAATTTGAGAGCAAATGAGAGAAGGGGAATGACTGTCCCCCACCCCCCCAGAGAGACTGCCCAATATCAAAGCATCTTTGTGAACGAACACAGCACTGTCTTGTTCGCAATTGGACACATGCACCGGATGCATTTTATGTTAGTTCTTTAAAAATCTGTAGTCAACCTTTGGAATAGATAACTGATTGGTGATTAGATATTCGGTAAATTAGGACATGCCACACCCTCCCGGCACTGAGTAACAGGACGTGGCGCATTGTGCTACCTCTTATTTTGATAGTAACGCAGCCATTGGTTTAGTGATGACTACACACTGGTGACTTCTACAGAGAAGAGTTATTCAGCGGGAATTCTCTCTTGACCCCATTTCTTTGCAAATGAGAGCAAACAGATTTCTACCTGAGTTCTGTGTTATTCCATACTTTAACCATTTAGGTAGAAAAGATTTGTTAGGGATGAAATCAAAACCTTGGAAGAATTCCTTGGTGTTGTTGATTTACCTTCTTTTTAAGGTTTATTTGAAATATTCAGAATGCCATGTAATCACATATAAATAATGTCTTTAATAGCCCATAGGTGGAAGGTATTTGTTAGCAGGAAAATTGGTGCAAACAGATAAACCAGTCAATTTTAATTATAAGTCATCAAATAAATATTGAGCACCTATCATTTGTAATGTCTTTCCAGGTGCAGGGAAGAGAAGGGTCCCTGTGTCTTTGGCACCTTCTGTCGAGGGGAGTGCACAGACAAGTCCCTGGGCATTTAAGCTGCAGGGCATCCTAGGAGTGCAGAGGACGAGTATTAACTCAGATGTGAATGGGTGCAGCATGGAGGGCTTCCTGGAGGAAGTGACATCCAAATTGAGACCCACAGGAAGATCAGGAAGTAGACAGGTGTAGAGTAGAGGAAAGGAAATATTTTGTCAGAAAGCTGGGAGGCAAGAGAGAGAGCATGGCATTTGTGAGCAACCGAAAGTGCTCGATTGTGCTACATCTATCATGAGGTGAAGGGGACCGAGATGAGGCTGGAGAAGTGGTGTGTGGGGAAACCAGGCAAGAGCTTGATACCTTTGAGTGGCCTTCCTCTGTGGAAGGAGTGCGTGTGTGTACGTGTGTGGATGCATACATAATACACACACGTATACTCACACATATAGACTATATATAACTATATATAACATATATAACTAGATGTACATGTGTATGTATTTTGTGAGATTCCTATGTTATTTGGTCCAGGATTCTATTAGGGAGGCACTATGCCCCTTTTATGGAACATGGCATTATTCTGGGATTTAGACCAGGAATGAACTAGTTACTGTAAGACCGGGGAACCTCTGAAGCTCAAGGAGAAATATCAGTTAAAAGCTCTGCAAAAATTGACTTGACTTCCTGGCTATGTATTTCTTTTGATCTGTGAAATGTGACACTGAGTGGACTTTTCTCATCAGGAAACATAAAAACTTCATTAAAAAAAAAGGAAGGAACCACTAAAACCTTGACTTGCGTTAAACAAGAGACAGGAATTGGGCTGCGGGCGGTGGGGGAGCAGGGGGGGCTGAGAGGAACAGCCTGGAGCGCTGAGGGGGTGTGCCTGGAGGTCACACCTTGAGCTGTGGGTGTTCTGAGTGTTATCGCCTGTAATCTGCTGCTGGTGGGGTGACTGATTAATGATTAATCACTGTTTCCAGCTCAGCATATAATGTAGTCTTTGTGTGTTCAGAGCCTTTACGCTAGTGGGGCGAGCCAGAGTGTAGCAGAGCCTTTGTAGGAAGTGGTTAGAAATATCATACAAGGGTTGGCAAGACCCCCCGCAACCCCAACTTCAGGAGGATGTCCGGGCATGTAAGACAACGCCGCCCCCCCTCCCCCCAGCACCGTTTGCACTTTGAGCTTGCTGCAGTTCATACTTAATTCTTGAAAAACACATGCTTCGAACATTTCAGACCCAGGCCCAGATGAATCATACTTGCTATACCAGCTCCAGAAGCAGCCACATGGGTATTCATTTCTGAGGTCCTGAACTCTGGAAGAACACACAGATTATACTTAAAACTAATGGGGCTTGATTACGGCAGGATGAAAAACAACGAAATGAGAACCCACCTCGGCAGGGCGTGGCTGCCCTCGCCTCTCTCACATTGTTTCCCAGCTTGTAGTGGGTGGTTGACTTTGCCACATCATTCCCAGAATTAAACATATGCTCAGCCTGGGAAAACGTCTGTCTTCGGCAGTCCACAATTATAACTCAGTGCAATGTGGTTTTTAAAATAATTGAACAAGTTAAAATTTTAGTTTTTGGTAGTTACCAGTTAAAAACAACCCAGCCAGTTTCTCTCCCCCCTGCCCCATGATTTGGGAGTATGTGATCCCTTGGGGGACATTCATAGCTATTACTTTAATCACTTTAACATTCTTCTCTGTATATTGCAACGATCTGAAACTCTCTTTTATAATTTCTTCTTGCATCAGTGGGTTTGTTTCATATCCCGAGGCTGTTTTTGTTTTCCTTCATCTTTTCTTAAAAAGCACCAGAACGGACATCGCAAAAATATTGTATTAAGGTAGCATGCACATTGATAACTTTTTTTCTATTTTCTAATTTTAAAATTAACTTTAACTTGAGATAATATGTAATATTTTCAGTTCTGCCATGGAAATTCCATCTCCTAAATTCATCTTCTAATGAATCAAGGAGCAAAAGGTCATTTTCTAAGACTAATAAACAAAACAACAAAAAAATGTAAATGCCTATAAGCAATCTTAGGAATTCAGTGAGAAATCTAAGGATCCAAGAAGAATCTATTTTATTAAATGCAACTGTGCTAGACTTCCTGGAAGTGATAAAGGTAGGGAGACCAATCTTTTACAATGACTTTAATTGTCATCAGAAGATCTGAAAACAATTTTGTGGGTTAAGGTAGGTAATTACCATCCCTGGAGATAACTATGTAACTATAATGTTATAAAAACATTATAAAACTATTTTTCTTACAAAAGCAGACTGCATATTTCTATCTTATTACTGTAATTGTCAGTTTTATTTGCTTGTTACAAATCCAAAGTTGTAATGAAAGCGATACATTGTTGCAATCAGATGTAGAGGGTAGAGTTCTTTACTCCGAAGGATTCTGCCTGGAACACGTATGCATTCATTCTCTCTGTTGTGGACTCTGTGTTTTTGTGGGGGCCATTCCTCATTGTAAACACTTGTGGCCACTATAGTATTACATAGTGGTTAAGACCAGGGTCGGCTGTCTGAAGTTTGGATTATTTATCGTCACTTGGAGATGTGTGATGTTGGCCAATTTGTGTACATTGTTAAGTCAACCAGCTTATTTTTAAATTTGGGGTCATATCGGCACTAAACTTTCAGGGTTTGTGTTGAGAATTAAGTGAGAGAACGCAGGTGAAACATTTACCACAAAACATGTCAGGGCCTAATAACACTCCAGCTGCTGTTTTGTTGCATAAACTACAGGGGTATCCTGGGATACCCAGGAAATTCACATTTCCCACAGAATTGTTTCAGATTGAACAAAGATACCCTGCCCTATTCAAATGATAAATTACAGTTGGTGAGAAGAATGGGGGAAGAGAAGATTGGGGCACAGACCCTTTGGGGAGTTTGTTGATATAAAACATTGAAAAGAGGAGATGCCGATTCCTCTTCTTAAACCATAAGACGTGGATGCTTTCTTAACTCTCTCCCTGGTGACTCCTCTAACCTCGTGTTTCGGGACCGACAGATGCTAATTTCGATCTGTAGAGTGCCAGGAGGGCAGGGTTGTCACCAAGGACAACCCTTCCCTCCTATAAGTTCATGTTTCTTGTCGTATCACAATTTATGTCCACAACTTACTACATTTCCTGCTTAACTGTGACTTTGGATAACTAGTGGGTGTGACAGTCATCCTTGGGTGTGTCCACGGTGCAGTATGCATTCCACTGAGTAATAGTCCTCTGTCATCACCTGGCCCATCAGCCCCACGCGGGAGGCGCCCCTCTTGCCAAGCCCAATTAAGGAAACCCGCCCGGTTTCTTTTCCGGAGCCAAGAAGTTATTTCGTAAGATCTGCTTCTGTACGCGCTGTGGGAATAGCTATCAGAATGGGGATTACTTCTGTTCTTGAGTCCCCAGAGTGGCTTCCCTCCATGTCAAATATCACAGAAAGTTTCAGACTTCTCGAAGGACTTTTAGGTTACACGTGCAAAGGGGTGAAACGGTGATCCCCACGGGTGAGGAAGAGGCACCTGTGCAGGTGGGCACCTGCCGTTGGCGCTCACAGTGGACCTGGGTTATGAGCAAGACGTAGAGCTGCGTTTGTTTTGGAAGGAGAGGGGCCTCAAGCAAGAGCCTCAGAGTTTACCTGGTTTGCTTATCTATAGATGGAATGGACTAGATGCGGCACCTTGGAGCCAGTAACAGGGGTTTGGGGAAGGTTTTATACCTCAGTCCATGGGGGCCCGCTTCCTGAGCATCCTCGTTCAGCAGTCACTGATGTGGCAAAGTGCCTGAAACCTGGGGAAATCTGTGTTAGCCAAAGAACACCCTTTCTCCCCGGGAGAAACGTTCTTCCAGATCTGCGATCCTCAACCTTTTCACCTCTAGACTAATGTCTAAAATTCTGTGGCACACCAAAAAAATTTGTTTTGCCTATCTGATAAAAAATAGGTATAATTTTGATTCATTCACACTGAACGGTTATTGTGTTTCTGTTGTCATCTTTTTAAGTTTGACAGTCTACGGGAAGAGAGGTCAGTGCCCCTGAGTAAACAGTCAGGTGTCGCATGTTTGAGAATTCTTATGGCGCGCTGGTGTGCTGCAGCACGCGGTTGAAAATCCTCTTCCAGGTGAAGTTCCAACTTAATATTTACCTAATAATTTTGCATTTATGTATTACTTTAAAGAATGTATTTGTAAGATATCTAGAGCCTCCCCCAACAACATGATAGCTTTAGAACTTGGTGTAGGAAGATGTGATCCATCATGAATGGGTTCATGCGCAGTATTAATTTTCAAACTTATACACCGAGTTTAAAAGCTGGAAAAAATCCATGGACAGTCCCATAAGGAGAGAGTTAGAATCCAAGCTAACGGCAGCACTGTCTTTCTAAGAGAGCAGGGCTGATGAATCCAACTAAACCCCCTCTGGAGGACTGGAACAGCCAGGCCGGGGCGGCCACCAGGCCCCTGTGGCTAATTTATGGCCTGTTTACAAGCCTTAAAGACCCAGGGTTTGCTGTTGGTGTCCTTCGCTGCTTAAAGCCTTGCCTCAGTTAAGATAATAGCAGCTTATTTTTATTTGGATATTTTGATTCATTTTTCTTGCGGGGGGAGGTGTAGGGGAAAATCATATAGGTGTAGGGAGACCAGGAAGATTCTTACAGGCAAGAAACAAACGTTAGGTGCCTGGCAGCAGTACTAAGATCCTCATCCTGTTCAGGTCTGTGAACCGGAAGACGGCCTGCATGTTAGGAAAACGGGTATTTCTCGACCTCTCCTAGGACCGTGGCTCCAACATTATGATTTCCATGTTTCTCCCCCTCACTAACTATAACTTTGAGGTTGGCAATTGCCCTAGATCATGAACTCCCAATACATGTTCTGTTGAATGAATGAGTTGTTTCATTGTATAAAGAAACTGTGGCCCAGAGATTTCCATGGCTGAGACGTGGCGGCAGGACTGAAACTAGAACTGAGCTCTCCAGACTCCCAGTTCCGAATGATTCTGGTTGTTTTCCCAGCTGCACCCTGATGGTCCCCCAGCCCCAAACCCTACATAATTTCCGGCCCTGTAGGCCC
>CM052541.1:182699757-182726426 GCA_028533065.1 Trachops cirrhosus | reverse complement strand
GTTCTCCGGTTACGACTGAAATCCCCTCTCTTTCCGTAGTCCTTTGATAGGGCTCTACCCCTTCCACGTAACCTTGTTCTTCATTAGTTCTCCAGCATAACAGGGAATGTTTTATTTGTGCTTACTGTGTGCCAGGTATGTGTGAAGGCCTTTATTTGTATTAGCCCATTTTTCTTTTTAACAGTCCAGTGAGGTACTATTATTCTTGCCTTTTTATAGTGGAGGAAAACGAGGCGCAGGGGAATTAACTGATTGCCCAAGGTTGCATAAATAGTCAGTGTTTGAATGCAGGAGACATGGCTCCAGACCCTGCGTTCTTAAGACCTGCTTTGTCTTCCTTGTCTTTCACCCATATAACTCCTACAGAGCAGGGGCTACGCCATTCTTCTCTGCCTACCATACTCCATACATCGTGTTGATGTGCAGTAGGCACTTACTAAATGCACGCGCTGCATAATTTCCTCCGTTCTCCTCTGAGACTAGTTCATGCCACTGTCCAGCATCATGGTGGGAAGGTGGAGGAAACGGCAAGTGCTCTCCTACAACCTCCTTACGGTGGGGGGGTTCAGATGGCACACACCTGCAGGATCTGACCTTGGTCAGGTTGCGTCCCTCAAGCCCCTCTATAAAGTGGGGATAATAGTAACGCCTGCCTCATAGAGTTTATATGAAGTGCTTTAGTCCTGTGTTTAGTATATGGGAAGTGGTCAGTCAACATTAGCTTTCCAAGTAGTTGTATTACAGTGCCTTCTCGCCCCTCACCTCTTTTGGGAAACTTTCGTCTGTTCTTTTAAGCTGATTCTAACTCGCATGTTCTCTGTGTCACTTGTGTAACTTATTCAGCTTGCAAAGAACTAGATACTTTTTCCTGTTTGACCACTTATTAACTGTGTGACTTTCAGGTAGTCACTAAATTTTACAAGTCTCGGTTGTATCACAGAGACAACAAAGGGTTTTTGTGGATTAAGTAAGGACGATGTGACTCATTCTAAGCACTTGGCACACTTCGGTTTTCTTGCCCTTTTTCCTTCCTTGCTACCCACTCCTTCCCCACTGACTAGCAGAAACTCTGTCACAGCTCATCAATGGACTCATCAATAGAATCTAAATTAATTGCTTAGAAATTACATGGAGGCAAGGGAGGCTCCTATCATATGGGACGGACTGGACTGTGGTCCATTAGCAGGAAATCCATGATGTCGAAGAGCTCCCGCCCAGTGTCTTTTTGCCTTTTGGAAACGTACTCTTGGTGGTCGTTCTGAACACGGCCAACCCTTACTCCAGCCGACACAGTGTTGACATCCTTCAAATTCATCCATTCAATAAATAATTCTTGAATACTGATTTTGTGCCAGGAGCTGTCCTAGATGTTGAGAGTGTGCTGATAGACAAAACCAACCTGGTTCTGGTTTTCATGGAGCTTGTCGTGTTGGGGAGACAGACACCAGCCAGACAAATATTAAATTATAAAGTGAGATGTGTTATGACGAGAAAGCAAAGGCGCCACGATCCACAATGAGCAGGATTTAGTGTTGAGAGCCAGGGAAGTGTTCCCATTGGAAGGGATGCTTGGGCCGAGCGCTGAGTAGGAGTGTCTGACCAACGAGTCAGTGGAATACCTTCAAATTTATTACTCACCACTTTTCTTTAAGGGAAGATGCTATGTAGTATTTTATTAAGCTTGAATGATGACAGATGATAATTAGTCTTTGAATCTGGAGGTGCCCAAATATGCTGTCTTTGATCTTTTTTATCTAACTTGTGTATAAGCAGTGCGTGTGTTGGGCTGGGAGAGGGAGGCTGTAAGGGCTTGATCACAACCAGGCATTGTGTTTTTACTACATTCGGGGCTGGTGCCGTCAGTCAAGCCCATCCGGGGGCTTTGTCACATCACAGGTCGCGTTGTCTGGGCTTGCCTACCCAAAGGCAGGTGCTCTTTATTTTAATCTGTATTATGTATATTTGCTCTGAAAGTTGTTTTTGTTGAAACTTGAAGAGCCAGGTGCTTGCAGCCAGAGCATGGTCAGACTTACTGGAAATTTGAACACAAAGAAGAGATACCCCTCAGCCAAGTGTAACGGGCTACCACAATATGACAGCTGTTCAGGGCATGGTCCTTTAAAACCCCGGGTGTAATTGTTATCACTGCGGAACTCATTTTTTGACCTTCTTTTTCAGGAAAGGTATTTCTTGAAATGTTACAGCACTCTTCCAAAGTGAGGAGCCTCTGATAGTTCTAGAGATGATGTTAGATTATCTGACTAGGTCCAGGGAAGACTGTGGCTGGCATTTCGTCAATACCTGTCACTTGCAATTTCCCTTTTAGCAAGAAGAAGCAGGCCCTGGGAGACAATTATATCTAGCCAACTTTACTTTTTAAAAAATTATATTTATATTTGTGATGCTTTATGTTTATGGGGATAACTAACTAATTTATAGGAGTGATTGAAAGCCTAACAGTGATGTTTAAAATGAATTGATTTTTAAAAATTAAGTATGTAATAGTAGAAAGGACACTCAAATTTGGCAAAATTATAAAGCTGGTTCTTGAATGACTGAAGTTTGGGAATCACTGCTTTGGTGTAATCTGGATTTTTCTCCTGCTATCTGTTATTTGGTTTCTACTTCTGAGGGCCTATTTAAAATTTGGATGTTAAAATCTGATAACACAATAAAATATTGCTTCATACCCACTAGTATGGATGGCTGTAATAAAAAAAATGGATAATAACAAGTGTTGGTGCAGATATGAAGAAATTGGAACCCTTGTACATTGCTAGGAGGAATAAAAAAAATGATGCAGTCCCTTTGGGAAATAGTTTGGCAGTTCATCAAAAAATTAAATATAGAGTTACCATATGACTCAATAATTCTACTCCTAGGTCTATACTTGATAGAATTGAAAACATATGTTCACATAAAAATCTGTCCATGAATGCTCATAGCATCATTGTTTATAATAGCCCCAGAGTAGAAACAACCCAAGTGTCTCTCTGCTGATGAATGGATTAAAAATTATGGTACAGCCGTACAGGGATATTAGCCATAAAAAGGAATGAAGCACTGATACTTGCTACAGCATGGAAAAACCTTGAAGACATTGTGCTAAGTGAAATAAGCCAGACACAGAGGCCACACGCTGTATGATTCCATTGATACAGAATGTCCAGAATAGGCAAAAGTAGTGAGAGGTAGATTAGTGATTGCAGGGGTTGGGCGGAGTGGGGAATGGAGAGTG
This sequence comes from Trachops cirrhosus, assembly GCA_028533065.1. NCBI lineage: Eukaryota > Metazoa > Chordata > Mammalia > Chiroptera > Phyllostomidae > Trachops > Trachops cirrhosus. The sequence goes on along the minus strand of CM052541.1, from coordinate 182,723,188 downwards.
ACTGCTGATGGGTATGGGGTTTCTTCTTGGGATGCTAGAAATGTCCTTGAATTTGATAGTGGTTACACAACTTTGTGAACAGATGAAAAACCACTGAGTTGTACACTTTAAAAGGGTAAATTTTATGGTATGTGAACTATGTCTTAATAAAAAATCAGGTATCATAAAAATCTGTGGCTGGTCATAGACGCCTCTATGTTGTCACCACTGCCCATAGGACGGGACATCTGCCGTTGCCCCGCTGTTATTAGGATTGTGCTTTCTCTGATACAGCCCGTGTGGCCTTTGGAGCCAGAATTCTAACAGAGACTGACATGGGAGGGCTCTACCCTGCTGTGCAAATCATAACATTTTGTTTTCATCGACACAGTGGATATGTGAGTTATTATACAGGGTCCAGCACAAAGAACACCCCTTCTTATTACAAAATCTTTTATCACGAAGCCATAAGCATGTAATTCTGTAACATATCAATATCACACTGAAGCACACTATGTGACATTTTAGGTGAAATGTTCAAATTGAAACTATAAATTATTATATCCGTATGATTATCATACCCACCACGCTCAAGCAGGTATTACTTCGGCTGGACCTTGTTGCGAATTAATGAAGTTGAATGGTAGAGTAGGGACTGGAACCTGGGTCTTTAATACTACACTTCCTAGTATAATTTACAAACAAATTGTCACACACGTGAGCAGTAGGTAGCCAAGGTCAGAGTTGCAATATGGGGTTGAACATGAGAAAGTTTACTGTTGTTAGATTAACTCACTTACTTGTATTCTAATTTACCTTTTCATTGATGCCACTTATAAATATTGACTCAAGATATTGTTAATAAAAATAATAGAGTACTTCATAATTTATAAAGCCCTTTTAGTTGGAAACTCAGGAAAGTGGGGTCTAAAAGTAAGTAACAGTCCTAGATGCATAGGAAATTAAGAAGTCCAGCTGGATTTTAAGTCAGATGGTCTGACGTGTATAAATACATGTCCACTGTATTTTCATTCTTTCTTCATGTCCTGTGGTTGTTTTGGAGTGTGTGGACCCACTTATTCTTTATTTATTCAACAATTACTTTCTGAGTGGGTACTGTGAGCAAAAGCATGTTCACGAGCTGGAGATTTGTAGGTAATAACACAGGCAAGGGCCCTACCTCTTACGGTGTAGTTTCGAGGGAGGAGGCAAACAGGAGGCCATTAGCCTAATAAGCATGGCCATTGCAAATAGTGATGTTTTAAGAAGAATAGAAAAAAGTGGCATGATAGAACTGACTTTGATACATATGAGAGAAAAGATGCCTACCAAGAAGGGCTCCTGGTCGCTAACTGGATGCAAATGTGAGAATGGAGCCTAGCAGCTGTTTGTAAATAGGGACTTCGCATGCAAGCTACATTTCAGGGAGGAGCCTGAACCAAACTGCCTGTCTGCACTCTGTTCCTGGCTGAGCTAGTCCCTGTAAAGGAGTTTCTGGAATTGCATTCCAGTCACTAGGATTGAAACGTTTCCTGTCCAATCAGAGCTGTGCAGCCCTATTTCTATTAGCATCTTTGTCAACCAATCAGAGTGGCTCCATTTGGACCAGTCAGGACAGCGCTTTTTGGACCAATCAAGTTGGTCCAAATGTGGATTTGGAGTCCGCATCTATATGAGAACAGACTAGTCAGGGACCAGTGGTGGAAACTTCTCTATATAAGTCAGCTATTCTTGGCTTAGGGAGTGCACTTTTCCTTTCCATTAAAGGCTGAAGATGCATTTCCCCAGCTGAAGCTGAACCGTGGAGGATGTCTTGATGTAACAGAGCAGAACAGGGTGGACCAAACCTGAGCAGAGCAGAGCAGTCGCCTTGCCCTGGAGCTGCCTCCTGGCCTTGCTGTTGCACAGCCCTGCTGTATGACAATTGAGCTCTTTGCCCTGCAAACTTTCTTTCTTCACCATACCCCAAACTGGGGATTTCTGTTGCCATTGAATTGACATCAGTGACAATAAGTGGACACATAGGTGGACTTTTTGAGATTGATGGTCAGGGAGCGCTCCTCAGTGAGGGGACAATCGAGTTGAGACCAGAAGTACCTAAGAAAGTCAGCCAGGAAGAGATCTGGTTGAATCCTTTTCTAGGGCAATGAACATTTAGTATAGTGCAAATCCTCAGCATTTCCTGTGTTCCTTATAGGATCAGATTTTAAGACTTGAATTTAAACCATTGTTCTCGTCTTCTGTATACACATCATTTTCTACTTTTTGGCAGAATGTATGTGCATGTGTGTATCTATATACACACATATATTAGATATAGTATAAATAGCAAATATATCATAAAAATAGAAAATACCATTCTAGACGTGTGATTTCCTTATCAGGCAATTTTGCCTCGTGCAAAATGACCTCCTAGGAATATGACCCATGGTTTTGCTTGGATGACTAAATAGATGTTCTGAAGAAGAAAATGGCATTCTCAGTTGCTGGCCCTCCTCAGGACCACCTACTGACCATATTTTTCACGGGAATATGTACCCCCCCCACCCACGAATGCTGTAGGGCAGTGTCTAGTTGATGCTAAATCTATGTATCAAAGTTGGCTCAGATGGAATGAACTCTTTGGGGAAAATATCATTTTTTCAGAACTCCCAAGCAGAAAGCTTTTGTTTTGTTGGTATTGCCATGCCTCTCCAAAACAAAATAAAAAAAATAATTGAATGAAAGGACCGACTGAGGTGACATGAGTCAAACATCTTGAGTTTTAGGTGGGTGGTGGTGATGGTGATGGTGGTGACGATGGTGGTGATGGTGTTGGTGAGGAGGTAGTAGGAGGTCCATGGAAAAGTTTCTGTGTCTGTGTCTTCACTCAAGGACTGGCCTTGGTAATGACTGTGGAGCTCTTTGGACTCTCACTGGAAGCAGGATCACCATCTCACCTGCATTTCCTCTCCCCAAAGCTTCACCTCCCTTCTTGCTGTCCTGCACCTGCATCCTGCGGTCCTATCCTATTTGTTCTCTTTTCGATTAACTCCTCATAGAGCAGCACTCCTGCATTTTCTAACCCTCTGTAAAAAAACATACAAGTGGAGGAGAGTAGCTTAATACATCTTTCTTCACTCATCCTTTCTCCCTTGCCCCGCACAAGTTTTCTTTCAGGGAGCTCTCAGTTCATTCTCTTAGGGCAACGCCAGAGTGCCAGACTACGGCAGAGTGGACCCCCGTTTCACGGTACTTCCCGGTTTTGCGCATCCGTACCTGTGCGTCCTCTTACGGGGCAGGTGCTGCTTCTGGTTTGGTTTGTGGTGAGATGCAAGTCGGTGCATGAGCCGCATGAACTGGACTGTTCTTTACTTTGGGAGCAAACCCCAGACAGGGTTTGTTTTCTCTTGTTTCTTTTTGTTTTCTGTGGCCTCTGGATATACAGGTGGGCGTGCACCTGCACCGACAGCTACTTCTCATCTTCTTTTCCTTTGTAGTATTGTTTCTCTCCGCCTTTGTCTTTTTCTGGGGTGCTAATTGCATACAGAAAACTTGTCTTTTTCTAAATTCAAGTTTTTGGACAACAACTTTGGGAAATACAGGTAGAGAGTTTTGTGAATTCCACAGATATTTGATCCTTAGGCAGCCACATTTATTGGTGTGTCACTACCCTCTGTGGTCACCACTGGCCTAAAGGACCAATTTCTAGAGCCACATTCAAAAGCACAAGAGCTACAAAAGAATTCTATTCAGATTTCTTGGGGTGGGGAATAGAGTCCATCTCCCCTGGATTTTGGAGAATTACTAAGAAACATGGAATACCAAATCCCACAGACTGCTTGTTGATAATCCGTGCCCCCCATTCCATGGAGGAGTTCGTATACCCAGTTTCTTTCTTTTTTTTTTGTTTTAAATATTGTGTTTATTTATTTTTAGGCAAAGGGGAAGGGAAGGAGAAAGAGAGGGAGAGAAACATCAATGTGTGGTTGCCTCTCGTGAGCCCCCTACTGGGGACCTGGCCTGCAACCCAGGCGTGTGCCCTGACTGGGAATCGAACCGGCGACCCTTTGGTTCACAGGCCTGTGCTCAATCCACTGAGTCACACCAGCCAGGGCCCCAGTTTCTTAGTTTTCTCAATTTACCCAACTAGGGGGGAGAACCATGTGTGTTTACAGGGCCATTCAAATTTCTGAGGGCAGTCGTAGGCTTAATGACAAGTCAGCTGAATGACTTGTGTAATTTCCTGTGACATCAAACTGTGCTTCCCTCAGTTACGGGGACATCCGTGACCATTCTGCATTGGAGGATGGAGAGGCTGTATCTGCAGGTGAAGGGCAGAGACCTTGGAGCCAGTCCCTCAGGCACGAGCCCTGTTCCTGTGTGGCCTTGGGCAAGTCGCCTCCCCTCTCTGTGCCTCAGCTCTTTGTCTCCAGGGTGGGGTATTTATGGTCTATGTTTGTGGGGACATTAGGGGGATTTAAGGGATTTAAATAACATTCAGTTTGGGAGAGGTGCCTGCCATGTAGTTAGTAAGTGGCATTTAACCATTTGTTGCTATGATATCTGTAATTTTATGTACTCATTTTCCCCAATTCTAGTTTATTCTTAATTTTGTGTTGCAGGAGACTTGATTTCTGGTTATCTGTAGTACTTGATAAGCGACACCAGCCCTACTGTATTTCCCAGTTAAGAGTTATCAGTGGTTTGAGGCTGTCAGTTTGGCAGGTCTAGGCCTGAATGTCTTCCATTTTCCCACCGAACGCCGACCTCTTTGCGGTGGTCCACGTGCATTTGCTCCTGTACCGTGAGGGTACCCTGGAGAGGACGCCGGTCCCGTGGGCCTTAGGGCTCCTGCAGGTCTTTGGCTTCTTCAGTGGATTTGAACGTTGTGTACTGTATGTCAGTGGGAATGTTTCCATGTGTAGGGTGTTTTTCATCAGGAGTCCGTTTCAGCTGATCCCACACACGGCCTGTGTTCTTGTTAAGTAGGCTGCAAAAGGAAGAGTATAACTTTTAACATTCTGCTGTAATTCTGGGCCTGTATGATCTTAATCATGTATAACCTCAGAAGCCCTACTTTTCGCATGCCAGCTACCTGCCCTGTGGATGGGAGCTGGCTTCGATATTGGAGCCCTCAACCCTTCTGTGAACAGGGTTTTGGGGACAGAGGTGTCTTATGAATGTGAAGATGGGAGGAAGAAGGCAGCGCCCTAAGACTGCAGAATCATAGACAGTAGCACTCGTGGGACCGTGGGACTAACTCTCCAGCCTCTGCGTGTCACACTGTGGGGAACGGGTGATCTGCTGGAGGTCACAGCCAGAAAGAATCAGAGCCACAAGCTCACACGCTCGTCTTCTTCCCTCACGACGGCTGGGGAGAATGAACATCACGCAGACAGGCCTCAAGGTGGAAAAGAGCGTGGGATCTCAAGACACCAGGCAGAACCAGCATCCAGCAGAGTGGTTGGGGGAGGCCATGGCACCAGATGAGGTTAGAGAGGTGGGCAGGAGCCAGACAGACCAGACTGGACTGGGATGGGTGTGCATTTTTATCCCAGTGCGGTGGGAAGCCAGCAGGGCCTAGACAAGGGAGTCACATTGACACTGCGCACTAAGAAGGCTTCGATGGACCTTAAAGACATTTAGGTGGAGTCCTTTGGCTTTTTTCATGCATTCACTTGTTTCACAAGTGTTATTGTGCACCAGCAGTGGTAAGCAGTGGTCAAAAAGAAGCCTGTACATTCATGGCACTTATTTCTGATACAAATCTTACAACATTTGTAGGTGGAATCCATGATTTTGGCAGTTTCCCAAATTTAGGAATACTTTCCCGGGAAGACAATACCGGGGACCACTCAGGTTTTATTTTACCTCCAATTCGCTCTGTCCCAGAGGGGCCACCTAAGCCCCTGGGAGTGTCCGAGTCTCTCCAGCAGCTTTTATTCTGAGCACTTAGAAAATCGAGGACCCGAATACATTACATTTTTTAATTTCGCAAAGTATATAGAGTATTATGTACTTCATCAGGTTCTAAGCCCTTTATAAATATTGACATTTCATTTTCCTCACAGGGCTGTGTAGTAGGTAGTATTACCCTCCCTGTTTCACAGATGAGGCAGCGGAGTGGCCTGTCCCAGGGACCCCGTTGGCAAGAAGCGGGACCGGGATCGGTGATCACTCTTAGCCGCTGCCCTGCATTTTTTGATATAAGTCATAAAAAGGTATTTTTTAAAATCATAAAACATCATCCCCTTGTTGCACTTGGGGTTTCTTAGGATGTTTAGGGTTATCTGCAGCCAGACTTAGGGAAAGTATAGGAAGTCCTGGCCCCCGTTCTGTGGGGGCCCCGCTGGTCCTTCATGATTCTTTTCGAGTTGAGTTATCTGTTCAACTTAATTTGTGTAAATAGAATGTGTTTAATTTCACTGCATTTAATGCTGTGCTTCGGTCCTGCCAGACTTTCTGTAAGTCCCCCTGACAGACAGCAGAGAACTGGCAAATGGGCACGTTTGACAAATAGGGAAAATTGGATGGTTTCTTGCAAATGCTAAAACCAGTGTACTTGAAATTGGGGATTTTGTTTCCCTCCTTTGTGAGACTGCATAATAGTTTAATTTAGCTATTTATAAATGTTTAATTGTATTTTAAACAATGGAGTAAATGGACAATAGGCCCTAACTTATCAGAATAAAAAAACTGGGGGGCAATACTATTTAAAACCTTGCATATTCATTTATGTGTCCCTTGAGGGGAAAGTCTTTAGGCTACTCTAGATTCTGTTTTTAGGTCATAGGAATAAGATATTTCTGCTTGGTAATTCTCCTATGTCTTGGGGGTCTTCTGTTGAGGTTAGTTTATTTGTATTCCCCCAGAATCTTCAAAGGGGGCCAGTTTCTGGCCCCCTTTTTGGGGAAATATTCTGTATTCTTCAGTTCTCAGTCTGGGATCATTTGCATCCCTCGTTCTATCTGAAATCCTCATCACACCTCCCATCTCAACCTTCTTCTCTGTGTCTAAGATAGTTCCTTCATTCTCTAAAGATACTTCTGAAGGCCTGTTTCTTCAGTGAAACTCTCCATAGTTAGTTGAGAGAGAAATCTGGCCTCTGCCCTGGCTGGTGTGGCTCAGTGGGCTGAGCGCTGGCCTGCGAACCGAAGGGTCACTGGATTGATTCCCAGTCAGGGCACATGCCTGGGTTGTGGGCCTGGTTCCGGGGTTGGGGACACTCGAGAGGCAACCACACATTGATGTTTCTCTCTGTCTCTTTCTCCCTCCCTTCCCCTCTGTCTAACAAAATATAAATAAAATCTTAAAAAAAGAGAAATCTGGCCTCATCTTTATTTCTACTTGTTTTGTTATTCAGGGATGAAGTTTAATGAACTTCCATTGTACATGGTTTCTTCACTTTAATTTTAACAGACTAATTTATTCTGCGTATGAAAACCAGTAGAGATCTCTCAGTTTTATGCTTGTCTTTTGAACAGTGACCTTGTTTAGCACGCCAAACGTGAATTCTAATTCAGTCGGTGGTTGGGCCTCGCTTATTTCACTTAGGAAAGAGTTTAGCATGTGTGGATGAGTATGAAATAAAATGTCATTGGGTTTCTGTTGGTTTTCCAGGGCTCCTATAGCAAAGCCCCACAGCCTGGGTGGGTGAAACCACAGAGATTTGTTTTCTTGCGGTTCTGGAGGCCAGAAGTCCGGGATCATAGTGTTGGTAGGGTTGGTTTCTTCCGAGACCTCTCTCCGTGGCTTGCAGAGGGCCGTCTTCACATGGTCTTCAGTCTGAGTGTGTCTCCTCTTCTTATAAGGAAATCGGTCATATTGGATTCAGGTCCATCCACGTGACTTTTTTTTAACTTAATCTCTTTAAAGGTGCTACCTCCAAATAGTCATGTTCTGAGCTGTGGGGGCTTAGGTCTTCAATGGATGGATCTTGGGGAGACACAATTCAGCTGTAGCAGTGAGCAAGGGAAGAGAGCATCCTGAAGGAGAGGAGAGTGTAGGATACTGGTCATGACTTGGTTTAAAACTGGCTAAGTGATTTAGGGTAAAATTCACACTAATTAGCCTTTTGTCCGTACTTCCCCAATTTTTTGGACTCAGTGAAATCTGAAGTACCTTCTAAGCACCTCTAAGATGCCATTTTTTTTTGCTTCTTATTTAGGAAGACAGTTGGAGAGGTGATTTTATGCTGTGTTTGCTGGGTAGCATGCAAAAATCAGGGCTTGGGCCAAATAGACTTTGATTTGAATTCTCTTTTCTTCTGTGTGAAGCTGAAGAAAATGGCCGTAAAGACCCTTCTCTTCGCACCTTACAAGCTCCGTGACTGTGGACAGGTTATGCAGCATCCACGAGCCCTAACTTAAGCCACCTACATAGTGGGCATAGAGTTGTTAGGGGCTCTCCTTGGCTCTGGTCCATTGTCACTGCTGCCTGCAGCAGATACATTCCGCCCCTTTGCAGATGCCCTGGGTAGCCCCAGGTGCTGAGACCCAGCCCCTGCAGCCCAGGTGGGGCGTTGCTGCAAATACCTGCTGGCTTGCTGGACCTCCTCTGCCTGCTCGACTCACGTGTTACGGAGACCACTTGTGGCGCCATGTGGTCAAGGTGGAGCAAGTGTTATATCAGCGTTCCCCACCTCGCTTGCTGTGTCTGCTACACAGATGTCATTTCAGGGAAGTTAGATTGGTTCCAACTCATCTGGTTACCATAAAATAATTGGTTCTTACTTCTTCTTTCCGTATTTAATAGCCCCAAATGGTTATCAAGAAATTGTTCCTGTTCCTGAATCTTATCAGGAGGCAAATGGGGAAAGTTTGTGGGGCAGAGAGGTCGTTCAGCCTAGCACATTAGATTTGAAGATGCACAAACTTTGGTATTGCCAGAAGTAAGTGCTAGACTTTCGTCTACTTTTCCTAGACCAGAGAGTACCCACAGAGCAGAGCATTTGTGAGGGGTGAATGAAGTGCCTGTGTGTCTGTGTGTGTGTTTGAGGCGGGGAGGGGCCAGCAGTAGGCCTTTCACACACATTGTTCTGGTTAAATAGAGTTCTTATGCTTTGTGTTGGGATTGAGTTTATATACATCCCGTCATTTAAAGCACTAGATGGCCTTTGTTATTAGACTTCAGTAGTTCAATTGACTCAGGTAAAATTTTATTTCAGTAAAACTACCATTGAAACAAGTTGACCAGAGAGTTCTGTATCCAGGAATAAAGGTTTCCAAGTTCTATTTGACTAACCTATTTTAATCATTATATCTACATTAGAATACAACCTTGTTGGCAGTAGCATTTGGCCTGGGAAATTCCTATAAGCTAACTCATTTAACATTGCCTTTCTCTGGTACCACTGCTAGGACCTTTTCCTTTGGAGTCTGTATTCATCAGAAGTTTTTCAGTAGCAAGGGGCAGGCATGTAGGATATTATCAGGGCATTTTTTTCTCTCTCTCATGGATTTATTTCCAGAGAACTGATCAGAAAGATGACTGCTAGCATCCCCAAGGTTGTGTTCCTATGACTTCCATTCAGAAATGAAGCAAGAACCTCTGTCTTCCGTATCCATATATCAGATATCAAGGAAGATTTTAATTGCTTCTGCTTGCGTCACATGGCCATCCCGGAACCTAAAGCTGGTTGACTGATGAACTATCGTGGCGAAGTATCCTGACTGGCAGGCCCGCTGGAATCACATGGGCTGGGAGAGGAGTGGCGTCCCACAGGAAGAGCTGCTTAGCAAACAGTCAACCATGTCCATACAGAGAACTGGTACAGATAACTGGGCACTTCACGTCATCAGGAACTTAGTGTTTATTCTTTTAGTGGAAAGGGAACAGGAAGGTAATGGTCAGAAAACTGAACCGGATTCACTTGGACATTTTAAGCTGTCCATTTCAAATCTGTCTGAGATGAGGACGCACTTGAAAGGCGTCCGTCAGGTGGGATACGCATTAACACAGGCAACCGGATAGTGGAGCATAACTGGTGATTTCTAAGAGTCAAGGAGCAAAATGACATTAATGGCCCCCTTGCTTTTGCGCTAGGGCTGGACGACTGCCTGCAGCAGTACGTCCCCAAGTTCGAGCGGGAGAAGATAAACGGGGAGCAGCTGCTGCGGATCGCCCACCAGGACCTGGAGGAGCTGGGTATCACGCGGATCGGGCACCAGGAACTCGTGCTGGAGGCTGTCGACCTGCTCTGTGCACTGGTGAGTTCAGCAAAAGGGGGTCTGTACCGTGAGGATGTTCTTTAGAACGCTGTTCTCTTAAACCTTCCTCGTTTGCCGCTGAGTGTGTCATCGCTTCCTTCGTGAGTCACTGATGTGAACTGAAGATAATGTGAGAAGCGAAGGAAGGCGTTCATTTCCCAGAGTAAGAGTTGGCACACCGTGGCCTGTGAGTTAAATATGGTCCGCTGTCTGTTTTCGTAAATAAAGTTTTATTGGGACTCAGCCAGGCCCGTTCATTTATGTGTGGTCCGTGCCTGAAAGTGGCAGAGTTATTTGTAATGGAGACCATAGGGTCCCCCAAAGCCTAAAATACTATTTTGCCCTTTACAGGAAGAGTGTGTCTGTTACAGAAAAACTCCTCATTAGTCTTATTTTTGAATCCTTTGTAAAGAATAAAAAGATGGAGATGGTCCTGCATGAAAATGTCTCCCACATTGCAATGACAAACAGACTCTGATTTCCGTGTTTGTTTTTGTTACTATAAAAAGCATTTTTATGCCTCACAGGTATCTGTGATATTTCTATAACTGATGCCTGCGCTTGAACTAATCAACCTGTGAAATGGTAGCTAGATGGGGAAAATGTGGACTTCGTTCCATGTTGCAGATGACTGAGCTTTGCCTTGACCGTGACTGAGTTAAATCCTGCCAGGTTCTGACTCTTGCATTGCACCTGTGGCTGCGGGGGTGGCTCTTAGGGGAGGGCTAAAACACCTGTAAGGGCATTGTGTCTATACACTGGCTGGCATGGGGTGGGATCCGTGTCCGTCCGTCACGGTGCCACACTAGGGATGCAGTTTCCTGAACTGTCAGGATTTGGACAGACTGGGCAGCATTCGAGCTCCGTTAGTAATGCCATGAACCTGAGCCAGGGGCATATACAATTACATCACTGAGAATGGTGGGAAAGAATGTGCTCCCGATTATTTTGCTATTGCTGGTCTGCGTTCCGTTGATTATACAACACTTGTGGCATTGTGCGTATTCTTTTGCTTAAAATGGACAGAGCCTTGTCTTCGGCTCTGAGATGCGCCGCTCTTGTTTAGGAAAGTAATGGGGAAATTATTTGTGGTTGACAAATGAGCTGCCCCCAGGGAGACGCCGTGGCCAAGTGGTGTGAGCGGTGGCCTGGGAGGCAGGCTTTCTGCCTTCTGATCCTGGCTCTGCTACATGCTCCTCACTCTGTGACCTCCAGGGGAACGGTGGTGCCTGCTTTCCCCTCGGTACAGTAACGTTCCCCGGGATGTGGCCGGGTACCAGCGTGGGTTTCTGCACTGCCCAGACGATGTCTAAGAGTCCTGTTTATTATTAAAGCTGCATTTTTTCAATACAGTGTAACATGTTTGAGTTCCCTTTTATTATGCTTCCTGGGAACAATGAGTTTCACTCTTTCTTGTTCTTTTGAACCATTTCTTTAACTTTGCGGTGGGACTCTGAGGACAGGTAAATCACTTTGAAATCTATAGCATGAGAGGGAAGGAGGGAGGCGGACTCGAGGCACCACCGTTGTGGACAGCAAGGGTGATCATAAACACAACAGCTGCCTCTCTTTGCTTTCCCCCTTCCCTACCTCTTAGGCTATTAGGCTGAAATGAACAAAGCTGGATGCTCGCCAGGACCTAAAGCTGCACTTTATCTCCTACAATTTCCTTCTCATTTCCTTTGTAGACAAAGTGCTGACCTCAGACTCACTCTGCACATGCTTGGTGTGCAGCGGGCCAGTGAGTACCTCCGACAGCAGGGCCGCGGGAGGGTTTGCAGACCGACGCGCCTGTTCTGGGCTGGGGAGAGTTTTAGAGAGTTGGACTAAAATGTCTTTTAGTCTTGAAATTATCTACTTCTTAAATATTCTTACGATAATGAGTGTATTAATAACACTGTCCATTTGACCCATTTACGCCGTGCTGCTCTGGGTCTCTGGAAACTGGTGGTGATTTTCTGCCTTGAAGAATCCGTCCCCTGGGCAGTTCCTTAAAGTTCCTTGCAGTTGGCTGTGGTGCCATAAAGGGGTTTTCGTGTAAACACAGTTTAGCGGATGTTGATGTTATGATGGGCAGGAAATGAATAGAATTAGAAGTAAGGAAGTGGGGTGGGTAGGAAAAAATAAAACCATTGGAAAGTTTTGGAAAGAAAAGAGCAGGTAGAATGGATGGGAACCTCCAATAGGGAACAGCTACTGGTTAAGATCCCAAAACCAGTGAGTGGAGATGGACCACAAATAGCTTAGTCATGGGGAGAGAGCAAGGACAGAAACTGCCATTTGTGAACCTTGACCTTGACTGGCTGGAGTGTTTTAGGAGAGTGTTGCTGATTGTGACGCAGAATCAGGACCACTTCCGAGGACTGAATTCAGAGTGTGAGCCCAGTTTTCCAGTTGTTTCCTCCCTGCCCCCGGGCAGGCTCACGCTGCTCTTTGTAGTAGGATAGTGGTTAGCCACTTGTGACTATTTCAATTACAATTAATTAAAATGAAATTAAATTTAGTTCCTTAGCCGTACTAGCTACACTTCAAGTGCTCGGGAGCTAGTTGTGGTTACTGGCTACCACGTTGGGTCCGTGCAGACAGAGAACATTTCCATCACGGCAGAAAGTTCTGTGGAGTGGCCCTGGTCTAGAGGGTGTGTTTCACAGTAATAATGTGTAATCGTGACCCATTGTCTGTGCCAAGTCCACCAGACCCTTGTTACCTGAAGACCAAGGCAGGGACAGATGTGGTTTTTTTTTGAGGTTGTTGCAGGCTGAGAAAGTGAACAAAGTTGGAATTAGTACACGTGCTAAGTGATGCCACGTGTGTGGGATTGAATGAAATACCTGTAATGGATCTCCCTGCCCGGGGTGCTGCTGCACCCTCTGTACCCCCACGTTTACTCGTTGCTCATCATTTACCCATAGGGCAAATCATTGAAAATGTCACCTTTTTTATGGGGAGAAATCATGCAGGTGGAGTAATCCTTGCTGGCAGTTGGTATTTAACCTGATGTTGCTTGTGAGCTTGTTAAGTGCCTTTATTTTCCTAAAGGAAAACTGCGAAGTGTATTTCTTAGGTTGTAACTTAATTGACCCAGATCAGAGAGATGTTTGATTGTGTGTCTCTGGCTGTTCCTTATCACGGATGTCAGATCTTGAGTTGACCCAGCAGGAGCGGGAAAAGAAGGTAGAAGAGAAGTTGCATAAGATTTCCCTTCGCTAATACGTGTATAATTTAAGGCACCAGGAAAGTAAGAATCTGCCTGCTTTCTTTTCTCCTGTCTCCTGTGTCATTTCTCTGCCATACCAGGAAATGGCCTTGGATGGCTGACTTCTAATGAAGTAACATCTCTGTGGAAAGTTTTTAGTATGTATGTAGATTTTTGGGGCTTGTTTCATTTCTTACCTAGTTTGTATTTTCTTGATACTTTATCTCAAAGCAATTTCTGAAGGTGACAGGTTAAGGGAAAAAGATACTGAAAATAATCAAATTTGGTCTGAGAAATCATTTATTTTCTGTCTTCACTATGGGGCACTTAAATCAATAGTCCCTTCCTGCTTATGTTTCTACAGTAGAGGTTCTTTTGAGCTAATATAATCAGTTTCTTGTTCTCTTGGATTCGTGGAATGGGGTGCTAGGAAAAGAAATTTTCCTTCTTTACTTTGCTTGTTCTTCCTTTTTTAAAAAAGTTATTTTTTAGTATAGCTATATCTATCCATCCCTCCAGTCCCGTGATTTGTTTTCGGGGGGAAATAAAAAGATTCAGAGCAAGTGGAGTCAAAATGAAAAGAACCAGTTAATAAGAAGCTATGCTTCCCCTTTATTTTAATATCCAAAGTGGTAGGGTTGTAGGAGTTTGAGGTTTAAAACTTCCTGCAACACTAACATGCATTTAATCCCCTTTGAGTTTAGGAAGTAAATGTTGTGTGTAGTAATGAAAGTTCCAGGTAATTTATGGTGACATTGCAATATAGAAAGCCGACTTCCCTGCTTTTAGTTCAGAACTCTTGCTGTAAGTTGGCAGGCTGAGTAATGGACCGAAGGAGGGGACAGTTCCCTTCAATCATAGTCCCCAGTCCTTTAGGACAAGCTGTAGTATCATGTGGCTCTTTATCCATTCACCTCCGAGTCTGGTTCTCTGCACTGAAGAAGCCACGATGAGAGTCTATCCTTTTATTTTTGTCTTTTCTATTGAAGGGCAATATTATATCTTAGTCTCTAGAAAAGGACGGTGAGAAAAAAAGAATGAATGTAAAGTTTAGGTAGAACATTTCTGTTAATACAGAGCACTCATTTTTATTATGAAATTTACAGTTTATTTTCAAGGTTTGCCAAAGAGTTTTCAGTTAATGGATCTGGAAGTGTTTTTTTTTTTTTGTTTTCTTTATGTGTATATTTGTACTTTTAAAAAAAATTCTATCTAAATTGAACATACATTTAAAGATCCAATAAAATCTAGTTAAAGTTTTCATTAAGGTAAAATCTTGTTATTACCACTCTTCTTCTCGCCAAAACAAACAAACAAAAAAACAACAACAAAGAACTCCCCAGTATGTTTCTGCTTTGGTTTCTGCTTTGTATATCTTGATTTTGAGATGTGGCTCACCCACCCTGGGGCATTAGAGATTGGGGCTACAAGAGAGGAGAGGCTAAGGGACTGTTTAGGTACAGGGGACAGAAGCATTGCTGAGGTTGAAAGAGGGCCTGCTGGCCTCTCAGGAGAGGGAGGCGTGGATGGTCTTCGTGGGTGGGAGGTGTGGAGGGGGGCACACAGTATCGTGATCCAGAGCTTGTGCCCTCCCTGCAGACTGCTGACTTAGAATACCACCCCTACCTCTCCTGAGCTGTGTAACTGGAGAATTTACCTAATGTCTCCGTCCCTCAGTTTTTTCACCTGAAAATGAGATCATATCATTTCCACCTGCACAGGCTGTTCCCCTGAGAGAGTTCTTGTCCAGCTCTGAGCCCAGTTCTAGGCGCCCAGGAAGTGTTCGGTCACGTTGGCCATTGTGTTAGTTCCAATTTTTGTTCACAGTTTTTAAATGGTTCCGCATTCTTGCCTTGGGATCCTACTGGCCCAGTGTAATATAGCCTAGAAAGATCTTCCCTTTTCGTTAAAATGATTAAACAGACGATAATACGGAAATTCATCTCTCACTTGCTGCCAAAGTCCTCTCAGATTTATGTGTTGTTTTCTGGGATTTGTTCTTTATCCGACAGACAGTCTAGGTAATATTGTCAGATGAAATTGATTTTTTAAAGCACCCAAACGAGTTGGACGTCGTCCAGAAGGAACATAGGTTAGAAGCTCCTGAGATGGAATTACATTTCTGGCGAATTGACGTTTAGTTAGTGATGCTCTGTTTCGGTGTGAGGGTCTCATCCGATGGAAATTCATGTATTCTGTCACCGTTTCGTTGTCTGCTGGGCTGGAGATACAGTAAGGAGCAACACACACAGCGCTCCACCCTCACAGACCCTGCGTCCCGGGGGGGACGACAGCGGCAAACACGGTGGTCCAGAGAAATGACAGATAGGTGAGGTGCCACAGAGTGACCCCAAGGAGGTATCTGGCAATGTCTGGAGACCTCTTAGGTTGTCACAGCTGGGGAGGGGGTGCGACTGATATCTCGTGACTACAGGCCGTTGTGCAGTGTACAGGAATCTCCCTCCCTCGCCACAACCCCAACAAAGAATCATCAGACTGGCCATGTCGGGAGGGCCCAGGTTGAGAAACTGCTGTAGATGGTCTGGGAAGCTTCAAAGACAGGAATGGGGCATTTGGACTAATTTGGATTTAAGTGATAAGGAGCTGTCCCTGACAGGATTTGGCAGAGGAGCATTTTGGGAAGAGGATCGAGCAAGACCAAAGTCCCTGAGGCAAGCGTAGGCTGTGGGAGGGCCCTGGTGGGTGAATTCAGCACTGTGGGTAAATAACAGAGGGTTTTGTGGCCATCGTAGGAGTTATTCAAGTTACCCAATGGGCTTTTGAGTTACTATGTGAGTTTGAACTTTGTTAATTGTTTTGAATTTTTGTTTGATTTTATTTTCCTCAGAATTATGGCCTTGAAACCGACAATATGAAGAACTTGGTTCTGAAATTGCGAGCATCTTCCCACAACTTACAGAATTACATAAGTAGCCGGCGGAAAAGTCCCGGGTATGACGGGAACACGTCCCACAAGCCCCCCAATGAGTTCTTGACTTCCGTGGTGGAGCTCATAGGCGCTGCCAAGGCCTTGCTGTCGTGGCTTGACCGGTGAGTTACGGGCGTGCTTTAGTGCCCTGTGACAGGAGGGCCCGGGATGCACAGGGCCTGTACTCCGTCTTAGGAGAACGAACCATTGTCCCTTTCTTGTCCCTTCCATGGGAGCTCTCGGTTCTGGATCAGTGGCAGCTTTTCAGGTCCCCTTTGGAAGTTCCTTGAAAGTGACTAGCAGGAACAAATTAACCTCAGCTTAGAGAAGAGTGAAACTGTGCTTAAGTTGTGTTTTGCTGAAGTCAAACATTAATGATTATTCGCTTGTATGAAGGCTGTTCGTTGACTTCTGAATGGATTTCTCTTGGCTCATTTTTAATGCGTATGTGTGTGTTTTCTGAATCTAGCACTTCTCTATTTTCTATTCAGATTCCCGTTTTGTGTGTTACTTGAGAGGAAAGGGTTACATAACAAATAATTTAAGGTAGCTCATTGAGATCCGGGCTTGTCAGCATATTCAGCATAGCGTGGGGTCCCAGTGGGGTCCCCTCCTGCATCCTCACGCTTTTTAAAGAGGATTTTTGATGTTTTCCAGGGCCCCATTCACAGGGATCACTGATTTCTCAGTCACGAAGAACAAAATCATTCAGCTTTGCTTGGACCTGACCACTACAGTCCAGAAGGTCAGTACGTCATTGTCACCTCCTAACCTTTTTTCCCTCCCTCTTCCCTTTTCTCTCGTCTTCAAAGGGTTTACATGCAGGCATGAAGTCCCATTCTTTCTCTTTCTTCACCTTTTCCTCCGTTAGAATTGGGGAGAGATGAAAGCCTTTAGAGACATTGTATAGATGGGTTCTGAAAAAATACCCAGCGGCCTTTACTTCAAAGCCTACCTTCTCTTACCTTAAAATAGTTGAGCTAATTGTCCTTTACTTTCTCTGAAATGTGAGAGAACTTAATTTTTTTAAATAGAAATTCTGGAGTAACTAAGTTTCACTATAATCTTTGTTCTTAGTTTTCTTTTCATTTTGACCTCTTGTGTTTGGGCATACCAGTCAGGATGAGCTAGGCTATGATGCTGTAACGAGTAACCTCCAACCTCAGCAGTTTATTTCTTGATTATCTGCATCCAAACGGGCCAGCTCGGGGATCTGCTCCAGTTCTCCTCGCTTCCCGGCGTAGGCTGGCCGAACAACCAGCATCTCATGTTCCTCGTCCCCTGGCAGAGGGACAAAGAACCATGGAGGATTTCATACGGACAACTGTTCCGGTTTGGAAATGACATGTGTCGATTTCCCTTACAGCGCTGTGGCCAGACCTAGGACCAGGCAGATTTATTTCAGTCAATCAGTAACTGACTGGTTTCTGTGGCCTGAACTTAAAAAAAAATTTATTAGACCATCAGCTCTTAAGGTCACTTCTTATCATCTCCCTGGCACCTAGCAGACACTGTAAAGTATTTCTGAATTGAGTTGGGGCTATAAAATGTAAGGAAGAGGTTGTTCTTTTTCCAGGTTCCACTCGTTTCTAAAATTCTGATTCCACATTTGTTCCCACCGCTGATTTGGCAAAATGTAAAGAACGTGCTTTCCTCAACCCTGCCCGTGCCGTATGACAGATGCAGTTCTGAAAAGCCCCGTGCCTTCCCGTTCGTTCCTAGAATGTGAGGGGTGAAGTTTGGCTTTGTTCGGGGCAGCTGTTTGAGGTTTGGCCTTCAGCAGCCATTGAACTTAAGGTGCATGTGACTTCATCATATGCTTTCGAGGCCATGTTCTTAGAAAGGATCTTGGAAGGACTGAAGTGGCTCTGAGTTTCTGCTCTTTTTTACAATGAGGAAAGTAACTCTGACAAAAACAGCCTGATACCACTTGTGATAAATTGATCACACAGCCACTGAGTGCTGACATTTGTGGTGGAAGACATTCATTTCTCTGACATCTTAAGCTTTCTATTTCTTCTCTGTTTCCCTCTTCCCTCTATATTCTGCCCCCTGTTTTGACTTTTTAAAGAGTTTCCTGGTGATCAAGTAAATGACAGTTTAAGGGTTAAACATTGTAATTAGCAAATGGGAAAGTTTTGCTCATGGATATATCAATTGATGGTTGTTGACACCAATTGAGTGCCAACAAGAATCCCCAGTTCGGGGTGCAGGGAGGAAAGAATCTTTATTCAGGGCAGAACAGCTCAGTTGTGATACAGCCGGGCTGTCAGGCAGCCCTAGGGCCAGGGCGCTCTCTGGCGGGACAGCTCTGCTCCTCTCCTTGCAGGTCTGCTCCACTCTGCTCCAGAGAAACATCTTTGGTGTTTCAGTTCGGCCAGGGAAAGGCAGTCTTCAGAGACAGGTGGGAAGAGCAAGTGCACCCTCCTGAGCCAGAGAGGAGCTGGTTTATATAGACAAGTCCCTGCCCCTGAGCCCTGACCAGTCTGTCCTCAGGCAAATGAGGACTACAAATCCTCGCAATTTGATTGGCTCAAAAGGCAGGAACAGAATAGTGCCACTCTGGTTGGTCAGAGCTGCACAGCTCCAGGTGGATGGGGGAAGCCTTTGTCCTATGGGGGAAAGAGCATTCCAGGTGCCAGTTTATAGGGCTGGCTCAGGTGGCAGAAACACAGTGCGGGCAGGCAGTTTAGTGCAGAGGCACGTAGTCCGGTGCAGGCTTCTCCCTGAAGTGCCGTTTGTGTAAGAGACCCATGTAGAAATGGCCGCTAGGCTTCGATCTTTTAAAATTTCAGCCCAATTAGCCACGGGAGCCCTTTTTAGTAGGTATCTTCTTTCTCAGGGTTCACAGGTGCCTCTGTGTTTTATTTAAAGGGCCCTAGACCCTATGGCTGATTCAGGCTGCCCTTGCTGTAGTGCAGGGAGAGGAGGAGAAAGTGCTGAAGCCGAAGGCTGAGGTGGTGTTTGTTTTCAGAAGACGAATCTGCTTTGCCTAATCAGGTTGATACTGGCTTTGCGTAGATATTTGGACTGATCCTTGCATAAATATTTCTTTAACACTTCCTGTGTGTCTACCATCCTTCTAGGCAGTGGGGATATCAGTGAATAAACAGATAAAAAAGTCCTTGACCTCATGGAACTTACAGTCTCTGGGGAAAAGAGAAAAGGAAAAGATAAATAAGCAAAATATATATCGCGTTAGATGAAGTTAGAGAAGTTCTGAGGAGGGAAGGTACAGGAAGTATTGGGAGTGGAACCCAGTTTGAGACACGTGGCTGGAGGAACCCTTAGTGCCAAGGTGACACTTGGGCAGTCCAATCAGGGTGACTGTGCTTGTCTGGACGGAATGGGCTTACCACCTGGTCTCAGGTGGTGTTTTCCTTGTAGCCATAGAGCCGATTGCTGTGGATGACGATGAAGAGACTTCCCCTGGGGGCTGAGGTCTGGACCTGGTCACGTCAGGAGGGCAGCCACGGTGCCTCCCCCTCACACTTGCCCCTGCTTACTGGGGCCTCACGACGCCTGGCCTGTCATAAGTGGTGATTTTTAAATGTGTATTTAAATGAATGAGAGAACACTTTTGACAAATAAGCTGATGACAATTTGTCTCTTAGGGAAGCTTTAACCCAAATTTAAAAGGTATTGTTTTTATTTGTTTGTGGTTTATTTTTTCATTTTGTTTTCCCTTTGGTGTTCATTGAGTGTACAAATCAAGGACAGATAGGTTCAAATCCTGTCTCTACCTTAATTAGCCCTGGGACCTCGGAGAAGGCACTGAAAATGTATGAGCCTCAGTTTTTTCATCCGTAAAATGAAAATGCCAGTATTTACCTTACCGGATGATTGAGTAGAATTTCTACAAGATACTGTCAAGAAAGAAAAAAAGGGGAAAAGTATAATAAGAGGACAAATGGTGACCAAAAAAGCTTTTTTAGTTTATGTATATATATATGGAATATTTATATACTTCCAAGAAACTATATACAAGGGAACATATTAGCGTAGTGGGCAGTTTGGAAGAAAAATTGAGTTTATCTTAGTTGGGAAAGGATTGAAGAGGAAATATGGAAGCCAAGCAAAAAAAAAGGAAAAGAAAAATATTTTTTCACAAAAAGCATATTTATCACACTTATGTATTCATGTAAAATTAAAATTAGAGAAATAATATATAAACTGTCAAAACGTAATACCTAAAGATCATGAGGAAAATTAAATGATATATAACATATGCAAAGCACCATGCCCACTTAAGAAATAGCCTGTCATAGGAAATATAAAAATCTTGCCTCGTACTAAGTTTCTGGAACCAAATTTGATGTTTTAAGGAGAGGAAGTTAACAAATATATTTCTATTATATTCTGGTATGTTTTGGTTTATTTAAATTTAAACAATTTTTAAGGATTAAGCCTGGCAATATATAGGGATCCAGTACAATAATGCCCTTTTTTATTACAGAATATTTTATTACAAAATCATAAGCATGTAATTCTGTAAAATCACAGTCATGGTCAAGCACACCATATGACATTTTAGGTGAAATGTTTAAATTAAAACTACAAAACTATAAATTATTACACCCATATTATCACCCTACCAACCACACTCAAGCAGGCGTTACTTCTGCCAGATGCTGTATAAATATATGTAGGAATATTACTTTATAAACTTAGATTGAAAAACCATTATTAACTGTTGATGACCCTGCATTTTCTGTAGTAGTTGGAGAACACAGGAGCTTTGGGCAGTGGAATTATCAGTTCATGCACACGCGTGTTAGCAATGACCATTTGTACTAAATAGTTAGTTGAACGTGTGTTTCAGTGTCTGGGGAAGGGCAGCTGCAAGACTGAATTCATCCCACCCTCTCTTAAAACTGGGCGAGGCACAGTGTTTCTTTGAACATCTTGGCGGAAGGTCTATTGACTTTTAGGAAGAACCCCCCCTTTTCCATTCATTCCTTTTACCTGGGGACTTGAAGCAAGAAAAGTTGCATCTTTATTTCCTGTGACAAGGAACTTGTTCTCCTGGAGTCTTTGTTCTTTGTGTCCCTGTCTGTGAAGACAGACACTTGCTTGTCCCTTTGTCCTCTCTCTTTTCCTCATGTGGCTCTTTCCCCTGCTTCTTTCCTGCCCCTTCCCCTAATGACACCGTGTAAGTCTCCCGAGTGAAGGAAGGTTCTGAAATCCTGTGATTGTACATTTGTAAGGAAACTGCACACTGCTTTTACGCGTTCATCGGCTACAGTCCCTCGTCGTCCAGACGGATCTTCCATCGGTTTTCAGGCTGTGATTTCAGGTGGAGGAAACCAAGGTGGGAGGGGATTGCAATCGATAACTGTCAATCAATCCATCCTCCCAAAATTGCAATGACACGAACGATGGAATCACAATGGCGGGAGGTGAAATGACAGTGGTGGGTGCTGACTTCCGGTGTGGAAAGAAATGAGAAATGTAAAGCCCAAGAAAACAGAGTGGAGACAAAGGTAGCCATGGAAGCAGGCGAGGAGCAAGGCAGGAGGCCCTCTCTTGAGAGCTGGTTGTGAATCAGTCATGTGCTGTACGCTTGACCCGTGACATGAGTTCTCTGAGGCAGGAAAATTCTCAACAGTTCTCCGGGGTAGGTCCTGTCATCTCTGATTTACAGAGATGGGAACAGGCGTGGAGAGGTCGAACAGACCGCCAGAGGCTCCTCAGGTAGGCAGAGTAGGGAAGAGCGTGGAGGGGAGGGGCACCTGTTGGCTGCCCAGGCGGGGTCTCTGCCAGGTAGGCTGCCCTGAGTCTGCCGATCCAGGTAACCAAGGAATGTGACAAAGCTTAGCCGCCTTGTCTGGCTCCTGAGGACGTGACTTGGTACCAATACTCCTTTTTTCCATTCCATGGCCTTCATGCCAAACAACATGAAGTCACGCCTGCAGCTGCTTCCTCCCAGTAGGAATGGGTGTGGGAACCCACATGCATGATGGTGGAAGTTAAAAGTGAGCTCTTTCACATGCCGACTCGAGCCATTTGGGGAGGCAGAAGAGTTTCTTTTCCCCAATGGCCCTGTCCACCAGGGAAGGAAGCTTCTTGGATCCATCAGAGAATCAAGTATCAGGAACCGTGAGGTCACACCTCGGGCCCCGGTGTAGGGAGAGCAGCTCTCTGCCTGCGGGCAGTTAGGTCACAGTGCTGTCAGTGGTCATACCACGTGGGGGTTTGTACAGAAAAACCAGAAGTGCAAATTATTAGTTCCATTTCTAGCATAAGACCACATGAGTATCCTCTTTTCCTGAAGTTGGCGTTTATTTAATAATTCTGTCCCTCAGGCGGTGCTAATGGGGGGTGGAGCCATCACAGTAGTTGCTAGTCGCTCGCCCTGCACAAATTGGAGGAGGAAAAGCACATTTTTGAACTCTAATTACTTGTGTTTTACAGAGGTTTTTCCCATAATTTGAATTTATATCAGACTCAGACATGTAAAAATACACTTCTAAATTTCTTTTTCCGAGCCTTTTCTTACTCAGCTGCTCTTTTCCTGAGAGCTGGTATAAATTTTGGGAGCAATGAGAAACTATTACTATTTTGCACATTTTTGCTGAGTAGAGAAAATTTTAAAAAACTTTAAGAAGACATGGAAAACCTGATTATAAAATCACGTAGGGTAGAAACTGGTAGCTCTTTCTATCCTCACTCCTGCATGACCTAAAATGACTTTTTGATTGAAGGGAAATGGATAATTCCAGCAGAGTTGATTAATAACCTTCATGTACATAAAATAATGAGCACTTCCATAGAATGTCCCCGTTTGGGATTATACTTACTGGTGCTGAATAAACTCTGAAGAATGTCGCTGGTCTCCCTTTTCGTCTGCATGCTCTCTGCCTCCTTGATTAGAATCCTCTGCTGCAGACAAGTTCTAGAAACTGAGTCACACACTGGCCGTTTCACTTCGGCTGCTTCTGGACAGGACAATGGTGATTCCTATAATCAGCTCACTGGGTTCATACAGTTTCAAGTCTTTTGTTCTTAAGCTGAGTAAATAATGCTTTGCATTCCAGCCCTTTATTTAAGGTCATTAATAGCATACCTCAAGACCGCTTTTTTGGCACTGTGTTAAATGAATGTTTTGTTGAACCTTTTTCATCTTTTAAGGGCACA